>CM066034.1:630629709-631229709 GCA_033557465.1 Ichthyophis bannanicus | reverse complement strand
TCAAACTCTGGAATTTGTTATCGCAGGACGTAGTAAAAGCTGTTAATGTAGCTGGGTTTAAAAAACATTTGGATGCGTTCCTGGAGGAAAGGTCCCTAAATCATTATTAAAGAGGACCTGGGAAATCCACTGCTTGCCCTCAGACAAGCATTGCGGAACCAATGCGTCTTTCTGGGAACCTGCTAGGTACAGTACTTGTGATCTGGCTTGGCCACTGTTGGAAACAGGATACTGGGCGTGATGGATCTTGTTTTGACCCAGTATGGCATTTCTAATGTTCTTACTTCCATTTATAAATCTTCATGCAAATGAAAATGGCTGACCATGAACCCCAAGCCAGTATTCTGAGTTTGGTATGGATGCATCGTGAGGATGGTCGACTGATGAAACTGTTTCAATGATGGCTAAGACTCATTTCCCTTCAAGGATGTTAATAGTATGTCCTCATCATTCCCAGCTCTGCCCAATTTGAAAATCAAATTCAGAACACCCTCATGGTAGTGCAGAGCCTTGCAACTAGATTTTTGAATCAAATCTAAGTCAGGATATATTAATTATTTCGAATCAGCAGTTTTCTCATGGGTCTTTGGGTTTCTAGATCAATTGGAATTGAACTTTTTGGACTGCAGTGACTTCATTCAGAATACCTGAGGATTTCATCAAGGTATTCTTATCTCACCCAAGCAATTGCAGCATAAGGGGCTTAGCCAAGGACACTTCTTATAGCTTCCTCTGGAACCCAGTAGGCATGCAAATTGAGGCTGCTCAGTAGATGTCACAATTCAACAATAGTTAAGAATCCCACAACCCTCTCCATGGGTCATCAACTCTATCTCTTCAGCATCTCCAGCCCTGGCCAGTTCAGAAATCAAGTTGGGCTGAGGCATCTAACATAGGACTTCCTTATGCCAATGAGCAGCATACCACTGATTAACTGGTGATCTTTCATGTCAAAATATTATTAAAATATGAAACCACCAATCTGAGGAGCAATTTAATATAATCTCAATGCCAATAAAAGAATGAACTTTTATTGAGATAAAATTTCTCAGTTTTATATAGGCGCTTCTCCATATATTGAACAGAAGGTTCTAAACTCATTTTAACAAAATAAATAATATAATCCAGAATACTTACAATTCCAGCCTTGACCTTGGTTTTTGCATGGATCATTGCACGGGTTCTGTGGGCATTGGCTCTGATTCCATTGGCCTCCACCACCACAACCACCACCACCACCACCACAGTTGCCCTTGGCAGACATGCTTGTTTCTAGCTGTGTAGAGTAGGATAGAGCAGAAGAAGTCTGAGAGGTCTTGTTCTTGTTGGAATGAATATGCCACTTATATATACAAGTATTGTCTCTTCCTGTTCCATATAGGCTTGTTACGTACCTTGGTGGAGATCTTGAAGAGCAAATAAAATTTTAGTATCACCCACATAATTATAGGATATTTGGGGGTATCACTAATTCTCTAATTATAATCTTAAATTCTGTAATGGTAGGGTGGATGCCCAAGGTAATTGTTGCTTCAGAATTTATAAATTAACATTGTGATATGTTAAATAAGCAAACAATACTTTGCCACATTTCTGCTGAATGAATCAGTTCCCTTATGCTTACCTTAAATTCTGTATGTTAAAGTATTCTTTTTTTCAAATAAAGCATGAAAGAAAATTGGAAAATTAGGTAGAAATGAAGGATTAAAAACCGAGTTTCCCACTTCAAGTTTTACTCCTTTGTATTACATTGGATCAATACAATTTCTGATTATACAAATTTTGTTCTGTTAACTTAAATAATGAAAAATAGTGTAGTTTATAGGTTCCTAACACAGATGTAGTTTGAATATTCAATTTGGAAGAGGAGGCAATCCTTCATCTTAGCACAGAAAAAAATCAAGACTACTTTAGAAGTAAATATCTGCACTAAGGTTAGCACAGTTAATTACACTTATTCCAAGGAGGCAGTTTTACAACAGGGAACCTAGGCCAAGAGACCAAGTAGGCATCAAATTAGGTGCTATTTTATAAAGATGCATAGGTGCCTATGCATTAATTACTTGAGTAAGTGGCAAAAATCACACCTTTAATGCAGATGTGGACATTTATACCTCTTCCAGAGGAGGTGTAAATATTGCAGATGCACCCATGAATTATGGTATTTTATAATCTATGCATGTACTTGTGAACCCTTCTCATGCTCTACCCAGACCATCCCTCCCCTGACTATGCCTACCAGCAAAGTATGCACCTTCATGACAAGGCGTATACTTCTAAGCCACTTGTTATTTTATAAAATGATCTTTTATTCATATATGTGGCCACCTACAAGCAAAACAATCTTCATAAAATTACCCCCAATGGGCCCGATTCCTTTCAAGAAGTAGATCTCCTTTGTACGTTCGGGCTGACCCAGAAGTACAAAGGAGATCGTGATTCTGATCCCATGGGGCATGTCTAACCCCACAGGATCAGAATTGTGAACAGCACTGTACCTACAGGCTGGGACTATGATTCAGTCCCGGCCAGCACATACAGAGCTAGCCTGGCTTACTCAGCCAGGGCTTTTAAATGGAGCCAAGGCACCATGGCGTCTAGTTGCCATGGCACCGTTGCTCCATTTAAAAGCCACGATGCCGGCCGCATCTCACAAAGTTAATTCCCTGCAGGGTCGGGCTGCAGGGGATTAACTTTGTCCCCCCTGGTCTCTTCCGCGCCCTGACGCCATGAAAAAAAACATCGAGGGAAGTTGTTCCACCCCAGGGATGGAATAACTTCCCTGGACATTTCGCCGGCCCTGGATGTACAGGGCTGACATTAGAATTGGCTCTGTACATCCAGGACTGGCAACTGCCCACTGTACGCCCACTCTCCACCCCTGGGCCACCTCTTCCCCGACCCCGACTAACTTTCCTGCACAACCGGCGGGGAAGTTATATGGGGTCCTGCAGCCACATGAATAGTTAGGACGTCCATCCCCACTATTCATAGAAACATAGAAATATGACGACAGAAAAAAGACCACATGGCCTAGCTAGTCTGTCCTTCCATATCAACAACTACAACAGTCCCCTTTTTTCCTTTAGAGATCCTCTGTGTTTGTTTCATGCTTTTTGAATTCAGTTACTGTCCTCATCTCTACCACCTCCACTGGGAGACTATTCCATGGATCCACCACTCTTTCTGTAAAGAAATATTTCCGCAAATCACTCCTGAATCTATCCCCCTTCACCCTCATCCCATGTCTCCTCGTAGCAGAACTTGCTTTCAATTGAAAGAGGCTCTCCCCCTGAACATTTATGCCACGGAGGTATTTAAACATCTCAATCATATCACCTCTATCCTGCCTTTCCTCTAAGGTGAACAAATTAAGATCCTTAAGTCTGTCCTCATATGCTTTATAATGAAGACCACTAACCATTTTAGTAGCCACCCTCTGCACTGACTCCATCCTGTTCATATCCTTTTGAAGATACGGTCTCCAGAATTGCACACTATACTCCAAATGAGGTCACACCAAAGGCTTATACAGAGGCACTATCACCTCCTTTTTTCTGCTAGCCATTCCTCTCTGTATTTATTTATTTACATTCTCTTATATACCGCACTATTCTGCATCAGTGTGGTTTACATTGAACAAACTGAAATTACATTGAACAGGGCATTATAACTTGGAGATAGCTCTTTTACAGGGAACATGGGCTATGGAGGGTTAAGTGGCTTGCCCAAGACCACAAGGAGCACCTGTGGGACTAGAGACCCCAGTCCTTCCGGCCCAAGGTTGCTGTCCTCTAGTGGGATTTGAACCCCCGACCTTCCAGCCTGAAGTACCTTGCCCCAACCACTAGGCCACTCCTCCACTCATATGCACCCAAGCATCCTTCTAGCTTTTGCCGTCGCCTTTTCTACCTGTTTAGCTACTTTAAGATCATCAGACACAACCACACCCAGGTCCCGCTCTTCTTTAATGGACAAAAGTACTTCACCCCCTATACTATATTGCTCCCTTGGATTGCTGCAGCCCAAATGCATGACCTTATATTTTTTAACATTAAATCCCAGCTGCCAGATTCTAGACAATTCTTCAAGCTTAGCTAGATCCCTCCTCATGTTATCTACACCTTCCTGGGTGTCTACTCTATTGCAGATCTTGGTATCATCCGCAAAAAGGCAAACCTTACCTGACAGCTCTTCCGCTTTATCACTAACAAAAATGTTAAAAAGAATCAGACCAAGAACAGATCCCTGGGGCACACCACTGGTAAAGCGTAGTTATTCACCTGTAACAGGTGATCTCCGGGAACAGCAGGAATTTAGTCTTCACATATGGGTATCGTTGGTACTGACGGAGCCTGCGCGGGAATGCTCCCCAGCGTCCAATAGGAACGCTTTTAGGAGCATCCCTCAGCACATGCGCGCTGCCTTCCCACCTTTCCAACTGTCCCTCTTCAGTTAAGTTTGTAGCTGAGTGAAAGGATAGAGGGAGAGAGGAAAGAGACAAAGAGAGAGACAACTCCTAGGGGGGTGGGTGGGTTGTGAAGACTAAATTCCTGCTGTTCCCGGAGATCATCTGTTACAGTTGAGTAACTATGCTATCTCCAGGAACAAGCAGGAATGTAGTCTTTACATATGGGGACTCCCTAGCTGAAGATGCCAGGGAGATAGCCCCAGGAAGGTGCCACCCTAGAAAGGTAGGCATCCTTCCTCCCATGGATCTCTGGCATTCCACCAGGGTTGGTGGGTAGGAGTTGAATTAGGTCTGAAAGAGATTCTGAAGAACAGCTTGGCCAAAGAAGGCATCTCGACGGGAGGCTTTATCCAGGCATTAGTGGGCTGTGAAGGTGTGTACCGAAGCCCAGGTGGCTGCTTGACAAATGTCATCGATAGATACGGAGTGGAGATTAGCCATGGAAGCTGCCATGGCTCTCACGTTATGAGCTGTAACATGGCCTTGAAGAGGAAGACCCTTACTCTCATAAGCAAAGGGTATGCATTGGGCAATCCATTTAGATAAAGTTCTTTTGGAGACTGGAAGTCCCAAATGACTAGAATCAAAAGCTATAAAAAGTTGCGAGGACTTTCTATGTTGCTGTGTTCTCTGTAGGTAAAAGGCTAAGGCTCTTTTACAATCCAAAATATGAAGGTTTCTTTCTGCATTAGAGGCGTGAGGCCTCGAAAAAAATACAGGAAGATAAATTGACTGATTCAAATGAAAAGGCGAAACCACCTTTGGCATAAAGTGTGGATGAGTTCTAAGAACAACCTTATCATGATGAAACCTAGTATAAGAAGGATCAGCCACTAAAGCTTGCAGTTCACTAATGCGACGTGCAGAGGTGATTGCAATTAGGAAGATGACCTTCCAGGTCAAAAACTTAAGGGTTGTAGTGGCCAAAGGCTCAAAAGGCGGCTTCATGAGCTGCCTGAGAACTAGATTTAGATCCCATGCCACCGGTGGTGGCTTAATGGGAGGTTTAGTTAACAGAAGACCTCTCATAAATGAATATGAGTGGATGAGAGGAAATTGGTTGTCCATTCAGAGGCTTATAAGAAGCTGCAATTGCACTAAGATGGACTCTTACCGAATTGGTCTTCAGACCAGAATTCGATAAGTGGAGGAGATACTCTAGTATCGATTCTAAAGGTATGACAAGGGGGTTGAAGGCATAAGATCTTCTTGTGGAAAGTTTTCTAGAAGCCTGAAGGATATCCTTTACCTGTTGGGACAGGTTGAAATCCTGGAGGTCTAAGCCTTCAGCAACCAGGCCGTGAGATGCAGGGACTGGGGACTTGGGTGCCATAGCATCCTGTCCTCTTGGGAAAGGAGATCTGGAGCATGCCCTAACTCTAGAGGTGCAGCTTGAGAGAGATGTAGAAGCAGGGGATACCACGCTTGGCGTGGCCATTGTGGCGCTATGAGAATCATGTGACCCCTGTCTCTCTGAAGCTTGAAGAGTGTTTTGGGGATGAGGGGAATGGGTGGGAAGGCATAAAGGAAGTCCTGACCCCAGTGAAGGAGGAAGGTATCCCTTGCCTGACAATTGTGAGCCGGAATTCTCGAACAGAACCGGGGAAGTTTGGCATTCAGTGGACTTGCAAAGAGGTCTATGTGTGGAGTGCCCCAGAGATGAAATATCTTTACCACCTGGTCTAAGGGGAGAGACCACTCGTGAGGCAGCAGTACTTGACTGAGTTTGTCTGCCCAAAGTTTTTGAATACCTGGAAGATATACCACTAGAAGGTGAATTTGATACTCTCTGGCGAGGGCCCACAGTCGTAAAGCTTTGTTGCATAACAACAGAGAGCCTGTCCCACCCTGCTTGTTCACATAGAACATGGCTACCTGATTGTCCATCTGGACTAGGACTGTCTTGTAGCTGAGCTGGGCATGGAATACTCGAAGAGCTAAATAGATTGCTCTCAATTCCTGGAGGTTTATGTGTACAGTAGCCTCCTGTGGAGTCCAGGTGCCCTGGGTAGAGAGATGATTCAGGTGTGCTCCCCAACCCACCTGTGATGCATCCGTTGTTAGGGTGGCCTGAAAGAGGGGTTGATGGAAAGGAGACCCCACTGTCAGATTTTCTAGTGATTGCCACCATTGGAGGGACAAAATTAGTCGTTGAGAGTTTACTATTTTGTCTGATAAATGTCCTGTAGCCTGTGTCCACTGTGGGGATAGGGTCCACTGAGCTGCTTGCATGTGGAGGTGAGCATATGGGACTACATAAACTGTGGATGCCATATGTCCCAGCAACTGTAGTAGCTCTCGAGCAGTTAGGGAGGATTTCCCTGCTGCTTGAGAAGCTAGTTGCATTATGCGAAGACACCGGGCTTGTGGAAGGAAAGCCTTTGCCTGTCTGGTATCTAAACAGGCCCCTATGAATTCCAGGCATTGGGAAGGAACAAGTTGGGATTTTGTGAAGTTTATTACCAACCCCAAGTATTGGAGGATTCGCATTGTGCGAGACAGTGCAGAGCTGGCCTCTGCAACTGTAGGGGCTCAAATGAGCCAGTCGTCTAAGTAAGGGAAGACGAATATCCCCAGGGTTCGCAGAAATGCAGCTACTACTGCCATTCATTTCGTGAATACCCTTGGAGCTGAAGCCAGACCAAAGGGAAGAACCCTGTACTGGAAATGTTTTCCCTTGAAAAGGAATCGTAAGAATTTCCTGTGATTTGGATGGATCAGAATGTGAGTGTATGCATCCTTTAAGTCTAGAGAGCAAAGCCAATCCTGACTTTGAATGTATGGCAGAAGAGTTCCAAGAGAAATCATTTTGAACTTCTCTCGGAACAGGTATTTGTTCAATTCTCTGAGGTCTAGAATGGGTCTGTGTCCTCCTGTTTTCTTTGGAATAAGAAAATAGGGGGCATAGAACCCTGCACCCCGTTGAAGAATGGGTACCTCTTCTATTGCCCTTTGGGCAAGAAGTGTTGAGACCTCGTGATCTAGCAGATTGTCTGCGGAGGTTTTAGAATTGAATTGCCTTAGAATTGTAGGAGGGGGCATGCTGTGAAAATGGAGCTTGTACCCCTCTCCTACAATGGACAGAGTCCAATCTTCTGCTGTTATCTGATGCCATCTGTTGGCAAAGTGGCATAACCTGCCTGGGATATTGGGGGGTTGGGGACCCCTCAGAGGCAGGATGGCTAAGCTCTCTAGGAAGGAGTCAAAGCCCTTGAGGGGGCTGAATTTGCAGAGCTGGTTGGGCTCTTGGCCCTTTTGGCTTCTTTTGCTGTCTAGGTTGTCCCTTTTGGGCAACCTGACCCTGAGTTTGACTCTGCAGGGTATAGGAAGGATAAAATTTCCTCTTTTTGCTGAAAGAGGGTTTTATATAAGGCTTCTTTTTGGTTGGAGTGGCTGTAGATTTTGACAATCTATCTAGAGTGGCATTGTCAGCATCTAACTTGTTAGCCTTTTCCTGACAGTTCTTGCCAATGAGATTCTCTCCCGTGCAAGGAATGTTGCCTAACTTGTCCTGTACCCAAGTCTCCAAGTCTGATGCCTGAAGCCAGGCAATCCGTCGTGCCCCAATGGCAATAGCAGAGGTTCTGCTAATGCATTCAAAGCAGTCAAAGGCTGCACGATTCACAAACTTGGAGACATCTTGAGCATGCTTAACTAGAGCAAGAAAGTCTTCTCTCTTGTCATCTGGGAGAAGTGGGCTCATAAGCTCCAAGTCTCCTGTAACGTCTTTGAGGAACATGCCCATATATAGTATATATGAACTGATCCTAGCTGAAAGCATGGAAGCCTGAAATGTTCGGCGCCAAAAGCGTCCAGAGTCCTGCATTCACGACCTGGGGCATTGGATGCATGCCTCTTTGCACTTTTCATCCTACGCATGGCTGACTCCACCACCATTGAATGGCTGAGTCTTTTGAAATCCAGAACATGGTGGAACTCGATACACAGTATCAAGCCTCCTAGAATGAGGAGATGTAGTCAGAGGTGTCTCCCACATTCTGAGCATCAAGTTATGCAGAATTTCATGGATGGGCAGAGTGGCTGCCTCCTTTGGAGCTTTGGGATATTGGAGAATTTCCAATTCCTTTGCTCTGTGTTCCTGTTCAGGAGCTACCGTGATTGAAAGGCCCTTGGCTACATCACGAATAAAATCCTGAAAAGTCCTCTGGAGGTGACATTCTGCGTTGGGGAGAAGAGGGATCTTCCAGGAGAAACCCTCTGGTACCAGCAGAATTGTCAGAGTCTTCGGAAACGGAGGATTCAAAGTATTCCTGACCACGATGCTCATGTAAAGCACGGTCCCGGTATTGATCGAAGTCGGTACCGAGTTGATCTGGTACCCGATCTGTCGATTCCAGCCAAAGATGGCATGGGAAGAATTCCCACCGGGGCCGGTATCATCAGTACCGGTACCGGTGTCTGTACCGGTGCCCGTTGAACCATAGGTGTCAACGGTACCGCAGCTGTGAGAAGAGCTGCAATGCTGCGTTCGATAGCGAGGAACCTCTGGTCTATCGATGCTGCTGATGCCTGGGTGTCGGTACCGGTGAAAACGGCCGGGACCCCTGAGCATGGCACCAGTAGTTCTTGCGAGGTCGAGGCCTCGAAAACATCCTGGAGCCCCCTTGATGCTTTGGAAGCTGAAGCATCCCGCTGGGGCTGTTTTGCCAGTGTGGTTCCCTCAAGGGCAATGCCAATGGCCTCTCGATGCTGAGCAGGAGAGCTACTCTTTGAGGACTGGCTTTTTTGTTTAGTTACCTGAGATCCATGGGAGGAAGAGGAGGCTCTTGAAGATGTCGATGCAATGGATCTGGCATCCGAAGAAAAGAGAGTACCGAGCTTTGCAGCCCGGTTCTGTCTTCCTCTCTTAGTCATCCCCATACAGGAGAGACATTCAGATGGAGAATGTTCAGGCCCTAAACATTTAAGACACCAATCATGGGTGTCAGTGACAGAAATGGTACCGCCATACTTAGTACATTTTTTAAAACCACTAGTTGGTTTTTCCAAGTTTCAGGAATATAAGGCCTAATGCTCAAAATGGCGCCTAGCACCAAAAAAGAAAAGTTTCTGAAGAGAAACAGTTCAAAGTATAAAGTTTTTGAGAAAAGAAAAGAACCGGCGGTACCGGTAGGCGTCGTGCGGAGACAAATGCGACCACAAGAAAACAATTTTAAAGACGGAATTTTCTGCGGTGACAGGGTATGGGTCCTGTCGGCTTCGTGGAAAACGAAGAACTGAAGAGGGACAGTTGGAAAGGCAGCGTGCATGTGTTGAGGGATGCTCCCAAAAGCGTTCCTATTGGACACTGGGGAGCGTTCCCGCGCAGGCTCTGTCGGTACCGACGATACCCATATGTGAAGACTACATTCTTGCTTGTTCCTGGATATCATCCTTCTCCTCAGAGTGAGCCCTATTTACCTGTACTCTTTGTCACCTCCCACCCAACCAATTTCTAACCCAAGCAGTAACTTTAGGGTCCATCCCTAGGGTGCTTAGTTTGTTTATAAGTCGTGGTTAGGAATAACCCCAAATTTGTTTGTAATAAAGATTGGCATCTCACTGCAACTTTTCAACACTGGACATAAACCTCTATTAAGTTAACACATTTAATGTTGGATAAAGTGCCAAATCAATTATATATTTTGACTGAACCAGAAGTTTTACTGCCCAGCAGAGGTCATAGCTTCTTTGCAAATAGCTTATACCAAGCCAAATGTTACCCTGTCGGGTGCTCTATGGCTCAGAGAAGTTCAGTGCTGCAGGTGGAGGCTCTGGATTCTGAATTGAGTGCTGTCAGGCGCACTTTGAGGGCTATGAATGTACTGCAATCAGAGAATGGCGGAGAGCATTTTCTAAAAAAATCTGGAACTTCCTGCAGTGGCAGTGGTATTGGGGCTGAGGACTGAAGCAGTTTCAGCTGCCATGGGCTACATCGGGGCCAGAGCTGTCCTGGGCCGGCAGCAGTTGGGGCATTCCCTTTAAGAAGGCAAGATTTTAGGCTGCAGATAAGCCACAATGCCTGACGTGCGCTGTTGAAGTGAGGCTTGAATTTGGCCGCATACAGTGCGGTGCTAACAGTGGGGCTCTGGGTGGCTGAGGAGAGGCAGTGGGAAGAAGTATATATATATATATATATATATATTAAAAGAAAAGAAAAAAGGCTGCGGTATCTGAAGGGGTCTAGAGTTCTGTGCTCAGAAAAGCTCCGGGGAAGCTGGAGAGGCTTGGCTGGTGCTCGGGTGCAGGGATGGAAGAAAGGAAAGGCTGGGTGGAAAGAATTAGAATTTAAATAAAATAAACAGACATTAAAGGAAGATACAGTAGACTTTGAAACCGGAAGTATGCGCAGGATGTGGAATATGTACAATGACAGAGACAGGCACAAGTAGTGGGGTGAGCGGCTGGGGAGCAGTGAAGCGGTCAAGAAGTGCGTGAAAAAAGTGGGAAGCACCCATCAGGCCTTTAAGAAGTGATACACTGATATATTTCAAGATTTCATAAATATATGTAAAAGGGTTCTAAAATCCTAACTGGAGCTTCACAAGTCTGCTGGAAAACAAAATGTCTATGATGTAGAAAATGTATACTGTGTATTCTTAGTGGTTTGTGGAGGCAGTTGGAGTTGGTTGTGTGATTGAGATATGAAGCATGATGAGGTTTGAACATTTGAGGGGTTATTTTAGAAGCCCTATTCATGCTTTGGATGTCCGAAAACAGGCAACAGATATCCAAAGCAGGAAGATGTCCCCGAAGCCATTTTAGAAAGCAGTTTCCAAGACATCCTCTGCGTGAGGCTGTCCAAATCAGAATGGGGGCAAGGTGTAAGTATGTTCGGGGCATTCCTAAGATCTTGGATATCCTCATCTGATCTCAGAAATGCCCTGCATGCCCCGAGCAGAGTAAAAGTTTATACCTGCTCCAGGCATGAATAGGCATTGGGAAAATGCTTGTTTTGCCAGCCAAACATCTGAAGGCTGTGGAGAAGGATATATACTCATATTCTCTGTCATTTCTTTGTTGACAATGAACGGTGATGTGGAATGAGGGGTCTTGTTTTAGTCCCTGTATACAAAATAGCATGAGATAGATGTCCCTGCCCCACATTTTTGTAGTGGGGATGTATATGTGGACGCCGTCACAAATGTACACATTGGGGACGTCTATGTTTCCAAAATCAGGTTGAAACATATCTGTCGACCTCCCCGGTGTTCTCCTGCACACTTTGCCCTAGACGTCCCAAATTGCACTTGGACGCGCTTTCTAAAATGTCACTTTTGGTGTGGTTATTTTTGTTGCTTACAAGTTACTCCTGTTGGCAAAGTTTCCACATCTGGTGTGGATGGATGTCACTGAGTAGATCTGACATCAAAATAATTTTTAAAGAGTATCTGTGTGTGTGATTTAATTTTAGGAAACTTTTGACTTGGTGTCTGGCCATTTTTGCTTTGACTGAAAGATAAATCTCCACCAAAAAACCCCAAATTAGTGATAAATAAGTACAGGATCCACAAGAATCACCAAAAATACCCCCTAAAAAATTATTTATATCTTTTTTTGTCGGATGTTACTGAAGAGGGCACACACTTTAATCTATGCCCACCACTCAGTCTCATCCCTTTTAATCAAAACTTAAAAGTAGAATTGTTCAGCTGTTTAGCTCAATCAGAATTGCGGTTTCCAAGATAGCACGCACAAAGTAGAATTGCTCCACTACTTAGCTTAATCAGAATTGCGGGTTTCAAGATGCCACGCACGACGTGCACGTTTCGGGACTGGCTCCCTGTTTCAAGTGCTGTCATCACAAGTTTTCATCAACTGCCACAAAACACTGGAATTCAAACATCAGCCGATTCTTTAAAGGGCACTCTTCTTATTGGCTACTCTCATCCTTCAATCAAAAAACGTCAACCAATGAGATCAATAGGGGTTCCCCACTAGTTCAAGGAAACCTCTTCGTCTCTTGGATGACATCATATGAGGCTGGACAATCAACTTCTTTGTTGAGACCCGTAGGATACACTGTTTGCAAGCGATATATCCAACTTTGTTCACATCTCTGAAGTTTACTAATTCGATCACCGCCTCTAGGATCAGAAGGAATATGATCGATAACTGACCAACGAAGATCTTGAAAATCATGGTTAAATGCAAGACAGTGCTCCACCATCGGGGCCGACTCATTTTTTCGTCGAAGACACGATGCATGTTCCCCTAGACGAATCTTAATCATTCGTGTTGTCCTGCCTACATATACAAGAGAGCAAGGGCAATGTATAACATACACCACATACGATGTAGTGCAATCTGTTTCCCATCGCTGTTTAATCAACTGATCAGTCATAGGGTGCATCCACGTACAACCCGCTAATGAAGAAGCACAATAGATGCAACAACCACAAGTAGTATGGCCATTATGTTGCAAAGGTGGAACTGGAGATCTATCCACCACCACTGTTGATAGGGCCACTATATCTCCCAGATTAGCTCCGCGAGAGAAAGCTATCATAAAAGGTTTTTGAAAAAATGGGTGTAACGCTAATATAGACCAATGCTTTTTAAGAATGTCCACTACAGCAGTGCTTGACGTCATATAAGGTAAAACACCAACAAAAGCCTGCGGAGGTTCTGTATCAGATCTGCTTGCCATCTGATCACCCAGTATCCATTCCCTTTGTACATATAAGGCACGGCGGTATGCCAACTTTATGACCTTAATCGGATAACCCCTGTCAAGGAGTCTTTTGCTCAAATCAGCTGCTTGGATTTTAAAGTCCACTATAGATGAGCAAATGCACCGAAGCCTCAAAAATTGCCCAAAAGGGTGACCCCTTTTCAAGGGGCTTGGATGAAAGCTCTGGAATTTAAGCAAGCTGTTACGTTGTACTTTCTTACGATATAAAGAGGTCCGAAAATGGTCCACCTCCTTAAATATCGTTATATCCAGGAAATCTATGTGCTGTAAAAGATAGCCAGCTATTGATTGAAAGATAGCCAGCTATTATTAGACTAAGTTCATGATTTTGGCTGGAGATTGGATTCTGCTTTGTTTAGAAAGGAAGGAAATTTTCACTTTAGAGTGCTATTTCGGCTAATTCCCTGAGGATTCCTAACTGGTGTTGTTCTGAGTGTTGATTTGCTGGGAGGACTATTAAAGAAAACCCTTTTTGAGTGCCTGTACCTGATGGGCCCGATATTGAGCTGGCTGAGCTAAGCGCCGTGTCAGCGCATAGCCCTGTCCGCTAACCCTTAACCCTGGATGTTCAATGTTGCGCTGACGGCATTGAATATCCAGTTTGGGCTCCCTGGGGAAACTGCCACACAGCCTAACTGGGTAGCGGCGATATTGGATCACTACCTGGTTAGCATCCATGGCTAAAACTAGGCGAGCCAAAAGCTTGCTTAGTTTTAGCCATGGCGCACTAACTGGGTAGCAGTCCAATATTGCCACTACCTGGTTACTGCCATTCTCTGCCCCCGCTCCTCCCTGAAATGCCCCCAACACCCTCTGGTGCTAACCGGATAGCATCGGGGTGCATAGGGGGCAAAAACGGGGATATTCGATGGCATTAACTGTGTAGGTGCTATCAAATATTCTTGTTTAAGGCATTTACACAGTTTACTGGGCTGTAAACCGTGTAAATGCCTTTCCAATATTGGGCCCGATACAGTATGTCAAACTCTTTCTATAATTTCAGTTTTGAAAGTATTGAACTGAAACTTATTTTTAAAGGCCTGCGAAGGGCAATACTCTGATAATTCAGAATTTTAAAGTGATTATGACTGCTCACTACTGAGTATCTGAATGACAGTGCCTTATTGGACATTTAGCTAAGGCTGCTGAGCATCTGTGCTGGATCAAGGCAAGTCTGCAGCTGCTTTGAAGCTTTTCTCCTTATTGGAGCTGAATTGTTTTAAAGTTGTATGAGTGCTTGGTTGATTTTTGTGTGGCTGATGAGTTGTCTGAATGTTATTGGAGAAAATGAAAGAAGGGCGAGGAAGCTGGAATTAGATAGGATTTTATAATTACCTTTTATTTTTTAAAATAGGGAAATTTTTGTAAAAAAAATTCTCTCAGTTTGGAAATAGAGAAGTGCCACAACTCTAGAAGGCTGTAGTGTTGGTTCTTTTTTTTTTTTTTTGAGTTTTATAGTTAGAGAGTACAGAGATGCCAAGGGCAGCCCATCCCAGACAGCGAGACTTATCATCCCAACGAGTGAGGTTTTTCTCACGGTGCATTCACGGTATAAATTTGGAAAGATCTGCATGTTGTTTGCTTTGCAAGAGAAAGGAATACCAGAAAATGAAATTTATCTTTCTTTGGTTTGATGTCAAATGTTCCAGCAGAACGAGGACATTTCCCTGTAGAACTCACCACACCAAATTAAAAAATCTGATTCTGATATATCTCAGTAACATAAACCATCTCCAGTACCAGGCATATTGTGATGTAATACAAAATTCTACAACAGAACAGAACAATCCTCAGGACAGAACAATCCTAACATTCCATAATAGCATGAGTGAGGTCCTACCTAGGAAAAGGCAACATTGTAAATATTGCAGTCATCCTGATAAAATTGATACTGTAGCAGCAGAGCGCAGACAAACCAATGATACCAGGAGTCTGTTCAGAAGGTCCAAATCATTTATTTGTGCACAAGTCTCAAGCAAAGTCAATTTCAAAATGGCTGAGCAAAGTTCTCTGGCAATACAACAACTTTTATAGACTTTAGCTTCATTCTAGGTATAGAAAAACATTTCATTGGTCCCGGTAACCTCCCGTACCTCCCGTACCCCTTCTATTGGTCCCGGTACTGATATGATTATCCAATTATATTCTTTCAGTGGGCTCGGCACCTGCTTACCCCCCTTCTAGTCCCAATTACAATGGTCAGTTCACTAACTTGCTACTTTCCTTCTTTCAAGGCTATTGGGCTAGTTGCTACGTGCACGGAAGCAGGGCTCTAGAACTTCTCTGTCAGCAGTTTTAAACATGAATTTCTGTATTTTTCCATCTGTTCTGCTTGTCTAAGCTAATTCAATACTTTTACTGAGTTCTTAGTTCTATAGCAGCATATTGGGGGATGTGCAATTCCTATGGGCCTCTTCACAAGCTTCATTTACAGGTCAAGCTAGTTAGGCTTGCTTATGTCAGACACTGTGGATCACAGGCCTACACCTGCCACAATACAAGCTATTGGGAATTATTACAGATCCCTACATAGACTTTCAAAGCCAACAGAATACCTAGCCTCAGTCACACATACTAAAACATAGATAGCCCTCATCAAGTATAGTGCAAATTACCATAAACTGGCAATAGATATATGTAGATGACAATTGAACTGACACTCCAAGAAGCCAGGCACTACATGCGGTGCAACACCAGAGAAATAGATACAGCGATGCATTTCCACCTGTACTGTGCAAATATTAAGATAGCAAATATAAATTCCAAAAACAGACATATTGCAACCACTAAATGAAAAATAAAATTTGTTTTTCTACCTTGCTGTTTGGCCAATTAATTTTTCTAATCATGTTGGTCCCAGCCTCTGGTTTCTGCTTTCCTTTGTTTCCTCAACTCTATCTCCAGGATCTCCAGACCATTTGCACACTTCTTTTTTCTCCTGTATTCTTCCCTTCCTCCCCTATATCCATCACTGACATTGATCTTTTCCTTTCAGCTTTTTGTTTCTCAGTCCACTTATATTTCACTCCTTTTTACTATCCAGTTTTCAATCTCCCCCTTTTTAGTACTTTCCATCTCTTTCCCTCACTCTGGCCCTCTCATTCCCCATCCCCTTATTCTCCAGTCTCTCCTCAGCATCCAGAATCTTCTCTCTCGACTACTACTACTACTAGTCATTTGTATAGCGCTGCACAGGCACATGTAAAAGACAGTCTCTGCTCATCAGAGCTTACAGTCTAATTAAGACAGACAATACAACAGTTGAGGGCAAGAATACATGCTTCCAGCATCTTATCTCACTTTCAGGGCCGGCCTGTCCATTGTGCGAGAATGTTGTTCGCACACAGCCCCATGCTTCTGGGGGCCCCGTGCCAACAACATTCTGCATTCAGCACCAGCAGGCAGGGCGGCTTTAGAGGGAACCAGAGAGGCCTCGGCTCATCTCTGACAGCCGCCGAAGTGAAGATCTTTTTTTTTTTCACTTCGGCAGCCGTACTGTAGTTTAGAATGCTTGTGCGCTGAGTGCAGGGAAACAGGAAGTCCCCTTTGACCTCAGTGTGCCAGCTTCCTAAACTACAATACAGCTGCACAAGTGAAGAAAAAAGGCGCTCTTCACTTTGGCATCTATCAGAGGTGAGCCAGGACCTCTCTGGCTCCCTCTAAAGCCTTTTAGACAGCTGTGGGACTCTTTGGGGGAGGAGGGGGGACTAAGGCTGGAAATAGCGGATGGGGAGAGGGGTTTGGACTAGAAATTGGCTGAGTGGAGGAGAGCTAGGACTGGAAATAGCTGATGAGGAGGGGGACTTGGACTGGAAATAGCTGATGGGGAGGGCGGGCTTGGACTAGAAATGCTCTGAGTGTGGAGGGGGCTTGGACTGGAAATGGGCTGAGTGAGCAGGGGCTTGGGGGGGCTTGGACTGGAAATTTGCTAAGTGGGGGGCAGCTAGGACTGGAAATAGCTGATGGGGAGGGGGGCTTGGACTAGAAATGGGCTGAGTATGGAGGGGGCTTGGACTGGAAATTGGCTGAATAGGGGGAGCTAGGACTGGAAATGGGCTGAGTGAGGGGGGCTTGGACTGGAAATTGACTGAGTGGGGGGAGGCTTGGACTGTAAATTGGCTGAGTGGGGGGAGCTAGGACTTGAAATAGTTGATGCGGAGGGGGCTTGGACAGGAAATTGGCTGAGTGGGGGGGAGCTAGGACTGGAAATGGGCTGATGGGGGGGCTTGGATTGTAAATGGACTGATGGAGGGGCTAGGATACGACTGGAAATAGATGATGGGGATGGGGGCTTGGACTGGAAATGTTCTGATGGAGGGGCTAGGATAGGACTGGAAATGGATGGGGGAGCTAGGACTGGAAAGAGGCTGATGGGGGGCTTGGATTGGAAATGGGCTGATGGGGGCTTGGATTGGAAATGGACTAATGGAGGGGCTAGGATAGGACTGGAAAGGGCTGATGGAGGGGGGCTAGGATTGGAAATGGGCTGATGCAGGGGGATGGGAGAATGGGACTAGAAGGGAGCGGATGCTGGGTGGGGCTGGAACTAGAAGGGAGCTGATGTTAGGGAGGATTAGAATAGGATGGGACTGGGGGAGTGAGGATGGAGAGGGGAATAATATTTTGTGTGAGAGGGAAGAAAAATCTACAATTGGCCAGGTATTGGGAGAGTAAGTGGGGATTAAGGATGGAAGGGTAAAATTTGAGTTGATGAAAAAGGAATAAAGAAAGAAATGGAGGAAACAGCAAAAGAAGAAAGATCAGTATGTTAACGCAGATGTAGAGAGAGAATGGAAAAAAACTAGAAGAGAGAAGAAAGGACAAATGGACAGCAGACAATGGAGAGTTAGCAGAAGAAATTAAGAAACCAGAAGAAAGTGACTGGAGCAATTGCAACTGAAAAATAAAATGCACAAACAACAAAAGGTAGAAGAAAACTTTTTTTTATTTTGAATTTATTAACTGGAATATGTCAGCTCTGGGAAATGTGCATCGTTAACGTCTGCATTTTGTTTAGTACAAGAGGAAATTAATTTATAGTTTTATTTCTGCAGTGTTGTTTTTACATTCCAAGTTTGGCTTTTGGGGTTCCCAGTTTAATTATTGTCTTCCTATTTCTAAATTGTGATCCCTTGTTCTTTGTTTGGTGACGGTCTATGTTCTGCATGTGTAACTGAGCTGATGAATTCTGTTCATGAAGTTTCTATTTGACAGTGCCACTTGTTCTCTTTCCCCAGTAGGAGATGTATTGGTATTCTCTGAGATGTATTGGTTTAATATTTGCAATGTTGCCTTTTGATAGGTAGGTTATGGTGCTTTGTGA
Source organism: Ichthyophis bannanicus (assembly GCA_033557465.1). Taxonomy (NCBI): domain Eukaryota; kingdom Metazoa; phylum Chordata; class Amphibia; order Gymnophiona; family Ichthyophiidae; genus Ichthyophis; species Ichthyophis bannanicus. The sequence continues at coordinate 631,211,220 of CM066034.1, read as the reverse complement.
GTCCTGGTAGTGCTGTTATGATACGACAGGTTTGCTATGGGTTCTAAATGGTCAGTGTTTGTAGTACTTCCTAATGTGCCTGGCAGTTGGCACTGGAGTATAGTATATATAGAAATCTGGTAGTCTTTCTTTATCCAGACACTCATTAAGAGGCATGCTTATTAAAAGTTAGTGCATGTTAACATTATGCAAATATTTATGCAAATGAGGCCCCGCAATGAGTCTTCGCACATGGCTCCGCACCCCCTTTGGGCTGCCCCTGCTCACTCTTTCCCCCCTTCCTTCAGCATCTTCTCTCTCTCTTTCCCTTAACCCAGCATCGCTTCTCTTTATTTCACCATCCATCAAGGTTCTCCCATCTGTCTCCCCCCAATGTCCAGCATTTCTCTTCTGTCTTCCTTTCACCTTCTCATGTTCTGCATCTTCTCTCTCCCCCTTGTGCCCAGCATATCCCCTCTGCCTTTGCACTCCCCCTTGTGTCCTGTAGCTCCCTTGTCAGCTTATCCCCCCTCCCCCCTCCCACATCCAGCATCATCCTTCTGTGTCCCTATTCCTCCACCCCCCCATGCTAATCAGGATCTTCTTTTTACCCTGTTTCTCCATGCCCAACATCTCCCCTGCCACCCTATTTACCCTCTATCCAGCACCCTGCCCCTCATATTCAGCATCATCTGCTTTGTGTCCTTATTCTTCCTTTGTCCCCCTAAGTCAAGCCAGAATATCCCTAATTTACTTTATCATCTTCTGTGTCCACCATCCCCTCCCTCTGATCAAGCATGTCCTTTTCCCCATGTCCCTGTTAGTATCTCTCTCTCCTCTTCAAGTGTCTACCTCCATCGTGCCACTTGCCAAGGCCTGCGGCAACGGGAATAGAAAACAAAGAAAAAGAGCAGCGCTTGCAAATCAGTGTGTGTTGACGACAGCTCTACTGATTGGGTCAAGTTTCTCTGAAACAGAATGTCTGAGTCGGAGGGGGCGGAATCCTCTTGGGTTTTAACAACTTTGATTAATTTTGTGTCATCTGCAAATTTGATCATCTCACTCATTATTCCCATTTCCAGGTAGTTTACGAGTATGTTAAAAAGCAGTGGAGCCAGCACAGATCCCTAGGGTCTGCACTATTCACCTTTCTCCATTGGGAAAATTGGCAATTTAGCCCTACTCTCTGCTTTCTATCGTTTAACCAGTTCCTGATCCACAATAGTACACTGCCTCCTATCCCATGACTTTTTAATTTTGCCAAAAGTCTCTCATGAGGGACCTTGTCAAAGGCTTTCTGAAAGTCCAGATACACTATATCAACCAACTCACCTTTGTCTACCTGTTTATTCACATCTTCAAAAAAACATACAAATTACTAAGATAAGACCTTCCTTGGCTAAATCCATGGTGGCTTTCCCCCATTAAACCATGACTATCTATGTTCAGCAATTTTGTTCTTTCTATCATTTTTCCCGGTACTAATGTCAGGCTCACTGGTCTGCAGTTTCCCAGATCACCTCTGGAAACCTCTTGTAAAATTGGTGTTACATTGGCCAGTCGCCAATCTTCAGGTATTCAAATTCAGGCTAAAAGTTAATTTCATCAAGAATGCATTTGGATCTAAATCCTTATCCTGTTGTCCTCACCCAGTTTAATCATTTCCCAGAGAATTCCCTTGTCCTTGGTGCTTTATGTATCTTAACAGACTGTAAGCTCTGTTGAGCATACGCTGTCTCTTTTTGTGTACCAGTACAATGCTATGTATGTCTAGTAGCTTTATATAAGTAATATTAGTAGCAGTAATGTGGTTAATTTTTTTTTCTAGTAACTCCTACTGTATGGGTATTTAAACCTGATGTATTATTCAGCCTATGACTACAAAATCTTCTCCTTCAAGGTAAAAGTAAGACTGAACTGTTCTGCAGTGTTAAGGTGGTTACACTAAGGGGTATGTTTACGAAGAAGCGATAGCGGTTGCCATGCGGTATCGAAGTCGCGGCCCTATTAACTTCAATGGGGCCACGGCTCCGATATTGCATAGAAGCCGCTATCACCGATTAGAAACATACTCCTAAGACATTTTCATGTGGTAAAACAGTCTTTGGAATTTTGTACTTAGCAGTTAGGAAAGAGAACAACAGAAATTATAAAGAGGGAGATGACCCCCTAGAATTTTCTCTGATCATATAATTATCCTGGTCTCATAATTTGTCTTCACATATTTTTAGGCTGCTTTCTGAAAAGAAAGAAAACTTATTAAATAGCTATATCTGTGTGCATCTCCCTAATAACTTTTGAGTTTGCTGTCTTACTCACCCCCACATTTTCAGGGCATGTCAAGGCAAATGAAGGCTCTGACGTAGGTGCTTTTTTCATCTGCACATATGTATGGAATGTGGATGCAGACATGTCCCTAGTTTTGGGTGGAACTTCTTTTTAGCTTTCCAAATATATACTTTATAGCAAACACAATAATTAATAAGATTAATAAGATGGGCATGTTTCTCTCTGGTGCAATAAGATTCACTAGCCCACATTCCATCCTTTAGAACACCTTAAGAATTTTAGTGCACACATAAGAATTTCTAATGTGCACTATGAAATTTTTATTAAATTAAAGGTATGAAATTAACCAAAAATACCCCAAAACCAGGGAAAAACATTGGCCAGAAACAAACTGTTCACAGTATTTTTCTGTGCACATCCCTAATAGATAATTTGAATTCTTAATTTGAAATTAGGTAGAATAGATTATAATAGTCAATTACACTAATGGGCCTGTCACCTAAGCCACAGTAAATTGACCATTAACTTTTATTACTTAATTATCTTAATGCCCATTTAATACTATTTTTAGACTTTGTTGAAGAGATCTGCTTTGTGGTACAGTATAACTATCATGATTTACAGGTGCTAGCAAAACATTGATGGTATTGCAGCTGATAACACAAGGCCTGATACTGTTTGGGCAGTGGAATGGAAAGCCATATGAGGCATGATACCCCTCTCCATCTCAGAAGTCAAGTTTGGGATCCCTCAAATGCTGATTCACCTCCTCCAGTCAAGTACTAGGTGCCTTGGTGATCTGACACCATCCATTGTTATGGTGAGACCCCTGGAGTTATCCTGATCTCAGAAAAATGATGCCTCATTATATGAGTACCTCTAATACTTCATAAAGCCCATTGGAGACAGAAGGGGGCCCTTCTTTACTCCTATCCCACTCCTGTCAAGACCTGCAATGGCACCTGATGCACATAAGCAGGGGGAGGTTGAAGGATAGGCTAGTCAGAGGCAATTAACTTGAGAGAGGTATGTGAGAGGATCACAGTCTTCTTCTTTTCTTACATTACCACAATCCACATTGGGTTTGGTAGAATTGCAAAAAAAAATGCAATGTTTGCCTTTGAGTCAGTCCTGACTCCTGATGACCCAGAAGCTCCTGGGTTTTCTTGGCAATGTCACTGGAAGTAGATTGCCAGGCCTTTCTTCTGAGGCAATGGAGGGTTAAGTGACTTGCCCAATGCCACAAGGAGTGCTAGTGGGAATTGAACCCTGGTTGCTTGGTTACCAAGCCAGTGTTCTAACCACTAGGCGACTCCTCCACTCCTTTGGTAGAATTAGGCAGTGGATAATGCAAATCACTTTACATGATTCGTGGCACCACATTTCGCACCCCTTAATGTCGTAGCAGTCATTGTGAAAAAAGTGTGGAGGGTGTGAAGGGGAAGAAGAAAATATAATATTACTATTACTCTCTGAAAATAACTTTTACATCACTTCACTGAAAATGCCTGTGGATAAGCTCATTTCAAGTTGACAGACCCTACTGGTGGGCGTGGGCATGCTTCTCTCTGGTGCAAGTTCTGCAACCATCTGTGTCTTGCCTTTCTATCTCAAAACCTTCTGGAAGGGATAGTGTCTGCTTTTGGACTAAATTATGCAGCATGCCATGCACATGTAACATGTCTTAGGGGTGGCTATACATTAGTTCTCCCCCCTCCCCCCCCCCCCCCCCCCGATCAGTGTAGGTACTATAAACAGCTTTTTAGAAGGCCAAACATCCTCTCAATGATTGACTTTGGTGGTGGGCCTATGTCCGGGGTGCCACAATAGGAATCATGAAATATCTCCTTTGAGGGTAGCCTCTATTATATGTGCCTGAGAAGACAAAAAGGGAGAAACGAATTGTGAGGTCTGGTGAGAAAGACTAGACCCAGAATAGGGAAATAAAAATAAACAAGGACACACCTAAGTGGACAGAGAAGATAATCAAGTAGATAAATCACAATCAGATCTCATCCAATCACTAACAATGCAAGCAGTCCCAAAAGACAAGTGAAGTTGGCATATGTGAGTGATCTAGAGGAGCTATAAACGCCAAATTTTAGATGTATCACTCTTTACTTTGACGTACTTTTCAAAATATGCTAGAGACATGTAGAGTGGAAATTGTGCATGAGGTTTCTCTAATAGCCTTTATATTATATTATCAGTGTCACTACAATATGGCAGAACCACATTATCTCATCTCTGATATGCAGGGAGAATTATTCAGGCAATTGGTAACAGAACCCAAATGTGATGGGGCCATACTGGACAAAGTGTTTTTGATGTTACAGTGGGAGATCAACACGCATCCAGTGATCACCAGATGATATGGTTCAGTATTAGTACTAGGGCTGATATAATCCATTCAAAAGCAAGAGTCTTAGACTTTAAGAAAACTAACTTTGCAAAGATGAGACAATATCTCAGAGAGTCATTAGCGGGATGAGAACAGCTGGGGGATGTAGAAAAACAGTGGGCAAAACTGAAAGGGAATATTTTAAAGGCAACAAATCTTTTTCTTTGAAAGGTAAATAAATATAAAAGGAAAAGGAGACCGCCATGGTTCTCAAAAGAAGTAGCTGAGAAGGTGGAGTAAAAGAGTGATGCCTTCATGAAATACAAGAGATCACGGAGAGAGCATGACAGGCATCTATATTTGGAAAAATTTAGAGACGCTAGCAAAGTAGTCAGGAAAGCAAAGGTACAAAAAGAAGAAATAGCCAAGGCAATAAAATCCGAGGATAAGACATTTTTCAGATATGATAGTGAGAGGAGGAAGGGCAAAAGTAGTATTGTCAGACTCAAGGGTGCAGGGGAGGAATATGCAGAAACTGATGAGGATAATGCAGAATTGCTTAACAAATATTTCTGTTCTGGGTTCACAGATGAAGGGCCTGGAGCAGGACCTTAGAAAACACCTATAAATAGAAACAGAAGTGACGGGAATTTCAAAGAATTTTCAGAGAGAAACTAGCTAAACTAAAAGTAGACAAAGCCATGGGTCCAGATGGGATACATCCAAGAATACTGAGGGAACTTGGGGATGTTCTAGTGGCTCCACTGTTTGACTTTTTCAATACATCTTTGGAGTTGGGAGTGGTGCCAGAGGACTGGAGAGAGGCATATGTGGTCCCTTTACATAAAAGCAGACATAAGGATGACATTGAGAACTACAGGCTGGTTAGTCTAACCTCTGTATTTAGTAAATTATTGGAAAGGTTACTAAAGGAGAGAATAGTGAGGTTTCTGGAGTCCAATGGATTGCAGTGTCCGAGGCAGCATAGATTCACCAAAGGCAGGTCTTGTCAGACAAATCTGATAGATTTCTTTGACTATGTGACCAGGGAGAGTCCTAGATGTGGTGTATTTATATTTCAGTAAAAGCATTGACACTGTTCCACACATATGACGTATGAACAAACTGAGCACCCTAGAGATGGACCATAAAGTTACTGATTGGGTTAGAAATTGGTTGAGTGGGAGGCGACAAAGGGTACAGGTAAATGGAGCTCACTCTGAGGAGAAGGAGGTTACCAGTGGTGTGCCTGAGGGATCTGTCCTTGGTCCAACTCTGTTTAACATCTTTATTAGTGATATTACGGAAGGACTGTCGGGTAAGGTTTGCTTGTTTACAGACAATACCAAAATCTGCAGTAGACAAACAGGAAGGAGTTGAGAACGTGAGGAAGGATCTAGTTAAACAAAGAATGGTCTAGAATATGGAAGCTGAAAAATAATGCTAACAAATGCAGGGTCATTCATTTAGGCTGCAGAAAGTCAGAGGAGCTGTACAGTGTAGGGGGTGAGTTACTTCTGTCCACAAAAGAAGAGTGGGACCTGGGCGTAATTGTGTCTGATGATCTTAAAGTAGCTAAACAGGTAGAAAAGGTGACGGTGAAAGGCAGAAGGATGCTTGGATGTATAGAGAGAGAAATGGCCAGCAGAAAAAAGGAGGCAATATTGCCTCTGTATAAGTCTCTGGTGCAACCTCATCTAGAGTATTGTGTGCAATTCTGGATACCGCAACTTCAGAAGCATATAGGCTGGTTGGAGTTGGTGCAGAGGGTGGCTACTAAAATGGTTAGTGGTCTTCATAATGAAGCAAGTGAGGACAGACTTAAAGATCTTAATATATATATACTTTAGAGGAAAGGCGGGATAAGGGCAGTATGATAGAGACAATTAAATACCTCCATGGCATAAATGCACAGGAGGGTCTCTTTCTATTGAAGGCAAGCTCTGCTACGAGGGGATATACAGTAGGATGAGAGTGAAAGGGGATAGACTCAGAAGTAATATGTGTAAATATTTCTTTAAGGAAAGAGTGGTAGATGCATGGAATACTCTCCCAGTGGAGGTGGTGGATATGAGGACAGTATCTGAATTCAAAAAGGTAAAAAGGTAAAAAGGGGACTATTGTAGTTGATATGGAAGGGCAGACTAGACAGGCCATGTGGTCTTTTTCTGACATCATGTTTCTATGTTTCTAGATCTCCTGATCATTCTCCCTTGCCTTGTGAGCTTGAATTAAGGATGAGAAGTTAAAATACTTACTGATACATTGGGGCTTGTTTACAAAGCCGCGGTAGCGGTTCGTGGTCGTTATCGGAGCCGCGGCCCCATTGAAATCAATGGGGTCGCAGCTCCGATAACGATCGCGAACCGCTACCGCAGCTTTGTAAACAAGCCCCATTGTCTTGATATCACTATTATTTAAATGTGGTCTGAAGCACTCACATATTCTAAGAAGAGGTGACAAGTAAAGGAAAAGCAAACCTTTTTGAAAATGTTTTTAGAAAAACACTTTTGAGGCCAGTATTCAAAGGGATTAGATGACTTTGATATCTAGGCTTCCAAAAGTGATTGGCTCTACCAGTCTGCACTGTTTTTCACACATGATACCGCTTTTCAGACTAACTTTTCAGTCTCTATTGACTTATCCAAATGAGGCCCACAAAGAATCTGCACCTGATCCCCACCTCTGCCCCCAAATTGGCTTCTTTGAAAATTTAGTAAGGTAATGTTCCTAAATTGATCCTCCTAGTTTCATTAGGTTCCTAAATTTAGGTTTTTAAAAAATGGGTCATAACAGGTGGATTTAGGGTGGGGAAAAAAGTTTGGAACTTAATACTGGTGTTCACTGCAAGATAGCTCAATCAAGCAGCTAGAACTAGGTAAAAGCATGGCAGTCCTAAATTTAGGAACATAGGACCCGATATTCAGTGCCGGTGGCTAGTGCAATTATAGCTGCTAGCCGCCAGTGCTGAACATTAAATGTGGATATTCAATGCCATGGTCAAATCCGGCCCGGCATTGAATATCTGAGGTCGCTGCAGAGTGAAAAGTTAGTCCAGTGTTTCCAGCTCCTGGCTTTTACCGCAAATCGCAAACTGGGCAATAGCTCAATATCGCTGCTGATGGGTTTGTGATCGGCTCCACCTCTGCTCTATCCCCGACATGCCCCGATGCTAATCAGTTAGCATCAGGGCATATAGTGGCATTACTTGGGGATTTGTAAACTGTATAAGTGCCTTGGAATATTGAGGCTATAACTTTTAAGCTCCTAAATTTAAGTGAATTTTCAGCCAAAAATGAGACCTCTATGTTTGTGTTGTTGTTGCTGTTGCTGTTAAGTGCCATTGAGTCGGTGTCGACTCATGGAGACCCTCTGGATAGTTGCCCTAAATTGTGTTTGATCTTCAGTCAGGCGGCTCATTGTTGACAGACTGCTACCCGTAGCTGCTGTTATTGTATCAATCCATCTCATTGCTGGCCTTCCTCTTTTGCATTGACCTTCTATCTTGTCAAGCATGATGTCTTTCTCTAATGATCTCTCTCTTCGCATGATGTGTCCAAAGTATGAGAGTTGAAGTCTTGTCATCTGAGCTTCTAAAGAAAGCTTAGAAAGATTAGGTTTGATCTGCAATAGTACTGACTGGTTTGTTCTTTGGGCAGTCCATGGTATACGCAGTATTCGCCACCAGCACCATAATTCAAAAGCATCAATTTTCTTCCTGTCTATCTTTTTCACTGTCCAGCTTTCGCATCCATATGATGTTATTGAAAATACCATGGCTTGATTGAGTTGAATCTTTGTATGGAGAGAGACATCTCTGCTCTTGAGAATCTTTTCTAAGTCTTTCATAGCAATTCTGCCAAGAGCAATACGTCGTTGGATTTCTTGACTGCTTGTTGCTTCTTTATTGATAGTTGATACAAGTAGGTTAAAGTTGTCCACGATTTCAATTTCTTCTCCTTCAATGATGAACTTATTGATTTTTCCAGTTGTCATGATCTTTGTCTTCTTTACATTAAGGTGCAGGCCCATTTTAAGACTATGTTCCTTGATCGTGAGAAATGTTTCAGATCATCACTTTCAGTCAGTAATGTGGTATCATCAGCATAGCGAAGGTTGTTGATGAGTCTTCCACCAATCTTCACACCTCGGTTGTCTTCATACGATCCTGCTTCTCTGATGATTTGTTCTGCATATAAATTAAAGAGGTAGGGGGAAAGTATGCAGCCTTGTCATCCACCTTTGCTTATTTTAAACCATTCTGTTTCTCCCTGTTCCGTTCAAACTGTTGCTTCTTGATCAATGTACAGATTGTGCAAGAGAATGATGAGGTGTTCTGGTATACCTATGCTTCTTAATTTGGTCCAGAGTTTCTCATAATTTATTTATTTATTTATTTATTATTTATTATTTATTTAACATTTCTTCCATACCGCGCTATTAAAATCAGCGCAGTGTACATTGAACAAAACATACTGCAATGCATACAGGCAACATTGAGTTTACAAAGAACAGGGAAAAATAACACATGGGATAACCGGGAGAACTATGTACAGGTTAACTTTATACTATATACTTTAACTATATACAATATTCTAAACTCGTTTGGATATTGTAAGTGATTTCATATGGATGGTGCAGGTAAATGGTTATCATGTGGGCTATCGTGTAGGCTAACCATTTTCTGGTTGTATTAGGGTGCTAAGGCGTCTGGGGTATGTGGGAAACTTGCTAGATGTGTGAGTGTCCGGGATGACTTCTGGGTAACATTTTGTGAACAGATGGTGTTTCAAGGCTTTTCGGAATAGTATTAGGCTTTTGATGCCACGGATTTCATGGGGAAGTGTATTCCAGTTTAGAGGAGCGAATATTGAGAAAGCTCTGTTTGAAGTAGCCTTAGTACACGATGTCATCATCCTAGGAACTATTAAGGTATTCATAGCAGTAGGCCTCCTGTTTCTATTTTCGAGGGTGCTGTGAATTAGCTTGCTGATTGGTGTAGGTGGGTAGTTATTCAAGGCTTTGAAAGTAAGGACTAGTGATTTATAGTGGAGTCTGGCTTGTAGAGGTAGCCAGTGCAGAGCTTTCATGATAGGCGTTATGTGTGCAGATCTTGGTGACCCAGAGAGGACTCTTGCAGCTGCATTCATAGCCAGGCGAAGCGGATTTAAAGTTGATTGAGAGATCCCGTGGAGGATGATGTTCGCAAAATCTAGGTGTGGGAGGACTAATGCCTGGAAGGTTGATCGGTAGTCAGTATAATCAAGTAGGGGGCGGAGGTGGCATAGTGTTCTGATCTTATGATATATAGTCTTTGTCACATTCTTCACGTGCATTGTCATATCCAGGTGCTGGTCCAGAGTGATGCCGAGATATTGGATTGTGGGTTTGGACTTCAATTCTATGTTGTTGACCAGTAGCGATGGAGGAGGTATGAACTTACGATTCCTTGTAACAAAAAGAACATCAGTTTTGCTATGATTGATTCGTAGGTTTTGTGTCAGCAGCCATTCAGCTACTGCTCTGAAACAATTGATTATTGGGGAGAACACTGGTTGGTCAATTTTGAACGGCATGTATAGGAGGATGTCATCTGCGTATGCCAGGCATTGTACGTTGAAAGATCGGATCAATTCACATATCGGCTGCATATATATTTTGAACATCAGTGCCGATAAGGAAGATCCTTGAGGTACACCTTGGGACTGTAGGAATGGTTCAGAGGATTCATGGCCTGTTTTGACTTGTTGCCACCTGTTGGAAAGGTAGGATTTACACCATTCTAGCTCAGTGCTTCGAATCCCCTTTTCTATCAGGCGTTGCAGAAGTATATCATGATTCACGGAGTCGAAGGCGGCGGAGATGTCTAGGAAGATGAGGACAAACCTTGTTGGATGCTGTTTATTCCAGTGACCAGATCATTGAATAGGGTTGTAAGGATTGTGTCGACTCCATGTGCTTCCCTGAAGCCATGTTGTGATTGGTCTAGTGGTGCTTCCATGTCGATATGATGCTGGATCTGTGGTTGAGCAGCTTTCTCGATGATTTTTGCGAGCTGGAGGATGCTCGAGATTGGCCTAAATGATTCAACTTTGGATAGGTCAAGTTTACTGTTTTTCAGTAGGGGCCTGATAGAGGTGTGTTTCAGGCTCTGGGGGAATGAGCCTGTTAGAAAGGACTGGTTCAGTATCTTGCACAAGATTTGGCTTAGATCCTGTCGCAGATCTTTGATCCAGCTGGCTGGGCATGGGTCGTTAGGTGCTGTGCTAGGATTGATGGAAGCAATAATGTTCTCAATCTCACTAGTTGATACCGTGTTGAAATTGCATAATGGTGTTATTTGGTATGCCTCAGGTGATACAGAGGAGTTGCTGATATTTATGTTTGTGCTGGTCTTAATCATTTTTGATTGCAGGTAGTTTGCGTAGTCCTGTGGCTGAGGCATTGCAGGTTGGGCTGAAACCGGCTCTCCTGTTATGGATTTTACTAACCTGAACAGTGCATGTGGTTTATTGATGGAGCGTTTCAATAAGTTTGTGTGGTAGAGTTTCCTACTCTGTGTTATCTTCCCACGGTGGGTAATTAAGTGTGAATTGTCTGCTGCAAGGGCCTCTGGGGAGTGGGTTCTTCGCCACTGTCTCTCAAGTTTGCGTAGGTGGTGGAGAGATGAACGAAGGTCCATAGAGAACCATGACGCGTGTTCTCGTTTTCTTATTTTCTTATCATTGTGCAATGGACATGATGTGGCTCTGAGGTTCTTGTCCCATTTGGATATAAGGTCGTCTAAGTTGAGGGAGGTGTTGGTCATAAGTGGTTGAAGATTTTCTAGGACAGCATCACGGTTGAGAGGTTGAGAGCGGGTTGTGTGGGTTCCAGGTGTGTTAGATGGCATTTGGCTCTTGTGAGAAGTATAGGTGGGTATATTGAATCGGATAAGATTGTGATCTGACCATGGCACTGGTGTAACCGACAGTGCAAGGGCTTGGTGTGTTAAGGTGTTGAAATGAGGTGCGAAAATGAGGTCTAGTTTACCTCCCTTAGTGTGAGTGGGTGAGTCGACGTATTGTTTGTAGCCTAGATCCTCTAGTGAGTCTAGAAATGCTGCTGAGTGGCTGTCATGGAGAGATGGGAGGTTGAAATCACCAACTAACCAAATTGGAGAGCGTGAAGTGGAAGTTGTGCATGCAAGCTCAATTATTGTTGGAAGGTCATCTGGTAATGGGGAGGGTGCTCGATAGAGAAGGTTGATTGTGCAGAGCTCATTAGATATGGTGAGGGAGTCAAGGTGGGTTGAGCTGGAGGAGTTGCATAGCTTGAAATTTAGATCTGCTTTGGCGAGGATGAGCGTCCCGCCTCCTTTCTGAATGGACCTGTGGCATGTGTATAGATCAAATCCTGGTGGCAGCATCTGATTCAGGAGGACGTTGTCACAATCAGATGGCCATGTTTCCGTGATCATCAGGATGTCGAGATTGTATAGTGGAATCAGATCTATGGCTGCAGGCCATTTTGATCGTACTGATCTGGCATTTATCAACGCACATTTCAGTAGGCGTTGGCGATGTTGCTTCTCAGCCTGTGTCTTGTTGATGACTTGTAGAGGAATGTTAAGTAGATGGGAGTGGGATGTATGGTTGTTTTTTGCCGTTGTGTGGTGGGGGAATTCATACCACCTCCTTCCAAATGTATGTAGCATTGGTATGTAGTTGGTATCATGGTTGAGAGCGTTTGAGACGCAGGGGAGACCAAGGGTAAGGAGGGTAATGAGTGAAAACAGGGCTGTGTACATTCTAGATTAAGAGCAGTACGGTACAGTCAAGTCAATTGGGGATAACAGTACGAGTAGATACAATTTAAAGACTACTGGGTTACAAACAACAGTATAACAGTTTACACCCTCAAAAGCCTTGCTGTAGTCAATAAAGCGCAAATAGATATCTTTTTGGTATTCTTTAGTCTTTTCAAACATCCATCTCACATTCGCGATGATGTCTCTCATTCCTCGCCCTTTCCTGAACCCTGCTTGCACTTCAGGTAGTTCTTGTTCCAGGTATAGTTGTAGTCTCTGTTGAATAATCTTCAGTACAATCTTGCTGGCATGTGGGATAAGAGCAATTATGCGATAATTTCCAAAGTCAGTTGGATCACCTTTCTTTAGTATTGGTATAAACACAGATCTTTTACAGTCAATTGGCCATGATGTTGCCTTCCAAATTTCTTGGCAGCGCCTTGTAAGTATGGTAACAGCTGCATCAGATTGCTATAATACTTCTATTGGAATGCCATCAATGCCTGTTGCTTTTTGTTCTTTGATAAGGCTTTCATCACCAATGGTTCTGGATCATAAGGTACAGGTTGAAACGGTTGTTGGTCTACTTGATCTTATAAAAACTCTGTATATTCTTTCCACCTTTTCTTGATCTTCTCAGCATCATTCAACATAGAACCTTGAGCATCTTGTAACATTCCAATTCGAGGCTGGAATTTTTTCTTTAACTATTGTAGCTTTAGGAAAGTCAATCTTTTTCTTCCTCTAATAGTTTCTGCTTCTATTTCCTTGCATCTGTCATTGTAGTACTTTTCCTTGTCCTGTCTTGCTGCACGTTGGAAATTTCTGTTGTTTTTTGTGATTGTCTTTCTTTCTCCTCTGTCTTTAGCTTCTCTGCATTTCTGGGCAATTTTCAGAGTTTCTTTCATCATCCATTTTGGCCGGTTTTGCTTTTTCACCTTTTGTAGAGACTTCTCACTTTCTTCCAACACAACCTTCTTGATGTCATTCCATAACTCCTCTGGAGCTCTGTCATTTGTATTTAAAGCAGGAAGTCTTTAAATTCCAGTGGTATATTCTCAAGGTCATATTTTGCTACATTCATGAGTGGCTTGCTCTTTTTCAACTTTTGCATACTAGTAGATGGTGATTTGTACCACAGTCAGCTCTAGGCTTTGTCTTTGTTGATGTTATAGAGCTTTTCCATCATTGACTTCCACAGATGTAGTCAATTTGAGTTTTGCACAATTCATTGGGTGAAGTCCATGTGTACAGTCGCCGCTTGTGTTGCTGGAAGAAGGTGTTTGAGATGAATAGATAGAATTCTGTAAGACCAACGATCAGCCTTTCTCCAGCTTCATTTCTGTTGCCAAGTCCATATTTCCAGCCACTTTGCCTTCTTCTTTGTTGCCAACTTTTGCATTCCATTCACCCATGACTATCAGGATATCGTATTTACTGGTTCTGTCAGTTTCAGCTCGCACTTATTCATAGAACTCATCAATTTCATCCTCTTCTGAAGCTGTTGTTAGGGCATATACTTGAATTATAGTTCTGTTGATAAGCATTCATCGTTGACGAATAGAGATTTAAGTGCTCACTGACTGCATTGTATTTCATTACAGTTCTTGCAAGTTTATCTTTATTATAAATGAAACATCATTTCTTTTGTCTTTCATTTCCAGCATAGTAGACCATGTGATCATTTGATGCAAAGTGCCCGAAGCCAGTCCATTTCAATTAGCTGACACGCAACAGATCAAGTTGTACACCTTCCATTTCATTCTTGATAAGAACATAGGATATGCCATACTAGGTCAGACCAAGGTCCATCAAGCCCAGTATCCTGTTTCCAACAGTGGTCAATCTAGGTCATACGTACCTAGCAGTTTCCCCAAAAGACACGGGTTCCCAATGCTTGTATTGGGTCAAGCAGTGATATCCTGGGTCCTTTTTTAATAATGGTTTATGAACCTTTCCTCCAGGAACTTGTCCAAACCTTTTTTAAACCCAGCTACACTAACAGCTTTTCCTACATCCTCCGGTAACAAATTCCAGTTTGATTACACGTTGAGTGAAAAAATATTTTCTCTTATTAGTCTTAAATAGTTTACCCTGTAGCTTCATTGCATGTACCATAGTCTTCCTATATTCTGATAACGTAAACAATTGATCTACGTTTACCCGTTCCACTCCATTCATCATTTTATAGACTTCTATCATATCTCCCCTGAGCCGTGTCTTTTACAGGTTAAAGAACCCTAACCTTTTTAGCCTTTCTTCTTAGGGGTATCCATCCATCCCCCTTAACATTTTGGTGGCTCTTCTCTGAACCTTTTCTAATAACTCTATATCGCTTTTAAGATACGGCGACCAGAATTGCACACAATATTCAAGGTGTGGTCGCACCATGGAATGATACGAAGGCATTGTAATATCCTTTGTTGTATTTTCCATTCCTTTCCTTATGATACCTAGCATTCTATTTGCTCTCTTGGCCGCCACTGCACACTGGGCAGAGGGTTTTAACATATTATCCACAATGAGGCCTAAATCTTTTTCTCGATGGTGGTAGTTCCTAATGTGGAACCTTGCATCGTGTAACCATAGTTTGGGTTGTTCTTCCCTAGGTGCATAACTTTGCACTTGACCACATTAAATTTCATCTGCCATTTTGATTCCCAGTCTTCCAATTTATCAAGATCTTCTTGCATATTTCCACAATCCTCTTGGGTTTTAACAACTTTAAATAGTTTTGTGTCATCTGCAAATTTGATAACCTCACTCATTATTCCCTTTTCCAGATCATTTATGAATATGCCAAAATGCAGCGGACCCAGCACAGATCCCTGGGGTATACCACTATTCACCTTTCTCCATTGGGAAAATTGGCCATTTAACCCTACCCTCTGCTTTCTGTCTTTTAACCAGTTCCTGATCCACAATAGTGGATAATGGGATAATCATAGCTTTATAGGTACTTACACATCTTAAAGGAAAGGAGGTGCTCTCAGGTGAGACTCGTTATCCAAATCAGTCATACACTAAGGGCCTGAGATTAATTAAACCTCAGGTGAACAAGGTATATTAAACGTATTAGGTACAGTTTTATTAGTATACATATCCATAGCAACCCTTAGTAAGTAAAGAACTTAGATCTAAACACAAGCTTAAAACTAATATGCAGACAGCAGTCCAGCAGCGAGATGGGGGCTTTCCAGTCTTTTTGCATTGAGATCACATGTATGATTTTCTCCCAGTTGGTGAGAGGTCTTATGTGTGCACTAGGTGCAAGGAGCTCTGCTCTCAGGGAACGAGTCCATTCTCTAGAGGCTAGAGTAGCAGACTTGGAAAACATAAGAAAGACAGAGAGGTACATCGACGAGACCTACAGGGATATAGTCCTGAAGTCCCACCTCCAGTCTGGCAGCATCCCTGTTGCCATGGAGGAGAGAGGTCATGTGACAGGATAGCATCACCCTGGTGTGGCAGGAAGTGATCCTGTAACTAGGACCTGTCCTCCAGGTGATGTAAAACCCTCTCACACCGAGAAAGTTTCTCCAGGGCCATTGGCCATGAGGGAAGGGTTAGGGCAGCCATTATAGTTGGTGATTCGATCTTTAGGCATGTGGATAGCTGGGTAGCTGGAGGACGTGAGGATCGCCTGGTAACATGTCTACCTGGTGCGAAGGTAGCGGACCTCATGCGCCACCTAGATAAGGTCTTAGATAGTGCTGGGGAGGAGTCTGCTGTCTTGGTACATGTTGGTACCAGTGACATAGGAAAATGTGGTAGGGAGGTTCTGGAGGCTAAATTTAGGCTTTTAGGTAGGAAGTTGAAATCCAATACTTCCAAGGTAGTGTTCTCCGAAATGCTTCCCGTTCCACGCGCAGGACCCAAAAGGCAGGCAGAGCTCCGGATTCTCAATGCGTGGATGAGACAATGGTGCAGAGATGAGGGTTTTGGATTTGTTAGGAACTGGGGAACATTCTGGGGAAAGGAAGGGCTCTTCCGAAGGTAAGGACTTCACCTTAACCGGGATGGAACCAGGCTGCTGGCATTAACCTTTAAATAGGAGATAGAGCAGCTTTTAAATTAGATAATAGGGGAAAGCCGACAGTCGGCCAAGTGTGCATGGTTCAGAACAATGTATCCTTGAAGGATACTACCATAAGCCGAGAGGTTCCAAAATTAGTAAAGTAGCCCAAATGGAGTATGGAGCAGACACAGCTTAAAGATCCCAAATTACCCATGTCTACCAATAGCCAGATTAATATGAATAAAATACGGTCTCTAAAGATGGGAGAGTTAGAATATATAGCACTAAAATGAGAGGTTGGATATAATCAGAATATCAGAGACATGGTGGAAGGAGGACAACCAGTGGGATATTGTGATACCTGGGTACAAACTATATCATAATGATAGAGCTGATCAAATTGGTGGAGGGGTTGCGCTCTATGTTAGAGAGGGCATTGAGTCAGAAAGGATTAAAGTTTTGCAGGAAACAAAATTAGCTGTAGAATCTCTATGGATTGAAATTCCATGTAAAAAGGAGAAGTCGATGGCGGTGGGGGTGTACTATTGACCGCCTAGCCAGAATGAACAAATGGATGATGAAATTCTCAAAGAAATCAAGGAAGCTAACAAAAGTTACAGCGCAGTAATAATAATGGGTGATTTCAATTACCCCGGTATCGACTGGGTCAGTGTCACTGCAGGACATGCTAGGGAGATAAAGTTCGTAGATGAAATAAATGACTGCTTCTTGGAGCAGCTGGTTCATAAACCGACCAGAGGGGAAGCCATATTAGACCTAGTCCTTAGTGGAACACCAGATCTTGTGCAAGAGATAAGGGTGTTGGGGCCACTTGGCAATAGTGATCATAGCATGATCGCGTTTGATTTAATTAGTGGAGGAGGGATAGTATGGAAATCCACAGTATTAAGTTATAACTTTTGAAAGGGAGACAATGATAAAATGAGGAAAATAGTTAAGAAAAAACTAAAAGGAGCAGTTGCAAAGGTTAAAGACTTACATCAAGCTTGGGTGTTGTTGAAAACTACTATCTAGGAAGCCCAGACCGGCTGTATTCCACACTTTAAGAAAAGTGGAAGGAAGTCCAAAAAACTTCCAGCATGGTTTAAAGGTGAGGTAAGAGAGGCTGTTGTTGCCAAAAAGCATCTTTCAGGAGATGGAAAAAAGAGCCAAACGATGAAACCTGGAAACAGCACAACCACTGGCAAGTCAAATGCAAGGCATTGATAAGGCAGGCAAAGGGAGAATTTGAGAAGAAGCTTGCTGTGGAAGCAGAAATGTGAAATAAAGACTTTTTCAAATACATTCATAGCAAAAAACCTGTGAGAGACTCAGTTGGTCCATTAGATGATAGAGGGGTTAAAGGGGCACTAAGAGGCGACAGCGGAGAGACTGAATGGATTCTTTGCTTCGGCCTTTACTGAGGAAGATGTAGGGATTTTACCCATGACTGAAGTGGTATTTAAAGGTGCTGAAGAATTGAAGGAAATATTGATATATCGGGAAGATGTATAACAATTATTAGATAAACTGAAGAGTAGCAAATCACCTGGGTCGGATGGTATACATCCAAGGGTGTTGAAAGAACTGAAATATGAGATTGCAGACCTGCTATTAGTAGTCTGTGAATTTTCATTAAAATCATCTGTAATATCTGAAAAGGTTGGAGGATCGCCAATGTAACGTCAATTTTTAAAAAGGGTTCCAAGGGTGATCCGGGAAACTACAGACCTGTGAGCCTGACGTCAGTAACCTGGAAAAATGATAGAAATGGTCATAAAGAACAGAATTACTCAGCATGTAGATAGTCATGGCCTAATAGGAGACAGCCAACATGGCTTTAGACAAGGAAGATCTTGTCTTAATAATCTGTTATGTTTTTTTGAAGGTGTGAATGAACAGGTGGACAAAGGTGAGTCGGTTGATATAGTGTATCTGGACTTTCAGAAAGCCTTTTTCAAGGTCCCTAATCAGAGACTTTTGGCAAAATTAAAGAGTCATGGGATAGGAGGCAGTGTACTGTTGTGGAGCAGGAATTGGTTAAAAGATAGAAATCAGAGGGTAGGGCTAAATGGCCAATTTTCCCAATGGAGAAAGGTGAATAGTGGTGTGCCCCAGGGATCTGTGCTGGGTCCGCTGCTTTTTGACATATTCATAAATGACTTGGAGAAGGGAATAACGAGTGAGGTTATCAAATTTGCAGAAGACACAAAACTATTTAAAGTTGTTAAAACCCAAGAGGATTGTGGAAATTTGCAAGAGGATCTTGATAAATTGGAAGACTGGGCATCAAAATGGCAGATGAAATTTAATGTGGACAAGTGCAAAGTTATGCACCTAGGGAAGAACAACCCAAACTATGGTTACACGATGCAAGGTTCCACATTAGGAACTACCACCATCGAGAAAAAGATTTAAGCCTCATTGTGGATAACATGTTAAAACCCACTGCCCAGTGTGCAGTGGCAGCCAAGAGAGCAAATTGAATGCTAGGTATCATAAGGAAAGGAATGGAAAATAAAACAAAAGATATTATAATGCCTCTATATCGTTCCATGGTGAGACCGCACCTTAAATATTGTGTGCAATTCTGGTCGCCGTATCTTAAAAAGGATATAGCGATATTAGAAAAGGTTCAGAGAAGAGCCATCAAAATGGTAAAGGGGATGGAAGGATACTCCTATGAAGAAAGGCTAAAAAGGTTAGGGCTCTTTAACCTGGAAAAGAGACGGCTGAAGGGAGATATGATAGAAGTCTATAAATTAATGAACGGAGTGGAATGGGTAAACGTAGATCGATTGCTTACATTATCAGAATATAGAAAGACTAGGGGACATGTAATAAAACTATAGGGGAAACTATTTAAGACTAATAAAAGAAAATATTTTTTCACTCAACGTGTAATCAAACTCTGGAATTTGTTACCGGAGGATGTAGTAAAGGCTGTTAGTGTAGATGGGTTTAAAAAAGGTTTGGACAAGTTCCTGGAGGAAAGGTTCATAAACCATTATTAATAATGGACCCAGGATATCAATGCTTGACCCTGTACAAGCATTGTGGAACCTGTGTCTTTTGTGGAAACTGCTACGTACGTATGACCTAGATTGGCCACTGTTGGAAACTGGTTACTGGGCTTGATGGACCTTGGTCTGACCCAGTATGGCATATCTTATGTTCTTATGTTATGTTCTTATGTAATAGTATACTGCCTCCTATCCCATGAATCTTTAGTTTTGCCAAAAGTCTCTGATGAGGGACATTTTCAAAGGCTTTCTGAAAGTCCAAATATATTATATCAACTGGCTCACCTTTGTCTACCTGTTTATTCGCACCTTCAAAAAAACATTACAGATTAGTAAGAGAAGATCTTCCTTGTCTAAACCTATGTTGGCTGTCTCGCATTAAGCCATGACTATTTACATGTTCAGCAATTTTGTTCTTTATGATAGTTTCTACCATTTTTCCCGGTAGTGACGTCAGACTCGTCAGTCTGTAGTTTCCTGGGTCACCCATGTAACCCTTTTTAAAAATTGGCATTACATTGGCCATCCTCCAATCTTCAGGTATTACAGATGATTTTAATGAAAATTCACAGACTACTAATAGCAGGTCTGCAATCTCATATTTCAGTTCTTTCAACACCCTTGGAAGTATACCATCAAACCCAGGTGATTTGCTACTCTTCAGTTTTTCTAGTAGTTGTTATACATCTTCCCGCTATATCGATATTTCCTTCAATTCTTCCGCACCTTTAAATACCACTTCAGTCATGGGTAAAATCCCTACATTTTCCTCAGTAAAGACCGAAGCAAGGAATTCATTCAGTCTCTCCTCTATCATCTTGTCACCTCTTAGTGCCCCTTTAACCCCTCTATCATCTAAAATGAAAAATGAAGCAGAAAAACAGGATTAAAACCAGAAGGTGCCACTTTAAACCTGACTCTTTTGTTTTATATTGGATAGTTACATTTTCCTCTCATACAAATTTCTGTTTGCTTAAATAGGTGTAGTCTGGTGTTTCAGTTTGGGGGAGGAGGCAAGGGAGTTCAATTGTTAGGGACTCTTGTGTGCAAACGTTTTGTTTCTCCCA
Organism: Ichthyophis bannanicus; assembly: GCA_033557465.1. Classification (NCBI taxonomy): domain Eukaryota; kingdom Metazoa; phylum Chordata; class Amphibia; order Gymnophiona; family Ichthyophiidae; genus Ichthyophis; species Ichthyophis bannanicus. The sequence goes on along the minus strand of CM066034.1, from coordinate 631,190,714 downwards.
CTCAAACAAGTGAGAATTAGTGGTTGAGGCCATATTTTTTTCTCCCTCCCCACACACTCACATATTCTTTCTCTCTCTCTCTCTCTCACATATGGACACATACCGTATGTATCCTTGCACTCTTTTTTACGCACCATGCTTGATCTGATTCCAGTAATACCCCCCCATTCTTCTTCCTTCCTTGCCCCAGTATTCCTCCACTTTCCTGCTTCCTTCACATTCTCATCCAAGCACCATTATCTTTTCCTTCCTCTCTCCCCAGGCTGAATCCTACCAGTTTTCAGAGCTGCCAAGGAGGAACGATTTTTAAGAGGAAGGTTTTCAGTGTGCAGAACAACACAGAGCTTTTTGAGTCTCTACTTAAGACTACCCAATTAGTACAAATTAAAAAAAGAAATCAGCTCTGACTACACCATTGGGTTTACCTTCAGTTTGTTTTTCTTCACCTAATTTAGAAACGCCTCTAAACAATGAATAGCACGCCCCAACTCCCACCTTCTTGCTACCCCTAATGGCAGATATAATTAAATACACACAAAAAAGTGAAATGCCAAAGTACCAAAATCAACTATTCATCTACATAAGGAATTCAAAAGAAAACAATATTTTGAGAAAAAAATTTAAAAAATATGTGTATGTGAGGTATCTATAATTTACCCACCTAATTTGCTGTTTGCTCCTTTGATTTTTCCCACTTGTAAAGCTGTAAATTGGCTCCTCCCACTGCACATGGATGCCATTCTGTGTCTGTTCCTCACTTCTTTCTATGTACTTTAGAAACCGCTCCACAGTTAACACAGCCATTTCTAAAATCCCATCGGAACTGAGTAAATCCCGGCCTAGACTTCCCAGTTCCATTCTCCACGTATGATAGGGATGTGAGGCATTTTCAGTTAATGTGACAAAAATGGGTAGATGGCATGGCATTAGCTGCTAAAGTCATGTGTTATCTGTTAGGATGATGCAGAAAAATTGCAGTGTGTGTTGTGGCAGTATTGTGGATGTTGCTAACGCCACTCAATGAGGTGACTTTATGAGCACCTGCGCTGTATGGGACTGTGCCTGTTACCATGCATTGATTATACCCATGGTAACTGTGCATTGCAGACATACTCTCTCTCCACCCATAGCCTGCCCACTACAGCAGTTAGCACGGGATCCGTAGACAGCACAAAAAAATTGCTGTGTTATCTACAATTTCCCTGCGTTATCGGTTAATGCACCCAGATAGCATGTGCTGTTTGCCACATTAACATGTAAAGCTGCTTAGTAAACATGCCCCAATGTAAAATGTGTCTTCACATGTTTTATGTATCTCAAAAGGAAAACAATGTTTTATTAAATTACATAGTGCTCGACACCACACAAAGGATATAACTCACTTCCAAAAAAGCCCAAACTCAAAATAAATTACGTTTCTGTGGCGTATGAGACAGAAGATCTTCTACTATGGCCACAAAGCTCAAGTTCCTGCAATAACATGTCAGACATATCACCCTGATGCTAGCTTTTCAGCAAACCCTCATTTTCCACTTGATTGCTCAAGATCAGAACATCTGTAGAATTTCAAATCAAGCTTCCCTGGTTCTCAGCCTGCTGCCCTAATCTTTAGGTTACTCCTTCATCTCGGCACACAAAAAAAAAAATCAGGGCTTAATTCAAAGTAACTGTCTGCATTGAGGTTAGCACCATTTATTACAAGGAGGATAGTTTTATAACAGGGAACCTAGGATAAGAGGCCAAGTAGGCGTCAAATTCGGTGTTATTTTGTAAAGATGCCCAGGTGCCTATGTGTCCATATTAACTACTTGAGTAAGTGGCAGAAACTGCGTCTTGAATGCGGGTGCGGACATTTATAACTATTCAAGAGTAGCTGTAAATATTCACACATCAAATTTGCAAGTACACACATGAATTAAGTACAGTATTTTATAATCTATAGGGGTAATTCCAGAAAGCGAATAAGGTTTTGTACGTGCACTGGGAAAGTTTATCTGCTGAAAACATCTACGAGCGTATTCCATTACATAGCACCCATGGACATTTATCTCCTTCGCAGACGAGCCCGTTATACCTGCTGGAGACATGGAATAAGGCCAGTACTTAGAAAAAATTATGCTCTGTTTGTATAAAGGTGATGACTAGCCTGTTCTAAAATGGCAGACTGTAGTATGGAAAAACACCACAAGATGCATTTATAAAAACAGAAATCAGAGGTGTGGAAATCTTTTAAGCTAAAGAGGCAGTAATAACTACCCTGAAAGAAATATTAAGAAGAGCAAATAGTGATTATTCTGGCCATGTTGACATTTGCTGTTTGTGCTAAAGGAGCTAATCTAGGGGACCCTAACAATTCTTGTGTCCTGAAAAATGGAACTGTTGATATAGGAATAGTATGTGAGTGAGTATAGAAAGGAATCTTGTTTGGGTGAGAAACGGAGATCATATTTTTAGTCCTGGGACTCCTTGCTATTATGTTGTACCAGTTCTTATTTATGGGTTCAGGGCATCCTTTTGGCAGAATGATGTTTTTGTGACTGAAAGTGAGATTGTGTGTCTATGTGTGTGGTTTGAGGATTGCATGGGAGGATCTGGTGTGCTCATCTGCAATTCATGGGGGGCATGAATGCCTAGTCAGTACCTGGACCATACGGATGACTGCTGCGTTTAAATTTAAAACACAGAAGAAAGCTTTCTGGTTAAATTTAGAACTCAGCAGAGAGCCTCTAGTTTAAATTTCATGCTAAGTCAGAGCCTAGCAGCAGCAAAGATCTTTAATTTAAATCAAATCAGAGTATAACTTAGCATAAAAGGCAAAAGAGGGTCAGTATTCTTTGAGCACTAAATAAATTATTCTAGAAACCTTTACAAAGAGGCCTTCACCTGGGGGCAAGAGACCGGTGAAACTTTTTATCCAAATCAGTCGTGCATTAAGGACCTGTGATTAATTAAGGATCAGGAGAACAAGGTATATTAAATGTATTAGGTACACTTTTATTAGTATAAGTATCCACAGCAAACCTTAGTAAGTAAAGAACTTAAGGATCTAAACACAAGCTTAAAACTAAGATGCAGACTGCAGTCCAGCAGCGAGATGGGGGCTTTCCAGTCTTTGCCATTGAGTTTCACATGTATGATTTTCTCCCGGTTGGTAAGAGGACTTACGTGTGCACTAGGTGCAAGGAGCTCTTTGATTTCAGGGAAAGAGTCCGTTCTCTAGAAGCTAGAGTAGCAGACTTGAAAGACATAAGAAAGACAGAGAGATACGTAGACGAGACCTACAGGGATATATCCTGAAGTCCCACCTCCAGTCTGGCAGCATCCCTGTTGCCATGGAGGAGAGAGGTCACGTGACAGGAGAGCATCACCCTGGTGTGGCAGGAAGTGATCCTGTAACTAGGACCTGTACTCCAGGTGATGCACTGTGGAGGTTTCTCCAGGGCCATGTGCCCATGAGGGAAGGGTTAGGACAGCCGTTATAGTTGGTGATTCGATCATTAGGTATGTAGATAGCCGGGTGGCTGGTGGACATGAGGATCGCCTGGTAACATGCCTGCCTGGTGCGAAGGTAGCGGACTTCACGCGCCACCTAGATAAGGTCTTAGATAGTGCTGTGGAGGAGTCTGCTGTCTTGGTACATGTCGGTACCAATGACATAGGAAAATTTGGTAGGGAGGTTCTGGAGGCTAAATTTAGGTTTTTATGTAGGAAGTTGAAATCCAGAACTTTGAGGTTAGCTTTCTCCAAAATGCTTCCCATTCCACACGCAGGACCCAAAAGGCAGGCAGAGCTCCGGAGTCTCAATGCGTGGATGAGACGATGGTGCAAGGATGAGGGTTTTGGATTTGTTAGGAACTGGGGAATATTCTGGAGAAAGGAGGGGCTCTTCCAAAGGGATGGGCTTCAGCTTAACCGGGATGGAACCAGGCTGCTGGCATTAACCTTTAAAAAGGAGACAGAGCAGCTTTTAAACTAGGGGAAAGCTGACAGTCACCCAAGAGCTCATGGTTCAGAACAATGTATCCTTGAAGGATACTATCAAAAGCAGAGAGATTCCAAAAAAGAGTAAAGCAGCCCAAATGCTCTGGAGTATGGAGCAGACAGAGCTTAAAGATTCCAAATTACCCATGCCTACCAATAGCCAGCTTAATATGAATAAAATACAGTCTCTAAAATGCTTGTATGCAAATGCTAGAAGTCTTAAAATTAAGATGGGAGAGTTAGAATATATAGCATTAAATGAGAGGTTAGATATGATTGGAATCTCAGAGACACAGTGGAAGGAGGACAACCAGTGGGATACTGTGATACCTGGGTACAAACTATATTATAATGATAGAGCTGATCAAATTGGTGGAGGGGTTGCTCTCTATGTTAGAGAGGGCATTGAGTCAGAAAGGATTAAAGTTTTGCAGGAAACTAAATTTGCTGTATAATCTCTATAGATTGAAATTCAATGTAAAAAGGGGAAAGCGATGGCAGTGAGGGTGTACTATGGACCCCCTGGCCAGAATGAAAGAATAGATGATGAAATGCTAAAAGAAATCAAGGAAGCTAACAAAAGTTACAACGCAGTAATAATAATGGGTGATTTCAATTACCCCAGTATCGACTGGGTCATTGTCATGGCAGGACATTCTAGGGAGATAAAGTTCCTAGATGAAATAAATGACTGCTCTTTGGAGCAGCTGGTTCATGAACCGACAAGAGGGGAAGCCATATTGGACCTAGTCCTTATTGGAACACCAGATCTGGTGCAAGAGACAAGGGTGTTGGGGCCACTTGGCAATAGTACTGCGCCTAATAAGGTGCCTTCTAACGTGCCTTGTACTGCACCTCATAAGGTGCCTTCTAACGTGCCTTATAATGCGCCTTATCTGATACAGCTTTAATGCTGCCCTGCCCACTCTTTTTATGGGCATCTGTATCATTAACGCAGAACCTAACGCGAATGGCATTACCGCAGTTTAGTAAACATACCCCATAATGTCTTCTACTTGCTGCTTTGTTGGTATGTTGAAGCTCTCCCATGTTTGATGTTGCTTTTTTATCATGAGGTCATTTGTTTGTGGTGCAGTAGTGTGTGTTTGGTTAGTGTTCTTTGACTTCATGTAGTCTGCATAATTTTGTGGGTCAAGATGGTGGGTGCTTTGTTGCGTGTTGTCCTTGGTGAGCTTCTGGACAATGCTAAAGAGTTAGTAGATTTCATGATCAAGTTGGTATGGTGTTTCTTTCTCTGCTCATTTATTAGGTTGTTATATTCCAGTTGTTTGACTCTGTATTGGGTTAGGAGGTTGTGTGATTTATTCTGTCTCTATCTTCTATCCAGTTCTCTGAGAGTGCGTTTTGCAACTCTGATTTCATGTGAGTACCATGGTGCATTAGTTCTCTTGTGTGTTTGTGGTTCTTTAGTGGCTGGGTCAGATGCTGCGTTGGATATTATTGTGTTCCATTCTTCTATGTTTAGGTCCAGGGTTTCTTGTTCCTGTTGAAGCTTTGGGGTGATTTCGTTTATGAATGAGTCTCTGTTAAATGTTTTGAACCATCTAGTTATTCTTTCATCTTCTTTGCTTTGGGAGGGGTTATTCAAGGTCATGGTGAATTCATTTACATGGTGATCTGACCAGGGGACTGGTGTGATTGTTGGTTTTGTGATCTTATTCTGTTCTACTAGTTTCTTTGGCATGAAGACCATGTCTGGAGTTGTGCCATGTTGGTGCGTTGGGGCGTTAATTGTTTGGCAGTATTTTAATGACTCTATGGCTTTTAAGAACGTTGCGGTTTATCTGGTGGGTGCAGATGTTAGGTTGTAGTTTCCTAGTGCAATGAGGGGCTTGTGCGTTCTGTTATGTGCCCATATCGTTTCGATTACTGTAGATAGGTATTCAGTTGTAGTTCCAGGTGGTCTATATGTTAGGGAGATGGTTAAGTACTTGTTGGCTATACTGAGTGTGTTAGATTCGATTGTGTTAGTGGTGGTGATTGTTTTGAATCTGTATTCCTTTCTGGTAAGTATTAGTACTTCTCCTCCTCTTTTCTGTGCTCTGATGCAGTTAAATGCCTGTTGGGGTTACTTGGTTTAATATGACCTGGTCTGAGTTGTCTAGCCAGGTTTCGGTGATGCATATTATATCAAGCTTCTTGTCATGGATTAGATCAAGGATAGTATTTGATTTGTTCCTGATAGATCTGGCGTTTAGTATAGCACATCTGATGTTTGTTGTTATGATTGGGTTTGTGTGTTCATTATTTGTGTGGTGGGGGGGGGTGTATTACGTGTTGCATTGTATGGTTTGTGGGCTATATTTTTTGTTTGTTGGCGTTCTTTGGATATGTGTGATGCTGGCGTGCATCTGGGTTGGGTGGTATGTGGGTTGATCAAGGGGATTTGTTGGTTGAGTCTGATGCAATGTGTGTGGGGTGCAAACATGTGGAGGAGTGTGAGGTAGGCCATGGAGTAGTGCGTAAAGGAGTGCATTTTATAACTTATGTTTTACTGATCAGGGATAGGGTTTGTAGTTTACTGACCTGGGTTCGACTTAAGTTGTGTCCTGTAGTTGTAGTTTTGTATTAGTAGTGGTATCTCTACTCTGTGTGTTGTGTTACTTGTGGTTAGTTCGTAGGCTAACTATGAGGTGGTAGTTTATTTACTAGAATTAATAGGCTTGTGGAGCGTGTGTTGTTTTACAAAGCAAGCATGCAATACAAATTATGGGTAGCAAGTTATATGCGATTAATCTACAAGCAATGGATTGTCTAAGCAATGTACCAGCATTAACTAATACAAGCAGTGGATTGTCTAGGAAAGCAGTGGTTTATCCAGGCAAGGCAGGTCAACAGAGTTAATTTACTAGGGGTGGATTGTCCAGGCAAGGCGTAGCAGCAGAGTTAACTTACTACTTTACTTTATTCCACACTTGATAGACCGCTTACGTTAAAAACATTAAAGCGGTGTACAAATAAAATAAAAGGCAGCACTGCAAACTACGGAAAAAGAATGCCAAAAATAATAGGAAAGAGAGAAAAGAATAGCACAAAACTGTACAAACAATAATAAATAACAATTAACATGGGCACAAGTTAAAACAATAAACACTTACTAGCAGTGGATTGTCCAGGCAAGGCGTAGCAGCTGAGTTAACTCACTAGCAGTGGATTGTCCAGGCAAGGTAGGGCAGCAGAATTAGTTTAGATGAGGGCTTGGTATGCAAATCTTTGACCGCTACTTGGTCCACGCCTAACGGCCACGCCAAAGGGCCCTCTGGCCAGGCCCGCCCGGCGCAGGCCCGCCTGCTGGCGGCTTGCTTTTGAAGTTGATTCTCTGCCTCCCACAGCCCCAGTTGGGCTGAAGCCTCTGAGCGGGAGGGTTTGCCGGTCCTGCTCAGGTGCTCAACCCCGATCGGGGGAGCTGGCCGCGTGTGTTACAATGCAACATGTTTTGATGCAAGGAATGTCATGACAAACATACCACTTTCTACTTGCTGTTGTTATATCTTTGAGTGCACTGAGATTACCTTGCAATGTTCTGGGCAGCAACAGACTAGTATATCTAGTCTATTTTGCATAAAAATGTATGTATTTTCAGTATTTATGTCTAGTTTGTATCAGCAGGGATGTCCAAACGATTTGCTGCATATACCCGTGTCTTGTTATTACAACAGAGTCCATGTTTATCCATAGTAATTTGCTCATGCCATGCCGGAAACACCTATGTCCCCAATTCCGGAGCCATGGGCACGTCTATACCACTAGCTGTGGAATTAGGGTGAAATCGGGCCCATTTGTGATTTGGACATGTCCGCGGCCCGGACATGCATGTTATGGAATTGGCCTCCATGCATCTACTTGTGAACTTTGTCCATGCTCTACTCAGACTAGACACGAGGCTAGGCCTACCATCAAAGTACATACCTTCATAAGAAGGTGTATACTTGTAAGCCACTTGTTATTTTATAAAATACCTTTTATTTACATATGTGGCCTCCTACAAGCAAAAAATCTTCATAACATTACTGTGTTTTTTAATATATATTGCCACATCATTGAAACTTTTTGACACAGGTCAGGAACCTCTATTAAGTTAACAAAATTTATGTTGGAGAATGAGCTAAAGCTGTAAGAAGAAGTAATTATATTCTTGAACTGAAGTAGAATTTCTACAGCACAGCAGAGGGCATAACTTCCAATCCAATGGTTTTTGGCTGACCAAAGAAATCTTCATGTGACAAAAAGGTTTTTTGAATTTTGCAGTCAGCAGCTAGAGGAGAGAGCAACAGAGATCAAAAAATTGAAGACGGCCCCCTAGAATTTCTATGAATAACAAGTACTTCCTCACCCCAATTTGGCAATTATCCTGGGTGCCTGTGTTTATTTGTGCATCTCCCTAATAACCTTTGCGCTTCCTGTCCTACTCACCCTGCATTTTCAGGACACGTCAAGGCACATGAGGGTTCTGACGTAGGTGCTCTTTCTATCTGCACGTATGCATGGAATGTGGATACAATCATGCCCCTGAAAATAGACTCCATTAGTTCTGAGTGGAACTTCTGTTTTAACTTGTCAAATAATTATTTTGTAACAGAATAAATCATAAAGATGTGCATTCATTAGCCGACATTAAATTTGTTAGCATGCCTTAAAACATTTAGCGCATACAAAATTGGTTTAATGTGCACTGGCTATTGTGATGCAGTAGCCAGCACAGAACCTATGATAATAGGGGAAAAAGAAGATCTTACCTTGCAGTCACATAAGCAGCAAATACATTCAGGTTACAATGAGCCAAAGAATAGTAAAACAAACTTTCCCCACACCAGATATGACGAAGTAGAAAGTCAGAGAGCTAATCAGATTCACCTGAGCAGGGAAGCACATACAACGTGCAAGAGACAAGAGGATAAAAGCAGTTGGGAAATCCAAGCAAGGGGAGGCAGAGAGTTGGAAGGAAGAGAAGAAGTGGGTGTGGCTGGAGGAGTCACAGATGCCGAGCCAGTGAGAGAGGAGACAGCTGAACCAGAGAGTGCTGGAAGAGCCAGTGCAGGAGTCTCCCAGGCCAGAGGGGGCATCGACCCGAGAAGAGTGACCAAGCAGGTAGAGGGCAGACTTCACAAACAGGAGAGCTTGCTGGATCCAGGAAGCATTGGGTATGCCCCGGTAGCAAGGAGCAGCAGGAGTAAAACCTTTCCAGAAAGTGGCTACAGCCCAGCTCAAACTACTGGTGTTTGGAACTCTTGGGGAAAGGCACACTACAGCCCAGACAGAAAGGCCTGGTTAACAGAGGAAGGAGTGGAAGCTATATACCCCAGAGGAAAAGCTAAGTACACCATTTTCTCTAAAGGGCAAGAGGTGGGCCCGGCCAGGAGAACTAAAGCTAACAGTGGGGAAGAGAATCCTTATTGGAGAGAAAGAGGGAACCTAAGAGAAGCCCCAAACACAGGTCCCCACGACCCTGTTTATGCAGAGCAGCTTCCTGCTATATGAACTGTTGCCTCCCAAAGAAAGAGTTGTGTCAATAGCAGCCCTGAAGAGTGTTATCCATTTACAGGTCTGGACTGTGAACAAATGCAGTGGGAAAGCACTAGCCAAGAGGTAGAATCCAGTCCCATGGATTGCGCGATATGTCTCTCGGATGAGATAGAGTCTCTCTGTTAAAGAAGCAAGCAGAAGCAGTGCTATAATTGCTTGGAAAAGGTTCATCTTTATTTTTGCTGTGAAGAAACAGTTTATTTATGTTATTCTTTATTGCTGTATAAAAAAGGAAATCCATAAGGGAAGGGGAATAAAGCCCAGTTATTGTTTTTGCCTGACCACACGGCTACAGACTGTTCTTTCAGAAGGCAAACCTGCATTGCATGCCCTAGGCGGGCGCCTAATGGGGCGGTGTAGAGTCACACTATCAATCTGTGCTTTAAAATTTCTAATGTTGATTATGGAATGTTTGTTAAATCAAATATTGAAGTTAACTAAAAACACCTAAAAATCAGGGAAAGAAAACAAAAATCTCCTTATAAAATGTGTATTTTTTCTTTGCACATCCCTATTAAATAATTTGAATTCTTAATTTGAAATTACAGTTAAATGTCAGTTAAAAAAATCAATGGGAATATCTCCTATGCCACTGCAGAATTGACCATTAACTTGTGTTACTGGTTTAATGCAGATTTAATGCTCAATTCAGATGTTATTGAAGATATCTGCTTTCTGCGTATCTTCCAATGGTGGTGTGGAGCAGAGTAAGCTTCACATGGTGCCGAAGATAGGGGATGTTGCTATCCCCTGGGTAGAGGAGCTGCACTCTTTGGGGTGCTTTTAGAATGGATAGGGATTGGGAATAGTCAGGTAGCACAGGTGGAACAATCTGCGTGGTATAAGTTCCACTTGGTGCATCAGGTGCACCCCTTTTTGGAGGAGCAGGCTCTGAGATAGGTTACACAAGCGTTGGTGAGGAGCTTGCTTGATTATTGTAATATTTTGTATGTGGGTCTTCCAAAGTGAAGCAATCCGTCGGCTGCAGGTGATACAGAATGCTGTGGCGTGGATGTTGTTGAGGGCAAAGTGTGCAGATCATGCATTGCCATTGTTGAGGCAGCTCTATTGGTTGCCCGTTCGGGCGCGTTGTTATTTTAAGTTACCGGTTATTGTGTTTCGGGCCATGTTGGAAGGCCACCCAGGTTATCTAAGTGGTCTGTGGGACTGGTATGAGCCGTGCCGGGATTTGGGTTTATCCTGACATCGCTTATTACAGGTGCTAGGGTTGGGTGAGGCATGCTCAGTAAATGGGCAGACACACCTGTGGTATGGGTGCAGAGGCTTGGAATATGCTGCCAGCTGTTGTGCAGGCGGTAGATGAACTGTGTTCACTTAGAAAAATGTTGAAGATGATTTTATTTTCCGCAGCTTGATGTGATAGGGGTTTGGGGTCTTAGGACAGCGGCTGGATCATGCTGAAGCATGGAGGATATAGGCATCTCTTTGGATAACCCTGGCAGAAATCATGTGCCCATGAATCTATTCCATAAGCTGGTAGACACCCATACAGCAGAGGGGTGCACCTGTGGAGGGAGGCATCTAAGCATATAATGGTCAGAATCCTGCATGAGATTTCATCACAAAAATATAGTTTCATGGTGCCTTAGAGTCTTTAAGACATTAGAATATCCATGCTGTACATGAAAACCTTATGGTCAGAGGCCTATGTAACTTAACTGCTGCTCACAAACATACAACAGCTAAATAGAATCTGACATTTGATATGTTCCATAAAGAGGCAAGGCATAAAAGAAAATGCAACAATCATCAGTGTGTCATAACTAATACTGTACAGAGAATTTCCTTTTACATACAGGGACAATAAGTACCCACATCCAAAGAGCAGATGAGAAGAACATGGCTAGGAGTACAGGCACATTTTTCCTACACATGATTTCCATTGAGATGTTAATGATAGGAGCCAAAATTGAACCCTGGTTGTCAACATGCCACACCAATACCTATCCAGTGAGTTACCTTGCTATGGCAGATAATTATTTAAACCAGATATGAGGGTGTCAGGGAGCAGCGACGCTGAGGTGGGTGCCCACTAAAAATGTACATTTTTCTCTTCTACTGATAGTTTAAGATCTAGAGGGACATTGAGACTCTGAAAACCTATTTTTGTGCCATCCCAAGGACCCAGCCCAACCTACTTCAGCAGGTCCAAGAACAGCTGGCAGAGTAAGAACGGATGTAGCAGCCAGGGTGGTGCAAGGATTAGAGGTGCACTAGGTGAGCCCTCCACTCTACCACACTTTCCTGATGCCACCCCTGCTTCCATTGCCATTGCTGCTGCCTCTCTCTGGGGCCTACACTAGCAGCAATGGCATTAAAACTGCAATTCAGTGCTTACCTCAACTGTCAAGTGCTGTGTTGCTGTTCCTGCCTTCTGTGACATAGAAACATAACAGCAGAAAAAGGCCACATGGCCTATCTAGTCTGCCCTACCATATCAGCTACTACAATAGTCCCCCTTTTCCCTTTAGAAATCCTCTGTGTTTGTCCCATGCTTCTTTGAATTCAGATGTTGTCCTCATCTCTACCACCTCCACTGGGAGACCATTCCACGGATCCACCACTCTATCCTGAAAGCAATATTTCCGCATTATCACTCCTGAATCTATCCCCTTTCATCCTCATCCTATGTCCAATCGTAGCACAGCTTGCTTTCAATCGAAAGAGGCTCTCCTCCTGTGCATTTATGCCATGGAGATATTTAAATGTCTCTATCATATTTCCTCTATCCTGACTTTCCTCTAAGATACATATTAAGATCTTTAAGTGTGTCCTCATATGCTTTATAACAAAGGGCACTACCCGTTTTAGTAGCCACCTTCTGCACCGACTACAGCCAGTTTATATCCTTTTGAAGTTGTGGTCTCCAGAATTGCACACTATACTCCAAGGGCCCATTTCTGCCCCGCATATAGATCCCCAATGTGCGTCCGATCTGATCTGGACACACAGAGGGGATGCAATTCAGTCCGGCCTGCATGTGCAGGACTGCCCCCAGTTAACTCAGTCAAGGATCCTCAATGGACCGTGGAGCCATGGCATCATGTTGCCATGGCACCACGGCACCATTGAAGAGCCATGATGCCGGCTGCCTGAAAAAGGGGTTTATTTCCTGCAGTCTAACCCCCAATCTGGCCTCCTAAGGCCAGGGTCAGACTGCGGAGAATAAACCCTGGCCCCCCCCCCCGCCCCATCTGTGCCTTGAGGCTGTGCAAAAAAATCACAACCAGGGAAGTTATTATACCTCGGAGGTGGAATAACTTCCCCAGAAATTTTACTGGCCCTAAATGTACAGGACCAACATTAGAATCGGCCCTCTACATCCAGGGCCAGTGACCTCCAACTGCCCACCCAAACTCTCAAATTTTTTCAACTTAGAAAAGTTTGATCGGCAATTGACTGATTTGAACACTCAGATGCAACATTTCAGGGAAAGAGTCCGTTTATCTAAGTTGAAAAAATTTAAGCGGGACACTGATGATTACACTAAGGATCAGGTCTATACCTGGTGACAACAGGAAGGGGTAGCCATGAAGCAAGTGACATTTGAGGCATTTTCAGAGGATAGAAGTTCTGATTCCTCAGTTGAGAATACGGGCACGATTTCTCGGGGTGGTTCTCATGGGCAGCCACAGGGTTTTCACCGGGGCCAGCCACGTTATCGCCGGCAGTTACAGAAAACCAGGGGAGATACGTGGTCCGGACCAATGACTCGGTCGGTGACCAGACAGCAGTTATCAACTTGTCCGACACCCCTTTAACGACTGATCAGATTCAGGTATTGGAGATGGGTCTATCCTTTGTTCCGTCCCCACGGGATGATGCCTTTCAGATGAGATTGGCAGTTCAGAAGTTTTTTCGCAAGTTGAATACAACTTTGTTTTTTCGAGATAAACCAATGCTACCTTTGGATGATTCGATATGCTATCCAGTTTCCACATGGACCCCTCCTGTTAGTACGGATGCTTCTTTGGTGACTTATCAACGCCTGGTGTTGCGAGATTTGGAGCGTTTAGTCGAATCCCCTCAGAGGCATTTTTCCAATATGTCCGCTCCCCTTCATAAAGCTTTACGGGAGTTGAGTACTAATCCCCAATTGGTGGTTAGACGTGCAGACAAGGGAGGGGTGGTTGTGGTGCAGGACTTAGCCAGATACCATGCTGTGGTTGTAGCCCATCTGGGGGATTCTAAGTATTATAAAGTGTTACCCATAGATCCGGGTCCTCAATTGCAGTTTCTTATTAAAGAATATACTACTATGGCATTCCATAGAACCTGGATCACTAAAAAGGAATACACTTTTCTTAACCCTAAATTCCCCAAGACCCCGGTCCTGTATATGGTTCCCAAAATTCACAAATCCCTGGAAAATCCACCTGGCTGCCCTATAGTTTCTTGTCGGGATTCGATACTAGAGCCGCTATCCATTTTTTGTGATCATTTTTTTCAACCATTGACGGAGGGCATTCGATCATACATTCGGGATTCTTATCATTTTTTGTCTACTGTTCGTGATGTCCCCATTTTACCTCATCATTATTTAGTTACCTTAGATGTGGTAGCGTTATACACGAATATAGACCAAAAGGAGGCCCATTCGATTTTGGCAGCCTTGCCATTGTCCTTGCTCTCACGCCTGACAAAGAGTTTTGTATTGCAATTACTATCTTGGGTGCTGGATGAAAATTATTTTTTATATGGCCAGACGTTTTATCATCAGTGTTTTGGCATTGCCATGGGGGCAACCGTGGCCCCCTCGGTGGCGGCTCTTTATATGTCACATTTTGAGGACACTTATTTGTATACGTCCGATCAGTTCCATCTGGTTTTGGTGTGGAAACGTTTTTTGGACGATGTGTTCTTTGTCTGGAGTGGATCTGTAGAAAGTTTGCAACAATTTTTGCTCTGGCTGAATTCTTTGCACGCACACATCAAATTTGAAGCCAAGTATCATCTTTCTCAAATAGAATTTTTGGATATGTTATTATATAAGGGTGATGGGGTGCTTCAATCTACCCTTTATCGTAAACCTGTACAACGTAACACATTGTTGCAATATACAAGCTTTCATCCCCGTTCTCTCCGGCAGGCTCTTCCCATTGGCCAGTTTCTTCGCCTCCGGCGCTTATGCTCTACTAGGACAGAATATAAACTCCATTCTAAGGATTTGAGGGATCGATTAAGGGCACGGGGCTACCCAACAATTTTAATTGATCAAGCTTACAAGGGGGCACTTAATAAACATCCCGAATGGTGGGATAGCGCCCCCTCTCATGAGGAGGGGTTAGTGCAGCCTTATGATGTGGTACTTCCCTATATGCCCTTAACGATGCAAGTCTCTTGGATTCTCCGTACTTACTGGCATATTCTGTCCGAGCATTCGTGTTTCCAGATGCCTTTGCTGTTAGCTTATCGTCGGGGAGCTAATACTGCCGATCGGGTGGTTCATGCCACCACCATCCATACAGAAGTGTCATCATTGGGGAGGCATCAAGCTTGTGGGACTTGTGACATGTGTCCCACTACTTTGGAGGGCACTGAATGGGAAGATCCCCACACCTTTGATCCGTTATTCTCGGCGTCATATTACTGATTGTACATCCACGCATGTCGTGTATTTAATTATGTGCCCCTGTAAGCTATTTTATGTGGGCATGACAACGAGATCGATTCGCAAGCGATTGCAGGAACATAGGTCGCGTATTAATACTGAAACACAGACTGCTCCTATGGTCCAACATTGTTTGTCAAATTCTCACAATTTTGAACAGCTTTGATGGACGATTTTGGAAATGGTGCCCCCGCTTCAGAGAGGAGGGGATCGGTGCGCGTTGTTACATCAAAAGGAGCAACGTTGGATTTTTACTCTTCATACAGTCACTCCATCGGGAATGAACACAGAGATCGAATGGTGGTCATTGACATAAGCTTCTGTTTATGTGTCATAGATGTCATCTGATGTTCCTATACATGGTGTTGACGTCATATGTGTTTGGACGGAACCGGAAGTTGGGGTGGGTGTAACTTGAAAAAGAGCCAGTTTCGTAGTGGGCTTGAAACACAACGGTTTGTGTCGCAAGATTACCCAACCATCGCTTGAATGTCTTTGGAAGATTGATGACAGCGGGCCTAATTGGGAATTATAAGGAGCATCCAAGGGACGACAAGGAGTCTCTAGATACCCAGCTTGGTGTGGCTGGCTGTGGCAGTTATTAGCTCACAAGGTTCTCTCTGGGCTCAGCTAAGTGTTATCATCTTTATATATTGAACATTCTGTTTGTTACAGATTTTTTGTGACCGTAAAGGATTTAGTTTGGTGCATGCAGCATTTATTTTATGCAGGGGCTGGTCCTATGGGCTGGTTATAGCCTCAGGCATAATTTGGTCGCACTGACCTTTTTAAAAAAAGTTGAATAAAAGGAGGGTCTGTTACATGAGAGTGTTTTTTACACCCTCGCGACAGACTATCCGACAAAAATTATAAATTCTGAAAAAATTCACCGTGAAAACATGACTATGGTGTTTAATTTAGGAAACAGTGAGTGACCTTTACTACAGGATACTTTATACCATTCAAGGCAATTTACAGTTAACTGAAAATGTAACAGGGTCATAGAAGACACATTGTTGTAAAGGGCAATAAAACAGTGTAAAAACAGAACAACATGCAATGGACTCTGAACTATTTACAGTGTTAGTCTAGGTGGCAGTTGGTCAATTCAACATTTATTTATTTATTTATTTATACAATTCTACAATATACTGGGACTAGAGATTTGTTGATGGTTTGCTTACAGGGTGGTTGGCTCTGTGGGTCCAAGTATGTACTGTATTCCTTATGGAAGTGATACGTTTTTAGTTTTTTCCAGAATTCATCTATGTCAGAGTGTCTTCTTAGTGTTGGGGGTAAGGAGTTTCATAGTGTGGAAGTGAATAGGGTGAATGCTCGATTGCAGATGAATTGTTTGCTCTTGATCTTCTGAGTCGGATTCACTAGTAGGTTGAGAGTGGTGCTTTTTCCAGGGGTTTGAGATGAGGCTCTAGAGAGTGTTAACTTATTCCTTATGTAGGATTTTAAATATTGTGGCGAGAGTCTTGTATTTGATTCTGGTAGTGATGGGAAGCCAATGTAGCTATATTAGTATGGGGGTGATGTGAGCTCGGCGGGGGGCTCCAAAGATTATTCACGCAGCCATGTTCTGGGCCATCTGTAGAGGGTGGAGTGTATTTTTAGGGAAGCCCTGGTAGATGATATTACAGTAGTGGAGTGCAGGTGTAATCATTGCCTGGCAGATGGTTCAAAATAATTCAGGAGTGAGTAGGGGGCGGAGATGTTTTAGTGTTCTTAGTTTGTGGTAGACAGAGGTAGTTGTTCTTTTTATGTATGAATGGAAGTTCAGCTGTTGGTCTATTATTATGCCTCGATATTTTATTTTAATTTTGGCTTTGATTATTACATTGTCGAATCTTAACGCTGATGGTGGAGAGAAGGATGAGTCAGTGGTGATGTATATTGTGTGGACTAAGCCATCTGTTTACTTCTGTAAAGCATTTCTGTAGGCTGGTGAGGTCAGAGTAGAGGAGTTTGCTGGGGGTGAAAAACATTATGTCGTTAGCATAGATTTGATATTGTATCTTGTGCGTTCTGAATATTTGACATAGTGGTTGGATAAAGATATTGAAAAGGAGGGCTGAGGGGCTTGAGCACTGAGGTACTCTCATTTGGTGAATGAAAGGATTTGACCTTTTGTTACCAATTCTTACTTGCCGTTTTTGTGAATCCAAGGGTTGGAACAGCTGAGTGTGGTGTCTTGAAGCCCAATCTTCGAGAGTCTTAATAGTAGCTGGTGGTGTGGGATTGAGTCAAAGGCAGAGGGAAGGTCAAAGAAATATTAGGACAAAACCATTGTTGGTGTTTTATGAGTGTATTTAGTAGGGAGGTGAGGAAAGTTTCAACTCCGTGATACTGTTTGAACCCGTGTTGATGGGGTCTAGGGATGTGTGTTCAGTGGAATTGTGTAGGAAATATTTTCTCTATTATCTTCAAAATAAATGGGATGCTGGATATTGGTCTTTAGGGCTAGGGCAAGATGGGTCAAGCCTTGCACTTTTTAGAAGAGATCAGATTGATGTCAGTTTCATCAAGTTGGGTATAAGGCCTAAGGTTAAAGAGGTATGTTCTATGCACATTAGATATGTGCTGAGGTGGGATGTTGTGAGCTTTACCCAGGACACAGGGCAGGGGTCCAGTGGGGAGGCCATTATGTTAAGGTTCTGGAGGATCATGTCTTCAATATTTTTGAGCAATGGGAGCTGGAATTGAGCCCATAACTTCTGGAGTGTTACTTCAGAGTCAGATATCTTTAGGAGTTGATCTGTTTGGGGGGACCATTCATCTGTATGGTAAGTAGATAGGAGGCAATCTTCAGAGGGCACATTTGTTCTTGTGGATTTCCTTTATTTATGAGTGATTTTGCTATGGAGAAGAGCTCTCTTGGATTATTTATTGCACCTGTGATGAGGTTGGTGCAATATTCTTTTTTACATTTTACTTTGTTGTATAATTTAAGCTTTTCCATATAGCCTCATTCTGCTGGACTGGACTGTTTGTGTGCCTGTACCATCAGCGATTCTGCTGATGTCATCACTGTGAGATGCCAATGGGGCCTGAAAAGGAAGCCCATGGGAACTGTGCCTGTCAGCTTGCAACACTCTTGGTGAGAGTGAGAATTGTGCGAGTGTCAGCAGGACTTTCTTGCTACCATGTTTTCTGCTTGTCCTTGTGCCTCATTCTGCTGGACTGGACTATTTGTGTCCTGTACCATTGGTGATTCTGCTGATGTCATCACTGTGAGATGCCAAGGGGGCCTGAAAAGGAGGGCCCCTTGGCAGGTCCCTCCGCTGTGGGTCCCAGCAAAGGGGCATGGCCAAGGGACATGCCCCTTGACACATCTCTTGAGGGCCCCATGAGGCCTGTGGGCCTGGGCATTGGACATTAGGGTTTGGTGGCATGTATGTATGTTGTTTTTAATTTCCTGTATGAGGTTTTTATTTGTGGTATGTTTATTAATTGTATAATGTGTAAATGATGGGATGGGTGGTTGTGTGTGATTCTGTGTGGTTTGTGGGGTTTCGGAATGGATGGGATGGGTTGTTTATCAAATATTCTGGTTTTTCAGGGGTTCGGCTGGTATGGGCTGTCTAATGCGATATACAAAATAAAGGATAGAAGGCCTGCTGTTCATACAGTGAATCCTGTTGCCTTGTCGGTCCCTGATAGTTCTCGGATATGTGTTGCTGTAGTGAATATGCGCTCTGTCTTTAATAAGGTGGATGTTCTGTATGACTGTTTGTTGGACCATGGGCCAGATGCGATGGGTCTCACGGCGACATAGCTTGCTTCTAGTGATTATGTCTTGTTGAATCAGTTATGTCCTCCTGCCTATGCTACTTTTCCTGTGTCGCAAGTGGAGAGATGGGGTGGTGGAGTGATGCTTCTTGTAAAGAAGGAGTGGGGGGTTTTGAAGTTGGCCGATGTTTCTCAGCCAGATATTCAATTAGTGATTGTGGGTAATGGCCGATTGAGCTTGATGTGGTGTATCGTTCCCCCTCTGCATGTCTTTCTGGCCTTTCTACGCTGGTAGCGCAGCTGGTGGCATTAGATGTTGATCTTGACTGTATGCTGTTCATAGGTGATTTTAATTTTCCCATGTTGCATGCTCTGCCTGTGGTGTCTGTTTCGGACCCTCTTGTGTCTGTTTTCTGACAAGCTATGGAAACTTTGGGTTTATTCAGATATTACTGCAGGTGACACATGTTGGTGGTGCCGTTTTGGACTTAGTGTTTGTTGGCGCTGGGTTGGATAATGAGTATGTTGCTTCTGGGGTGCACACTTTGCCTGTTCCCTGATCAGATCATTTGTTGACATTTTCTGTGCCCGCAATGGGTGCTTGCTCTATTATCAAGTCTGGATCATCTTCATCGCAGTCGTTTTGCACAGTTTAATGATGATTGCTTTTTGCATGCCTTAATGCTTTGTTTTGGTGATGTAGTGCAAACTGATGTAGATTGTATGGTTTCTGCCTGGAACTCAGCTGTGGCTGTAGTTGCTTGTCAGTGAACTAATGTGGCTGCGGGACCTCGAGGTCATGTGGCACCTTGGTTTGATGATTCTGTTTGGGATAAGAAGAGTTTTTTTGCGGCGAGCCAATCGTAGATAGCATAAGCATCCTAAAGATGTGGCTTGAATTACCTATTCACAGCTTTTAACTGATTATCAGAATTTTGTGCTGGCAAAGAAGTAGGCAAATCATTCTGAATGACTTACCCAGTCACTGAATCGACCACAAGAGTTGTTTGCTATAGTGCAGTCTTTAATGCGCTTGGTAGAGGATGAACGAGGTGTGTGTTGCCCTTCAGCTCAAGCGTTTGGTAGGCATCTCAGAGCAGGTCGAGGTGTGATTTCTGTCACCACATTATTTAACTATTGTTTGTATGGATTCTTCACCCACATTTTTGAATGATACCTATTCAGGAATTTCATCCAGTATCAGCGTGTGAGGTAAGGGATGTTATTTCAACTTTATCGCCCTCCACAGGTACTCTTGATCCATGCCCTGTTTGGTGGGTGTGGCCCGTTCGGGATGAGTGTGCCTCATTTTTTAGGGACACTGTACCTGCAGTACTTAAGCTGGCTTCTGTTCGACTGTTGATTAAGAGGGGTGCTCTTGACGCATTGCCGCCTGCATTGTATTGCTCCATTTTGAGTCTTCCTTTTCTGACGAAGCTGCTTGAGAGGTTGGTGTTGATGCAGCTGTCAGAGTTTGTGGAATCTCATGGTTTGTTACAGTAAATGCACAGCAGCACGGTTTCCATCAGCATTTTGGTGTCATAACCTTGTTGCTGTCATTGTTTAATACCCTCTGGTGTAGTTTGGATCAGCCAAAAACAGGGATTAAGATAATCTTTATTGATATTTCTGCGGCTTTTGATTCTGTTAATCACATATCGCTTTTGCAGTGCCTCCATCCACTGGAGTCACAGGGCAAGTGTTGAATTGGTTTGCATCTTATTTAATGGATTGATTTTTTTCAGGTTCATATAGGTTTGGACGTCTCGGACTGTATTCCTCAGAATTGTGGGGTGCTGCAAGGTTCAGCATTGTTTGCTTTGCTATTTAACTTATATATGGCTCCTGTGTGTGTTTTATTTCAGAGATTTGGTGTTTTTTACCATGTTTATGCTGATGATTTTCTATTGTATATGCCTTTTGATGCTTCTGCATGGTACGCTTCTTTGCCACTCTTGCATTGTTTGGAGGTTGTTTCCTTGTGGTTTGCCCAGCATGGGCTGAGTATTAATTATTGGAAGACAGAGGTCTTGTTTGTCTCCTGTGATAGGTCCTTTTGTTAAATGGGCATAGGGTTGTTGTGCATCAGGAAATTATTTATCTTGGAGTGACATTGGATTTATGCTTGAATATGAGAGCTAATGTAGCTAAGCTTGTTCGCCTTCCTTCTTTTTGATCCAATTTTTGTACTGTCTTTGATCTTTGTTGTCACCTTCTGACTTTCGTTTTGTGTTTTAGGCAGTATTGTCACCAATGTTTGATTATGCCAATGTAGTGTTATTGGATTTGCCCACGTCTACTTTGTCTGCGCTTCAACTGGCACAGAACGCCACTGCAAAGGTTGTTTTAGGTAAGTCACATTTTGATCATGTTACTCCTTTTTTGCATTCATTGCATTGGTTACCTATTCAACATAGATTTTTTTAAGTTTTTTTGTGTGTTTCTGAAGCTTTGGCTGCATTTGTCTGCAGCTTGTTTGGCAGAGTAACTGTCTTGGCATACTTCTTCCCATCTGATTTGCCAGGGCTTGAGCGATACTCTTCTTGTTTCATCTTTGTTTTGATCTAGTTTGCAGGTTATGGGGTCTCATGCTTTTGTTTTGGCAGTACCTGTTTTATGGAACTATTTGTCAGTCTCATTACATGGATGTTTGAATGTGTTGTTCTTTCATCGGCTATTGAAGAGCCATTTGTTTCATCAAGCATTTGGCCTTGATTTTTGTTTAATGTTATTTTAAGATGTATTAAATGTTTTCTGTACTGCTTTGAACTTTTGTGATTAGGTGATTTATAAATGTTATAAATAAATACAGGAATTTTGGAGGAGTAGGTCTCTTGAATTTCTCCATTTCCATTTTAGTTGACGTAATTCACTTTTCTGCTTCTGGAGGGAAGAGGAGAACCATGGGGCTCTGTTTCAATGCTTTTCCATTAACTTCCTTGGAGGGGCAAGGGCTGTCACAGACAGGTTATTGTTCCAACCTTGGGTCAACTTGTTGAGGTCCACTTTTGTAGCTTTAATGGAGTCTAGTTGTGGGGTGCTTATTTCAAGGAAGTGTTTGTTATTGAACTCTTGGAATCTCCAGGTGGTGAGCAGCATGGGTATCTGTGATGTCTGCTATAAGGTAAGGTGGATGGGGAAGAGAATGGCTGCATGGTCTGACCTGGGTACTAGGAGGATTGTGTGGGATGTCTGATGTGGGTCAGGGAGGAGGTCAGAAGGCATGAATATGAGGTTGAGGATGTTTCCTTTCTTGTGTGTGGTTTGTTGAGAATCTGGGTATATCCAGGGGTTCCCATGGCTTCAAGGAATGCTCTTGATTGGTAAGTGGGGGAAGAAGCTAGATTGAGGTCTCCGAGCATTACTAAAGACTGATGTCTGATTGGGATGGATTAGGCAGTTTCAAGTAGAGTAGCTAGTTCAGATGTGTTGCTTGGGGGGAGGGCTCTATATGCTAGGCATAGTGAGAATAATTTATTTCCTACAATTAGAGTGTCAATTTCTGTGATAGAACTGAAATCAGTGACATTGAGCTTCAGGTATTCTTTTGCCTGGGGGGCATACATGATCGCTCTCAACCCCAGTATTTTGATATGGGGCTGGTACGTCATCACTGACGTGGTAGTGGGCCCCTCAATGCACCAAGGTATACAGCAGGGCTTCCAGAATAATCTTGAACTCTATGGGCCTTATGCAGACCCATCTAGAGGGCATGAGGACAAACCTGCATGCTCTCATAGATGCTAAACATCAGCTGGAGGCACATAAGTCTGCCCCTCCCAACCCAGAGCAATGAATCTACTGTGATGATTGTTTAGTCTTATTATGGGCTTTTTTTCATTTTGCAATTATTTTTTGGAAAATATTTTAAAAATTATGTTTTATTAAAAATTGTCAATAAACAATGTTATGTTATTTTGGGCGAACTTTATTTTTTCTAGCTATAGAGCTACAGCTGCTACTAATATTCACCTATGATTCTCATTCTGATATGACACATAATCTTCAAGTCCATATACTGTAGAAATCATGAAAATAAGCATATGGACACTTTCCCCCATATCTATATGTATATGTATGTACATCTGACTAAATAGCAACACACAGCCCTCCCCCGAGCACTTGCCTAACACTGTTGTATAAACACAGGCAAAATGGAGGTACCTCAGTAGGAAGGTATGGTGCTGAATCACCCATTATAGAACCATGCCTGTATGACCTTGCCATCCATCTGTACAACCCCCAATAGAGGTCTTCTGTCTTCACTTGCTACATGCATCTCACAAATCCACTGCTTATACCTGGGATAAGCAGCATGGAATCTGCCTTCCTGGATGGGCTGCCGTTGAAAACATGATACTAGGCTTTATGAACCTTTGGTCTGACCCAGTATGGCATATCCTTGGCCCTATAAGCTATCTTTGGCCCTATATTCAAGAGGGTATTTTCACAGTATAAGCTCTTCTCCCTAAGGGTGGTTGGGAGGGAGAAATGGAGGTGCTGGGAAAATGGACCAGGAATGAAGGCACAGGGATGTCATAGACTTGACTGCATGTGGACCTATATGAGCATCATAGTTATACACCACTACTGTGCAACCATCCAGTCAAGGAAAAAGATGCTAAGATCTACACTGTATCATCTGAAAGTCAGGTATATCACCTAGCAGCAAGGCTCCTACCATACCTTGTTTGCATATTCCTATTCTTCCCCAAAGAAGCACATATTTCCATACCTAAAATATCTCTCTTATAGCACTTTGACTTTTAATTACCTTAACACTAGGATAAGTGTGAATGAGTCAGATATATCACAGAAGACTAATGCACCAGGCCAAAACAACAGATATACAATAGAGGAGTTTTCATGTAACCATACATTTATTATGCAACTGTTCCATTAACTGAACCACTTGACATATGCCTCCCATTTACAGATATGAAAGGCCAAAAGAGACATCTAAAAAGTCAATCCACTAGAGACAAAGCTTGTGTTCTTCCCTACAGCCCATTCAACAACAATAGATTGTCAATACCATCACCTCTCATCACCTTCAGGTGACATTTCATTGTGCAAAGAACTAGAGCACCAACACATACTATTGATATACATACGGTCAACATAATACCCCCTTTGCCACCATATAGTATATGATGTTGCAGTCTGGACTTGGGATCCACTAACGTTCTATATATAGAAATATATACAATTATTTTATAGAAACAGCAACCTTCCCCCCTACCCCTGCCCCATATACATGCTAAAAGCAGCCCTGGGGCCTCATGGATTACTATTAAAAACTCCGTGTACAGAGAGATTGAACAAGCTGCCTCCCTCATCGTAGACATGTTAAAAGCAGCTCTGGGAGGCCCTTTTGAGGTCCTAAGAATATACTGTGACATGATCTGATCTTTGGACCTCAGGCCCATCAAAACACACACAAAGAGACCAATTCCATATAGGCCGGCTAGCAAACGCGGAAACGTTTAACTCGAACATGGGTGCAATTTCCATTTGATTCTGAAAACACGGTTTTAGATGCACCCACATTTCTGGCATCAGGATCATAGACATGTCCAGTATGGTATATCCAGCATTCTGTTTGGCAGATCCGTGAATGGATACAGGCACTGGCCATAAAGCAGAGAAATACATCTCCGTCAATAGTGGGAGATACTAGTAAATGGTGATCAGGATTTGGACGTGCCCATTCTCACCATATTCTGTGAAGTTAGCCATCTCAGATCCTGCCCGTCTCCAAACTGACCACGCCTCGTCTGTAAAAACATCATCTCCTAAGCTGCTGTGCTCACTGACAGTAGTTTGCTGATGCATAAAAGACATGGAAACTGATGATAAATGCATGCTGATGCAAACTAGACCATATCTTAGTCCCCTACATGCCCAGAAGAGTGCTAGGTAATCCCAACACACTCTAAGACAGTATAAGAGAAGGTATTATGAACATATATGACAGAACATAGCTTACCTCAAATGGTAGTTGGCATCATATAAAGGCTTCGGTGAGGCATGCATTGGTCAGCTCTACATACACCCTTAAAAATACAAAGGATAGACCCTCATCATGTGCACAAAAAACAATATTAACATAATAATTCCCCAAGGGATGCATATGATTGCGGAGCCACAAATGTATGCCTTGGGTATGGCATGCTGCATGGTACAATTTGGGGACTGTTGGCACTATATCAGTCATGTCTCCTAGTGCCTATTTGATGCATCATCACTGGCTTCCAATTGCTTTCCATTTACAGTTTAAACTGCTCGCTATAGTTCATTTCACCCTACATTCTGGTACCCCTCAATATCTGTCTGACTGTCTTCTACTGCATTCAACTCATCATCTTCTCAGGGACATTCATGCCAATAGACTTCACCTTCCTTCTGCAAACCAGGCTCACCTCATGTCCACTCACTCTGCTGCTTTTTACTTTGTGGCTCTGCCTTCTTGGAACATACTACCATAGGCTCAACACCTTGAACCCTCTTTTGCTAAGTTTACATGCCTGTTAAACCAAGCATACAACATTCCAGTCATCTGAATACTTGTTGTTTGTCAGCTTTTTATGTCTGTTTCTCTTCTCTAATCTCTCTTAGTCTGTATGAATGAATTTCTATCCTGTTTATCTCTGTAGTTCCTTTCCTACTCCTGATTTTATATTGCTTTATTATGTGCACCACTCTGTTGTGTTTTTATTGAAGGGCGGTTAATCAAATCAAATAAACCATAATGCCCCTTAGCTTACAAGATTCAAAAGGATATAAGCAGGATGGAGTCAGTGCAGAAGGAGCTACTAAGATGTTTAGAGGGTTTCAGTATAATGCACAGGGAACAGATTAAAAATCTTAAAATATATATGTTAGAGGAAAGGCGGGATAGAGGAGATATGATAGAGACATTTAAATAACTCTGTGGCATAAATGCCCAAGAGGAGAGCCTCTTTTGATTGAAAGCAAGCTCTGTTATAAGGGGACATAGAATGAGAGTGAAAAGGGATAAACTCAGGAGTAATATGCAGAAATATTTCTTTATGGAAAGAATGATAGATGCTTGGAATAGTCTCCCAGTGGAGGGAGTAGAGACAAGGACGTACAATACTTTGCTGTTGTGTCTAGCTGTCAGTAACGCAGGTACTTTGGCTTTTGCATATATCCAGAACAGGCAACAGCCCTTCCTTCAGATGGGGCTTATGTGTTTCCAGTGCTCTGTGCATATCACCTCTTCCTCGCTGGCAAAGTGCTGTTTGCCATTTTCCTTTTTACAAAATCAAGTGATAATGTCAGATCCCCTGCAGAGATGGGAACTATTTAAATAAGTCAGTTATCAACTGCACTTGTTAGCGTAGAAGGCATACTCTCCAGCTAGAAGGGTCTTCCCATCCTGGGACATCATACCATAAAGTGTACAGTGTATAAACTAAATGCTATTGCATATCTAACATTGGCCAGTAGATAGGCATTGCATGCTGCTGTCCAAAATATTCTTGACAGGTCACCAAATGGGGTCCTGTTGAGGTTGTTTACAGGTTGAAGCACATGTAGTGCAGCTTTTTAAACCTTTGTGACTTCATTAGATTAGATTTTTGATGAATTAACATTGTGGCCAGGAATGGATACGTTTCATATCTCTGGCATAGCTTGCACTATATGTATGCATTCAGCTGTCTGAAGGTTACATAGGCAGTTTTATAGCATATATCTAGCCCCTGCTGCATGCAATGCATTCATGACTAGTGCTAAAAAGATACATCTGTGGGCATGTGGACTGAGTTACATGGAATGCTATTGAATAATAATGCAACATATTGAAAGTATGGCAGCTGAGCCCTAATAAGATGTGCAAGATGCCTAATCATTCACTCCCTGTAGATAACCTCGAAGAGAGGGTGCATATATTAGCCCGCCTGTGTTTATATATCTATGGCAATGAGGTATTAATGGTGTGCTCTGTTTCCTCGCCTGCAGATAAGGCCATGGCTTCAGATAGGGGAGAGCCTAGTACCACCAGTCTACTAGTAAAGGTGCTGAGGCTTCTGCTGAGACCTGCAGGAAGAGTGGATCAGAGGAAATCACTCAAAAAGAATAGAAGGAGCACCAGAAGGATCAGGCTGCTGCCTCTGCTACAAGGACCAACCAGCCTCTGTCCAATCATACAGAATGAAGAACGATATCACCCATACCCAAAAACCATCATTCTACCCATGCCAACATGTAGAGATAGACAGAGCATCACACTTGTGAAGGAGAAAAGGATCTCAGTACCTATGGGCTAACATGAACCGGCTAACCAATTAAGGCCATGGACCAGCACCATAATATCAGGGATCCAGAAAAACTCCCTCCTAAAAAAACATAAACATCTATACATATACACAAACTTCTACAGACAGGAACAGATCATCTCTGCATAATGTGCATGTTGTTGTTGTTAAGTGTTGTCGAGTCGGTGTCGACTCATGGTGACCATCTGGATAGTTGTCCTAAATTGTGTTCGGTCTTCAGTCAGGTGGCTCATTGTTGACAGACTGGTACCTGTATCTGCTGTTATTGTATTGATCCATCTCATTGCTGGCCAAGTGTTATATGTTTAAAGGGTTCACTATGCACATTATCCCTCACTTAGTTTATAGCTGGTCGTGCTGTGAGGTCTTGTGTGCATCAGTGATGCTGAGAGCTAAGCTATTGGTAGTTTAACTACTGGCAGGGTCTCCCAAGATAGACAGGTCTCATCTGAGGTGCCAGACAAAGACAAACCACTCATATGGGCAGCAGCAGAATGGGATAGTGTTGATGGCGGAGGATCACATTTCTGTGACAACGGCAACAACACTAAACTTAAACTGCGTGAAGGAAAGGCCCAGCAATCTACTTCTGTATCTTGCCATGAAAACCCAATGGATAGTCACAGCAAAACAAATTGCACTATAGTGCTGGAAGATGAGAATCCCAGGTTGGAAGGCACTCAACTAGCTACTGGGGAAGAGCTGAAGACTTTTCAGAGTAAAGCTAGCATTTATGATGTGGTTGGATCAAAGCCTTCGGGACGTCTGACTACTGATGTAGCTGCGTATGAAATGAGAGTCAGAAGCTGTAAAGATGTCTTACATATTGGGACATGGAACGCATGAAGCATGAACCAAGGGAAGTTGGAGGTGGTCAAGAATGAAATGGAATATGTACAACTTGAACTGTTGGGTATCAGCGAACCGAAATGGACTGGCATCGGGCACTTTGCATCAGATGATCACATGGTCTACTATGCTGAAAATGAACAACAAAAAAGAAATGATGTTGCATTTATAATAAAGAAGAAACTTGCAAGAACTGTAATGAAATACAATGCAGTCAGTGAATGCTTAATCTCTATCGTCTATGAGGAATGCCTATCAAACACAACTATAATTCAAGTATATGCCCCAACAATAGCTGCAGAAGAGGATGAAATTGATGAGTTCTATGAACAAGAACATGCAAACAGGATATCCTGATAGTTTTGGGTGACTGGAACACAAAGGTTGGCAACAAAGAAGAAGGCAAAGTGGTTGGAAAATATGGACTTGGCAACACAAATGAAGCTGGAGAAAGACTGATAGAGGTTTTCAAGACCAATGATCTATTCATCTCAAACACCTTCTTCCAGCAACACAAGCAGTAACTGTACACATGGACTTCACCCAATGGATTGTACAAAAATCAAGTTAACTACATCTGTGGAAGTCAACGATGGAGAAGCTCTATAACATCAACAAAGACAAAACCTGGAGCTCTGTGATATAGATCATCAACTACTAGTATGCAAACTCAAGCTAAAGTTGAAAAAGAGCAAACCACTCATGAATGCAGCAAAATATGACCTTGAGAACATACCACTGGAATTTAAAGACTGCCTGCAAAATCAATTTGCTGCTTTAAATACAAATGACAGAGCTCCAGAAGAGTTATAGAATGACATCTAGAAGGTTCTGTTGGAAGAAAGTGAGAAGTCTCTTCAAAAGGTGAAAAAGCAAAAAAGGCCAAAATAGATGACTGAAGAAACTCTGAAAATTGCCCAGAAACGCACAGAAGCTAAAGCCAGAGGAGAAAGAAAGACAATCGCAGAACTCAACAGAGATTTCCAACGTGCAGCATACAGGACAAGGAAAAGTACTACAATGACAAATGCAAAGAAATAGAAGCAGAAACTACTAGAGGAAGAACAAGATTGGCTTTCCTAAAGCTACGAGAGAAAAAGAAAAAATTACAGCCTCGAATTGGAATGTTACAAGATGCTCAAGGTTATATTTTGAATGATGCTGAGAAGATCAAGAAAAGGTGGAAAGAATATACAGAGTTTTTATATGCTAAAGATAAAGTGGACCAACAGCCATTTCAACCTTTACCTTATGATCCGGAACCATTGGTGATGAAAGAAGAAGTCGAAGCAGCATTGAAAGCTTTATCAAAGAACAAAGCACCAGGCACTGATGGCATTCCATTAGAAGTATTACAGCAATCTGATGCAGCTGTTACCATACATACAAGGCTCTGTCAAGAAATTTGGAAGACAACATCATGGCCAACTGACTGGAAAAGATCTGTGTTTATACCAATACTAAAGAAAGGTGATCCAACTGACTGTGGAAATTATCGCACAAACGCTCTGATCCCACATGCCAGCTAGATTCGACTGAAGATTATTCAACAGAGACTACAACCATACCTGGAACAAGAACTACCTGAAGTGCAAGCAGGATTCAGAAAAGGGCGAGGAACGAGAAACATCATCGCAGATGTGAGATGTATCATTGAAAAGACTAAAGAATACCAAAAGGATATCTATGTGTGCTTTATCGACTATAGCACATTCGTCACATTCACAAAATCATCAAAGATTCACTCCAACAAGGACACATGCCACAGTCCCTGAAACACGCCATGATACGACTGATACTTAAAAGCAACAACCTAAGCCGCTATGAACCAAAAGCTTACCGTCCCATCTCCAGCCTACCATTCCTTGTGAAAATCATTGAAAAGATAGTGCAAAGACAACTTCAGGACCAAACTGACATGAATGTCCCATTGGACATCCATCAGCATGGCTTTAAACCCCAACACGGTGTGGAAACACTACTCACTTCCCTATTTGACAATCTCCCAAGAGGCATGGATAACATAAAGAATGGATTCTTGCTAGTGTTCATGGACATTTCGGCAGCCTTTGATACTGTATCACACATCAGGTTACTGCAATGCCTGCAGCAGATAGGAGTATGCAAAGACACTCTGAAGTGTTTTACCTCCTACTTGGAAGATCGAATGCAACAAGTCAAATGTGCCCAAAATAAATCACTACAGTTCCCCATCATGCAGGGAATACCACAGGGATCAGCCTTGTCATCAATGCTCTTTAATATTTACATCCAACCCATATGCAACATCATCAAACGCCACAAACTCCACTATTACAACTATGCGGATGACATCATGGTATATGCACCAGTCAACCTACTAGCACTTAACACCACAACAATAACCAGATGCCTTGAAGACATGAATGCCTGGCTCACAGCCAATAAACTGATGGTCAACTATGATAAAACTGAGGCAATGTTCGTCACCAGGAAGCCCACCTTCATCCTACCCCAGACTAGCAGCATTCTAGACAAACTCATAGTAGTCAAAGATGAAGTTAAGTACCTGGGCATCACTATGGACAGAGCTCTGAATATGAAATCCCACATCACCAAAACTGCAAACAAGGCCTATCAACATTTGAGGACCATCAGAAAAATCAAGCCAATACTCCGACAGGACCACTTCCGCACAGTGTGCCAAACACTCATCACACCTCTGCTTGATTACGGAAACTCATTATATTAAGGCCTCCCTCAGCAGACCTTACACCCACTCCAAATGGTGCAAAACACTGCAGCACGCATCATTACGGACACTCCAAGAACTGAGCACATCACTCCCATCTTAAAGCAACTGCACTGGCTCCCAATGATAGCCAGAGCAAAATTCAAAAAGGCCCTAATTATCTTTAAAATCATCCACCATCTCTCGGCAGATGCACTCCAAGACATCATAATAAGGGATAGCAGTGATAGACCAAGAAGGACCAATAATGACAACATGATCGGCACACCTGCAGATTATCACAAGACTAAACAAACAACTTCAAGAAGAGCTCCTTCACTACAGACGTCCACACTTTGGAACTCTCTCCCAACAAGCCTGAGGGCATTAAATGACATCATAGTCTTCCACAAGGCCCCAAAAACCCTGCTCTTTACAGAAAACTATGAGCAGACAGACAGCGGTCTCAACCCAAACAGTAACACAACTACTCCGCCAACTCTATACCCACACACACCAACTAGACATATGAGGTTCATTTTACAATGTTAAATGTAACCCCAATTGTGCTGTCTAAATGTTGTTAAGCACCCTCATGTTAAGTGTAACCCTCCAATTGTGATGTGATGTGACCACTTTGATTGAAGGATAAGGTGGTATACAAATCTGTCTAAATAAATAAATAAAATAAAATAAATAACAAGGATTTTGACTGTGTAAACCATTAGAAACTCTGGGCCACATTAAGAAGCATGGGTATACCAGAACACCTGATCGTTCTCTTGAACAATCTATACATTGATTAAGAAGCAACAGTTTGAACAGAACAAGGAGAAACAGAAAGGTTTAAAATAAGCAAAGGTGTAAGACAAGGCTGCATACTTTCCCCCTACCTGTATAATTTATATGCAGAACAAATCATCAGAGAAGCAGGATTGTATGAAGACAACAGAGGTGTGAAGATTGGTGGAAGACTCATCAACAACCTTCGTTATGCTGATGATACCACACTACAGGCTGAAAGTGAAGATTATCTGAAATATTTGCTTCTCATGATCGTAGTCTTAAAATGGGCCTGCACCTTAATGTAAAGAAGACAAAGATCATGACAACTGGCAAAATCAACAAGTTCATCATTGATGGAGAAGAAATTGAAATCGTGGACACCTTTAACCTACTTGGATCAACTATCAATAAAGAAGCAAAAAACAGTCAAGAAATCTGATGACGCATTGTTCTTGGCAGAATGGCTATGAAAGACCTAGACAAGTTTCTCAAGAGCAGAGATGTCTCTCTCCATACAAAGATTCGACTCATTCAAGCCATGGTATTTTCAATAATGTGATATGAATGCGAAAGCTGGACAGTGAAAAAGATAGGAAGAAAATTGATGCCTTTGAATTACTGCATATACTGTGGACTGCCCGAAGAACAAACCAATCAGTACTAGAGGAGATCAAACCTAAGCTATCTTTAGAAGCTCAGATGACAAATCATGTAAAGAGAGAGATCATTAGAGAAAGAGATCATGCTTGGCAAGATAGAAGGTCAGCGCAAAAGAGGAAGGCCAGCAATGAGATGGATCGATACAATAACAGCAGCTACGAGTACCAGTCTGTCAACAATGAGCCGCCTGACTCAAGACCGAACACAATTTAGGATAGCTATCCAGAGGGTCGCCATGAGTCGACTCCGGCTCGACGGCACTTAACAACAACAACATCTCTCCTACCCTCTTTCTTTTAGTTATTGGTTATTAAGCCTTTATTACATTGCAGATGATATTTTATGAAGAATATATTGTAGAAATGTTTAAGTGAGAGAAGTGGACGGGCATTTGATAGTTATATAATTAGTTGGGCTATGGATCTCATTACATAATGAGGTATGGACAACAGATGGGAACTCTTCTGACAACCTGATGTAGTCACCACCTGAAAGTTTTGTATTCCTCATGTTTATAAATAAACAAAGTTATAAAAAAAAAAAAGAAGACTTGGGAAATCCAGTGGTTGCCCTGGGACAAGCATTGTGGAACCTATGTACTTTTTGGAAACCTACCAGGTATTTGGTCCTTGTTGGAAACAGGATACTGGGTGGGGCAGGGCAGGGCAGGCGGGGGGCTGGGCAGGCCTCGGTTAGGATTTGTTTGGGGTTACTAGAGGTCCTGCTAGTTGTACCAGTACCACTGGGAGTAGGCCTGGCACACCTCATATCCCAAGTACCTAGGTCTAACATTCACCCAAAGCAAGCACAGTCAGACTGCTCCTGCTGCCCACCACTGGGTTTTCAAGTCAGACACCAACTGCAGACAGTCCGCTGGGCAGTACACATCATAAGTTCACAGAATGACCATGAACACCCAGCAGTTAGTACAGTGTTTGGGCCCAACAGGAAGTGCACCCACATCACTAGAACCAAACACTATGTAACACTATGTGGATACATAGCTGTGCCATAATCTTGGTCAGAGTGAGAGTGCCCTCCCAGATGACATTTTGTGGTCCATGCAGGTGGCAGTCAGGCATTACGATATCCCAGCCATTGCTCTACCCCCAATGCAGACACATCCTGGCCAATCTGCCCTGTTCGGGCCATACCCATAATACCTTGCTCCTCATCATGCACATTTGCAGGCTAACACTGGAAACAGCTTAGGCACTGCGAGGCTCAGTGAGGAGTAGAAAGGTACAAAACAATGGACAGACATACTGTGGCAATGAGGCCTATCCGGAGTCTGGGGGAGGACAAAGAGACAGGGAATTCACCCTAGTAAAGGGCCCCCTTTTACCAAGTCAGTGTAGGATAGCCATAAACACCTCCAGGAATCAGAAAACTTCCACGTGGCCCGCATTTCATGCGCCCCCTAGTGGAATGAAGGGGAGCGGATACAGGGCCCAGAACCCCTTAGGCAGGGAATTCTCCAAGTACTCAGGTGCCCGAAGTCAGGCTGATTGCCGTCACCTGAGTAGGGAGGAGTTGGAGCTAGAGCCCTGGAAATATAAACCTATGCCAGAGTGTGAGAAAGTGGGAAGAGAAGCAGGAAGCCAAGCTGACATGAGCAGAGGCACAGATACAGGCAAGGGAAGCTTGACTAGTGCTGAGCAGAGCAGAGGAACTGAGCTTCCAGGAGAAGAAAGTGCTAATTGGCATATAGCACGTCTACAGGAGAGTTTGGGGCCAGGAACAAGAGAGACTCCAAGATCCCCCAGGAGGCTGTTAGCTGAGCACTGCGAGCAAGAAGGGGAGTCAGAACCTATGCAGCTGGGAGAGCCCGAGGTGAAGCTTAATGATGAGGACACTCCCATGGACTGTTCCTTTTGCCAAGCTTTAAACCTGGGAACGTAGAGAAAGCAAGCCAGTCCTGAAAGAAGTCTTCCAGGAAAAGGTACCCATAGTCCACAAGCAGGGTGGCCGTGATTCCCTCGTGCTTGTAAAGGGAAAGTTTACGGGGACAAAGGAGCAAGCCTGGAACTGTGATATAAGCTTGTTAATCACCTGTGTATTTAATCACTCCACCTGTGGAGGAGTGGCCTAGTGGTTGGGGCAAGGTACTTCAGGCCGGAAGGTCGGGGGTTCAAATCCCACTAGAGGACAGCAACCTTGGGCCGGAAGGACTGGGGTTTCTAGTCCCACAGGTGCTCCTTGTGGTCTTGGGCAAGCCACTTAACCCTCCATAGCCCATGTTCCCTGTAAAATAGTTATCTCCAAGTTATAATGCCCTGTTCAATGTAATTTCAGTTTGTTCAATGTAAACCGCCTTGATATCATGAAAGGCGGTATATAAGAAATGTTAAATAAAATAAAATAAATAAATAAATAAACCTGCTGCTGGAATGAGGACACTGGGGTAAGCTAAAGTAGCTATTATAACAAAGCTTTCTTTTGCCCCTGGATTATTTCAGTTTACTTGGAAGGTAGCCAAGAAAGGTTTGAAGCTGAATAGAAACTAAACTACCACAGACATTGAATGTGATTTTGTTTTTGTGCTTTAGCCAGCAAGGCTAAAAAGGGAATGCAATATCCTTGCTGTTAAAGACTGTGTATCCCGAACTATAGAGAACCTTTAAACAGCATTTTTATGTTTGGGTTTGTTTTTGGACAATGCTCTGCTTCAAAGAGCCCTGAACAACTAATCCTGTATGAGGTATGTTCGAACCATTGTGTACAAAATAAATTTCTGTCATTTGCCTTACCTCTTTGAGCCTGATTACAACTTTCTGCCTGATGCACCCATACAGCTAAACAAGGACTACATTTCCCAGAGGACACTGCAGGGAAATAGTTACAAAAAGCTGAAAAAGCGGATAGCGGAAAGTTTCTCTAATAACCACGCCCCTCTAAGCTAGAGGCGAGTGGTGGTGGCGTGACAATACACACACTCACATTCATATGAACGCACTGTGCAAAACTGGGGATGGTTGGCATTCCTATCTACCACTCTGGTCCCAATCTCAGCTCAGGCATTGTTAAAGTGTGCTCATTGTGCAGGAGCCAATAGTGCGCTCTAATGTTAACGGCCGCTCAGTGTGCCCGTGCTGTCAGCCTGATTCTCCATCCAGCCGAGGGAGTGGAGCATGTCTGTGTGAGTGTTTGTACCCTTGTTTGCCGATTCATTGAGGGTAGCACATGTTGGTGTTGTACCTGGACTGTGGGATAAAATTTAGACACAGAGACATACACTGCATGATCTACAGCCAGGACCTGAACCTATGACCCTCTACTCATATGCACCAACTGTGTGTAGTGCAACATAGTGCTGCCAGATGGCTGCAACAGTCCCTGGGGATGACATGCTTCCCATCAGATAGTGGAACTTGCTGGATGAAAGTGTGCAAGTCACAGATCAGAGGAAGTGTCACCACACTTTTTTTTAGCTTCTTCACTAGACAAGGTGGGCTCTGCTTTTGCCACAATGTGACCGGTCTGTTCGACACTATTAGAATTGCATGTAACCAAAAGGAGTGGCATCTGTTCATTGACAACTCTTCCAGGAGCCTCAAAGCTGTGCTGCTACATAACAAGAACAAGTACCCATCTCTTCCTCTAGCTCGCTCAGTGAGCCTCAAAGATTACAGCAGCATCAAGACCTTGCTAGAAGCCTTGAAGTGTGTTGAGTACAGCTGGGAGGTTATCGGAGACCTTAAAATGATGGAATTTCTGATGGGGATCCAAAGCAGTTTTACTAAGTTCCCCTGCTATCTTTGTCTTTGTGAAAGTGATTTACAATATAATTGTAAATGATGAAAATCTACTCACTTCTAAATGTTTTATGGTCTTTCTTGAGTAACTTAAATATAAGTAAATATTATATATTGTGTTTATTTTATGTGAACAAAAAGGCACAGTACGCCTGTTTTAACCATGGGAATACATAACTTTCACACATATCAGTCTCCTGCTCACAAAAGCAAAGTTTAATGAGAATATAAACCAGTTTCCATACTTTTCCGCTATAAGCAATTAGGAAATAACAGTCACTACCCAGGAACAAAAATTGTGTTACACAGTATTATCAAAAAGGCAAGTTTTTATATAGCATCAAAGTCATCTTTAATCAATTACATGCATTTGATCATGGAAAAAGATTTGGAGGAAAAGGTACATTTGGATCTTTTTTGTGAAGAAGGCAGACATGCAAGAGAAACACAGGGATTTAGAAGCATGAGCTGGATTTGATTGTGTGAAGTCGTTTTCCACTGTTGCCATCTTTACTTCTTTGCTCCACCTGAGCATCGATTCTGCTGGCCAGAGCACTGACCTCCACAGCCACCACCACCACCACCTAGAACATGAAGCACAGAATTACAAGAAGCAGACCCTAGCTACCTACTTTACACTGGCCCAATATAAAGATTATCTCAGTGTGAGTACCATGTTTTGCATTTTCTAATTTTAGTGTTCAGATGATAACATAAACCACTCATTTAGCACATCCACCAAGAAAACTGCACACATTTTACTTACAGCTTTGTGAGCCACCTTGTCCCTGGCACCCTTGTGTAGAAGAACCATGAGCTGAAATGAAAGAAAAGAAAAAAGATGGATGAAAATAGGTACGTACTCTCTATTGTTTTAGTAGTGTGTTGGACAATATTTGGATGATTTGTCTAGTTAACATCATGAGTCACGTGGCAAATCTTTTTTGACATATCTCTCTCCTTCCAAACAAATGTTTTGTGTGGCCACACAAATAGCAGGTGTGAAATTATCCAGATAATTTTAGCAGGCTGTAGTGAAACATAGCTGGTTAAGTTTGCAGAATAACCAGTTAAAGTTATCTTGTTAAATCTAACAGATCACAGCCTGCTGAACACTGGTCTTGTTAAGCGCAAGTGTCCAAATGATAGTCAGTTCTAATTGCATTTCAACCAGGGAAACATCTTCAAATGTTAACAGATACCAGAAGTAGATGGCATAAAAGGCCTCTTCCACATAGCGTTTATTGCTTCCTGCTTCCTAACCAGAATTTAGATGGTTTCAACTCACATTGAATACTGTACTTAATAAAATATATAGCACATATATAAATATAATATATAGTTTAAAACAAGCAGCAGAAGCTCATTTCAGGTATATAAACATTTATAAAAGTATATATCTCAGCTTTACTGAGGAGAAAGAGTTCCTTTGTAGCAAGGAATGATGCTGCATGCTCAAAGCTGTCTGTCTCTGTGTCTTTTTTGGGAATCTGTGTGGCTGTACTTCATGCCTCTCTCCCTTCCTCCCTCTCTCTCTCTTTCTCTCTCTCTCTCTCTCTCTCTCTCTCTCACTCACTCTCGACTCTCTAAGACAGGTGTTCTGAACCCAGTCCTTGGGACATGCCTAGCCTGTCAGTTTTCCAGGAAACAGGGACAGGCACAATGGATATGTATGAGAGAGATTTGCATGTACTGCTTCCATTGTATTGAAATCTCTCATGCATATTCATTGTGGTTATCCTGGAAACCTCACTGGCTAGGTGTGTCCCTAGGACTTGGTTGAGAAACCCTGCTCTGGGAGATTCTCTCTATCTCTGCATCTCTGTCTTTTTCTTTCTCTGCATCTCTATCTTTTTCTTGTCTCTGCTTTTAACTCCCCTCTGGACCTGCCTGGCAGCTCCCTCCCACCCCCCCAAAGAAACACGCAGCACAAAGTGGGTCCCTTTCACTGTTCCCTCTAAGCTGTGTGCGTGTGCGCGCACACACACCTCACCGAGCGAGCGCACATACTTTACAACAGAGCGCACAAAAATTACGGCTCTGATTCTGATAGAAAACAACACAGACGTCTTAAAATTTAGAAGTTTTATGATTGTAATTACTAGAAATTTCCCGCTTCATTTAGTAATCATCTATTTTCATTTAATTTGATTAAAATCAATGTGGTGTACATACTGTATTCTGACGTGTAGTCAAATTTTAAAGTATATAACTCCGAGTGTCATTATGTGGTGCACAAAAATTTAACCTTCCTTCAAAAGCTGCACACAGCTGATGTTTTATGCGCACACAGCCTACAGAAAATTAGAGGGAACATTGGTCCCTTTGTCCGATCTGGTCTCCGGCTGCCCAGCCCAGGGCTGGGTGGCAGGATTACAGGGGGCTGTCACCATGGCGGGCACATTGATATGCAGGGTGGATATCCCCGTAGTATGCAGGGGCATGTCGGGCCGTCACAAAGCCTGATCCTACTCCCGCGGTAATGTATGACTCCCGCGGTGCAGAATCATGTCCTAATGGACCTGTCCTGCTCGGGAGCTCCCAGATGGCCCGGACAGATCTAACTGGGTTAAACACCTGGTGCTATCTGGATAGTGCCAGGGAGTTCCATGGGCACAGTGGGAGGAGCAATGGCAGCTATATGGTTAGTAGAGATATTTGGCCATTATTGCATAGGTGAAAGGCTGTCCTAATTTTATGCACTTATGCAATCCAGTTTGTGACTGAATATTCCCATTAAACAGATTGCATAACAGCAATCCGGCGAAACTGAATATTCAGCGCAGGCTGCCAGATCTGCAGCAGTGCTGGATATCCAGTTCTTACTTACAGCGGCTTTCAGCTACTTTGACCGCACTGACTGCTGTCAGTGAAAATCAGCCCCATAGTTTATAAAATGGAGATATACAGTATGCTCATTCAGTGGTGAAATTAAAAAGATCCCAGAATATGTCTCCAGCAGGGATATGGATTTGGTAGTGTGTGTTTGGTTCATTAGCTTTCATTAGCATTAGCATTAGCAAGGAGAGCATTTGCTACCAATACCCTACAGATCCCCAAGGACATCACAAAATGCACCCAGGCAACAAGAAACCGAGCATTCAAATTCTACGCTCCGAGCTGCTGGAATGCACTCCCAACGACGATCCGAGCAATCACAGACCTAGCCCAGTTCAGAAAAGCACTAAAACACCACCTCTTTCTCCTACACTACTCCCAACAACGCCCACCAAAAACCTGGCCACAAATTAGAAAGCCACAATCACCTCAGGTTAATATTGCAGATAAATATATAAGTGTATATAGTTGTTGATAGTTTCCCCAGTTGATATCCAAGTTGTACCTCCCTGTTTTACTGTAAGTACATAACAGGTGTCTGCTGTGTACAAATCTGTTATATGTAAACCGCACTGATTTTAAATAGCGCGATATATAAAAGCATTAAATAAATAAAATAAATAAATTAGCTTGCTTTAAAAATGTAGTACATGCTAAATAAATTTAACGTGAGGCAACCTAAAAATGAGCATATTTAATCGAGATTAGCACACATTAAAAGTTTCCATGAATTATGGAAAAGCCCAAATGAACCAAAAAAGGAGCTGTAAAGTTTGCCCTGTGCACAGCCCTTTTCTCTAGCATTGTCTTTCTCTGCAAGAGGGCCGGATTTGTTCCTCTTTGTTTCTATAAACAAACAACAGAAGAACCTAGTAAACCAGGCTGTAGATTAACTGAAAATTGTTCTTGCAGTGTTTGATTGACTGATTAAACCAGGGGCCCCTTTTACTAACACTTAGCTTGTTCTGTCTGCCTAACAGTCCATAGGAATAAAATGGGTCATACAGCAGATAGCTCGAGCTAAATGTTAGTAAAAAGGGCCCAAAGTTTTTGTCTGTATGATTATTTCACTTTGTTAATTTTATACTGTACCAATGAGAGGTACAGATGAATGTTTAGAAACATTCTAGAAAATGGAATCATAACCCTTTGATCACTTCCACTCCCGGGCCACAATTACAGAAATTAGTCTACAAGACTTTCTCTCCTTGCCTCAAGAAAACTGCATGCTTGATAAAATCTACGGTAGTTGTTCTTTCAGGTAGCTCCTACCTAGGGTCATCTGTAAATCATTCTATGCTATCCTTTCTCTTCTAATCTTCACTAAAGTTTCTTTCAATTAAATGACGTGCACAGAAATTAGATTGCTTTAAGGAGGACAATTTTCAGTGTTACGTACCCTAGTAAATTAGAGATTTTCTTGCATTTAAAAGTAAGCCCAGTGTTCCTACTTTTAGATGAATGTGGGAATTCTGGGAATATGTTTTGGGTGGATTAGGATATAATGGAAGTAGATTTTATCTCAAATCTACAAAACAGCAGGTGCAAGTGTTCATAGTTACTTTAAACCTAGATCAGATACATTTTGAGGGGGCTAACAATTTTCTTAATGTTTTCTGCTTCCATCTATTTGAACCAACTCTGTTGGACCTATAGTGCCATGAAATTTCATTCGTTACTTCCATTTATAAATCTTCATGAAAATAAAAATGATTTATGATGAGAAATAAGCCAGTTTTCTCTCCTGAGTCTGGTATGCATTCATCCTGAGGCTGCTCAGTTGATGCCACTCTTTCAATGATAGCTAAGACTCTTTTCCCTGCATGGACTGTAAACACCGTCCTCATCAGTCTCATCTCTGCCTAACTTGGAAATGCAGAGCATTTTGACTAGGCTTTTGAATCAAATCTCAAACAGGATGTATTCATTATTTCGAAGCAGCAGTTTCCTCATAAGTCTCTGGGTTTCCAGCTCAATTGGAATTCAACTTGTACTGCAGTGATAACAGCTTTCATTCACAATACCTGTGAATATCTCCACTGTTTTATTAACCTACGCTTACCTTAGCCAAGCAATTGCAGCAAAAGGGGCTTAGCCAGGGACAAAAATTATAGCTTCCTGCAGAACTATCCTGAGGCTGGTCACTATATGTGACCGTTGAACAATAACTTCCACCCATGGGTCATCAATTCTGTCTCTGCAACATTCCCAACACTGGCCAGACTAGGAAGCAAGTTGGACCCAGAACATTGAGCAGCACGTCACTGACTTGAGGGTGAGCTTTCATATCAGAATATTGTTAAAATATGAACCCACCTGTCTGAGAGTTTAATCTCAATGTCAATAAAAGAATGAAGTTTTATTATGCTAGAACTTCTCATTTTTATATGCACACACATCTCTATATATTGCACAGAGGTTTCCAAGTTAATTTTCACAAAACAAATACTAACATGATCTAGAATACTTACAATTACAGCCTTGACCTTGGTTCTGTGGGAATTGTGTCGTCTGATTCCACTGGCCTCCACCACCACTACCACCACCACAACCACCAACACCACCACCACAACCACCACCACCGCCTCCACAACCACCACCACTGCCACCGCCTCCAGAACCACCACCACCACAACCACCACCACTGCCTCCACAACCACCACCACCGCCACCACAGTTGCCCTTGGCAGACATGTTTGTCTCTAGCTGTTTAGAGTAAGATAGAGCTTAAGAAGTCTGAGAGGTCTTGTTCTTTTCGTAATGAATGTGCCACTTATATACACAAGTACTGTCTCTTCTTGTGCCAAATAGGCTTGTTACGTATCTTTATGGAGAGCTTGAAGAGCAAATAGAATTTTCGCATCACCCACATAATTATGGGTTATTTAGGGGTATCACTAATTCTCTAATTCCATTCTTTTATTCTCTAATGGTAGGGTGGATTCCATTCAAAGTAAGTGATGCTTCAGATTTTATAAAATGAGATTGTGATAGGTTAAGTAAACAACCAATGCTTTGCTGCATTTTTGCTGAATGAATCATTTCCTTCTGCTTACTGTAAATTCTGGACCATAAAGTATTCTTTCTTTCAAATAAGACATGAAAAAGAGATTGGAAAATCAAGTAGAAATTCAGGACTGAAAACTGAGGTTCCTGTTTCAAGCTTTACTCCTTTGTTTTACATTGGATAATTTTGTTCTCTTCCTCCCCAATCTCTGGGTGAGACAAAAATCTACATGTATTCCCCATCCCCATTTCATACAGAGAATGTACATATAAGGCTAAAATTTTCCATATTGGCATTTAACCCCCTCTCCTCAAGCGCATGTAGGTTTTTAAAGTATGCATTTTAGCCATCCTTTTACAGGAGAAGAAGTGGTCAAAAGGAAGTGCAGCATAGAATTCACTAGTGAATTGCTGTGCATATCTCAGGAGGAGAGACTATATTTATTTTAGTATACATTTGTATGCTGCTACTTCCAGCCGTTTTGATTACAGATTGGAAATTGTCAAATCATGACAGGAAATTTTTGAGGTATAAACACATTGATTAGACAGGAAAGCACAGCACACAGAGAACTATTTTACAGGGAACATGGGCTATGGAGGGTTAAGTGGCTTGCCCAAGACCACAAGGAGCACCTCTGGGACTAGAAACCCCAGTCCTTCTGGCCCAAGGTTGCTGTCCTCTAGTGGGATTTGAACCCCTGACCTTCTGGCCCGAAGTACCTTGCCCCAACCACTAGGCCACTCTCTCTTCCCAAGTCTTGCTGAATATCTTAATGCAGTGAGCCGTTTCTACAAAATCTATACTAAATCTCAGCCAGATGACACTACAATTAAAGTATATTAGGAAACAAATTCAGCTTGTCGTGCTGTGAGGCCTTTTGTGCATCAGTGATGCTGAGAGTTAAACTATCGGTAGATTAACTACTGGCAGGGTCTCCCAAGATGGACAGGTCTCAGCTGAGGTGCCAAACCAAGACAAACCACCCATCTGGGCAGGAGCAGAATGGGATAGTGTTGACGGCAGAGGACCAGGTTTCTGTGACAATGGCAACAACTCTAAACTTAAACTGCGCGGAGGAAAGGCCCGGCAGTCTACTTATGTATCTTGCCATGAAAACCAATCTGGGCAGCAGCAGAATGGGGCGGTGTTGGCGGTGGAGGATCACATTTCT
The DNA here is from genome assembly GCA_033557465.1 of Ichthyophis bannanicus. Classification (NCBI taxonomy): domain Eukaryota; kingdom Metazoa; phylum Chordata; class Amphibia; order Gymnophiona; family Ichthyophiidae; genus Ichthyophis; species Ichthyophis bannanicus. The sequence goes on along the minus strand of CM066034.1, from coordinate 631,147,737 downwards.
GTGACAACGGCAAGAACAATAAACTTAAACTGCGTGGAGGAAAGGCCCGGCAATCTTCTTCTGTATCTTGCCATGAAAACACAAAGGATAGTCACAACAAAACAAATTGTGCTATATTGCTGGAAGATGAGACCGCCAGGTCGGAAGGCACTCAACTAGTTACTGGGGAAGAGCTGAAGACGTTTCAGAATAAAGCCAGCATTTATGATGAAGTTGGATCAAAGCCCTCGGGACGTCTGACTGCTGTTGTAGCTGCGCATGAAATGAGAGTGAGAAGCTGTAAAGATGTTTTACACATTGTAACATGGAACGTTCGAAGCATGAACCAAGGGAAGTTGGAGGTGGTCAAGAATGAAATGGAACATGTACAACTTCATCTGTTGGGTGTCAGCAAACTGAAATGGACTGGCATCGGGCACTTTGCATCAGATGATCACATGGTCTACTATGCTGGAAATGAAAGACAAAGAAGAAATGGTGTTGCATTTATAATAAAGAAGAAACTTGCAAGAACTGTAATGAAATACAATGTAGTCAGTGAATGCTTAATCTCTATTTGTCTATGAGGAATGCCTATCAACACAACTATAATTCAAGTAAATGCCCCAACAACAGCTGCAGAAGATGTTGAAATTGAAGAGTTCTATGAACAAGTTCAAGCTGAAATTGACAGAACATGCAAACAGGATATCCTGATAGTCATGGGTGCCTGGAACGCAAATGTTGGAAACAAAGAAGAAGGCAAAGTGGTTGGAAAATATGGACTTGGCAACACAAATGAAGCTGGAGAAAGATTGATAGAATTCTGCAAGACCAATGATCTATTCATCTCAAACACCTTCTTCCAGCAACACAAGCGGCAACTGTACACATGGACATCACCCAACGGATTGTATAAAAATCAAATCGACTACATCTGTGGAAGTTAACGATGGAAAAGCTCTATAACATCAACAAAGACAAAACCTGGAGCTGACTGTGGTACAGATCATCAACTACTAGTATGCAAACTCAAGCTAAAATTGAAAAAGAGCAAACCACTCATGAATGCAGCAAAATATGACCTTGAGAACATAGCACTGGAATTTAGAGACTGCTTGCAAAATCGATTTGCTGCTTTAGATACAAATGACAGAGCTCCAGAAGAGTTATGGAATGACATAAAGAAGGTTGTGTTGGAAGAAAGCGAGAAGTCTCTACAAAAGGTGAAAAAGCAAAATTGGCCAAAATGGAAGATGGAAGAAATTCTGAAAATTGCCCAGAAACGCAGAGAAGCTAGAGCCAGAGGAGAAAGAAAGACGATCTCAGAACTCAACAGAGATTTCCAATGTGCAGCAAGACAGGACAAGGAAAAGCACTGCAATGACACATGCAAGGAAATATAAGCAGAAACTATTAGAGGAAGAACAAGATCGGCTTTCCTAAAGCTACAAGGATTAAAGAAAAAGTTCTAGCCTCGAATTGGAATGTTACAAGATGCTCAAGGTTCTATGTTGAATGATGCTGAGAAGATCAAGAAAAGGTGGAAAGAATATACAGAGTTTTTATATGATAAAGATCAAGTGGACCAACAGCCATTTCAACCTGTACCTTATTATCTGGAATCATTGGTGATGAAAGAAGAAGTCGAAGCAGAATTGAAAGTCTTATCAAAGAACAAAGCACCAGGCAAAAATGGCATTCCCAAAGACATATTACAGCAATCTGATGCAGCTGTTACCGTACTTACAAGGCTCTGCCAAGAAATTTGGAAGACAACATCATGACCAACTGACTGGAAAAGATCTGTGTCTATACCAATACTAAAGAAAGGTGATCCAACTGACTGTGGAAATTATCACACAATCGTTCTGATCCCACATGCCAGCAAGATTCTACGATTATTCAAAAGAGACTACAACCATACCTGGAACAAGAACTACCTGAATTGCAAGCAGGGTTCATGAAAGGGAGAGGAATGAGAGACATCATCACAGATGTGAGATGGATCCTTGAAAAGACCAAATAATACCAAAAGGATATCTATTTTTGCTTTATTGACTACAGCAAGGCTTTTGACTGTGTAAACCGTGAGAAACTCTGGGCTACATTAAGAAGCATGGTTATACCAGAACACCTTATCGTTCTCTTGCACAATCTGTACATTGATCAAGAAGCAACAGTTCGAACGGAACAAGGAGAAACAGAATGGTTTAAAATAAGCAAAGGTGTAAGAGAAGGCTGCATACTTTCTCCCTACCTGTTTAATTTATATGCAGAACAAATCATCAGAGATGCAGGATTGTATGAGACAGCAGAGGCGTGAAGATTGGTGGAAGACTCATCAACAACCTTCGCTATGCTGATGGTATCTCATTACTGGCTGAAAGTGAAAATGGTCTGAAACATTTGCTTCTCACGATCAAAGAACATAGTCTCAAAATGGGCCTGCACCTTAATGTAAAGAAGACAAAGATCATGACAACTGACAAAATCAACAGGTTCATTGTTGAAGGAAAATAAATTGAAATTGTGAACAACTTTAATCTACTTGGATCAATTATCAATAAAGATTCAACAAGCAGCCAAGAAATCCAATGACGCATTGCTCTTGGCAGAATGGCTATGAAAGACCTAGATAAGATTCTCAAGAACAGAGATGTCTCTCTCCATACAAAGATTCAACTTGTTCAAGTCATGGTATTTTCAATAACATCATATGGATGTGAAAGCTGGACAGTGAAAAAGATAGACAGGAAGAAAATTGATGCCTATGAATTATGGTGCTGGTGGCGAATACTCTGTATACCGTGGACTACCTGAAGAACAAACCAGTCAGTACTAGAGGATATGAAACCTAAGCTTTCTTTAGAAGCTCAGATGACCATTGAAGAGCCACGATGCCGGCCGCCTGACAAAGGGGTTTATTGCCCACAGTCCAACCCCTGATCTGGCCTCCTAAGGCCAGGGTCAGGCTGCAGGGAAAAAACCCTGGCCCCCCCTGCCCCATCTGTGCCTTGGGCTGTGCAAAAAAATCACATACAGGGAAGTTATTCCACCTCAGAGGTGGAATAACTTCCCTGGACATTTTGCCGGCCCTGGATGTACAGGACCAACATTAGAATCAGCCCTGTACATCCAGGGCTGGTGACCGCCCACTGCCCGCCCAAACTCTGCCCTCAGGCCACCCATTTCGCACCCCCGTCTAACTTTCCCACACAACTGGCAGGGAATTTAGTTGGGGCATGAGCTGGCACGAATAGCGGGGATAGACATCCCATCGGGCCGTCCATCCCCACTAATCGTAGCGCAGAATAACCTCCCAAATGAGATTTATACAGAGGCACTATCACCTCCTTTTTTCTGCTGGCCATTCCTCTTCCTATGCACCCAAGCATCCGTCTAACTTTTGCCATCACCTTTTCTACCTGTGTAGCTACTTTAAGATCATCAGACACAATCACGTTCATGTCCCGCTCTTCTTTTGTGGAGAGAAGTGCTTTACTCCTTACACTGTACCACTCCCTTGGAAATATTTGACATAGTGGTTGGATAAAGATATTGAAAAGGAAGGCTGAGGGGCTTGAGCCCTGAGGTACTCCGATGTGGTGAATGAAAGTATTTGACATTTTGGTGCCAATTCTTATTTGCTGTTTTGTGAATCCAAGGGTTGGAACATCTGAGTGTGGTGTCTTGAAGCCCAATATCTGAGAGTCTTAATAGTAGTTAGTGGTGTGGGATTGAGTCAAAGGCAGAGGCAAGGTCAAGGAATATTAGGACTTACAGAGCTTAAAAGGGAGAGAGGAGGCATTGTGGGTTAAACTAGAAAGAGGGAAAGAGAAATCTATTTGCATTGGAGTGATATACAGACCTCCCTCACAAGAGGAAGAGGTGGACAGAGAGTTAATTGAAGACATATGCAGCATTGCTAGGAAAGGGGAAGTGCTACTGATAGGAGATTTCAATATGCCAGATGTTGATTGGCACATTCCTGCTGCAGTATCATCTAGAAGTAAGGAGATCCTGGATTCTCTACAGGGAGAACTATTCAGGCAATTGGTAACAGACCCCACACGTGAAGGGGCCATACTGGACTTGGTGCTTACCAATGGTGAAAGTGTTTCTGATGTTGTAGTGGGAGATCATTCTGCATCCAGTGATCACCAGATGGTGTGGTTCAGTATTAGTACTAGGGCTGTTAGAATCCATTCCAAGGTGAGGATCTTAGACTTTAGGAAGACTAACTTTGCGAAGATGGGCCAATACCTCAGGGAGTCGTTAGTGGGATGGGAACAGCTGGGGGATGTAGAAAAACAGTGGGCAAAACTGAAAGGGGGTATTTTAAGGGCAACCAACCTCTTTGTTAAAACGGTAAATAAAGGCAAAAGGAACAGGAGACCGCTATGGTTTTTGAAGGAAGTAGCTGAAAAAGTGAAGAAAAAGAGGGAAGCCTTCATGAAATACAAGAGATCACAGAGAGGAAGACAGGCATCTGTATTTGGAAAAACTTAGAGAAGCTAGCAAATTAGTCAAGAAGGCAAAGATTCAAAAGGAGGAGGAAATAGCCAATGCAATAAAATGGGGGGATAAGACATTTTTCAGATATATTAGTGAGAAGAGGAAGGGCAAAAGTGGTATTGTCAGACTCAAGGGTGCAGGGGGGGAATATGTAGAAGCTGATAAGGATAAAGCGGAATTGCTTAACAAATATTTTTGTTCTGTGTTCACAGATGAAGAACCAGGAGCAGGACCTCAGAAAACACCCACAAATAAGAACAGAAGCGAGGGACATCTTGAACTATTTTCAGAAGTCTGTCTTCGTGAGAAACTAGCTCAACTTAAAGTAGACAAAGCAATGGGACCGGATGGGATACACCCTAGAATACTGAGGGAACTTGGGGACGTTCTAGCAGCTCCACTGACTGACCTTTTCAATGCCTCGTTGGAGTCGGGAGTGGTGCCAAAGGACTGGAGAGAGGCTCATGTGGTGCCTTTACACAAAAGCGGAAGTAAGGATTTGGTTGAAAACTACAGGCCGGTTAGTTTAACTTCGGTGGTGAGTAAATTATTGGAAACGCTGCTGAAAGAGAAAATAGTGAGGTTTCTGGAGTCCAGCGGATTACAGGATCCGAGGCAGCATGGATTCACCAGAGGCAGGTCTTGTCAGACAAATCTGATTGATTTTTTTGACTGGGTGACCAGGGAGTTGGACCGAGGGAGAGCTCTAGATGTGGTGTATTTAGATTTCCGTAAAGCCTTTGACACTGTTCCTCACAGGCGACTTATAAACAAACTGAGCACCCTAGGGATGGACCCTAAAGTTACTGCTTGGGTTAGAAATTGGTTGGGTGGGAGGCGACAAAGAGTACAAGTAAATGGAGCTCACTCTGAGGAGAAGGATGTTACCAGTGGTGTGCCCCAGGGATCTGTCCTTGGTCCGATTCTTTTTAACATCTTTGTTAGTGATATAGCGGAAGGGCTGTCGGGTAAGGTTTGCCTCTTTGCGGATGATACCAAAATCTGCAATAGAGTAGACACCCAGGAAGGTGTAGATAACATGTGGAGGGATCTAGCTAAGCTTGAAGAATGGTCTAGAATTTGGCAACTGGGATTTAATGTTAAAAAATGTAAGGTCATGCATTTGGGCTGCAGCAATCCAAGGGAGCAATACAGTATAGGAGGTGAAGTACTTTTGTCCACTAAAGAAGAGCGGGACCTAGGCGTGGTTGTGTCTGATGATCTTAAAGTAGCTAAACAGGTGGAAAAGGCGACGGCAAAAGCTAGAAGGATGCTTGGGTGCATACGGAGAGGAATGGCTAGCAGAAAAAAGGATGTGATAATGCCTCTGTATAAGTCTTTGGTGCGACCTCATTTGGAGTATGGTGTGCAATTCTGGAGACCGCACCTTCAAAAGGATGTGAACAGGATGGAGTCGGTGCAGAGGGTCGCTACCAAAATGATTAAAGGGTTTCATTATAAAGCATATGAGGACAGACTTAAGGATCTTAATATGTACACCTTAGAGGAAAGGCGGGATAGAGGTGATATGATTGAGATGTTTAAATACCTCCGTGGCATAAATGTTCAGGGAGAGAGCCTCTTTCTTTTTTTTTTTAAACTTTTATTTTCATTTTGCAACAAACAAAAGAAACAACACACCAAAGGAGACAAAACAAGTATACAATAAAGAAAAGTAAACCCAATTACCCCCCACCCCCACGCTTCTTCTCTAGCTGATTATGTCAGCATGTGAGCGCTTCCAAACAACAGTGATTATGCATCAAAACAATCAAAAGAGTATCTGCGATACAGAATAATCATGGGACAAAGATATATACAAATTTAGACAGTCAGATGAGAGCATTGAGCAGAATGTACATAGTCATTGAGCATCTTCCATTTAGACCGATGATGAGGAGTCTGAATGGGGGAAGCAAACATACGAGGTATTTGTTCATATTTACTGTAGAGACAAACATGATTCCACCATTCATTGGGGCTCAGCTGGGAGCTATTTTTCCAGTATTTCGTAATTAGGGAAATAGCAATGCCAAGCATAAAGTCCAAAAGGAAGTAAGCCGTTTTTGGAAGAGAGGGGATCCCCGCAGCTGAGCGAAGTCCCACTATCCTCCAAGAAAGGGGCTCTTGAAAGTGCAAAATAGACTGGATACGACCCCAGACCCGACGCCAGTAATACTGTAGTGCGGGACATTCATACATAACATGAGGTAGTGAACCAATGGCCGCATGACATGTCCAACAACTATTGCCCTGAGTAGTGTTCCATTTGGCCAATCTGTCAGGAGTGTAAAAACACCGGTGGGCTAGAAAGAAGAGTGTCTGAGTGAGTGAGGCGGATCGGGAGACCCGTGTCACTCTACTCCAGACAAGGCTCCATTGCTCCTGGGTCAAAGTCACATGCAATTCTCTCTCCCATGCTTTCTGCGCTATAGGGGTATCTCTAGTTATAGCATTACATAAGGTTTTGTAAAAATTGGATGCTACACCCGGTGAACTACCGATAGATCGGATAGTCTCCAACCAACCTTGTGTAGGGGAGGCCGATGGCGGGAGCACCTTAGCACTCCGAAGGCAATGCTGAAGTTGCACCAACTGAAAATAGTGTTTCGCTGGGAGACCAAATTCAATTTGCAATTCACTAAAAGTTTTCCAGCGACCTTCATGAAACAACTGACTAGGAATCCAAATGCCCCTAGTGTACCAGGGGCTCCACGCCATCGGCTTATTTTGTATTCGAAATCGAGTGTTGTACCAAAGTGGGAGCTTGTCTAACGGACAGAGTCGGGAGTCTAAAGAGTGCATAAGATTATTAAAGGCACCTAAGGTGTCTAAAAGCATTGGTGGAAAGTGGGAGTCTGATGGGAGAGTCATACCAGGGAGAAAAGTAAGAGGAATCGGCTTGCAAAGGTCCTCTTCTATGTCTAGCCACACAGGTCTACTCGGTACTGGATCTTCCAGCCAACGAGCGCCTTGTTTGAGAAGAAAAGATTGATGATACTTCAGGAAATCAGGGAATCTGACACCCCCATTTTCCTTATCTGCTTGTAGCTTATGTTTCGCTATCCTAGGTGTCTTGTTTTGCCACAAGTATCTAGTCAGAAGGCCCTCTATATCTTTATATATACGTCGAGGGAAGAGACAGGGCAACATTTCTAAGATATAATTCACTTTCGGAACAATCATCATTTTTATGGTTTCTAATCGACCCCACCAGGTAAGTGTTAAAGGAGTCCAGCGGTGAGTAAGCGCCCGGACTTTAGAGGTTAAGGCTTTGGCATTGAAGGAGATAGTGTCTTCCAAAGGAGAACAATAGTGAACCCCAAGGTATTTGACCATGCGAGGTTGCCATAAAAAGGGGAAGGGTTGCATATCTGCCTGATGAAGCAAAGGATTTAATGGAAAGGCTACCGACTTGGTCCAATTTATCTTATAACCGGACAGTTGTGAGTATTTACCAATTTGCTCTAGGACAGCCGGTACTGAATCTATAGAGACAAAAAGCATAAGGTCATCAGCATACGCTGAAATTTTGATTTCCCTATGGGTGAAGGGGACTCCATGAATCTCCTCCGATTGCCGGATTAGTAAAGCCAAGGGTTCGAGTGCAAGATCGAAGAGAAGTGGAGACAGTGGGCATCCCTGGCGAGTGCCGCGTTGAAGGGGAAAGGGCTGAGACTTTAAAGCATTGGCACATATACTGGCTGTAGGCTGTGCGTACATGGTGCGAAGACAACGGAGAAAACCTTCCCCGAATCCGTACCAGCGGAGGACTGCAAACAGGAAGGGCCACTCTAAGCGATCAAAGGCCTTCTCAGCATCAAGTGAGAGGCCAACAAATGGGCGATCAAGATTAACTGCGGTAGTCAGTACATGGCATAGAGTCCGAGCATTGTCAGCAGTTGATTTACCAGGAATGAAGCCGCATTGATCTGGGTGTATTAAGGTAGGCATCCTATCCGAGAGCCGGGTAGAGAGAATGGTGGCAAATATTTTATAGTCCGCGTTTAGGAGGGAAATTGGACGATAATTAGCTGTTAGTTGCGGGTCTCTCCCCTCTTTCTCAAAAACTACTACATTTGCCATTGAAAAGGACCCAGAAGGAGAACCCTCCTCGGCCAGAGCAGAAAAATAAATTTTCAAAACTGGAGCTAAGTCAGCGTGAAAGGTTTTGTAGAATTCAGCAGGGAGACCGTCTGGGCCTGCGGCTCGACCTGAGGCACATTTCTTGATAGCAGAATGAATTTCTGAGACAGTAAATGGTGTGTCCAAGGCCACTCTATCTTCGTCAGATAGGGTCGGTCTTTGTACCCCTGAAAGTAAGCGTTCAAATACATCTGGCTCAAAATCACATTCAGATTGATAAAGCCGAGTATAAAAATCACGAAAGAGTTCTAAGATTTCGGTATCTTTAGTGACCAAGCCCCCCCCCGACGGATTACGGAGGGCGGTAACACGCTTGGCTTCTTTTTGACCTTTTAGGGCATTTGCTAATAATTTGCCAGCACGATTATTTTCCCGATAATATAGCCCTTGTTGTGATTCAATATTTTTAACAGCAGCAGTGTACAAAAGCTGATTGTATTGAAAACGCAAGCGTTGTAAACGGAGTAAAATACATGGGTCAGTACGGGACGTGAGGAGACGCTCCCCTGCTTGTATCTGCTGCTCTAGAATCAGTAAATGCTGCTTTCTTTGTTTCCCCTGCCGAATTTGATAGCTAGTTATAGTGGCGCGGATAGATGCTTTAAAACCCTCCCACCAAGCCCAGCTCGCTGTGTCATGGGGTGAGTTAAAATGAAAATAATCTTGGATAGCGGCCTTTATATCAACCTGAAAATCTTTTTGACCCAGTAGGGATCTATCAAAAAACCAAGCTCGGGGAGAATCGTCCCGCGCAGTGACACGTAATGATAAAGATATGGCAGCATGATCTGAAATATGGAGAGGATGAGTCCTAGTCGTGTCTACTTGAGAAATCAGTGCTTTGGAAATGAGAAAGAAATCTATTCTAGATTGGGAGTGATGGGGGGCAGAAAAGAAAGTGAACTCTAAGTCGGAGGGGTGAAGCAGCCTCCATATATCTACCAGCGCAAGATCTTGCATCAGAGCTGTAAGGGTAGCAAGACTCTTGGGTGGACTACTCGTTCTAGGCGGCTGTCTATCTATCAGAGGGTCTAACACTTGATTAAAATCACCACCAAGTATTAATGGAGTATTGGCAGAGGCCTGTGCCAACTGCGCAATACTTGCATAGTAAGCAGGGTTGTCCACATTCGGGGCATAAATGCAAATACATGTAAATTCACTATCTCCTACCTTAAGATGTACTCGGGCCCATCTACCCTCCTTGTCAGCGCTAGTATCAATTACAGTAGCTTGCAAAGATTTCTTAACCAGAATGGCTACCCCGCATCGTTTGGAAACGGCGGGAGAATAGGCAGCCACCATGTAAGGCTTAACATTGAGTTTCAGTGTTTCAGCAGAGTTTAAGTGCGTTTCCTGAAGAAACGCTAAATCAGCATGCTCATGGCTAAGATAGCTAAGGATTTTCTTTCTTTTGATTGGACTATTAATGCCCTTTACGTTGAGTGATAAGATTTTACATAAAGCCATTCAGACAAGTTAAAAATTCTGAGCATGATAGCGCACATAATTTCACAATGTCCCTCATATTGACTGTATCTGGCTGTACATATGGCATAAAAGAAAATAAGCTTAGATAATACAATGAAGCGCCCCACGTTAAAAAAGAAAAACCGCAGCGCGGTAGAGAAGAAGCAGAACCCCAAAAATTACTGGCGACCATGTGTCTGCGGGGAGAAGCCCCAGAGAAGGCCGTAATTGAAAAAAAAAAACACATAACCTGTAGGACTGTGCGTGCTCCGAATCCGACCGAGGCACACATCATGGAGGGATAGGAGACCACAAACAAAAGTCATAGAAAGAAAGAAAGAAAGTCCAGGTAGTCTCTGTGCTTAACTATGACCGCCGCATCGGGCCCTTCAAAATGGCGGCCAGAGCCGGCAAATAAAGTCCAAGTCGTTGGATTAGCGCATCTGCTCTGCTTCTTTGGAGTCTAGAAATGTTGATAGTAGATCAGGATCTTCGAATGTCCTGGTTTGGTTGTGGAGAGTCACTCGGAGCTTCGCGGGATACAACAGGCCAAAGCGAGCCTGTAGCTGTTGAAGTCGAGGGCGAAAAGCAAGGAGTTTCTTCCGTCGGTCGACTGTAGGCTTTGCCAAGTCAGGGAAGAAGGAGACTTTGTGACCTTCAAATTCCAAATGATGGTTCGCCCGGGCAGCATTTAAAATTTGTTCCACTTGTTGATATCGTAGCAAGCGAAAGATAATAGGCCGGGGGGTCGTTCGGTTGAGCGCCATGTGGGTAGGAACACGGTGTGCACGATCGATTTCCAGTTCTTTATGAAAGGTGATCTTCAGCAAGGAGGGAAGAGTTTTGAGCAGGAATTCTCTCATATCTCCCGCTTCCACCCCCTCCGGTATTCCAATGAGCCTCACATTGTTACGACGGGCTCGATTATTGCTATCTTCTAACTCCTTTTGAAGATTCTGTATCTGGCGCTCAGCCTTGTCCAGTGTGCCCAAGCGCACCGCGTGCGAGTCGAGGACCCCCGCCATATTGTCCTGCCGTAATGAGAGACTTTCAAGTCGGTCCTGGAGCACTCCAAAGTCTTCTCGCATGGCTCTAAGCGCTTCTCCATTGGACTGCACCAATTCCTTCACGCCGCGTATTTCCTCTAAGATCTCCAGGTGCATTTCGGGGTTCTCCCGAAATGGAACCATCTTCTGTGGGGAGGACACCTCTGTTTTGGAGCACTTTCCGTGAGAAGAAGAAGGATACCCGAAGTCCAAGCGCGCTGGTTTATGGGCCGCCATCCCCCCCGAGGTACCCCGGTCAGCCCGGAGCGAAATAGTAAGTTTGTATAGGTATTATGTCAGGATTCTAAGTAGGCCTCTCGGGAGCTTCAGCGCGAAGCGTCTTACCCGCTGGACATCAGGCTCCGCCCCCCCGGAGAGAGCCTCTTTCAATTGAAAGCAAGTTCTGCTACGAGGGGACATGGGATGAGGGTGAAGGGAGATAGATTCAGGAGTGATATGCGGAAATATTTCTTTACGGAAAGAGTAGTGGATCCGTGGAATAGTCTCCCAGTGGAGGTGATAGAGATGAGGACAGTAACTGAATTCAAGAAAGCATGGGACCAACACAGAGGATCTCTAAAGGCAAAAAGTGGACTGTTGTAGTTGTTATGGAAGGACAGACTAGATAGGCCATGTGGTCTTTTTCTGTCGTCATATTTCTATGTTTCTATGTTTCTAGGACAAAACCATTGTTAGTATTTTGTGAGCAGGCTATGAGTATATTTAATAGGGAGGTGAGGAGAGTTTCAACTCTGTGATACTGTCTGAACCCGTGTTGATGGGGGTCTAGGGATGTGTGTTCGGTGAGGTGGTCTTGGAGTTCTGTATGAACTATTTTCTCTATTATCTTTAAAAAAACGGGATGCTGGATAGTGGTCTGTAGGGCTTAGGTGGAAGATGGGTCAAGCCTTGCACGTTTTAGAAGAGATCAGATTGATGTCAGTTTCAGCAAGTTGGGCATAAGTCCTAAGGTCAAAGGTATGTGCTGAGGTGGGATCTTGTGAGCTTTACCCAGGACACAGGGCAGGGGTCCAGTGGGGAGGTCATCATGTTAAGGTTCAGGAGGATCAAGTCTTCAATGTTCTTGAGCAATGGGAGCTGGAATTGAGCCTATAACTTCTTGGGTGTTACTTCGGAGTCAGATGTCTTTAGGAGTTGATCTATTGGGGGGCCATTCATCTGTTTGGTGAGTAGATAGGAGATAATCTTCAGAGGGCACATTTGTTCTTGTGGATTTCCTTTATTTGGTTCCTTAATGAGTGATTTTGCTATGGAGAAGAGCTCTCTTGGATTATTTATTGCACCCATGATGAGATTGGTGCAATATTCTTTTTTACATTTTAGTGTCTCTTCGTTGTATAATTTAAGCTTTTCCATATAGCCTGGTGAGAGTGAGAGTTGTGCGAGTGTCAGCAGGAGTTTCTTGCTATCCTTTTCTCTGCTTGTCTTTGTGCCTCATTCTGCTTTGCTGGACTGTTTGTGTCTTGTACCATTGGCAATTCTTCTGACGTCATCACTATGAGATGCCAAGGGGGCCTGAAAAGGAGTGGCCCTTGGTGGGTCCCTCCACTGTGGGTCCCAGCAAAGGGGCATGGCCAAAGGGCCAGGTGAGACCTGTGGGCCTGGGCATTGGACATTAGGGTTTGGTGGCGTGTATGTTTGTTTTTTTTAAATTTCCTGTATGAAGTTTTTATTTGTGGTATGTTTATTAATTGTATAATGTGTGAATGATGGGGTGGGTAGTTGTGTGTGATTCTGTGTGGTTTGGGAATGGATGGGATGAGTTGTTTATCACATATTCCGGTTATTCAGGGTTTCGGAAGGTATGGGCTGTCTAATGTGATATACAAAATAAAGGCTAGAGGGCCTGCTGTTCATACAGTGATTCCTGTTGCCTTGTCGGTCCCTGATAGTTCTCGGATATGTGTTGCAGTAGTGAATGCTCTACCTGTGGTGTCTGTTTCGGACCCTCTTGTGTCTGTCTTCCGACAAGCTATGGAAGCTTTGGATTCTTTCAGATAGTGCTGTAGGTGACACATGTTAGTGGTGCAGTTTTGGACTTAGTGTTTGATGGTGCTAGATTGGATAATCAGTATGTTGCTTCTGGTTTGCACTCTTTGCCTGTTTCCTGGTCAGATCATTATTTGTTGACATTTTCTGTGCCAGCAATAGGACTGGTAAGGGGGACTGTTGCTTCTGGAGGGAGATCTGCAACTGTGAGTATTTACTTTTGGTAATTTTCTAAAAGGAATTCTTTGTATTAAAGCTAATTAATCTGTGATCCACTATTTTTGTTAAATCAGTCAGGGCCTAGTAGCAGCAGTTTAAGTTTACATTTAAAACACAGAGGAGACCTCTCTGGTTACATTTCATACCCAGCAGAGAGCTTGTACTTTAAATTTAATAGTCACTCAGGGCCTAGTAACAGCAAAGTTCTTTTAGTTTAAATTTAAAACACAGAAGAGAGCTTTCTGGTTACATTTGGAACCCAGCAGAGGGCTTGTAGTTTACATTTAATAGTCACTCAGGGCCTAGCATCAGCAAAGTTCTTTTAGCTTAAATTTACAACACAGAAAAGAGCTTTCTGGTTAAATTTAGAACCCAGCAGAGAGCTTGTACTGTAAATTTCATAAGAAGTTAGAGCCTAGCAGCAGCTAAGAGCTATAATTTAAATCAAATCAGAATATAGCTTACCTCAGCAGCACAAGACAGGGTACTGTGTAGCAGCCCTCTTTTAATAAGTGTTAATTCCCTCCCACCCTCCCCTGGGATAATCGTAGCTTTATAGGTACTTACACATCTTAAAAGACAGGAGGTGCTCTCAGGTGAAGCTCATTACCCAAATCAGTCATACACTAAGGACCTGAGATTAGTTAAGCTTCAGGTGAACAAGGTATATTACACGTATTAGGTTCAGTTTTATTAGTATAAATATCCATAGCAACCCTTAGTAAGTAAAGAACTTAGATCTAAACACAAACTTAAAACTAAGATGCAGACAGCAGTCCAGCAGCGGGATGGGGGCTTTCCAGTCTTTTGCATTGAGTGTCACATGTATGATTTTCTCCCAGTTGGTGAGAGGTCTTACGTGTGCACTAGGTGCAAGGAGCTCTTTGCTCTCAGGGAACGAGTCCATTCTCTAGAGGCTAAAGTAGCAGACTTGGAAAGCATAAGACAGACAGAGAGGTACATAGACGAGACCTACAGGGATATAGTCCTGAAGTCCCACCTCCAGTCTGGCAGCATCCCTGTTGCCATGGAGGAGAGAGGTCACGTGACAGGAGAGCATCACCCTGGTGTGGCAGGCAGTGATCCTGTAACTAGGACCTGTCCTCCAGGTGATGTAAAACCCTCTCGCACCGAGGAAGTTTCTCCAGGGCCATGTGCCCATGAGGGAAGGGTTAGGACAGCCGTTATAGTTGGTGATTCGATCATTAGGCATGTAGATAGCTGGGTGGCTGGTGGACGTGAGGATCGCCTAGTAACATGCCTGCCTGGTGCGAAGGTAGCGGACCTCACGCGCCACCTAGATAAGGTCTTAGATAGTGCTGGGGAGGAGTCTGCTGTCTTGGTACATGTTGGTACCAATGACATAGGAAAATGTGATAGGGAGGTTCTGGAGGCTAAATTTAGGCTTTTAGGTAGGAAGTTGAAATCCAGAACTTCCAGGGTAGCATTCTCCGAAATGCTTCCTGTTCCACGCGCAGGACCCAAAAGGCAGACAGAGCTCCGGAGTCTCAATGCGTGGATGAGACAATGGTGCAGAGATGAGGGTTTTGGATTTGTTAGGAACTGGGGAACATTCTGGGGAAAGGAGGGGCTCTTCCGAAGGGATGGGCTTCACCTTAACCGGGATGGAACCAGGCTGCAGGCATTAACCTTTAAAAAGGAGATAGAGCAGCTTTTAAACTAGATATTAGGGGAAAGCCGACAGTCGCCCAAGAGCAGATGGTTCGGAAGAATGTATCTTTGAAGGATACTACCAAAAGCAGAGAGGTTCCACAAAAGAGTAAAGTAGCCCAAATGCCCTCAAGTATGGAGCAGACAGAGCTTAAAGATCCCAAATTACTCATGTCTAACAGACAAATTAATATGGATAAAATACATTCTCTAAAATGCTTGTATGCAAATGCTAGAAGTCTAAAAAATAAGATGGGAGAGTTAGAATATATAGCACTAAATGAAAGGTTACATATGATTGGAATATCAGAGACATGGTGGAAGGACGACAACCAGTGGGACACTGTGATACCTGGGTAGAAACTACATCGTAATGATAGAGCTGATCAAATTGGTGGAGGGGTTGCTCTCTATGTTAGAGAGGGCATTGAGTCAGAAAGGATTAAAGTTTTGCAGGAAACAAAATCTGCTGTAGAATCTATATGGATTGAAATTCCATGTAAAAGGGGGCAATGGCAGTGGGGGTGTACTATCGAGCACCTGGCCAGAATGACCAAATGGATGATGAAATGCTCAAAGAAATCAAGGAAGCTAACAAAAGTTACAGCACAGTAATAATAATGGGTGATTTCAACTACCCCGGTATCGACTGGGTCAGTGTCACATCAGGACATGCTAGGGAGATAAAGTTCCTAGATGAAATAAATGACTGCTTCTTGGAGCAGCTGGTTCATGAACCGACCAGAGGGGAAGCAATATTAGACCTAATCCTTAGTGGAACACCAGATCTAGTGCAAGAGATAAGGTTGTTGGGGCCACTTGGCAATAGTGATCATAGCATGATCACCTTTGATTTAATTAGTGGAGGAGGGATAGTAAGGAAATCCACAGTACTACCTTTTAACTTTCGAAAGGGAGACTATGATAAAATGAGGAAAACAGTCAGGAAAAAAATAAAAGGAGCAGTTGCAAAGGTTAAAGACGTACATCAGGCTTGGCTGTTGTTGAAAAATACTATCTTGGAAGCCCAGACCAGCTGTATTCCATGCTTTAAGAAAAGTGGAAGGAAGTCCAAACAACTGCCAGCATGGTTTAATGTTGAGGTCAGAGAGGCTGTTGTTGCCAAAAAAGCATCTTTCAGGAAATGGAAAAAAGAGCCAAACGACGAAACCTGGAAACAGCACAAGCACTGGCAAGTCAAATGCAAGGCATTGATAAGGCAGGCAAAGGGAGAATTTGAGAAGAAGCTTGCTGCAGAAGCAAAAACACAAAGTAAAGAACTTTTCAAGTACATTCATAGCAAAAAACCTGTGAGAGAGTCAGTTGGTCCATTAGATGATAAAGGGGTTAAAGGAGCACTAAGAGGAGACAAGGCGATAGCGGAGAGACTGAAGGAATTCTTTGCTTCAGTCTTTACTGAGGAAGATGTAGGGATGTTACCCATGACTGAAGTGGTATTTAAAGGTGCAGAAGAACTGAAGGAAATATCGATACATCAAGAAGATGTATTACAACTATTAGATAAGCTGAAGAGTAGCAAATCACCTGGGCCGGATGGTATACATCCAAGGGTATTGAAAGAACTGAAATATGAGATTGCAGAGCTGCTATTAGTAATCTGTGAACTATCATTAAAATCATCTCTAATACCTGAAGATTGGAGGATCGCCAATGTAACACCAATTTTTAAAAAGGGTTCCAGGGGTGATCCGGGAAACTACAGACCGGTGAGCCTGACGTCAATACCGGGAAAAATGATAGAAACCATCATAAAGAATAAAATTACTCAGCATGTAGATAGTCATGAACTAATGAGAGACAGCCAACATGGCTTTAGACAAGGAAGATCTTGTCTTACTAATCTGTTATGTTTTTTTGAAGGAGTGAATAAACAGGTGGAAAAAGGTGAGTCGGTTGATATTGTGTATCTGGACTTTCAGAAAGTCTTTGACAAGGTCCCTCATCAGAGACTTTTGGCAAAACTAAAGAGTCATGGGATAGGAGGCAGTGTACTATTGTGGATCAGGAACTGGTTAAAAGATAGAAAGCAGAGGGTAGGGCTAAATGGCCAATTTTCCCAATGGAGAAAGGTGAATAGTGGTGTACCCCAGGGATCTGTGCTGGGTCCGCTGCTTTTTGACATATTCATAAATGACCTGGAAAGTGGAATAACGAGTGAGGTTATCAAATTTGCAGATGACACAAAACTATTTAAAGTTGTTAAAACCCAAGAGGATTGTGGAAAATTGCAAGAGGATCTTGATAAATTGGAAGACTGGGCATCAAAATGGCAGATGAAATTTAATGTGGACAAATGCAAGGTTATGCACCTAGGGAAGAACAACCCAAACTATGGTTACACGATGCAAGGTTCCACATTAGGAACCACCACCCAGGAAAAAGATTTAGGCGTCATTGTGGATACCATGTTAAAACCCTCGGCCCAGTGTGCAGCGGCGGCCAAGAGAGCAAATAGAATGCTAGGTATGATAAGGAAAGGAATGGAAAATAAAACAAAGGATATTATAATGCCTCTATATCATTCCATGGTGAGACCGCACCTTGAATATTGTGTGCAATTCTGGTCGCCGTATCTTAAAAAGAATATAGAGTTATTAGAAAAGGTTCAGAGAAGAGCCACCAAAATGGTAAAGGGGATGGAAGGATACTCCTATGAAGAAAGGCTAAAAAGGTTAGGGCTCTTTAACCTGGAAAAGAGACGGCTGAGGGGAGATATGATAGAAGTCTATAAATTAATGAGCGGAGTGGAACGGGTAAACGTAGATCGATTGTTTACCTTATCAGAATATAGAAAGACTAGGGGACATGCAATGAAGCTACAGGGTAAACTATTTAAGACTAGTAAAAGAAAATATTTTTTCACTCAACGTGTAATCAAACTCTGGAATTTGTTACCGGAGGATGTAGTAAAGGCTGTTAGTGTAGCTGGGTTTAAAAAAAGTTTGGACAAGTTCCTGGAGGAAAGATCCATAAGCCATTATTAAGAAGGGACCCAGGATATCAATGCTTGAACCAATACAAGCATTGTGGAACCTGTGTCCCTTGGGGAAACTGCTAGGTACATATGACCTAGATTGGCCACTGTTGGAAACAGAATACTGGGCTTGATGGACCTTGGTCTGACCCAGTATGGCATATCTTATGTTCTTGCTTGCTCTATTATCAAGTCTGGTTCATCTTCACCTTGCAGTTGTTTTGCACGGTTTAATAACAATTGCTTTTTGCATGCCTTAACACCTTGTTTCGGTGATGTAGTGCAAACTGATGTAGACTGTATGGTTTCTGCCTGGAACTCAGCTATGGCTGTAGTTTCTTGTCGGTGAATTAGTGTGGCTGCGGGACCTCAAGGGCATGTGGCACCTTGGTTTGATGATTCTGTCTGGGACAAGAAGCGTTTTTTGCGGTGAGCCGATCGTAGATGGCATAAGCATTCTACAGATGTGGCTTGAATTACCTATTCACAGCTTCTAACTGATTATTGTAATTTTGTGCTGGCAAAGAAGAAGGCAAATTATTCTGAATGACTTACCTGGTCACTGAATCGACCGCAAGAGTTGTTTGCTATAGTTCAGTCTTTAACATGCTCGGTAGAGGATGGACAGGGTATGTGTTGCTCTTCAGCTCAAGCGTTTGGGGTATGATTTCTATGTCACCACATTATTTCTTATTGTTTGTATGGATTTTTCACCCACATTTTTGAATGATACCTGGTCGGCGTTTCATCCAGTATCAGCGCATGAGGTAAGGGATGTGATTTCAGCTTTATCACCCTCCACAGGTACTCTTGATCCCTGCCCTGTTTGGTGGTTGAGGTCCGTTCGGGAGGATTGTGTCTCATTTTTTAGGGACACTGTACCGGCAGTTCTTAAGCTGGCTTCTGTTTGACTGTTGATTAAGAGGGGTACTCTTGATGCATTGTTGCCTGCATCGTATTACTGCATTTTGAGTCTCCTTTTTCTGTCGAAGCTGCTTGAGAGGTTGGTGTTGATGCAGCTGTCAGTTTGTGGAATCTCATGGTTTGTCAGATGCACAACTGCATGGTTTCCATCAGAATTTTGGTGTTGAAACCTTGTTGCTGTCATTGTTTAATACCCTCTTGTGTAGTTTCAATCAGCCAAAAACGGGGGTTATGATGATCTTTATTGATGTTTCTGCGGCTTTTGATTCTGTTAATCACATATCACTTTTGCAGTGCCTCCATCCACTGGGAGTCACAGGGCAAGTGTTTAATTGGTTTGCATCTTATTTAATGGATCGATTTTTTTCAGATTCATATAGGTTTGGGCGTCTCGGACTGGATTCCTCTGAATTGTTGGGTGCTGCAAGGTTCGGCATTGTCTGCTTTCCTGTGTGTTTTATGTCACAGCTTTGGTGTTTTTTACTATGTTTATGCTGATGATTTTCTAGTGTATATGTCTTTTGATGTTTCTGCATGATACGCTTCTTTGCCACGCTTGCGTTGTTTGGAGGTTGTTTCATTGTGGTTTGCCCAGCATGGGCTGCGTATTAATTATCGGAAGACAGAGGTCTTGTTTGTCTCCTGTGATAGGTCCTTTGTTGCCCCTGAGGAGGTTTTGTTGAATGGGCATAGGGTTTTTCTGTGTCAGGAAATTGTTTATCTCGGAGTGACATTGGATTCATGCTTGAATATGAGAGCTCAAGTAGCTAAGCTTGTTCGCCTTTCTTCTTTTTGATCTGACTTTTGCTCTATCTTTGATCTTTGTTGTCATCTTCTGACTTTTGTTCTGTATTTTAGGCAGTGTTGTCACCAATGTTTGATTATGCCAATGTAGTGTTATTGGATTTGCCCATATCTACTTTGTCGGCACTCCAACTGGCACAGAACGCCACTGCAAAGGTTGTTTTAGGTAAGTCACGTTTTGATCATGCTACTCCTTTTTTGCATTCATTGAATTGTTTACCTATTCAACAGTAGATTGTTTTTAAGATTTTTTGTGTGGTTCTGAAACTTTGGTTGCGTTTGTCTGCAGCTTGTTTGGCAGAGTTACTGTCTTGGCATACTTCCCATCCAATTTGCCAAGGCTTGAGTAATACTCTTCTTGTTTCATCTTTGTTTCAATCTAGTTTGCAGATTATGGGGTCCCGTGCTTTTGCTTTGGCAGTACCTGTTTTAAGGAACTATTTGCCAGTCTCATTACATGGATGTTTGAATGTGTTGTCCTTTCATCGGCTATTGAAGTGCCATTTGTTTCGCCAACTTTTGGCCTTGATTTTTAATATTATTTTAAGATGTATTATATGTTTTCTGTACCGCTTTGAACTTTTGTGATTAGTTGGTTTATAAATGTTGTAAATAAATAAATATAGGAATTTTGGAGGAGTGGGTCTCTTGAATGTCTCCATTTCCATTCAAGTTGCCGTAATTCACTTTTCTGCTTCTGGAGGGAAGAGGAGAACCATGGGGCTCTGTTTCAATGCTTTGCCATTAACCTCCTTGGAGGGGAAGGTCTGCTGCAGACAGGGTATTGTTCCAACCTTGGGTCAACTCGTTGAGGTCCACTTTTGTATCTTTAATAGAGTCTAGTTGTGGGATGCTTGTTTCAAGGAAGTGTTTGTTGCTGAACTCATGGAATCTTTAGGTGGTGAGTAGCATGGGTATCTGCGATGTCTGCTATAAGATAAGGTGGATGGGGAAGAGAATGGCTGCATGGTCTGACCTGGATACTAGGAGGATTGTGTGGGATGTCTGATGTGGGTCAGGGAGGTGGTCAGAAGGCATGAATATAAGGTTGAGGATGTTTTCTTTCTTTTGTGTTGGTTTGTTCAGAATGTGGGTTTATCCAGGGCTTCCCATGCCTTCAAGGAATGCTCTTGATTGAGAAGTGGGGGAAGAAGCTAGATTGAGGTCGCCAAGCATTACTAAAGACTGGTGTCCAATTGGGGTGGAGCAGGCAGCTTCAAGTAGAGTAGCGAGTTCAGATGCGTTGCTTGGGGGGAGGGCTCTATATTTTCCGGGAACAAACAGGAAGTCAGTCCTCACATATGGGTTTCGTCAGCGCCGACGGAGCCCGTGTGGATCAAATCTCCAGCCTTTGGAAGTTGCCACCACGCATGCGTGGTCCGCTTCCCGCCCAAAGGAGCCATCTTGTTCAGTCTTTTTTTTTCTATGGAGCCCTTCAGACGTAGTCTGTTCTTTGTCCCAGAAAAATTAGTTCTTCTTGCCTTTTTGACTGTTGTTTTTTTCTTCTAGCTAGCACCGGTACCCTTTCCATCCCGCCCCCGGTACTGGGTTGGCTATTTTTTTGTTATTCTTTTTCTTTTACTTTTTCATTTCAGGCATTTTCGCCCCTGTTTTTCCCTAGCAGCCCGAAAGGTCTTTGACTTTGCTAGGGCCCTTTTTATCCCCATGGCTACCAGTGGGTTCAAAACGTGCGACAGGTGTGGTAAAATTATGTTCCTCACTGATACGAATGACTGCTGCCTCTGGTGCCTCAGCCTGGACCACGACCTGGCTGTTTGTGGCCTTTGCAAACTTATGTCCTCGAAGGCCTTGAAAAGCCGCCAGCAGCAGCATGGAAAATTTTTCCCTGATTCTCCCATGCCTCCGAAAGCCAGGGCCTCATCTGAGGCCTCCACACCTCGGGAGGAACGCTCCAAACCTGAGTGACGCCGGGGGACCTCAGAGAGGGGGTCCCCCTCGAGGGAACCGAAAAGAAGGAGAAAATCCTCGATGGCTACGTCCCTGGATGACTCAGAATGGCGAGATCCCTCATGGGGCCGGTCATAGAGCCCCGAGGGCCAGCCCGAGGCATTGGGGAAGGAGCGCCGCATCAAACTCTCTCGGAAGGATCCTACCATGGATCGACCCTGGCAAGCGCATCCAATCCTAGTCAAGGACTCCCTTCCAGGTGAACCGTCTTTGGATCCAAGTACATTGGTGCTCGAGCCGGATGCTGTGAAACCTCCCAAACTTATGTACAGGATGGTGTCCTTGGAATGCAGGATTACTGCCTTCCTGAAGCAGCAATGGGGCATTAGTTTCCAGTAGATATGGTTTCTCTGCCCAGACCACCGGAGGTTCGCTGACGAAGTCGACCCCAGAGGCCAAGCCAATCCTCGAAGCCCTATGGGCCAAAGTAGATCCTCGGCTGAGGTCCCGCTCGGTCTCTCATTCTTCAGGACGGAGATTGTCATCTGCAAGCCAGCGAGCGCTGGAGTGGCCTGACCCCTTGGGGCCCAAGGACTGCCACCTGTCTTCCTCGGAGGCCTCCGTCTGGGAGTCTGACGACGAGGTGTCTCCGGACACTCGCCTTCACCGAGATGTCCCATCCGATTCCCCTGTATCGGAGCCTCGGAGCAAATCTCCTCCGGAAGACATGGCTTTTCGGGACTTCGTTTGAGATATGTCCAAAGACTTAGCTTTTCCAATGGAGTCCGAGGAGGATCCTTGAGCAGATGAACTCGAGATCCTCCAATACGACGCTCCTCCTTGGGAAACCCTCACGGTGCCCATTCCACCTATCCTGGAATGCCTTATGCTCCGAATGTGAGAGACACCGGCGTCGACGCAGGTGATCAGCAAGCAGCTCGACTCGATGTATCTGGTCCGCCAAAGCCCCGGTTTTCAAAAGTCAGAACTGCTGCATAATTCCATGGTCGTGGAATCGGCTATGCATCAACTAAAAAGTCAGAAAACACATTCCTTGGTAACGTCTGGCAGGGAGGCCTGCACCTCAGATGCCCTCGGCAGAAAATGTTAGCAAGGCGCGATGTTGAACTGCCAGATTCAAGCTTATCAGCTGTACATCGGCATGTATCTGGGAGACCTGGTGAAGGAAATCCCCAGATTCTCTAGGGGTCTCTCCAAGAAGCCATTACAGCACATCAAGGGCTTATGCAGAGCCATCAGTGAATGCTCCAAATTTACATCTCGAGCGGCCTATGACAGCTTTGAGTCGGCGGCCAGAGTAGCCATGGCAGGCATTTTGCACACTGCCAAGCCTGGCTACAGTCGTCAGACCTCGAACAATGGGTAAAAGACAAGTTGGTCGATGTCCCATGCCGTGGGGATAACCTATTCGGAAAACCCATGATGGAAAAGGCTGCTGAACTGGAGACCGAGTTCATGACGAAGACTAGGCTCTCTAAGACCTCTGCTCATTCTCGAAAGAAGGGCTCGGGGAAAAAGCCCTTCTACCCGAGGAAGTCCACTGCTTACTGAAGTTACCCCTCTTACCAGGCCTCTCTGGCGCCCCAACAGGGGCAACAGACCAAGGGGCAAGGGCATGGTCCGCATAAGCAGAAGATTCCCAAGCTCTAGGCTTCGACCCCGGCTCAGCCCAGGGGAAGTTTTTGACTCCTACAACATAGCCCCTCTTCCAAGCGAGGCTAGGCAGCCCACAAGAGGTCAGCTCTCCCTGTACGCCCACAGGTGGGGAGCTATTACCACCAATGCTTGGGCATTACAGGTGATCAAGGAGGGTTATCTTCTCTGCCTAGCCGAAGTACCTCCACATTATTTCCCCGGAGAGCCCTTTCGGCCTCCCCTTCACCGGGACCTTCTGTTGAAGGATTTGGCAGGTCTTCTCGAGGACCAAGCAGTGGAACCAGTGCCCCACCATCTCAAGGGCAAGGGGTTCTATTCCAGATATTTTCTTGTGCCAAAGAGGACAGGGGGCCTAACGCCCAACTTTGACCTGTGCAACCTCAACAGATTCCTGGTGCGGGAGAAGTTCAAAATGCTCTCCCTTGGAACATTGCTGCCTTACCTCCGCCAGTGAGACTAGCTATGCTCCTTAGATCTGAAGGATGCTTATACACATATCCTAATCCACCAAAACCAAAGGCAATACCTACGCTTTGTGGTAGGGAGCTGCCATTTTCAGTACAGAGTGCTGCCCTTCGGCCTTGCCTTGGCCCCCAGGGTATTCACAAAGTGCTTAGCGGTGGTCGCCACCTTTCTCAGGCTTCAGGGGATTTGTGTTTTCCCCTACCTCAACGACTGGCTCATCAGGGGCACCACAGCCCCTGAGGTGCAGCAGGCCACGGCACACACTATCCAGGTCCTTCAGCACTTGGGCTTCATTATCAATTATCTCATGTCCAGCCTGTGTCTGGCTCAAGAGCTGGAATTTATTGGGGCAAGGATCAATACCCTCCCAGCGAAGGCCTCCCTACCTGCAGACACGGTCAACAGGCTTGTGGCGCTGGCCAAAAATGTACAGCACTGCCCCTCGGTGCCAGGAAGAAACCTGTTGCACCTCTTCAGGCACATGGCCTCCACGGTCGATGTCACTCCAGATGCTCGCCTACACATGCGAATTGCACAGTGGTGCCTCAGGGACCAGTGGTCCCAAGCAACAGGGCATCTCCAGGACAGAATCAAAGTTACCAGGCATTTGGCGCAGTCCCTGAACTGGTGGCAGTCACCCCACCACTTGCAAGCGGGATGCCCTTTCAGGCTCCTCATCATTCGAGGGTCTTCACTACAGATGCCTCCCTATTGGGCTGGGGAGCCCACTGCCAGGGGTACCGCACCCAAGGCGTCTGGTCCCCGGATGAGAGGGCCCAACAGATCAATCTGTTGGAATTGCATGTGATCCGCCTTGCCCTAAAGGCATTCTGGAGACCCCTGAGTCACAGATCTGTCCTAGTCCAGATGGACAACCAGATTGCCATGTTCTACGTGAACAAACAAGGGGGCACGGGGTCCCACATCCTTTGTTGGGAGGCTATGGACTTGTGCTCACTTGCAGCCTGAAAGGACATTCTCCTCAGGGCAGTGTACCTGCTGGGCCAGGACAATTGGCTGGCCAACACTCAGCAGACTGCTCCAGCTGCATGAGTGACAGCTGGACCTGAAGGTGGCCTGCGGGCTCTTCCAGAGTTGGGGGGAGCCAATGATGAACCTGTTCGCCAGCCCAGACAACCACCAATTGCCCCGTTTCTGCTCCCGGCAACCACACCCTGCCAGGGTGGCTGCCGACACCTTTCTAACCTCATGGTTGGTGGGTCTTCTGTATGCATTTCCCCCGACACTTCTGATCGCCAAGACCCTATTTAAGAATCTTTGCGACAGAGCTTCAGTCATTCTGATAGCCCCATGGTGGCCCCGGCAACCACAGTTCCCATTCCTCCTGCAGTTAGAGGTGGAGACTCCCATCCCCTTGGGGACAGACCTGCAGCTTCTCTCTCAGGAGGGGGCTCTCTCCTGTACCCCAACCCCAGCTCCTTTTCGCTGATGGCGTAGCTGCTGAGAGGGTCTCACTAGCTCCCCTCCTACTTCTGAGAGAAGTGGAGGATGTCCTGCTAGCTTTGTCCAGAATGCCTACCAGACGGGCTTACGCCTTTAAGTGGTGCAGGTTTGCACTCTGGTGTGCGGCTTGGGGGGAGCCGACCCTTTTTCCTGCCTGGTGGTTATGGTGTTGCATTCCTTCTCCACCTCTCTGACTCGGGGCTTAAGTCTAACTCCATCAGAGTACATCTCAGTGCCCTTGCGGCCAACCACGATCCAGTGGATGGGATGCCCCTCTCGGTGCACCTGATGGTGTCCCGGTTCCTTAAGGGCCTTCTCCTGTCTAAGCCTCTGGTCCGCCCTCTGGTGGCCAAATTGGATCTCAATGTAGTGTTGGGGCGGCTCACCCTACCACCTTTTGAACCGATGGCTACGTGTCATCTTCGCTATCTTTCCTGGAAGGTGGTGTTCCTCGTAGCACTCATCCCCGCCCGAAGGGTGAGCGAACTCCAGGCCCTCTTGGCTGAGAGGCCTTACACCAGGCTCTACAAGAATAGGGTAGTGCTTTGCACACACCCCAAGTTTCTTCTGAAGGTAGTGCACCTCAATCAGGAGGTGGTCCTCCCTACCTTCTTTCCCAGACCGCACGCTGGTCGTGCTGAGGCTGTCCTCCATACACTAGACTGTAGGAGGGCCTTATCTTTCTACATTCAATGGACTCAAAGCCACTGGAAGGCATCTCAGCTTTTCGTTTCCTATGACCCCAGTAAGCTGGGGCAGGTGGTGACCAAGTGTATGCTGTCCACATGGGTGGCAGACTGTATTGCCCGGGCCTATGAGGAAGCGCAGCTTCCCTTGGAAGGCCATGTCACGGCTCACAAGGTCAGTGCCATGGCAACCTCTGTCGCTCATCTGTGCTCTGTTCCCCTGATAGACATCTGCTGGGCTGCCACCTGGTCTTCAGTTCACACCTTTGCAGCTCACTACTGCCTGGATAGGGAGTTCCGACGGGACAGTGCCTTCAGCCAGGCTGTACTCCGTAACCTTTTTGAGGTCTAAGCAACTCCTGCCCTCCGACCCTTCTGTGTTCAGACTACTGGAGTGCTGTTTTCCTTGACAATTGAGAGTTTCCACTGCAGCTGCTCGCGGCTCTCGATGAGGGAGCCTTTTTTGGCTTTAGGTTCATGGTAGCCTGTAGCTGGGGCATCCCATATGTGAGGACTGACTTCCTGCTTGTTCCTGGAGAAAGTGTAGTTACTCATCTGTAACAGGTGTTCTCCGGGGACAGCAGGAATCAGTCCTCACAACCCTCCCTCCTCCCCTTGTAGTTACAGTCCTCCTATTTTCGGTGTTTTGTTTTCTTTTTGCCGGCTTTAGTTATGTCATTTGACTGAGCAAGATGGCTCCTTTGGACGGGAAGCGGACCACGCATGCGTGGTTGCAAATCCCAAAGGCTTTCTTTGAAAGCTGGGGATTTGCTCCGCGCGGGCTCTGTCGGCACCGATGTAACCCATATGTGAGGACTGATTCCTGCTGTCCCCGGAGAACACCTGTTACAGGTGAGTAACTATGCTTGCTAGGCATAGTGAGAAGGAGTTATTTGCTACAATTAGAGTGTCAATTTCTGTGGTAGAACTGGAATCAGTGACATTGAGATTCAGGTATTCTTTTGCTTTGGGGGCATACATGATTGCTCTCAACCCCAGTAGGTTGATATAGGGCTGGTATGCTGTCACTGACCAGGCTTCCTGTGTGTGGTAGTGGGCCCCTCAATGCAGCAAGATATGCAGTAGGGCTTCCAGGATCATCTTGAACTCTATGGAGCTTATGAAGACCCAAATAGAGGGAATGAGGACAAACTTACATGCTCTCATAGATGCTACACATCAGCTGGGGGCACGTAGGTCTGCCCCTCCCAACCCAGAGCAATGAATCTACTGTGATTATTGTTTAGTCGTATTCTGTTTTTTTTTATTTTGCAATTATTTTTTGGAAAATATTTTAAAAATTACTGTATCTTTTATTAAAAATTGTTAATAAACAATGTTATGATACATATTTTGGTCTAACTTTATTATTTCCAGCTACAGAGCTACAGCTGCTACTAATATTCACCTATAATTCTCATTCTCATATGACAGATAATCTTCCATATACTGTAGAAATCATGAAAATAAGCACACTGACACTTTCCCCCATATCTATATGTATGTGTATGTACATCTGAATAAACAGCAACACACAGCCATCCCCCAACCACTTGCCTAGCACTGTTGTATAAACACAGCAAAAGTAGGAAAAGTATGGTGCTGAATCACCCATTATAGAACCATGTCTGTATGACCTTGCCATCCATCTGTACCACCCACAATAGTTGTCTTCTGTCTTCACTTGTTACATGCATCTCACAAATCCACTGCTTATACCTAGGATAAGCAGCATGGAATCTGCCTTCCTGGACGGGCTGCTGTTGGAAACATAATACTAGGTTTTATGAACCTTTGGTCTGACCCAGAATGGCATATTCTTGGCCCTATAAGCTATCTTTGGCCCTATATTCAAGAGAGTATTTTCACAATATAAGCCCTTCTCACTAAGGGTGGTTGGGAGGGAGGGATGGAGGTGCTGGGAAAATGGACCAGGAATGAAGGCACAGGGATGTCATAGACCTGACTGCATGTGGACCTATATGAACATCATAGTTATACACCACTACTGTGCAACCATCCAGTCAAGGAAAAAGATGCTAGCATCTATCATCTGAAAGTCAGGTATAGCACTTAGCAGCGAGGCTCCTACCATACCTTGTTTGCATATTACTATTCTTCCCCAAAGAAGCACATATGTCCATACCTAAAATATCTCTCTTATAGCATTTTGGCTTTTAATTACCTTAACACTAGGATAAGTGTGAATGAGTCAGATATATCACAGAAGACTAATGCACCAGACCAAAACAACAGATATACAATAGAGGAGTTTTCATGTAACCATACATTTATTATGCAACTGTGCCACTTGACATATCCATCCTATTTAGAGATATGAAGGGCCACAAGAGACATCTAAAAAGCCAATCTACTAGATACAAAGCTTGTGTTCTTCCCTATAGCCCATTCAACAACAATAGATTGTCAATACCATCATCTCTCATCACCTTCAGATGACATTTCATTGTGAAAAGAACTAGAGCACCAATACATACTATTGGTATACATACAGTCATGAACAAACTGCCTCCCTCACTGTAGACATACTAAAAGCAGCCCTAGGAGGCCCTTTTGAGGTCCTAAGAATATACTTCAGAAATGATCTGATCTTTGGACCTCAGGCTCATCAAAACACACAAAGAGACCAATTCCATATAGGCCGGCTAGCAAATGCGGAAACGTTTAACTCGCACATGAGCGCAATTTCCACCTGATTCTGAAAACACGGGTTTAGATGCACCCACATTTCTGGCATCAGGATCATTGACATGTCCAGCACGGCACATCCAGCATTCTGTTTGGCAGAACCGCGAATGGATACAGGCACTGGCCATAGAGTAAAGCAGAGAAATACATCTCCGTCAATAGTGGGAGATACTGGTAAATGGTGATCAGGATTTGGACGTGCCCATCCTCACCATATTCTGTGCAGTTAGCCATCTCAGATCCTGCCCTTCTCCAAGCTGACCATGCCTTGGCTATAAAATATGCATCTCCTAAGCTGCTGTGCTCACTGATAGTAGTATGCTGATGCATAAAAGACATGATGATAAATGCATGCTGATGCAAACTAGACCATATGTTGCCAGTTGGTTTTCAAATATCTGATGCATCATCACTGGCTTCCAATTGCTTGCCATCTACAGTTTAAACTGATCACTATAGTTCATTGCATCCTACATTCTGGTACCCCTCAATACCCGTCTGGCTATTTTCTGCCGCATTAAACTCACCGTCTTCTCAGGGACATTCATGCCAATAGATTTTACCTCCCTTCTGCAAACCAGGCTCACCTCATGTCCACTCACTCTGCTGCTTTTTTACTTTGTGGCTCTGCCTTCTTGGAACATGCTACCGCAGGCTCAACAACTTGAACCCTCTTTTGCTAAGTGCCTGTTAAAGACCTTCCTATATAACCAAGCATACAAAATACCTGTCTCCTGAATACTTGTTGCTTGTCAGCTTTTTATGTCGGTTTCTCTTCTCTGATCTCTCTTAGTCTGTATGAATGAATTTCTATCCCGTTTATCTCTGTAGTTCCTTTCCTACTCCTGATTTTATATTGTTTTATTATGTGCACCACTCTGTTGTGTTTTTATCAAAGAGCGGTTAATCAAATCAAATAAACCATAATGCCCCTTAGCTTACAAGATTCTCTCACCCTGATTTCTGTCCATTATACATGTATCTAGCTGCAGTCACACCAGTTTGAAGTATATTTGTCACAACCTCTATACAAGCACAGCAGAAATATTTCTAAGTACTGGCCTAATTATACATTTCCATAGGAATAATAAGCATGTCTGCGGGAAGTCAGAAAACATACATGAGCTTTTCCTGAATACACTTTATACGTCTCTGTGGCAAACTACGCATCTCTTCTACCCCTCCTGGGCATGTTCTGAGATCTCCCTGCTAGTGCCATGGATGTGCACTGGTGCAGGGTTTCAGAATATGGTCGTAGCCATTTTTGCAAGAAAAACATCTCCTGCACATGTCCAAACAGCCTATTTGCGTTATGGAATGACCTCCAAAATAAATAGTGGTCAACACATCTGCTTCAAAATTGTAACTCACGTCTTCTAAATAAGCAAAGGCTCCTACCGTGCCAATGTGGTGGTCCAGCTTCATGAACTACCTATGCAGATGACACTCACAAATGAGATAGGAAACCTATCCAGTAGAAGAATGTACACCTCACAAATGTCTTAAGAAATCCTAGGTGAATTCTTATAAGGAGCTGCCAAGATACTATGAGCCTTTTGATCATGCAGGCATTAGTAAAATTGCTCTTAACCATATCTAAAGCAACTATACATATGCAACTGGTCACTATTTCAGAAAGAAGCATGTTTAAAAAGTCACCATCTAATCGCCATCTTTTCCGCATGGATCCATCAATTTTATAATGCTACTGATCTATGCTGCTGTATAGTCTATATACCATGGAATTAAAGATGAAAAGCCTGCTGAGAAAAGACAACTTTAAATCTGCTGAGATACATGTGATGGTAGAAGAGATTCAAAAACATCAGTGGATCCTGTTTGGGAATTCAGGCTAAAAAACTATACAAAACTGGGCAAAAATGAAAGAGGATATTTTAAGGGCAACAAACCTTTTTGTTAGAAAGGTAAATAAATGTAAGAGGAAAAGGAGGCCTCCTTGGCTCTCAAAAGAAGTAGCTGAAAAGGTGATGAAAAAGGGAGCATAAGATACACCATATTGGATCAGACGAAGGTCCATCAAGCCTAGTGTGCATTTTCCAGCAGTGGCCAATTTAGGTCACAAGTACCTAGCAGTTTCCCCAAAAGACCCAGGTTCCAGAATGCTTGTATTGGGGCAAGCAGTGGATTTCCCGGGTTCCCTTTAATAATGGTTCATGGACCTTTCCTCCTTTTGTCCTTCATTAACTACAAGAGATCACAGAGAGAGGAAGACAAACATCTATATTTGGAAAAACTTAAGGAAGCTAGCAAAGTAGCTAGGAAAGCAAAGATACAAAAAGAAGAAATATCCAATGCAATAAAAAGGGAGAGGGGGATAAGACATTTTTCATGTCTGTTAGTGAGAGGAGGAAGGGCAAAAGTGGCATTGTCAGACTCAAGGGTGAAGGGGATGAATATGTAGAGGCTCATGAGGATAAAGCAGAATTGCTTAACAAATACAGTATTTCTGTTCTGTGTTCATAGATGAAGGGCCAGGAGCAGGACCTCAGAATACACCCACAAGGAGGAACAAAAGTGACAGGGATCTTTATCTTTATCTTTCTTTATCTTTATTAAGTTTCTTGCTATACCGCACCTTCGGAAACCAGCAGGACGGTTTACAATAAAAACAAATTATAGAAATGGCCGAAGTAGACCAGGAGCACAGAGTAACTACAATGCTTAATAGGAAAGCAACAATCACATTCAAGGTAAGGGAGAGAGCTGTGGAGATAGAGGAGAAAATAGGGCGGGTAGAGAAAGGGCTGGCTAGAGGGATTCAACGGGAGGTCATAGGCTAGGCAGAAAAGGTGGGTTTTAATTAACGCCTTGAATTTAGGGTATGAATATTCCTGACGGAGGAGAAGAGGATGGGGTTCCAAAGGGATGGTGCCAATAA
Source organism: Ichthyophis bannanicus (assembly GCA_033557465.1). Taxonomy (NCBI): domain Eukaryota; kingdom Metazoa; phylum Chordata; class Amphibia; order Gymnophiona; family Ichthyophiidae; genus Ichthyophis; species Ichthyophis bannanicus. The sequence goes on along the minus strand of CM066034.1, from coordinate 631,116,147 downwards.
GAAGAATGCCGAATTGCGGGTTTGTTTCAGGTGGGCACAGGCTCACCATAGATATCACCCCTATTACAGTTAACTCCGTCTCTCATAGCATATCCTTAGACGTCGACGATACACTGGTTTTTCTAGAAGACCCAAAGCAGTCCTTAAAAGATCTGGAATGTGTACTTAGGGATTTTGCTAAGGTATCACGTTCAAAGTCAATCTTGATAAATCAGAAATATTACCTTTTGGGAACATTGAGCTCATGCTGCCAGGAAACTGCCCGATCCGGTTGGCAACAGGCCCATTGAAGTACTTAGGGATAAGTGTGTCCTCCAAGGTGGGTGTTTTCTTTCCCCTCAACTATACCCCCTTAATTATCAAAATTTGAGAGGATTTGGCACATTAGAGGGAGCTAACCTTAGGTTGGTTGGGTCAGGCAGCCACACTGAAAATGGTGGTCCTTCCCAAGCTACTACATATGTTCTCGCAATTACCCATTAAGCTGCCAGCGGAGTTCTTTGCCAAGCTGGAAAAATGTTTTGGTCAATTTGTATGGAAATCATCTAAAGCAAGGATTGTTTGGAATCGCCTGGTTCACTCTGTTGAAGCTGGTGGATTGGGTTTCCCTAAGTTTCTGCTATACTACAAGGCAGCTGTCCTTCATGGACTAAGGTATAACTATGTCCGGCCACCAGATGTGCAGTGGGTCCAGATGGAGAGAAGCTGAATCTCTTCTCAGTCGGTGTTTGAGCTGGAGGGTAAGGGTGGAAAGGCCGTAGAGAGTCACATCTTTCTGGCCCCTCTGGTTCAGGCGGCATTTCAGGTGCATTGGCAGGGGAGGCTCAGGGGGACTCTGTTTACGGCTGCTAAAATTTATGACTTCTGTCCATTCAGTGGTGCAGATTTTTGCTCCTGCACTTTAGTTGGGACGCGAACGGTCTTTTTCAGTTTAGGGACTTGTTGGAGGCCAGTATATTTATGATTATGGAGCAACTGATTAGAAGAGGGGGGTCCGCATCACCTTCCTTCAATATTTCCAGCTCTGCCATTTTGTAAGTCAGGATGATCGCTGGTCACAGCTGCTACGCCCTGCTTCGGATTTAGAGGCAATTATCTTTGGTGAGGGCCAGGGTTGGCGTGATATAGTGGCTAAGTTATGTCGGACCCCACTCCAGTTATATTTTCCAGATACGATCACTAAACAAACCGCATGACCTGTTTAATCTAGTCAAGAACCTAACAAAGGAGCCAGCCCATGACCAACCAAGCGAGATCCACCCTCAAGAATTTGCGAACTACCTACAATCAAAGCTATGCCAGAGCAATAAGCCCTCAGCACCCACCACCGTACACGAACAAACCTACCTAACTCCCCTGACCATCTTCTCCACTCCACCCAAGAAGTACATCGAAGACACTATCGCTGCGATCAACACCACTACAGCACAAACTGACCCCTGCCCTGCCTTCTGGATAAAAGAGCTATGCTGTGATTTCAGCCCGTTCATAGCCAGGCTCATGGACCTATGCTTCACAACAGGCTCGTTCCCCCAATGCCTCAAACATACGTCCATCAGGCTTCTGCTGAAAAACAGCAAGCTCGACCCCCAGAAGGTGAACTCGTACAGACCTATATCCAGTATACCACTTCTGGCCAAGATAATTGAAAAAGAAGTCCAAAGACAAATACAACATAAGAACATAAAAACATAAGAACATAAGATATGCCATACTGGGTCAGACCAAGGTCCATCAAGCCCAGTATCCTGTTTCCAACAGTGGCCAATCTAGATCATACGTACCTAGCAGTTTCCCCAAAAGACACAGGTTCCACAATGCTTGTACTGGGTCAAGCATTGATATCCTGGGTCCCTTCTTAATAATGGTTTATGGACCTTTCCTCCAGGAACTTGTCCAAACCTTTTTTAAACCCAGCTACACTAACAGCCTTTACTACATCCTCCGGTAACAAATTCCAGAGTTTGATTACACGTTGAGTGAAAAAATATTTTCTTTTATTAGTCTTAAATAGTTTACCCTGTAGCTTCATTGCATGTCCCCTAGTCTTTCTATATTCTGATAACGTAAACAATCGATCTACGTTTACCCGTTCCACTCCGTTCATTAATTTATAGACTTCTATCATATCTCCCCTCAGCCATCTCTTTTCCAGGTTAAAGAGCCCTAACCTTTTTAGCCTTTCTTCATAGGAGTATCCTTCCATCCCCTTTACCATTTTGGTGGCTCTTCTCTGAACCTTTTCTAATAACTCTATATCCTTTTTAAGATACGGCGACCAGAATTGCACAAAATATTCAAGGTGCGGTCTCACCATGGAACGATATAGAGGCATTATAATATCTTTCGTTTTATTTTCCATCCCTTTCCTTATGATACCTAGCATTCTATTTCCTCTCTTGGCTGCCGCTGCACACTGGGCCGAGGGTTTTAACATGTTATCCACAATGGCGCCTAAATCTTTTTCCTGGGTGGTGGTTCCTAATGTGGAACCTTGCATTGTGTAACCATAGTTTGGGTTGTTCTTCCCTAGGTGCATAACTTTGCACTTTATTTATTTATTTATTTATTTACATCTCTTATATACCGCACTATTTGCGATCAGCGCGGTTTACATAGAACAAACAATATCCGACAATAAACAAGAGTCAGGTCATTACATTAAATTTCCACATTAAATTTCCACATTTCCATTACATTAAATTGTCCACATTAAATTTCATCTGCCATTTTGATGCCCAGTCTTCTAATTTATCAAGATCCTCTTGCAATTTTCCACAATCCTCTTGGGTTTTAACAACTTTAAATAGTTTTGTGTCATCTGCAAATTTGATAACCTCCACTCCACTTTCCAGGTCATTTATGAATATGTCAAAAAGCAGCGGACCCAGCACATATCCCTGGGGTACACCACTATTCACCTTTCTCCATTGGGAAAATTGGCCATTTAGCCCAACCCTCTGCTTTCTATCTTTTAACCAGTTCTTGATCCACAGTAGTACACTGCCTCCTATCCCATGACTCTTTAGTTTTGCCAAAAGTCTCTGATGAGGGACCTTGTCAAAGGCTTTCTGAAAGTCCATATACACTATATCAACTGACTCACTTTTGTCCACCTGTTTATTCACACTTTCAAAAAAACAACAGATTAGTAAGACAAGATCTTCCTTGTCTAAAGCCATGTTGGCTGTCTCCCATTAGGCCATGACTATCTACATGCTGAGTAATTTTATTCTCTATGATGGTTTCTACCATTTTTCCCGGTACTGACGTGAGGCTCACTGGTCTGTAGTTTCCTGGATCACCCCTGGAACCCTTTTTAAAAATTGGTGTTACATTGGCGATCCTCCAATCTTCAGGTAATAGAGATGATTTTAATGATAGTTCACAGATTACTAATAGCAGGTCTGCAATCTCATATTTCAGTTCTTTCAAAACCCTTGGATGTATACCTTCCGGCCCAGGTGATTTGCTACTCTTCAGTTTATCTAATAGTTGTAATACATCTTCCCGATGTATCAATATTTCCTTCAATTCTTCCGCACCTTTAAATACCACTTCAGTCATGGGTAACATCCCTACATCTTCCTCAGTAAAGACCGAAGCAAAGAATTCATTCAGTCTCTCCACTATCGCCTTGTCGCCTCTTAGTGCCCCTTTAACTCCTCTATCATCTAATGGACCAACTGACTCTCTCACAGGTTTTTTGTAAAGCACACATCGAAACTGCCGCTCCGCTGGACCCCTGCCAACATGGATTTAGAGAGTCGCATGGTGTCAAAACACTCCTCACCACCCTCTACAATAACCTAATTGCTGGAATTGATAACATCCGTCAAGGGTTTGTCCTCATCTTCATGGATATGGCTGCTGCTTTTGACTCCATAAGCCACGAGCTTCTCCTGGGATGCCTCAAGGAGAAGGGTATCCGTAACACAGCACTAGAATGATGCAAGTCATACTTGTCTGACAGATGGCAGCACGTACGATCTGGGGCCTCAACATCAAAACCTTTCCACCAGAGGCAAGGCGTGCCACAAGGATCCTCCCTCTCTGTCCTGATGTTCAACATATACATGCAGCCCATCTGTAACCTCATCCGATCATTCAATGTCAACTGCTTGATATATGCAGATGATGTACTGCTCTACATGCCATTCTCAACAGAGCAGCTGGACCTCTCCCCACTGACAGACTGCTTTGATGCAGTATCCAACTGGCTCGAATCTCAAAACCTCCGAATACAGCACAAGAAAACAGAGGTCCTTTTCATTACAAGGAACCAAAAATTCACCCCGCCACCCCACTTAAAGGTTAAGCAAGCCGAGCTACAAACCAAATCCACAATCCGATACCTTGGAGTCACGTTAGACCAACCACTGGATATGAAGGTGCACATAAGCAACATAGCAAGAGCAATTTACCACAAAATTCGAACATTCAGGCACTTATGCTTCCTACTAGAGCCAGACGACTTCCGGACAATCTATCAAGCGTTGATTATACCACACTTTGATTACGCTAATGCAATCCTACAAGGGCTCCCACAATCCACCCTCAACCTGCTCCAACTCGCGATGAATGCCGCGGCAAGAGTTCTACACAGGGCTTCTAGGAGCGATCATGTTACGCCCATCCTGAAGCACCTCCACTGGCTCCCTATGCATGGCAGACTCGCTTTCAAAACCCTACTGCTGACTTTCAAGGCCATCAATGGGCTCTCCTCCACATCACTAGCAGAGCTTATCCAAACCATGTCCCCCATTAGGTCCAGAAGATCTGCAGCAGTCAACACACTGGTAATCCCGAAGGAAATAACCCAATGCACCCATGCAACAACAAAAAGGGCTTTCAGATTCTGTGCACCCAGATGCTGGAACATCCTACCACCCAGCATCCAGGCAATCCCTGACCTAACCCAGTTTAGGAAGGCATTGAAGCACCACCTCTTCCTCAAATACTACCCGGAAGACAGCGTTCCAATAGCCCCCTCCTCCATCTAGTGCAGCCACAGCAACATACCCCGCAAGCCATCCATGACTACGATTACTTTGACATGACATAACGTGTCACCTAGATGTAAATAGTTACCCCAGTTTTATCCAAGTTGTAGTACCTGTTCTTTGTAAACACAAATCAGCTTGCTGCACTGTGCTAGTCATTCTGTTTCATGTAAACCACCCTGATGTTGAATAGCACGGTATAAAAGAGACTGTAAAAAAATAATAAAATAAATACTGGAGCAGATGTGGCAGGATGGCACAATTTTCTTGGGCGTACATTAGCCAAGGAGGACTGGCAAGGCATCCATAATCAACTATATCCCTGTATGCATAATACTATTTGCCGGCAAACCCACTTTAAGATTTTGCAGTAGGCCTAAGCTACTCCCCAGCATCTGTGATGGCTGGGCATGAGAGACTCGGAGACATGAGGGTGAGGATGTGGCCATATTGGCTTCTTCTATCACATGTGGTGGAAATGTCCTTGGGCCCAGATATTCTGGGTGCAAATTGTGGCTTGGATTAACTACATTGCTGGCACACGCCTGCTGGTTGAACACGCTGTCTGCCTCTTGGAGCTAGGTATAGAGGATGTGACTACCACCACTGTTAGTGAAGGCCTGATAGAGCAGCTCTTAGTGGCCCCTAGTATGGTTGTTGCACAGCAGTGGCGAATGGTGGTAGGGCCAAAGGTACTGGACTGGCAGATTTGGGTGAATACCATGATGAATACAGACAAGCTCTCAGCTATGCTTAAAGGGTACCAGGAAAGTTCTGAGTGAGTCTGGGCCCCCTATGGTTGATGGATAGGTGCAAGTGTGGGAGGGTGAGCAGGATGTGTACAGAGCCCCCCCCTACTATTTCTACATAATCTCTCACTCTCTACCAAGAAGACATCATTGAATTTGGCAGCTGCTCCCATAGCGGACACTATGCAAGCCTAGGTATCCTTTATTGCCTAGACCACCTCGCCAGGTCTCTCCATCTCCGCCCATCTTTCCTGTATTTTGGGAGTTCTAAGAATCTAGGAGCACCAACTGGAGCTTTGCCCCTCTTATCTCTCCTATCCTCGTTCTTTTGGTTATTGGTTATTAAGCCTTTATTACATTGCAGATGATATTTTATGAAGAATATATTGTAGAAATGTTTAAGTGAGAGAAGGGGGCATTTGATAGTTATATAATTAGTTGGGCTATGGATCCCATTACATAATGAGGTATGGACAACAGATGGGAACTCTGCTGACAACTTGATGTAGTCACCACCTGAAATATTTTGTATTCCTCATGATTATAAATAAACAAAGTTATATAAATAAAAGAAGACTTGGGAAATCCACTGGTTTCTTTGGGACAAGCATTGTGGAACCTATGTACCTTTTTGGGAAACTGCCAGGTACTTGGTCATTGTTGGAAACAGAAGACTGGGCTTGATGGACCCTGGTCTGACCCAGTATGGCATTTCTTATGTTCTTATGTAAGCGAAGTATGCACATATTCAACTAATTAAAGATGCACCTCAATCTAGCTACAACAGTTATGCATGCTCTGGAATAGGTATAAATACCCACACTTAGGGGTATGTTTACTAAAGTGCGTTAAACGTGACTAACGTGCGTTACATGACGTTAACAACTGTAAGTGCCGTATAACGCGCGTGCCAACGTGCTAACGACCATAAACGTGTTACTACGCGCGTTAAGCACAGATAACGATTGTAAAGTCCCGCGGCGCGTTAAAACAGCGCAGAAGGCGGAGAGTGGGCGGAGAGAAGGGGTCAATGGGCGGAGAGTGGGCGTGGAGAGGCTAACGCACTGATTTTCAGAGCTGAATTCCAACGCGAATGAAAACCTGTCGTTAAAGGCATTTAAAGGCAAGAGAAACCATTTACGTCAGCAATGTACAGAAAAACCGGGGAAACCCACCAAACGTGAGCAGTGTGATACATGTGCACAGAACAGAATATCACATAAAACGTTAAAAATGACCACAAGAAACATGTTAAAAAGCATAATGCAGCTGTGCCACAGTGATAGCAATGGGCAAAAAGGAACAACAGTCCATGGCAAGCACCAAATAAAAACGAAATGATGTGTGGAAGTGTCTACGCTCCGCAGAGCATTTCAAAGACCATCTCATTGTAATGGAGCTGTCCTGGGAGTGTTGTGTAATGTTGCCCAATGATATCATTGTTGCCCAGCTTGGTTAGGGGTGTGTGCCCCTTGTATGAGGTAGTTTCAGAGGTTTATGTGCACCTATGTCTGCATACAAGGTAAATGAGGCCACAGTAAACCTTTTGCAGAGCAGGGTTTCTGACTCGTCAGGCCGGTTTAACTAACTCAAGGGACTGCACTGTTCCTGTGGCCACAGTGTGGTGCAACAGACACAGCCAGTGCCTGTAAGAACAGCAGATCACAGGTTCAAATCCCAGCTGGGGCTCCTGCCAACCCAGTCCCCATAGTTTTACCCACCACTAAACATTGATAGTAAAGACACCCTTTATTGCAGAGAACATACGCATGGCCTATATTTTACCACACCAGAAACAGGCACATTACCTAAAGCAGAGTCCCGCAAATGCAGTCCTGGAGGGCCCCACACCATTCCGGGCTCATGCTGCCCCTAATAAAGATGCCTGAGCTGCATATCTATGCACCGCCCCCATGGTATGCAGATGTAACTCATGCATATTTATGAGGGACAGCATGAAAACCCGAACAGTGTTTGGAACAGCAGGACTGGAGTCGGGGAACTCTGCTGTAAAGCAGCAGCCAACAGAGCCACACACCCACCCATAGGCCCCATTGGCCAATGCCTCCTGGAGAGGCAAGACATTGGGCCCTGCCTGTATCCCCCAATACTAGCAGTTGCATACCGTAGCAATGCCACCCTACACCTGGGTATATGGTACAGAGCTATCAAACGTTCCCTATGAGAACTGGCAGATATCAATTCCTACGTTAAGCACAGTTCGCTCATTGAGCTCCACCATAACAATCATTCTGATGTCTGCGGTGTTTGCTGCAGGTCTGGACTCTGACAGTGTTCACCACCCTTGGGAGTGACCCCCCAACAGCCTTGTGTACCATATCCATGCCTGTACTATGCCCATGACTGGTGTGGTGGCTATGGCTGCTGACCACCTCTATAGTAGCACAATGCTGGCATAGGTGTGGGGGTGGCAGTCTGTCTATCCAGTGGGTGGTGGCTGCAAACACCTTCCACAGTCCACGCTGCCAGCAATGTTGCCGGTATTGGGCTGCCAATGTGCCTAATGAGGAGCAAGGCACTGTTCCCTCTAAGCTGTGCGTGTGTGCGCGCGCACACACCTCGCCGAGCGAGCGCACAAACTTTACAACAGAGCGCACAAAAATTACGGTTCTGATTCTGATAGAAAACAACACTGATGTTTTAAAATTTAAAAGTTGTGATTGTAATTACTAGAAATTTTCACCTTCATTTAGTAATCGTCTATTTTCATTTAATTTGATTAAAATCAATGTGGTGTACATACTGTATTCTGACGTGTAGTCAAATTTTAAAGTATATAACTCCGAGTGTCGTTATGTGGCGCACAAAAATTTAACCTTCCTTCAAAAGCTGCACAGCTGATATTTTATGCGCACACAGCCTACAGAAATTTAGAGGGAACATTGGAGCAAGGTACCATGGGACAGCGTGGCCTGGCCAGGGTGCATCTGCACAGGGTATAGGGCAGTGACAGGCACATTGTAGTGTCCGGCCACCACCTACCCAGACAGGGTGACCTCAGTATATCCTGCTGAGAGATCACTCTCACCCTGACTGTGCAGTGAACACAGCATGGCTAGGCACTCCCATGATGCTATCTAGTATTTCTCTCATATGATAAATATGGGTTTTCTTTTGGGGCCCAGTCACTGATGTATCTGCTTGCTGTGTATGCTGGCATCCCAGTTCTGGGTGCAGACAGCTCCACTGAGCACTAGCAGCCTGTTTGCAGCTGGTAGGTGATGTGATGGAGTGGCTTGCAGGGTGCAGTGGCTTGCACCAGGGGAATATCAGATAGTGGTGGGGAGCAGCATACCATATCCAGGGCTAATGTCTGTTTGCTATTGTGTTATGGCTGTGTACAGAGCTGCATTGACTGCCCTGTGGGGTGTCAGTTCCTCAGCAGGACTAGGGTTAATGTTCCCCTCTACTGCCACCTTTGCAGGGAGGTAGAATGTGGATCTTTTGATGGGTGACCCTGTTTGCTGCCCCTGGGAGAGGTGGTGCATGGGACTACACCTGCCTGAAACAGACAGAGATGTCCAAGGTGGTCCTGCAAAAACTACCTAACTCACACAGTAACACTGCTTTGGACCTGCGCCATGGACGGTGCTGTGGACCTAGTGCTGGACGCCTCACTGCACCCTCAGGGTGAGCACAGTACCCGCACAATGTGACGGTGTGTAGCTACTCTGTGCCAGTACAACACACGGTCAGTACCCCCTATCAGGCCGAGGTGCTGTGGGGGTGCACATGGTCAGTTCCCCCTACCAGGCCGAGTTGCTGTGGGGGTGCATTCCCCATGGTGTGTATCTGTGGACAGCTGATTTGCATGTGCAGTGCATCATGGGGGTGACTGGCACATTCCAACCCTGTGAAACCGCAGCACCAGCTCACAGGCTCTGATAAACCATGGCCCATCACACGTACATCTGGTAGCATAGGTGCAAAACACCCTACAGAGTCTGTAATATAAAATGCCCACACTGGTAAAAACACACGTACCCACGCACCCATGCACGATGCTACGTGCGCAGCTACGCACGCACCAACGTACGCGGCTAGGAACCCATACTCAATGTACCGAAAAACAAGCTTCCCCATTCCCTCTGTAATGTACAGGCTGATGCCTGGGACAGCCTTCTGCGTTAGACACACTGGGCACTCGAACCCATGCTGCATTGTAACAGCGGGCAATACCGTAACCATTGTGCTACAGCTCTGTATGGGTCAGGTATGTATGCTAGCAACCCTACAACACATACAAGACATATACATGCCCCCACATTCACTATATCATGTGTGGGTGTGTTTGCTTGCACCCCAAAAAGAAAAAGAACATATACATGCCCCCTCACTCACTATATCATGTGTGGGTGTGTTTGCTTGCACCCCTACAAAACAGACGCAACATATACATGCCCCCTCACTCACTATATAATGTGTGGGTGTGTTTGCTTGCACTCCTACAAAACAGACACATCATATACATGCCCCCTCACTCACTATATAATGTGTGGGTGTGTTTGCTAGCACCCCTACAAAAACTAAACCATATACATGCCCCCTCACTCACTGTATCATGTACAGGATGCTGCATCAGCCAACCTTCTACATCTGGCACCCTGGGGACTCGAACCCATTATGCCTGTATCAGCAGTCACTGCAGTAACCATTGTGCTACAGCTCTGTGTTGGTCATGTATGTCTGGGTGGCTTCTTATGCTTAACGCGCGGTGACCCGCTAACGCGCCCTGTATCGCTCGTTAGTTTTGTAACGCGCGTTAGGTGTTCAGCTGTCCCGCCCATCTCCTTATTTGGGGGTTTGTCTTATTAACGCGGATCCTAACGCGAACTGCACTAACGCGATTTAGTAAACATACCCCTTAGATTGGTTGAACATGTGCATAATCTATAATATTTTGCAATCTATAGAAGTAAATTTTAGACTCTTTCCAAGCTCCCCTCTTCTCATAACCCTTACTGAAAGTACACACAATAGGACTAAGGCATGTGATTACAGAATGATGATTGCCTAAGGTGTGTACATGCTGTAGGTGCCCATGCATGTACTGTACATACGTAAGTCCTTTAAAATAGGGACTTAAGCATAGGAACTAGTGCATGACTTTCCGCATGCTAACTCATACGGTGGGAATCATTTATAGAAATCTCAAGGGATGTTACCAAAGACACATTTATTTATTTATGTATGTATTTTAAAGTTATTTATATGCCACATATCATATATATCTAAATGGCTAACAATTTTCACATTTGAAAAATCTGTAGTGCACACTTTGCAACACTGCAAAGGGGAGAACTCTATCCTAATATTATATAAAGCTGTAAATTAGCGAGTTTCCTGAGGGAGATGTTCTACAAATAAAATTAATTAATTCATGCATTATCCATCATCCAGGATGAAAACAAAAGCAAATCACGATGGCAATGAAGAGCCCTTTTAACAGCCTTTTGGACGCACTCAAGATACCAACAGGTTACAAAATGTGAAGTTAATTCTTGTGCAAATCATGGCATAAGATACACAAATGCCCAACAAAGAGATTTTCTTTGGAACATCTTAGGTGTGCATTATCAAAGCCTGGGAATCTGTTATGATCCTTGAGTTTCCTATAGGTGGAGTTTTGAAAGCCCGAAGGGTCTTATTGATCTCCAAGTCTAGAAGTAGAATGCGTTTATTAGGAACCCGATTCATAAAGGGGCACATTCAGGCTGTCTGGACAGCCCCAAGCAGAACAGGCCTGTTAGGACCCGATTCTGTAATGTGGGAACAAAATGTTCCCGCGGCATACAGAATTGGACCCGAGGGTGGCCTGGTGTGCTCCTGCATGCCTGCGGGGACATTGTCCCTGCAGGCTCCCCTATCACCCATGCCACCAATCCTTTTCTTCCTTACTTCCTGACCGACAGCTGGGCAGCCGGGGCCTGGATCGGGCAGCGGAGACCTACCTACTCTGATGTCCCCGCAGGCTCCCCCGTCACCCATGGCGCCAACCCTTTTCTTCCTCACCTCCTGACCGACAGCTGGGCAGCCGGGGCCTGGATTGAGCAGCAGGGACCTACCTACTCCCGGTCCTGGCCTCTGGGGGGATTCCGGCCCCAATCACCAAGTTCATGCTGCTTATTCTACCTTCAAGGTGGAAATGTAAAATGTAAATGTGTGTCCCTTTGGTTTGACTAAAGCAAAAAGAATCAAGAGTATATAAGGACCCATGTCATAGAATAAAAATATCATCAGTATAACATTTCTACAAACAAACACATTATGCTGCATATATGGGTGTATTCTCAGCCAACAGTCTTCAAAGATCCCATGATGGTACCTGTTGCATGCCCTGAATTTTCTGAAATAAGATTATATCAAAAGCAAAAAAACCTGAGCCAATGATATGTCAGCCAATCTCACCATGTAAAGGATGGATATCCACCGTGGACGTTGTCTCTGATCCAAAACTTTTCTGATTACAGACAAAGCTTCTTGTTGAGGAAATGTTATTGTACACAGTACAAGGCTTTAATTTTTGATTAACCAAAACAAAGAGGAAGTGTGAAAGCATAAGGAATCAAAAAGTGAAATCATATCTTGTAAATCTTTGATGTATTTTTCAAGGTTTGTACAAATATTGACAGTGGTTTCAAAAGTGACTCCCCCCTAGAGAAATACAAGGTTATGTTTGCTAAAGGACGTTAAGGTAACAGGCGTTAATGGCAGCGATAAAGGGTGTTAATCCTTAAAAGGTGCTGGGTGGGTAAGGGGCGTTCTGGCGTAAAGGGCACTATGGGCCATTTAACGTACGTTGACAGGACACACAGACGTTAAGGTGCAAGCACGCACCAGAATGTGCGAAAATGGCTGTAACCCTGAGGTGTATGTTTTTTAAACCACACTAAAGTCACCGGCAGTAAGGACAGCGTTAAGGTGCCTGAAGCCATATAAGGCAGTGGGCGGGTAGGGGCATGCCCGCATTAGGGTGCCTTGGGCCATTTAACGCAAGCTAACAGGACCAAGTGCGGTAAGGTCACAAGGCGTCCTAAAAATAGACAAGGCATCCTAATGTGCGATAAGGTGCCCTAACATGAGACAAGATGTCCTAATATGTGATAAGGTGCCCGAACATGAGATAAGGCGTCCTAAGGAGAGACAAGGTGCTCTAAGGTAGAAATCATGCACCTTAAGGCTGTAACCCAAATGCTGGATAGAGCACCAAGAAATGTCAATGTAAAGGAAGGACAGGTGGGATGGAAGGAAGGACAGGTGGGAGTTGATGGACCTGCCATATTGGTGGGCACCCTATGTGGCATTCAGAAAAGTGGATGAACATGTGGGAGGTAGCTATAGCAATGCACAGGATGGTGCCAATGTAAAGTGCTGCAATGATAGTGTATGGCATAGGATGGGGAAGACATATCCCCCAGCAGAGGCAGAAGCAGCAGGATGTTTGCAGTGACAGGAGGACAAAGTAATAGTGGTTACGTGAAGATCAGGCACAGGAGAGGCGAGCACGAAAAGCCATAATGTGAAAAAGAGCACCAGTGTAGGTTATGGAGTAGCAGCCTGCACAAGAAGACAGGACTGTGCACAGCCGACAGAGGCAGATAGATGGGCTGAAGAATGGATGGCGGCTGAGGAGAGGGTGGTATAGGCTGGCAGCACCAATCTGCAGAGCCCTGACTGTTACAGGCATGAAAATGATCTGAGTAGCACAGTCACAAAAAGAACATGTAGGAATCAAACACCCGTCCCCTGATTATGAAGGACCTTGCACAAACCAGTATGCAAAGGCTGGATACAAAGAGACTGCAGGTCACTGCCTAAACTGTCTGCTGTGTGCACCGGCATAGGGCAGCCCCCATCATTACCCATGATGCAGTCTACAGCTGATCACCAAATGGAGAATGCACTTATCCATCACCTTTGCTCAGTAAGATGCACTGATACAAGATGTGTGATACAAGCACAGAGCAGCTACAAACCGTGCTACTGAGCAGTTTCTGTGGTCACCCTGAAGGTGAGGATGGGCGGCCAGCACCAGATCCACAGTACCTGCAGTGCTAGAGATGGTCTGTGCCGCCTGTGCTGCAGATCCCTATTACTGCCAGTGTGTGGTAGGTATTGTCTGCAGTGTGATATGCTAGTCACCTTGTGTCCTGCAGCATGTGTCAGTTGCATCTGTCCCTTTCTGACAGGGACCCACCTAGAACAGTGCATGTCAATACCCAGTGTTACAATGCTGACGCCATGGTGGCCATCTATGGGGTGGGGGGAGCGTGAGGACTTCTTTGGGGTTATTAGGGAGTCCTGCTGGCTCTACCAGTATCACTGGGAGTAGGCCTGGAACACCTCATGTCCCAAGTACCTAGGTCTAACATTCACCCAGAGCAAGCACAGTCAGACTGCTCCTGCTGCCCACCACTGGGTTTTCCAGCCACACACATACCAACTGCAGACAGTCCGCTGGTCAGTACACTTCATAAGTGCACAGAGTGACCATGGACACCTAGCAGTTGATACAGTGATTGGGCCCAACAGGAAGTGCACCCACATCACTAGAACCAAACACTATGTAACACTATGTGGATACATAGCTGTGCCATGGTCATCCAGCTATTGCTCTACCCCCGATGCAGATATATTCTGGCCAATCCGCTCTGTTCGAGCCCTACCCATAAAACTTTGCTCCTCATCATGCACATTTGCAGGCTAATGCTGGAAATAGCTTAGGCACTGCGAGGATCAGTGAGGAGTAGAAAGGCACAAAACAATGGATAGACACACACACACACACACACACACACACACACACACACACACACACATTCATATCAACACAGTGTGCAAAAATGGGGATGGTTGGCATTCCTGTCTACCACTCTGGTTCCAATCTCAGCTCAGGCATTGTTAAGATGTGCTCATTGTGCAGGAGCTAGTAGTGTGCTCTGATGTTAACAGCCGCTCAGTGTGCCGGTGCTGTCAGCCTGACTCTCTATCCAGCCGAGGATAGTGGAGCATGTCTGTGTGGGTGTTTGTACGCCGATTCATTGGGGGTTGCACATGTTGGAATTGTACCTGGACTGTGGGATAAAATTTAGACATGGAGACATACACTGCATGATCTACAGCCAGAACCTGAACCTCTAACCATCTGCTCATATATGCACCAACTGTGTGTAGTGCAACATAGTGCTGCCAGATGGCTGCAACAGTCCCTGGGGATGAGATGCTTCCCATCAGATAGTGGAACTTGCTGGATGAAAGTGTACAAGTCACAGATCAGAGGAAGTGTCACCACACATTTTTTAGCTTCTTCACTAGAGAAGGTGGGCTCTACTTTTGCCACAATGTGACCAGTCTTTTTGACACTATTAGAATTGCATATAACTCAAAGGAGTAGCATCTGTTCATTGACAGCTCTTCCAGGAGCTTCAAAGCTGTGCTGCTACATGCCGGGAACAAGTACCCATCTCTTCCTCTAGCTCGTTCAGTGAGCCTCAAAGATTACAGCAGCATCAAGACATTGCTAGCAGCCTTGAAGTGTGCTGATTATGGCTGGGAGGTTATCGGAGATTTTAAAATGATGGCATTTCTGATGGGAATCCAAAGCAGTTTTACTAAGTTTCCCTGCTCTCTTTGTCTTTGTGAAAGTGATTTACAATATAATCGTAAATGTTGAAAATATACTCACTTCTAAATGTTTTATTGTCTTTCTTGAATAACTTAAATATAAGTAAATATTATATATTGTGTTTATTTTATGTGAATAAAAAGGCACAAGTAAGCCTGTTTAAACCATGGGAATACATATCTTTCACACATATCAATCTCCTGCTCACAAAAGCAAAGTTTAATGAGAATAATAACCAGTTTCCATACTTTTAAGTTATAAGCAATTAGGAAATAACAGTCACTACCCAGGAACAAAAATTGTGTTACACAGTGTTATCAAAGAGGCGAGTTTTTATATAGCATCATAGTCATTTTTAATCAATTACATGCATTTGGAGGAAAAGGTACATTTGGGTCTTTTTTGTGAAGAAGGCAGACATACAAGAGAAACACAGGGATTTAGAAGCATGAGTTGGATCTTGATTGTGTGAAGTCGTTTTCCACTGTTGCCATCTTTACTTCTTTGCTCCACCTGAGCATGGATTCTGCTGGCCAGAGCACTGACCTCCACAGCCACCACCAACACCACCTAGAACATGAAGCACAGAATTACAAGAAGCAGACCCTAGCTACCTACTTTACACTGGCCCAATATAAAGATTATCTCAGTGTGAGTACTATGTTTTGCATAGTCTAATTTTAATGTTCAGATGATAACATAAACCACTGATTTAGCACATCCACCAAGAAAACTGCACACATTTTACTTACAGCTTTGTGAGCCACCTTGTCCCTGGCACCCTTGTGTAGAAGAACCATAAGCTGAAATGAAAGAAAAGAAAGAAGATGGATGAAAATAGGTACGTACTCTCTATTGTTTTAGTACTGTGTAGGACAATATTTGGATGATTTGTCTAGTTAACATCAGGAGTGACCTGGCAAATCTTTTTTGAAATATTTCTCTCCTGCCAAACACAAAGTTTTTGTGTGGCCACACAAATAGCAGGCGTGAAATTATCCAAATAATTTTAGCAGGCTGTAGTGATACGTAACTGGTTAAGTTTGCAGAATAACCAGTTAAAGTTATCCGGTTAAATCTAACAGATCACAGCCTGCTGAACACTGGTCTTGTTAAGTGCAAGTGTCCAAATGACAGTCAGTTCTAATTGCATTTCAACCAGTTTTCGGTGTACGCAGATACAGATACCAGAAGCAGATGGCATAAAAGGCCTCTTCCACATAGTGCGTATTGCTTTCTGCTTCCTACCGGACTATAGATGGTTTCAACTCACATTGAATACTGTACTTAGTATAATATATAGCACAATTTCACGTTCTAAGATACTGGAAATTCCTTATATATTGGTTAAATACAGAATTAGAATAGTTTAACAGTTTTGTTAAAAACTGTTCTTGTCACAAGTGTGGGAATAATATAGTTTAAAGCAAGCAGCAGAAGCTCATTTCAGGTATATAAACATTTATAAAAGTATATATCTCAGCTTTACTGAGGAGAAAGAGTTCCTTTGTAGCAAGGAATGATGCTGCATGCTCAAAGCTGTCTGTCTCTGTGACGTTTTTGGGAATCTGTGTGACTGGTACTTCATGCCTCTCTCTCTCTCTCTCTCTCTCTCTCTCTCTCTCTCTCTCTCTCTCTCTCTAAGACAGGTGTTCTCAACCCCGTCCTTGGGACATGCCTAGCCTGTCAGTTTTCCAGGAAACAGGGACATGCTGAATGAGTATGTATGAGAGAGGTTTGCATGTACTGCTTCCATTGTATTGAAATCTCTCATGCATATTCATTGTGGTTATCCTGGAAACCTCACTGGCTAGGTGTGTCCCTGGGACTTGGTTGAGAAGCCCTGCTCTGGGAGATTCTCTCTATCTCTGCATCTCTGTCTTTTTCTTTCTCTGCATCTCTATCTTTTTTTTGTCTCTGCTTTTAACTCCCCTCTGATCCTGCTTGGCAGCCCCCCACCTCCCGGAGCAACACGCAGCACAAGGTGGGTCCCTTTGTCCGATCTGGTCTCCGGCTGCCCAGCTCAGGACTGGGTGGCAGGATTACAGGGGTCTGGCGCCTTAGCAGGCACATTGATATGCAGGGTGGATATCCCCATAGTATGCAGGGGCATGTCGGGCCGTCACAGAGCCTGATCCTACTCCCGCGGTAATGTATGACTCCCTCTGTGCAGAATCATGTCCTAACGGACCTGTCCTGCTTGGGAGCACACAGATGGCCTGGACAGATCTAACTGGGTTAAACACCTGGTGCTATCTGGATAGTGCTAGGGTGTTCCATGGGCACAGTGGGAGGAGCAACGGCAGCTATATGGTTAGTAGAGATATTCGGCCATTACTGCATAGGTGAAAGGCTGTTCTAATTTTATGCACTAATGCAATCCATTTAGTGATTGAATATTGCCATTAAACAGATTGCATAACGGCAATCCAGCAAAACTGAATACGTCTCCAGCAGGGATGTGAATTTGGTAGTGTGTGTTTGTTTCATCAGTTTTCCAGGAAACAGGGACATGCTGAATGAGTATGTATGAGAGAGGTTTGCATGTACTGCTTCCATTGTATTGAAATCTCTCATGCATATTCATTGTGGTTATCCTGGAAACCTCACTGGCTAGGTGTGTCCCTGGGACTTGGTTGAGAAGCCCTGCTCTGGGAGATTCTCTCTATCTCTGCATCTCTGTCTTTTTCTTTCTCTGCATCTCTATCTTTTTTTTGTCTCTGCTTTTAACTCCCCTCTGATCCTGCTTGGCAGCCCCCCACCTCCCGGAGCAACACGCAGCACAAGGTGGGTCCCTTTGTCCGATCTGGTCTCCGGCTGCCCAGCTCAGGACTGGGTGGCAGGATTACAGGGGTCTGGCGCCTTAGCAGGCACATTGATATGCAGGGTGGATATCCCCATAGTATGCAGGGGCATGTCGGGCCGTCACAGAGCCTGATCCTACTCCCGCGGTAATGTATGACTCCCTCTGTGCAGAATCATGTCCTAACGGACCTGTCCTGCTTGGGAGCACACAGATGGCCTGGACAGATCTAACTGGGTTAAACACCTGGTGCTATCTGGATAGTGCTAGGGTGTTCCATGGGCACAGTGGGAGGAGCAACGGCAGCTATATGGTTAGTAGAGATATTCGGCCATTACTGCATAGGTGAAAGGCTGTTCTAATTTTATGCACTAATGCAATCCATTTAGTGATTGAATATTGCCATTAAACAGATTGCATAACGGCAATCCAGCAAAACTGAATACGTCTCCAGCAGGGATGTGAATTTGGTAGTGTGTGTTTGTTTCATCAGCTTGCCTTAAAAATGTAGTACATGCTAAATAAATTTAACATGAGGTAACCTAAAAATGAGTATATTTAATCGAGATTAGCACACATTAAAAGTTTCCATGAATTATGGAAAAGCCCAAATGAACCAAAAATGAGCTGTAAAGTTTGCCCTGTGCACAGCCCTTTTCTCTAGCATTGTCTTTCTCTGCAAGAGGGCCGGATTCACTCCTCTTTGTTTCTATAAGCAAACAACAGAAGAACCTAGTGAACGAGGCTGTAGATTAACTGAAAATTGTTCTTGCAGTGTTTGATTGACTGATTAAACCAGGGGCCCCTTTTACTAACACTTAGCTTGTGCTGTCTGCCTAACAGCCCATAGGAATAAAATGGGTCATGTACCAGATAGCTCGCGCTAAATGTTAGTAAAAGCGGCCCAAATTTTTTGTCTGTACGATTATTTCACTTTGTTAATTTTATACTGTACCAATGAGAGGTACAGATGAATGTTTAGAAACATTCTAGAAAATGGAATCATAACCCTTTGATCACTTCCACTCCCCGGGCACAATTACAGCAATTAGTCTACACAACTTTCTCTCCCTGCCTCAAGAAAACTGCATGCTTGATAAGATCTACAGTAGTTGTTCTTTCAGGTCGCTCCTACCTAGGGTCATCTGTAAATCATTCTATGCTATCCTATCTCTTCTAATCTTCACCAAAGTTTCTTTCAATTAAATGACATGCACAGAAATTAGATTGTTTTAAGGAGGACAATTTTCAGTGTTACTTACCCTAGTAAATTAGAGATTTCCTTGCATTTAAAAGAAAAGCCCAGTGTTCCTATTTTTAGATGAATGTGGGAAGTCTGGGAATATGTTTTGGGTGAATTAGGAAATAATGGAAGTAGATTTTATCTCAAATCTACAAAACAGCAGGTGCAAGTGTTCATAGGTACTTTAAACCCAGATCAGTTTTCGAAGAGAAAATATATTTTGGTATACATTTTGAGGGGACTAACAATTTTCTTGATGTTTTCTGCTTCCATCTATTTGAACCAACTCTGTTGGACCTATAGTGCCATGAAATTTCATTTGTTACTTCCATTTATAAATTTTCATGCAAATAAAAATGATTTATGATGAGAAATAAGCCAGTTTTCTCTCCTGAGTCTGGTATGCATGCATCCTGAGGCTGCTCAGTTGATGCCACTCTTTCAATGATGGCTAAGACTCTTTTCCCTTCATGGACTGTAAACACCGTCCTCATCATTCCCATCTCTGCCTAACTTGGAAATGCAGAGCATTGTGACTAGGCTTTTGAATCAAATCGAAATCAGGATGTATTCATTATTTCGAAGCAGCAGTTTCCTCATAAGTCTCTGGGTTTCCAGCTCAATTGGAATTCAACTTGTACTGCAGTGATAACAGCTTTCATTCACAATACCTGTGAATATCTCCACTGTTTTATTAACCTACGCTTACCTTAGCCAAGCAATTGCAGCAAAAGGGGCTTAGCCAGGGACATAAATTATAGCTTCCCGCAGAACTATCCTGAGGCTGGTCACTATGTGTGACCGTTGAACAATAACTTCCACCCATGGGTCATCAATTCTGTCTCTGCAACATTCCCAACACTGGCCAGACTAGGAAGCAAGTTGGACCCAGGATATTGAGCAGCACGTCACTGACTTGAGGGTGAGCTTTCATATCAGAATATTGTTAAAATATGAACCCACCTGTCTGAGAATTGAATCTCAATGTCAATAAAAAAATGAAGTTTTATTATGCTAGAACATCTCATTTTTATATGCGCACACATCTCTATATATTGCACAGAGGTCTCCAAGTTAATTTTCACAAAACTAATACTGACATGATCTAGAATACTTACAATTACAGCCTTGACCTTGGTTCTGTGGGAATTGTGTCCTCTGATTCCACTGGCCTCCACCACCACTACCGCCACCACAACCACCACCACCACCACCACAACCACTACCACCGCCTCCACAACCACCACCACCACAACCACCACCACCGCCTCCACAACCACCACCGCCTCCACAACCACCACCACCGCCGCCACCACAGTTGCCCTTGGCAGACATGTTTGTCTCTAGCTGTGTAGAGTAAGATAGAGCTTAAGAAGTCTGAGAGGTCTTGTTCTTTTCGGAATGAATATGCCACTTATATACACAAGTACTGTCTCTTCTTGTGCCAAATAGGCTTGTTATGTATCTTTATGGAGAGCTTGAAGAGCAAATAGAATTTTCGCATCACCCACATAATTATGGGTTATTTAGGGGTATCACTAATTCTCTAATTCCATTCTTTTATTCTCTAATGGTAGGGTGGATTCCATTCAAAGTAAATGATGCTTCAGATTTTATAAAATGAGATTGTGATAGGTTAAATAAACAACCAGTGCTTTACCACATTTTTGCTGAATGAATCATTTCCTTCTGCTTTCTGTAAATTCTGAACGATAAAGTATTCTTTGTTTCAATTAAGACAGGAAAAAGAGATTGGAAAATCAAGTAGAAATTCCCGTTTCAAGCTTTACTCCTTTGTTTTACATTGGATAATTTTGTTCTCTTCCTCCCCACTCACTCACAATCTCTGGGTGAGACAAAAATCTACATGTATTCCCCATCCCCATTTCATACAGAGAATGTACATATAAGGCTAAAATTTTCCATATTGGCATTTAACCCCCCTCCTCAAGTGCATGTAGGTTTTGAAAGTATGCATTTTAGCCAGTCTTTTACAGGAGAAGACGTGGTCACAAGGAAGTGCAGTATAGAATTCACTAGTGAATTGCTGTGCATCTCTCAGGCGGAGAGAGTATAGCTCTCTTCCCAAGTCTTGCTGAATCCCTTCACGCAGTGACCCATATCTACAAAATCTATACTAAATCTCAGCCAGATGACACTACAATTAAAGTATGGTAGGAAACAAAAGAAAAATACATACTGGCTGCATGTCATCCAGGATGAAAAGGTGCCCACCTATAGCCTCCATATTAGGGCTAACAATAGTGGTAAGCATAGTGCAGACACTGCAATTGTAGATAACATCTGTGCCACGGAAAAAGATCATAGTGTGCAAGTTCATATATTCACTGTGGCAGGAGATAAACCACAGAAATTAATGAAAATGTTAAGAGGATTAACGACAGTTAAATGGACTTCTGCAGATAAAGAGGAGATAATGTACTGCTATCCAGAAGGAAGCTCTCTTTGGCATGATGCACTTTCTACGCCAAGCATTAGCACTAAATTTGCGAGACTGAGATCATACTTCACATACCCTGGCTTAGAAGTGAGGTTCATGACTGTCATGGATTGCACAAAACTCAGCCATTTGAAGAAACTGCCCAGAGAGAATAACTCCCTTGATCCCCCTAGTATGTTTCCCCTACAAAATGAAATGAGTTAAAGATACTGCCTCTGTAGTTAACTAGCAGTAGCTACAAATCTAAGGAGCTTGTTTACTAAAATATGCTAATTGCTAACTTAGGGTTTGCTGCTTGCTAAGTATTTTGTACTAATCATTACTGAGTACTAAAAATGCAATTGTGGTAAAAATCTGCTCTAACTGCTTAGTGCTAGTTGGGGTAAAGGACGGGTGCTTCATCGGCAGAGTATTCACATTGAGGCAGATTCGATATAGTCTGCCCAGCTCCAGCAGAAATGTGCAAGTCGGGCATGGGCATGTTTCCAGCCTAATTCCAGATCCGCATGTTTAGAAGTACCCGCGGGTCTGGAATCAGGCTGGAGACATTTTCACCTCTGACCGGCAAACACAGGTCCACTAGACGGGTGAGACATGTGTGTGCAAATAATGAAAACATCTCTGGTGCGGGCCACTCAAAGCGCACCCATGCCCTCCCGATCGTTCCTGTGTACCTCCAAAAATGTTTTCATGTTCTTGCCCAAGACCACAAGGAGCACCTGTGGGACTAGAAATCCCAGTCCTTCCAGCCTGAGGTTGCTGTCCTCCAGTGGGATTTGAACCCCTAGCTACCAGTTACCACAGCACAGCCAAATGTACATATGCATGCATGTGGAACAGCAACAGAAGGGCAAGTACCAAGGATAGCAGCATCAGTGAACCTAAATATGCAAGATTCCACATTAGGAAGTAGCAACCTGGACAAAGATAAAGGTGTCATTGTGGATAATATGTAAATATGTACAGTGATGGCCAAGAGATAGACAGATGCCAACACTGCACTGTGACCAGGTAGAAGCAGAAGGTAGCGATCATCAGGTCTATGGTATCCGAGATGTGCCTCCATTGGAATGAATGTCACGATGGTCACTTGTGTGAATGAATATGTGACCAAAATACAGAGATATGGTTGAAATGTGCAACATCAAACATGGCATTTAACACATCTGTCCTTCCCCAGCCTGTACTGAGCCATCCTATACCAAAACCCTGACCTCTGCAGTACAATACAGACATCGAACACATGAGCCATCAAGTCACCATGCAATTTAGTCCTGTAACACAGTCCATTATCATGCAGATGATCTGCAAGTCTGGCACTAGTGAGGGTCACATATTGTGTGATCAGCTGGAGTGCTGCACCGCTCACAGCATGTACAGTCATGGGAATTGAGCCACCCCTGCAAACAAGCCATGTGCCTGAGCTGCCACATCTGGCCCACGATGTAGCAGTACCCTATCAAAGAGCTCCACAGGCCCCTAGCCCATGTGAGGAGATCAGTGTTAGGTGGAGGGGGGGTCTCAATAGTCATGAGTCAAAGCTTATAAGATTTGATATACAGCCCTTCACTACTTGCACCAGGGCAGTATACAATTAAAAGCAAAAGTGGGAGAAGGAAAACAGAAAAAGGAATGCCATAGTTTGATAGGAAAGAAGTTGCAGTCTGACCAAGAGAGGGCAGGGTCGGAGGAGAGAAAGGTCAGGAGGGCAAAGGACATGAGGGTGGTAACACTAATGCTTACTACAAGAGGTGGGTTTTGAGCAGGGATTTAAACTTCTTATAGATGGAATCAAGGTGGAGGTCAGGGGGTAGTGCATTCCCTAGTGATGGGCCAAGGAAATACAAAGTGAAGTAGGGGGTGGATTTTAGTCATAGTGCCTGATACTCCACCAATACATGGCACCATGAAATGCTGTCATCTAATGAAATGTGCTGCAGTTGCAAGACCTGATTATACTGGCCACATATACAGTATGACCTCTAGCTAGAAATAAATAAGATCACATTACAACACTGTTCTAATCATATTACATGCAGATATATCACACTCAGTTGTGCAACAGCAAGTAACTGTGTAATAAATAGTTTTCTGAGTTTGCTGCAATGCTATGTCTCACCAGGCACCTCTAACCCCCTAAGGCAATCTGTTGGCTTGAGTAGCTGCCAGTCAACATGTACATATCTATGTGAACAGGTAAGGATCTGCCATAGATGCGGTATTCACTGGCTGAGACAACCCTAAGTGAACAGTTAAGGACACAGCATCCTCCATGTAAGATGGAAAGGTGACATTCAGAGTGGAGGAGTAGCTGAGAGGTTTAACCAATGCCCTCAAATCCAGGTGAGCAATGGTTGAGTCCCACTTAGAGGGTCATAGAAAGTCAGAAAGCCCTTTTAAAATTTGAAATACAAAATACAGTACACCTTGTAAAATGGAGGCCTGTAAAGGATGAACATATATCCCTGTAATAACCCAATCCACAAATGTGTCAATAATGTGTTTGTTAGAACCAGTGCATGTAGCTGTCCATTAAAAAGCCCAGATGCACAAGAGGTTGTAATCAGTCACCGTAGGCATAGGTAAATAACACCAGCCACATCACTGTTTGTAAGTGCTCATACATGGGAAAAGTAGAGTCCCACAAATCGACAAAAAGGCTCACAGGTGACCATAATGTGATCCCCTTTGCCAAGATAGTCCCTGAGGTCATAGGATAGCAAAGAAACCAATGACCCACCTAGAGCAGCCAGTTTTGTTGGGTCTGACATCCTCCAATGCTTACCCAGCAAGCATGTCCAGACATTCCATCAACATACACTAGCACATTCCAAGTGCACATCATAGAAGCATATCATATTCCCACTGCTGTGGCAAAGAGATAAGAAATGGGACAGGTCTTGTTGTCCAACACCAGTCAGTTGTAGACTACCCATGTCCTGAATGTACAAGGCCACAGAATGGAAAATAGTCAGCAGAGCAAATAGCAAACAGGTTGTTCCACCCACCCGCATGACTCCATGGGAACTTGTCAGCCCCTCAAGCCAACTGTCATGAGTTCAAGACCTGTCACATACTCGGAGGACCTATGCAAAATGGGTCCAATCTCATCAAACAATCCTACAACAACCTCTCACCCATGTGAACTGCATAGGCTGCCCATGTCAAGCCAGGACACAACTGGAAGCAGAAAAGGTGTGAGCAAAGAGGACACAAGTGATAACTGATTCATGTGTATCTGATAGTGATCATGCAAATGTAAAGAAGAACCAGCCAGCTCGCTGGTACTGGGATGCTGACCTGCCATATAGCAGGTAAGCATAGTAATTGCAGTAGCTAATGTGAAAATCTTTTGTCTCCGATATACAGCTGTGCCTGAGAACAGCTCACCTCCACCAGCTCCCAAAGAACCTGATGAGGAGCTGCCAGCTGCCCTCAGTGGACAGAGCCCCAGGAGCCCCACTAGCAGCACTGGCAACAGGAGCAGGCGCCACTCAGGTGACCTGCAGCATCAGCAGCCTGATTGTGCTGTCTAGCGCCTCCCCTTCGGAGGAGGCCGAGGAGGTGATCCTAACATTCACTGAGGTGTGGAGCCCTTCCGAAGGGGAGGGGCTAGATAGCACATGGCAGCAGGAGATAAGGCCCTTGGAAGAGGGGGATCTGCTGGAGGAGAGGGAGGTGCCAGAGGAGGAGGTGGTGATGCTGGAGGGGGGGGGTGGAGAGGAGTGGCTGGGGAAGGGGAGGGTACAGGGGACAGGTTGGGGGATGGGAAGGGAAGGGGAGGGGAAGGAGGCTGGGACCAGTCTGTGGGATGGGAAGGCAAAAGGGGAGGAGGCAGGGATCAGACTGCGGGAACAGCTGCCGCTGCCCACCTCCCATCCAACTGTGATGCATCACTAGGAGGCACCAACATCCGGTGCAGCCAGTGAGACCCTGCTGCCCCTTGTCTCTATTGAGTACATGGTGCAGCAGGGTCTCACTGCCCTGGCTAAGCCACTGGATCTCCTGGTAATGCACCTTGAAGGCCTGTGAGGAGAGGTGCGTGGCCTCAGAGAGGAGGTGCATGGCCTGAGAGAAGAGGTGTGCCACCTCTCCCAGACACAAACCTCCCCTCCTGGCCCTCCAGCTCGAGGGAAGATAGGCCAGTAGTTGGATGGGAATGTCCCAGTAGCCTGGGGGAGAGGCCATACCAAGGTAAAGCCACTATTGAAATCCTTGGGTACTAAAGTTTGTATTTGACTATATATGTGATTTGGCCATGCACCACACTGTAAATATTGCAATAAATATAAATGTTTATAAGGGAGTTGCTGCTGTCCACTGTCACTAAAGAGCACTGCACCAAACAGCAATGGGCAAGGACTGAATGAGACATGTGTGATATTGTGTGTTATGGACACAGGGAGCACTGTAGAACAAAAACCATTCACTCGGTGGATGCAGGGATGGGCCGACAACTGCTAACCCTACAGCTGACTGGTGAGCGAGGGCCAGGGAGGGCCACACTACAGCTGGGAAAGCAGCAGAAATGATCCAAGAGCTGCACAGTCTGGACCCACAATGGCAGAAGCTGTTAGAGGACAATTGTATTTCTTTTCTTATGAAGGGCACATTAGGATCAGATATTGTAGGCATTTCCCTGTCCCCAGAGGGCTTAGAACAAAAGTCTGCAACTGAGGAGTGACAGTGGGATTTCAATGTTGCTTTTTCCACTGCTAGGATACTGCCCTAACCACTAGGCTACTCTACTCCAGAGGAGGGGCTCCGGAGTAGGTATGGCCAAAGGTCCATTGAATAGTGAATCATCTAATCAGAGTTTATGCTGCACTGGATCTTTGAGCGACAAATTGGAGACACCAAAGAAGAGGCAGAATGGCCAGAGAAATAGGAATGGAAAAGCAGAGCTGTATGAGAGCACCCAAGAAAGCAGCACTCCTCAGGGTCTTCAAATCAGTGATTGTTTTGAGTGTGGGTGTGGGGACTGGTGACAGAGGCAGTCCCAGCAGAAGTATGCCACTGTTCGCAGGATCCTCACCACAACATTTCTCATCTACTCCTTTACCCTTACCAAGGCAGCAAGGCAGCCCAACCTCTACTGTATCAGGGGGTGTAGAGAATTCCTGTATCTCACTAAAGCAGGAGCCTGTCCAGCACAGGAACACACAGTCTGACCTCATGATGGGGAAAAAAAAACCCTTTGGGCTTGTGCTGACCTGGTGTTTCTTGACAGTGTAATCAGAAGTAAATTTTCAGGCCTTTTTTTGAAGGCAATGGAGCATTAAGTGACTTGAAACAGCAAGAAGCGAAGTGGAGTGAAGCCATCTCAAAGATCAAAACAGCTTTTATTGTCCCCGGCTTCTTGCTGTTTCCTTTAAGCAGCTGTGCCTATTTTGACTCTCCCCATTAAGTGACTTGGCCATGGCCACAGTCATAGCTAAAAGGAGTGCTAAAGGGAATCAAACTAAGGTTATTAGGCTACTACAAGACTGCTCTAGCCACTAGGCTACATCTCCACATCATAGCAACTGTAGAAAACAATAATTATGACCTCGAGGAGACAGGTGGCTTAGCAGAGATGATGTTGGAGAACTATAAGGGCCGTTCGAGCCAATGAGTGATAATGAACAGACACCTGCTTATAGCACAGTCAAATTAAGAAAAGAGGGCATGTGGTGACAAGTGTATGCAGGACCAGCTGAAGTGGGGTCACTGCACTGTGTGGCATGGGACCTGTTTCACCGAGCAGTGGATTGATGACTACACCTCTGAGAACCTCATCAGGCAACAGGAGAGGATACATTCTCAGAGGAATGAGATGGAAAGGCAACAAAAGATGTTGGTGAAATGGGAACCTCCTACCATGGGGCATGCACCACCTGCCAATAATGGGCAGAAACCACGCAAACACAAAACATAAGAACATAAGAAGGGGGGCGGAGCCTGATGTCCAGCGGGATGGTCGCATAACGCTGAGGCTCCCGAGAGGCCTACTCAGAATCCTGAATTAACACCGTACATACTTGGAACTTCTACTCTGATCTTGCCGGGGCACATTGGTGAGATGGCGGGGACCAAACCCACGCGTCTGGAATTTGGATCTCCAGCGGCTTCTCACGGCAAACGTTCCAAAACTGAACCTCCGTCCCCGCAGAAGGGGCTGGCCTTGCGCGAGGGCCCCGAAATGCAGCAGGAAATCCTCGCAGAGATTAGAGGGGTCAAAGACCTCGTGCAGTCAAACGGTGAAGCACTCCAAGCGCTGCGGGAAGATTTTGGTGTGCTGCAAAGCAAGCTAGAAGGGCTTTCTTCGCGTCAGGTCAAAATGGAGAGCATATTGGACTCCCATGCGGCCCGGTTGTCCAAACTCGACAAAGTTGAACGTCAGGTGCGGGCCTTGCAGAAAGAAGTGGAAGATGGCAATAATAGAGCGCGCCGCAACAACATACGACTCGTGGGCATACCGGAGGGAGCGGAATCGGGAGACATGAAAGAGTTCTTATGCAAAATCCTCCCTTCCCTGCTCCAAATCACCTTTACCAAAGATTTGGAGATCGATCGCGCTCATCGTGTACCCACAAGCATAACGCTCAACAGGAAGACCCCGCGGCCTATCATTTTTCGACTTTTGAGATATCAACACGTTGAGCAAATTCTAAATGCCTCTCGGGCAAAGGGCCATATGGAGTTTGAGAGCCACAAGATCTCCTTCTATCCCGACTTGGCTAAACCCACGGTCGACCGCCGAAAGCGCTTTCTGGAATTCCGGCCGAGGCTTCAACAACTACAAGCACGCTATGGCCTGATGTACCCGGCCAAGCTCCGAGTCACGCTTCACAATCAGACAAGAACATTTGAGGACCCTGATCTACTAGCGGAGTTTTGGATTCCAAAGAAGCCGACTTGATGCGCTGACTTCCAGAATATTCCTGCAAGTATTCTCATATCCGCTGTACCTGCCATATTGGATCTGCCGCAGCCCAGCAAAGAGTCTGGCAAGGGCAGTTTGTTGCCTTACTTTTGATGATATCTGTGACCCGACTCCATCTACCCACAGTGGCCTCGATGAGTATCAGAGACAGTGTTAATTATGGACTCTGGTGTTTCTTTTCTTTTTTTTCATGTCTTTCTATTTCCTCTCTAGGGCCTCCTCCCTCAGACATATGGTCGCCATATTCTTTGGGGGTTTTGCTTCTTCTCTAAGATACTTTGGTACATACTTTTCAATATGGGGTGTTTTAGCCAGAATACTCGGTGATTATGTCATTGTTGCACAGATTCTGATTATGTTGTATGTCTTCAAGCGCCCTTACCTAAAATGTCTATTACTGATTGATGGCACCATGTAAGATTTTCTCATTGAACGTAAAAGGAATCAATAATCCGATAAAACGGAAGAAAATCCTAAGCTACCTAAGTCAGGAAGCTGCGGATCTGATTTTTCTCCAAGAAACGCATTTAAATTCGAAGGAAACTCTTAAACTCAATATTAAATCTTACATGGTGGCCGCCTATTCCCCAGCCGTTTCTAAGAAATGTGGGGTTGCCATACTGGTTAGGAAATCTTTGCATGCTACTATTATTGCGACTAGCTCAGATACAGAAGGTAGATGGTCCAGAGTTCACCTCAAGATAGGTAGCCTTGAAGTTACATGTATATGCCTTTACGCTCCTAATGTGGATGACCCTGCCTTTTTTGCTACCATTGCTCAGGTTGCGCAGGCCTCTGCTAATACTTCCTTGATAATTGGGGGGGATTTCAATCTAGTCCTTGATCCCCTGATTGACAAACAGCCGCCTAGGACAAGTGGTCCCCCCAAGAGTCACACCACGCTTACCTCCCTGATCAAAGATCTTGCTTTAGTTGATCTATGGAGGTTACTACACCCCAATGAGCTTGACTTCACCTTCTTCTCTTCCCCTCATAAATCCCAGTCTCGCATAGACTTCTTTCTAATATCAAAACTGTTAGTTCCTCAGGTGGACACTGCAAAGATTCACTCCCAACATATTTCAGATCATGCTGCCATTTCCTTTCAACTACACACTACTGCACCCCAAGGGAATTCGGGGGCCTGGTCCTTTGATAGAGCCCTGTTAACTCAGCCAGAGTTCCAGTTAGAAATTCGAGCAGCCATACAGGATTACTTCCATTTTAATCTACCCCAGGATACTGCGAATTGGGCTTGGTGGGAGGGCTTCAAAGCGGCCATTCGAGCAACGATCACTAGCTATCAAATCCGCCTGCGAAAACAACGCAAACAGCAGCTACTCATACTAGACCAACAAATAAAAGCAGGCGAACGAGTTCTAACTTCACGTACTGATCCATGTGTATTAATTCGATTACAGCGTCTCCGTTTTCAATATAATTCAATCCTCTCAACTGCAGCTTCTAAGAGTATTGAGCTTCAGCGAGGGACATATTATCGTGAAAATAACCGAGCCGGTCGACTCTTAGCCAACGCCTTGAAAGGTCAAAAAGAAGCCAAACGCGTAGCGGCCCTTCGAGCTCCACAGGGAGGGGGCATAGTGACCACAGACTCCGACATTGTAGAGCTCTTTCGGGACTTCTATACCCGCCTATATCAATCTGAATGTGAGTTCTCGTCAGAGACATTCGAGCGATTGCTTTCTGGCATTCAGCGGCCGACCCTCTCTGAAGATGATAGGGATGCGATGGATGAACCCTTCTCTACTTCAGAGATCCAATCTGCCCTAAAACGAACAGCCTCGGGCCGTGCCGCAGGGCCCGATGGTCTCCCGACCGAATTCTACAGAACGTTCAGTGCAGATTTAGTTCCCTATTTAAAACTCTATTTTACTGCCCTTGCGGTAGATACATCCTCTTTGGGATCCTTTTCTGCAGCTAATGTGGTAGTATTTGAGAAAGAAGGCAGAGACCCGCTACTAACCGCCAACTACCGTCCAATCTCCCTACTTAATGCCGATTATAAGATCTTCGCAACGATCTTGGCCACCCGGCTATCTGACAGGATGGCCACCCTAATTCACCCCGACCAATGCGGTTTTATACCCGGCAGATCAACTGCTGACAATGCTCGGACCCTGTGCCATGTACTATCCAGTGCTGCCAATCTAGATCATCCATGGGTGGGTCTTTCCCTGGATGCCGAAAAAGCCTTTGACCGCCTAGAATGGCCCTTCTTATTTGCAGTTCTCCGATGGTATGGCTTTGGGGAGGGCTTCCTCCGATATCTCCAAGTCATGTATACTCAACCCGTCGCCAGTATTTGTGTAAATGCCATCAAGTCTCAGCCATTTAATCTTCAAAGAGGCACGCGTCAAGGTTGCCCCCTATCACCAATGCTCTTTGATCTAGCTCTTGAACCCCTAGCCCTCCTTATTAGACAGTCCGCACGTATTCGAGGTGTCCCCTTCAGTCATAGGGAGATTAAACTCTCTGCATATGCAGATGACCTTATGCTTTTCGTATCCCTCGATTCGGTTCCAGCTGTCTTGGATCTGATTGACGGATACTCACAATTATCGGGCTATAAAATTAACTGGACCAAATCTGTAGCATTCCCACTGAACCGCTGGGTACATGAGGCTGACATGCAGGCCTTTCCCTTCCTTTGGCAATCCCGCATGGTGAAGTATCTCGGGGTCCATTACTGTTCTCCTTTAGAAGACACTATCAGTTTTAATGCCAAAGAGGTAGTCTCCAAAGTCCGTGAGCTCACGAATCGTTGGTCTCCCTTATCTCTTACATGGTGGGGCCGCTTAGAAACTGTGAAAATGATGATAGTCCCCAAAGTGAACTACATTTTAGAAATGCTGCCATGCTTACTCCCGCTACATACTTATAAAGATATTGAGGGCCTTCTCGTCCGTTATCTCTGGCAGGACAAGCCACCAAGGATAGCTAAACAAAAACTACAGTCTGCAAAGGAAAGAGGGGGTACCAGATTTCCTGATTTTCGTAGATATCATCAAGCCTTCCTACTTAAGCAAGGTGCCCGATGGCTAGATGCCTCAACAGACAGCAGACCAGTTTGGCTTGACATAGAAGAGGAGCTTAGTAGCCCAATTCCGTTGACCCATCTCCCCGGTATGTCCTATCAAGTAGATACCCGCCATCCACCAATGATTGTCGATACCCTTGCGGCCTTTAACACTCTCATTCTAACACTGGGCCCGAACGTATGTCCTCAGGACGGACTCCCGCTATGGAATAACCCCAGAATTCAAGTCCTAAATAGAACGATAGCATGGAAACCCTGGTACTCAAGGGGGATCTGGACACCCCAACAGCTTTTCTCTGCAGCTCGTTGGAAACCTTTTCTGATTTACAAAAGGAATTTGCGTTACCAGCGAAACACTACTTTCAATTGATGCAGCTTCAACACTGCCTCAAAAGTGCTCGAATCATGCCGCCCTCTGCCCCTACTGAGGACGGGCTATTAGAGATAGTTCACTCTATTGGTAGTACACATGGGGTAGCCTCTAACTTTTATAAAATATTATGTCAGGGTACAGACACGGCCACTTTTAGAGCCCAACAAGCCTGGGAGCGCGAACTGCAAACCACTTTAACCCCTGTGCAATGGAGCGTTTTCTGGAGCAAAGTAGTGCGGGTTTCCCGGTCTGCCTCTGTTACCCAAACTCTCTTCTTTTTTGCACACAGATGCTTTTATACCCCAGAAAAAATAGCCAAATGGAACACAACTGCTAGGGACCAGTGTTGGTCTTGCCATACTGCTGTGGGAACTTTCGCTCATGTTATTTATGAATGTCCTCAACTACAGGTTTATTGGGGGCGGGTCTGGGGTTGTATTCAATTTATCTTACACCTTCACGAACCTCTCTCTTGGAAGATCGTGGGACTCCGCTCTGTGGCGGAGGTCCCCTCTCTTCCTAAGAAGGGTCGCTTTCTCCTTGATTTCATGCTGGGTATAGCCATATGCTTAATCACGAGGAATTGGAAGGATAGCTCTCGACTTACTGCCAATGAATGGTGGAACCTCGTCTGCTTATATAGTAAATATGAGCAGATACCTCAGAGAGCTATTCCCCATGCCCAACCTCACTCTCGCTTGTCTAAATGGCAGATGCTTAATGATTATGTACAATCTGCTCATTGCTCCAACATGCCTGTATAATGTGCACTCATCATGTTTCAGATCACCGTTAGGTTTTGTAACACAATAATGTAAGTACACGCCCGCTTCGGGAATGATTAGTTTTCTAGAGAAGAAGCAGGGGGGAGGGGGGTGGCAGGGGTTTACTTTGGTGTATGTATTACACTTTATGTATTTGTCTTTTAGCTGTATGTCTTCCTTTTCCTTTGTTGTTATAAAACGAAAATAAAGAATTTAAAAAAAGAACATAAGAACATAAGATATGTCATACTGGGTCAGACCAAGGTCCATCAAGCCCAGTATTCTGTTTCCAACAGTGGCCAATTTAGGTCATATGTACCTAGCAGTTTCCCCAAGAGACACAGGTTCCACAATGCTTGTATTGGTTCAAGCATTGATATCCTGGGTCCCTTCTTAATAATGGTTTATGGACCTTTCCTCCAGGAACTTGTCCAAACCTTTTTTAAACCCAGCTACACTAACAGCCTTTACTACATCCTCCGGTAACAAATTCCAGAGTTTGATTACACGTTGAGTGAAAAAATATTTTCTTTTATTAGTCTTAAATAGTTTACCCTGTAGCTTCATTGCATGTCCCCTAGTCTTTCTATATTCTGATAACGTAAACAATCAATCTACGTTTGCCCGTTCCATTCCATTCATTAATTTATAGACTTCTATCATATCTCCCCTCAGCCGTCTTTTTTCCAGGTTAAAGAGCCCTAACCTTTTTAGCCTCTCTTCATAGGAGTATCCTTCCATCTCCTTTACCATTTTGGTGGCTCTTCTCTGAACCTTTTCTAAAATCGCTATATCCTTTTTAAGATACGGCGACCAGAATTGCACACAATATTCAAGGTGCTGTCTCACCATGGAACGATACCTAGCATTCTATTTGCTCTCTTGGCCGCCGCTGCACACTGGGCCGAGGTTTTTAAAATGGTATCCACAATGACGCCTAAATCTTTTTCCTGGGTGGTGGCTCCTAATGTGGACCCTTGCATCGTGTAACCATAGTTTGGGTTGTTCTTCCGTAGGTGCATGACCTTGCACTTGTCCACATTAAATTTCATCTGCCATTTTGATGCCCAGTCTTCCAATTTATCAAGATCCTCTTGCAAATTTCCACAATCCTCTTGGGTTTTAACAACTTTAAATAGTTTTGTGTCATCTGCAAATATGATAACCTCACTCGTTATTCCACTTTCCAGGTCATTTATGAATATGTCAAAAAGCAGCGGACCCAGCACAGATCCCTGGGGTACACCACTATTCACCTTTCTCCATTGGGAAAATTGGCCATTTAGCCCTACCCTCTGCTTTCTATCTTTTAACCAGTTCCTGATCCACAATAGACACTGCCTCCTATCCCATGACTCTTTAGTTTTGCCAAAAGTCTCTGATGAGGGACCTTGTCAAAGGCTTTCTGAAAGTCCAGATACACAATATCAACCGACTCACCTTTGTCCACTTGTTTATTCACTCCTTCAAAAAAGCATAACAGATTAGTAAGACAAGATCTTCCTTGTCTAAAGCCATGTTGGCTGTCTCCCATTAGGTCATGACTATCTACATGCTGAGTAATTTTATTCTTTACGATGGTTTCTACCATTTTTCCCGGTACTGATGTCAGGCAGTCCTCCAATCTTCAGGTATTAGAGATGATTTTAATGATAGTTCACAGATTACTAATAGCAGGTCTGCAATCTCATATTTCAGTTCTTTCAACACCCTTGGATGTATACCATCCGGCCCGGGTGATTTGCTACTCTTCAGTTTATCTAATAGTTGTAATACATCTTCCCGATGTATCGATATTTCCTTCAATTCTTCCGCACCTTTAAATACCACTTCAGTCATGGGTAATATCCCTGCATTTCCTCAGTAAAGACCGAAGCAAAGAATTCATTCAGTCTCTCCGCTATCGCCTTGTCGCCTCTTAGTGCTCCTTTAACCCCTTGATCATCTAATGGACCAACTGACTCTCTCACAGGTTTTTTGCTACGAATGTACTTGAAAATGTATTTCGTGTTTTTGCTTCCGCAGCAAGCTTCTTCTCAAATTCTCTTTGCCTGCCTTATCAATGCCTTGCATTTGACTTGCCAGTGCTTGTGCTGTTTCCAGGTTTCCTGAAAAATGCTTTTTTGGCAACAACAGCCTCTCTGACCTCACCCTTAAATCATGCTGGCCGTTTTTTGGACTTCCTTCCACTTTTCTTAAAGCGTGGAATACAGCTGGTCTGGGCTTCCAAGATAGTATTTTTCAACAACACCCAAGCTTGATGTACGTCTTTAACCTTTGCAACTGCTCCTTTTATTTTTTTCTTAACTGTTTTCCTCATTTTATCATAGTCTCCCTTTCGAAAGTTGAAAGGTAGAACTGTGGATTTCCTTACTATCCCTCCTCCACTAATTAAATCAAAGGTGATCATGCTATGATAACTATTGCCACGTGGCCCCAACACCCTTATCTCTTGCACTAGATCTGGTGTTCCACTAAGGACTAGGTCTAATATGGCTTCCCCTCTGGTCAGTTCATGAACCAGCTGCTCCAAGAAGCAGTCATTTCTTTCATCTAGTAACTTTATCTCCCTAGCATGTCCTGACGTGACACTGACCCAGTCAATAACGGGGTAATTGAAATCACCCATTATTATTACTGCGCTGTAACTTTTGTTAGCTTCCTTGATTTCTTTGAGCATTTCATCATCCATTTGGTCATTTTGGCCAGGCGCTCGATAGTACACCCCCACTGCCATTGCCTTCCCCCTTTTACATGGAATTTCAATCCATATAGATTCTACAGCAGATTGTGTTTCCTGCAAAACTTTAATCCTTTCTGACTCAATGCCCTCTCTAACATAGAGAGCAACCCTTCCACCAATTTGATCAGCTCTATCATACCGATATAGTTTGTACCCAGGTATCACAGTGTCCCACTGGTTGTCCTCCTTCCACTATGTCTTTGATATTCCAATCATATCTAATCTTTCATTTAGTGGCGCAGAAGTTGAAATGGCACAGAAGTTGGCGCAGAAGTTGAAATGTTGGAGGGATACTCTGAGCATGAAGACATCCTACAAATTTGAGAAGGTGAGTTTATTGCTGCCAGATATACAAGGCGTGTCATTGCCTTATGAGACATCAGCAAGGGACTGTCTGTCAGTGATCATGAGGGAGTCACAGATGCTCAGTCATGTAGCTGTATCTAGAACGTAGTCTGGCAGAACATTTTGCAACACCCTAATCCACAGTGTCCCTGCCCACAATCTTACAACTTGACTAGGTCATCTTAACATAGAGGAAGCTCATGCTCTGCCATGACTGCTAACATCTTGAACACATGCGAGGACCAGCAATGCATACCTATAGGAATATGGGTTCAAGCAAATACACAGCATATTGGCACAGTGCATAGTAAACACGCCCTGTAAAGACATACCTTGTTTGTCCCAGCAATACCAGATAATCCACCTCCTTTGTGCCTGCTAAACAGGTCATTTGTGCCATGCACATGTAGAGGAACTGGTGGTTAGACTGTGGGAAATATGCATGGGTGCTGGGTGAAGAGAGGAATCTCAGTTACGAGAGCATTCCAGGGCATGTTTAAATGTCATCACACAGCACCCGTGTCCAGGGACATACACAGCACCACCATCTTCCAAAACGTTGCTCGTTTTCTCCCGGGCCCGTCTCCACTGAGTACCCATGGATGCCTCTTCTGGTCATGCTTCCTCTGTTAAACGTGTATCTCCTAAGCCTCCACTGTTAAAATATGTATGTCTCTCCTAAGCTGCTGTTTTCACTGACAGTAGTTTGCTGATGCAAACAAGACACTCATAAATACTGATGATAAATGAATGCTGTTGCAAACTAGACCATATACTAGTCCTCTACATGTCCAGAAAAGTGCTAGATAGGACTGTAAATATGAACAGGTATGTCATGGCATACCTTGTATCCAATGGTACTTGGCAGCCTGAAAAGGCTTCAGTGAGTCCTGCATTGGTCAGCTCTACAAACTTTCTTCAAAAATGCTAAGGATGGACCCTTATCAGTCACACAAGACATAATTCTGGAAACAGATGCTCAGCACCTATGAATAACAGCTGGTATACCATAATGGCATGGAGACCCAGGACTACAAATATGATTCCCCTTTCTCACTCAAACATAATCCTGTTCCAGATATTATAATGCCTCTGTATCATTCCATGGTACGACCGCACCTTGAATATTGTGTACAGTTCTGGTCACCGTATCTTGAAAAGGACATAGCATTATTAGAAAAAGTACAGAGAAGAGCCACCAAAATGGTGAAGGGGATGGAAGGCTACTCCTATGAAGAGAGGCTACAAAGGTTGGGGCTCTTCAACCTGGAAAAGAGACTGCTGAGGGGAGATATGATAGAGGTCTATAAATTAATGAATGAAGTGGAGCAGGTAAACGTGGATCATTTGTTTACGCTATCAGAATATAGAAAGACTAGGGGACATGCAATGAAGCTACAGGGTAAACTATTTAAGACAAATAAGAGAAATATTTTTTCACTCAACGTGTAATCAAACTCTGGAATTTGTTACCGGAGGATGTGGTAAGGGCTGTTAGTGTAGCTGGGTTTAAAAAAGGTTTGGACAAGTTCCTGGAGGAAAGGTCCATAAACCACTATTAAAAAGGGACCCAGGATAATCAATGCTTGACCCAGTACAAGCATTGTGGAACCTGTGTCTTTTGGGGATACTGCTAGGTACGTATGACCTAGATTGGCCACTGTTGGAAACAGGATACTGGGCTTGATGGACCTCGGTCTGACCCAGTATGGCATATCTTATGTTCTTACGTTCTTATGTTTTGTGTTTGCATGGTTTCTGCCCATTATTGGCAGGTGGTGCATGCCCCATGGTAGGAGGTTCCCATTTCACCAACATCTTTTGTTGCCTTTCCATCTCATTCCTCTGAGAATGTATCCTCTCCTGTTGCCTGATGAGGTTCTCAGAGGTGTAGTCATCAATCCACTGCTCGGTGAAACAGGTCCCAGGTTCTTATGTTCAGACTTACTCACATACACTTCTTATATCAAATGATGGAGTGGAGGAGTGGCCTAGTGGTTGGGGCAAGGTACTTCAGGCTGGAAGGTCAGGGGTTCAAATCCCACTAGAGGACAGCAACCTTGTGCTGGAAGGACTGGGGTTTCTAGTCTCACAGGTGCTGCTTGTGGTCTTGGGCAAGCCACTTAACCCTCCATAGCCCATGTTCCCTGTAAAATAGTTATCTCCAAGTTATAATGCCCTGTTCAATGTAATTTCAGTTTGTTCAATGTAAACTGCATTGATGCAAAATAGCATAGTATAGAAACATGATGACAGAAAAAGACCACATGGCCTATCTAGTCTGTCCTTCCATAACAACAACTACAACAGTCCACTTTTTACCTTTAGAGATCCTCTGTGTTGGTCCCATGCTTTTTTGAATTCAGTTAGTGTCCTCATCTCTACCACCTCCACTGGGAGACTATTCCATGGATCCACTACTCTTTCTGTAAAGAAATATTTCCGCATATCACTCCTGAATCTATCTCCCTTAACCCTCATCCCATGTCCCCTCGTAGCAGAACTTGCTTTCAAATGAAAGAGGCTCTCTCCCTGAACATTTATGCCACGGAGGTATTTAAACATCTCAATCATATCACCTCTATCCCGCCTTTCCTCTAAGGTGTACATATTAAGATCCTTAAGTCTGTCCTCATATGCTTTATCATGAAGCCCATTAATCATTTTAGTAGCAACCCTCTGCACCGACTCCATCCTGTTCATATCCTTTTGAAGGTGCGGTCTCCAGAATTGCACACCATACTCCAAATGAGGTTGCACCAAAGACTTATACAGAGGCATTATCACCTCCTTTTTTCTGCTAGCCATTCCTCTCCGTATGCACCCAAGCATCCTTCTAGCTTTTGCCGTCGCCTTTTCTACCTGTTTAGCTACTTTAAGATCATCAGACACAATCACGCCTAGGTCCCGCTCTTCTTTAGTGGACAAAAGTACTTCACCTCCTATACTGTATTGCTCCCTTGGATTGCTGCAGCCCAAATGCATGACCTTACATTTTTTAACATTAAATCCCAGCTGCCAGATTCTAGACCATTCTTCAAGCTTAGCTAGATCCCTCCTCATGTTATCTACACCTTCCTGGGTGTCTACTCTATTGCAGATTTTGGTATCATCTGCAAAGAGGCAAACCTTACCCGACAGCCCTTCTTCTATATCACTAACAAAGATGTTAAAAAGAATCGGACCAAGGACAGATCCCTGGGGCACACCACTGGTAACATCCTTCTCCAACTGCACTCAGGAAACAGGCCCACTAACTCCTGATTAGATGTTAGCAGTTTCTAAACCTGAGGAGGTTACTGGAGTTCAGCAACCTACTGTGCTCAAGGAAAGTTCCCTAAAGCAGCAAAAAGAAAGTAACCTTGCTTTAAAAAATATGCAAAAAACCCTTTTAAGAGCTCCCAATGTAATATAATAAAACAAACAAACAAACCCTCAAATCCTTACTGTTTGTTTGATTTGTGGAGCCCTGGTTAGGAAAGCCTCAAAAGGGCAGGGCACTGGAGCCTTTTATGCAGGCTTCAACTGCACTCAGGAAACAGGCCCACTAACTCCTGATTAGGTGTTAGCAGTTTCTAAACCTGAGGAGGTTACTGGAGTTCAGCAACCTACTGTGCTCAAGGAAAGTTCCCCTAAAGCAGCAAAAAGAAAGTAACCTTGCTTTAAAAAATATACAAAAAACCCTTTTAAGAGAATGTAAGTAAATATCAGCATTCCCATTTTACATAACACAGGAATTGTTAGGGCCCCCCTCCCCCTGATTAGCTTCTTTAGCACAAACAACAAATATCAATATAGCCAGAATGATCACTATTGCTCTTCTTCTAATGTCTTTAAGGGTAGTTATTGATGTCACTTGAGCTTATATGATCCCCTCACCCCTGATTTTTGTTAATTAAAAATGCATCTTTTGGTGGTCTACAGACTGCAGTCACACCATTTTGAAGCATACTTTTCACAATCTCTATACAAACACAGCAGAATAATTTCTAAGTACAGACCTTATTCCATGTCTTTGCATGAATTACAGGCACATCTGAGGGGAACACAAAAAAATACAGCGGTGTTTCCTGAATATGTTTTCTATGTCTCTATGGCAAACAATGCCCCTGTTCCGGCCCTCCTGGGCAAGTTCTGAGATCCCCATTTTCACACCGTGAACATGCAAAGAGAAGTGCTCAGGAATACAACCATAGACATTTGCGGGAGTAGCCTGTCTCTTGTGCACTTGCAAACGGCCTATTTGGGTTATGGAATACCCCCATTGTGGTTAGCATAGGCATCTTCAGTGTGTGCTACCTGGCAATGTTGCAGTTTGGTGCAGGGGCAGGGCAGGTGTAAATATTCACATATAAAAATTGCAAGTACACCCATGAATTATGATACTTTATAATCTATGCGGGTACTGTGTACTCTATCATACTATAGCCAGATCATGCCCCTGGTTATGCCTACCAGCAAAGTACTCACTTTCATGATATTTCTAAACCACTTGCTATTTTATAAAAGTCCTTTTATGTGCATATGCTAAGGATTTCATAAAATTACTCCCATGGTGCTTTGTAATAAAGATATCATTATAATTTTTCAACACAGGGCATGAACCTCTATTAAGTTTACACATTTGATGTTGGAGAATGAACTAAAGCTGTCAGAAAATGTAATTGCATGTTTTAACTGAACTAGATGTTTTACTCCTCAGCAGAAGGCATAGCTTCCTTTCAAATGTAACCCAATGGTTATGGAAGGTATAGGAGAAAAAAACAATTATATTTTTTAAATACCTGTTGGGGGCTCTGTGGCCTGCAGATATGTGGTACTTCAGGTAGCAGCTCTGGACTCTGGGGTGAGTGCTGTCAGGCGCACTTTGAGGGCCGTG
The DNA here is from genome assembly GCA_033557465.1 of Ichthyophis bannanicus. NCBI lineage: Eukaryota > Metazoa > Chordata > Amphibia > Gymnophiona > Ichthyophiidae > Ichthyophis > Ichthyophis bannanicus. Next base: position 631,075,155 of record CM066034.1, on the reverse strand, counting down.
GGGGGGGGGGGGGGGCGGTAGCCAGAGATTAGAGAGGGCATTTTCTAAAAAACCCTGGAATTGGGGCTAAGGACTTGGTGATCTTGGCTGGCATGGCCTCCTTTGGGGCCAGAGCTGTGCTGGTCAGGTGGAAGCCAGCGTTTTCCCTTTAAGGAGGAAAGGTTTTAGACAGCAAGCAGCCCAGGGTGCCTGATGTGCACAGCTGAAGTGAGGCCGAGTTGGCTGCATACTATGTGCTTGAGATTGAATTGCTCCTTGTTCAGAAATGAAGGAAATTTTCATTTTGGAGTGCTCTCTAGGCTAAATCCCCGAGGAAACCTGACTCTTACTGGTGTTCTGGTTAGCTGTGAGGAGTGTCAAAAGAAAATCTATTTCAGAGCCTGTGCCTGATATGTCAGACTCCTTCTATAATTCCAGTTTTGAAAGTATTGAATTGAAACTTATTTTTAAATGTCTGCAAAGGACAATACTCTGATAATTCAGAATTTTAAAGACTCTGCTCACTATTAAGTATCTTATGGCAGTGCCTTATTGAAAGTTTAGCTGAGGCAGCAGAGTATCTGAGCTGGATTAAGAGAAGTCTGAATCTGCTTTAAGACTTTTCTCCTTACTAGTGCTGAATTGTTTTAAAATGGTATGCTTGGATCGTGTGTGTGTTGTTGGAGTGAATGAAAGAAGGGGAAGGACAATTATTTTTTTATTTTATTGGACTACTAGTTTAAAAAAAAGAATCCCTCAGTTTGAAAACTGAGAAGTGCCACTACCCCAGACGAGTGTAGAGGTAGTTCTCATTTTGAGTTTTATAGTTAGGGTATAGGATGATGGTGATGGACTAGAGAGTGAGCTTGGACTATGGGCCGGAGGAAGGAATCTTGAGTGGAGAAAGTGGAGGGCCTCAATGCAAGACAAACTGAGAAGGAAGACAATTAACCTCACATAAACGCGGGTGCACTTTTAGGACACTCTAAAGTCATATTCAAGCTAGGAGTTTTATTTAAATGTAAAGAAACTCCTGAGAAATAAATGCATTTCTTAGATACTTGCTAGAAGCATTTTAGAAAAAAATACATGTAAAACTGCTTTATGCTTGTCCTGTGAGAGTTGTTGTTGTTAAGTGCCATTGAATCGATGTCAACTCATGGTGACCCTCTGGATAGCTGTTCTAAACTTTTGTTCAGTCTTCAGACAGGGAGCTCATTGTTGATAGAGTGGCATCCATAGCTGCTGTTATTGTGTTGATCCATCTCATTGCTGGCCTTCCTCTTTTGCATTGATCTTCAACCTTGCCAAGCATGATGTCTTTCTCTAATGATCTCTCCCTTTGCATGACGTGTCCAAAGTATGAAAGTCAAAATCTTGTCATCTGAGCTTTTAAAGAAAGCTTTGGTTTGATCTCCTCTAATACTGACTGATTTGTTCTTCAGGCAGTCCATGGTAGACACAATATTCTTCACCAGCATCATAATTCAAAGACATTTATTTTCTTCTTGTCTATCTTTTTCACTGTCCAACTTTCACATCCATAAGATATTATAGAAAATACCATAGCTTGGACAAGTCATATCTTTGCATGGAGAGAGACATCTCTGCTCTTGAGAATTTTGTCTAGGTCCTTCATAGACATTCTGCCGAGAGCAATATGTCTTTGGATTTCTTGACTGCTTGTTGCTTCTTTATTGATTATTGATCCAAGCAGGTTAAAGTTGTCTGCTATTTCAATTTCTTCTCCATCAGTGATTAACATTGATTTTGCCAGTTGTCAGGATCTTTGTCTCCTTTACTTTAAGGTGCAGGCACATTTTAAGACTATGTTCCTTGACCTTGAGAAGCAAATGCTTCAGATTGTCTTTGCTTTCAGCCATTATTATGGCATCATCAGCATAGTGAAGGTTGTTGATGGATCCTCCACCAGTCTTCACATCTCAGTTGTTTTCATTCAGTCCTGCTTCTCTGATGATTTCTTCTGCATATAAATTAAACAGGTACGGGGAAAGCATGCAGCTTTGTCGTACACCTTTGCTGATTTTAAACCATTCTGTTTCTCCTTGTTCCATTCAAACCGTTGCTTCTTGATCAATGTAAAGGTTGTGCAAGAGAACCATTGGGTGTTCTGGTCTACCCATGCTTCTTAATGTGGCCCAGAGTTTCTCATGGTTTAGAGTACACAGTCAAACGCCTTGCTGTAGTCAGTAATACACATATAGATATCCTTTTGGTATTCTTTAGTCTTTTCAAGGATCCATCTCACATTCGCGATGATGTCTCTTGTTCCTCGCCCTTTCCTGAACCCTGCTTGCACTTCGGGTAGTTCTTGTTCCAGGTATAGTTGTAGTCTCTGTTGAATAATCTTCAGTAGAATCTTGCTGGCATGTAGGATCACAGCGATTGTATGATAAGAATACCTAAAGGGTGAAAAAAGGAATTTCAGGAAAGAGTTTTAACTTTGTGACAATTGTTTTATTTGATGAATAGTATTTTATACTTATTTCAAGAACAACACTGGGATTCTGAAAACAATTTTGAAGGCAAGGGAAATAAGAATTGTGCTATGATTAGCTTTCTAGGTGCAATCTTATTCAGATTGTTCAGTAGTATTATGACACTTTATGCTGTTTTAAATTGGGTTTTCCATTGGCTGGAGCCTCAGAATTTGAATAATTGTAATCCTTTAACATAATTATTTAAATAATAAGAGATTATTTAAATAATTCACAACAGTTGTGTATGTAATATTTGCCACTCTTACTAAAATACACCTGAGCTATTTAACTGAGTCATGCACTATAACACCAAAATGATGCTTGAAAATCCAAAGAACATCTAAGTAACCTCAAACTTATTTTTTTCCAGTGTTTTCGTTCTCATTTCAGGAAAGAACTACTGGATGTGGTTAGGTTTTTTTTTTTCTTTTTTTCTGGGAAATCCTTCTGTAAGGTTATTTAAACCTGAGGTATTAGTCAACCTATGATTGCAAGATCTTCTCCTTCAAGGTAAAAGTAAGGCTGAACTGCTCCTCAGTGTCTAGGGGTGGTTACACTATCTTCATGAGATAAAACAGTTTTTGGAATTTTGCACTTAGTAGCTAGGGGAGAGAGCAACAGATATTGCAGAGGAAGATGGCCCCCTAGAATCTTCTCTGAATCACAAGTACTTTCTCTAACACTAACTTGGTAATTATCCTGGTCAAAATGTTTTCCAAAAGGAAAGAAAGCTTGTTAAATTGTTATGCCCCTGTGACTGTGTATATGTGTATCTCCCTAATAACTTTACATTTTCAGGACATCTCAAGGGAAATGACAATTCTGACGTAGGTGCTTTTTATCTGCACGCATGCAGGGAATGTGGTTGCAGTCATGTCCCTAAAAGTAGGCTCCATTAGTTTAGGGTGGAATTCTTTATTAGCTTCTCAAATAATTATGTTGTAAATAATGACGTGCATTCATTAGCACACATTCAATTAGTTAGCACACCTTAAAATTTTGAGTGCACACAAATTCGCTTTAATGTGCAGTTGTCTACGAATTAATGGATGTGCTATGAATTTGCACTCATGATAAATGTTAGCACAGGGTTTGCTGCTTGGTAACCACCCAATGCTAAAAATACTGCGAGAACTAGATTGCACATGATTGGACAGGGATTTGGTGGGGTTAAGGATGGAACATTGGTGCTGACCTGGTTAGCATGGGTCTTATGGATACACACTAACCACAATTGTTGCTGTAAGCATGGGTGCACTGAGTAGCACCTTAAGAGGTGGTAGTAAGTGCCCCTGTGTTCTGGTTAGCATGGTACATGCATTAACAATGTGCTAATGGCCGTGAGATAGATGCACATGCACCCTAAAGTTAACACGGGTCTCTAGTCTAGTTTCATGGCTCACAAATATACTACTGGTGCAAAATATCTATTATGTATTATGAAATTTGTGTTATGTTTATGTTTATTTTATTTGATCAACTGCCCTTAACAAGTGCATCGGAGCAGTGTACAATAAAAACATAGAGGGGGCAGGGGGAGGGGGCAAGAAAAGGAACTCCATAAATGCAGATAAAAAGGAAAGTTATTCATACATTCGAGGGCAAGGGGAAGAGGGAAGAGAGTCGTAGGTCAAGGGGGGGAGACAGATGGGGGAAGTCAAATGTTTTCTGAAAGAGGAGTGTTTTACTGAAATACTGACCTGCATTATCCAGGTAGTGCCGCTGAATATCTCCACAGACTGCCCTGAAACTATCTGAATAGTGATGGGACAGTCTGTCAGAGGGGTAGGATAGATGGTGCTAACTGGATAAATGGTGTCCATACAGTTAGCCCAATGTTCTGCTGCCACTAATCTGCCAAACCTAGACTGTATGAAAAGTATACTTAAGTTGTGAGGCAGATAGGTACCAGCTGAATATTAATGCTAAGGGGGTCATTCTGTGCCATGAACAGTGGGAATGGTTGTCCTATTGGGACATACATCCCCGCTATTCGTCCCCCCGCTGCCCCAGTTCATAGGCTCCCTGTATGTACAGCTGTGTTGTATGGGGAGCCGTAGACAGGGGCGGGAGGGGTAGGCAGGAGGCGGGTAAGGGCAAGGTGTGGGCAGTGTGAGACTCCAGGTATACAGGGCCGATTAATAGGTTGGCCCTGTACATCCAGGGTCTGCTGGATAGAAGGGGGACTTATTCTACCTCTGAGGTGAAATAAATTCCCATGGACATTGAGGGATGGCGGCGTACGGTAGGGACAGACTGGTGAGAGGCGAAGGGGGTTCCTTGTAGCCTGACCTTGGCCATGGGAGGCTGGATTGGGGGTCGGGCTGTGGAGAAAGGGCATTTTGGGTTGGCGGCTGGGGATTGCGGCTCTGTAATTGTGCCATGGTGCCATGGCAACGAGACACCATGGCACTGATGCTCCATTATAGAGCCAGGCTGAGTTAGCCAGATATGTGACTGGGCATGTGGCCTGCTAGAATTGGAGCCCAGCCTGCACATCCAGGCCATAGACCCAATTCTGATTCCGTGGGCACGTCTAACCCCCTTGGGATCATAATTGGGTCTACTTCTGTATGCCTTGATTCTGATCAGCCGTACAGGGACTGGATGGCCAGTAGAGAATCGGCCTGTTTGTGGATAAAGTCACCATTTATCCAGCTAGTGCCACTCAGACTGGATGTTCAGTGGCAGCTCCTATCCTGATACTGCTGCTGAAAATCCTATTGATACTCAAGCGCCTCAGCTGACTGCGGTAGTATTTGAATAGCCAACATTTTGAAAATCAGCAACCAAACTGTTGAGGGGAGCGGTTGTGTGAAGCTATTTCATCACATGTAGGCATTGCTTTGAGGTTATTGCAGCTCATCTGATCCAAAATGTCACTATGCATTTTGAGATTACTGGGAAATGGAGTGTAAAATACGCATTATGATTGATACATACAGCCTTGATGTCTGCCCTTTCAGGTTTGGCCTGTATTTCCTCGTGGAAGAAGGATCTGTAATTGGCAGGCTTAAGTGCTATTGTTTGAATGGCACCTCTAAAGAATAATTCTATGTTTCCTTTTATCTCTTCTAAATTGTTGCTAGCTTTTAGAATTGTGTAATAGCTGGATATTCTGGCTGCAACTCCATGACATATTCTTCAGACTCCCATCTGTAGTGACAGAAAGCATTTATAAGCATTTATGTTTGTCAATAAAATGAAGGCCGAAGATGAGATGGCATGTTATGGGCCTTGCTGCCATGTGTGGAGAAGATTATGAATGGATACAAGACGGCATGATTAGAGATGTGAGAAGTGCTGTGTTTGGCCGCTGAGCTTCTATGCCCTACTATTCTTCCTGTAGCCCCCTCCTCCAACTCACCTCCTCTTTAAGGGTATATAGCTCACCAAATGGACATATCTAATGGAATGGAATGTATTATAAGGGGCTCCAGGCAGCTTGGTACTTGTACCCTGCTAGTGATGAAAGGAAGCCTTCCCTTGAACTGATAATGATGATGATGATGGCCAGGTCATAATGAAGATGCCCTGTAACAGGAGTTCTGTCTGAGACAAGCAGTTATTTAAACAAGATGGAGCTATGGAATGGCAAGGACTCTGAAAAAAGATAAAAGTAAAACTATTTGCTACAGAGAGGATTACCTATCTCCCTAAATTCTATACAATACTGGTAGCCCATCTGACTGACATAGCAGTTTGTAAAGAGAGAGTATGGGTTATTTAGATGCATATATTGCAGGAAATATTTGGATCCATATCGGGATCCTAAAGCACTGGCAGTTAGTATTCCCAGACCTCCTCTGCTATGAGCATTCCAGACCAAACAACCACAGGTTATCAGCATTGGTAAATAATAACATGCTAATGGAGGATGTATTGGCTCGTGTCTGACTTTTGGAATGGAGAATGTTAGACTATAGGGGCATAAGGATATGTGTCATACATAATGACAATGATAGGTGATATGCCAGTAGCAGGTGCGGTCCCTGTAGCTGGAAATAAGAAAATTCGACCAACATTATTTATTAACACATTTGAATAGAACATATAAGTCTATATTCAAAGTTGTTAGCTGGCCAGCTAAATGGAGACCAGTCAGCTAAGGGCACTAATCGCATTATTAAGCAGCACCATCCTGACAGTGCCACTGACGATATCCATAGACCGCCATGTCACTGTCTGATTAGTGCAGGGGTGGTCTGTGAGTGGAACAGAGGCTTGTTAGCCCAAACAGGCTAAATCTCAGCACTTATCTGGTTTGCCCGATTTTCAGCCGGGACTTAATCTTTGTGCTTGGGCTACACAAAAACTGCCCTAAATTGTAATTTGGTTAAGTCCCAGATGAAAATTGAGCAAACCAGGTAAGTGTGAGACTTAGCTGAGTTGTACTACTCAGCAGGGAGAGTCAGCAGCAGCTCCAATCTGGTTACTGGTCCTGAATACCCCAGTGATATTTAAGCGCCATTGTTGACCACTGTGGCGTTTGACTATCAGCAGGTATAAATATTGAGACCATATCTTTTAAAACATTTTCCAAAGTATAATTGCATAATAAAAAAAATGACAATAATCACAATGGATTCATTGTTCTGGGTTGGGGGGAGCAGGCCAGCTAAGAATTGTACATCACCCTGATGTTACAAAGGAGCGGTATATCAAGTAACTTAGTAAACATAAACATAATCATAATGTGTAGCATCTATGAGATCATGCAGGTGTTCCCTCCAGATTGCTTATATATGAGGCCCAAAGAGATCAAGATGTCCTGGAAGCTCTGTTGTATATCTTGACACATTGCCATGATCTTCTAGAGGACGTCTGAGTAACTGAAGGGACTTTATGCTGATCCATCTGGTCAAGTTGGGAGGCAGAGTAGACAGACTGGGTAGCCAGAAGCTGTAGGGGATCACTAGCCTGCCCCTCTGCTCTCTCTTGGGCCTCCCTCTTCCTTCCCCATTTCTTGTCCAGTTCTTCCTAGGGAAACTCCTCCCTTTCTTCTTCTTCTTCCTCCTCTGTCTTTCACTCCTCCTCCTGCTGAAACTCCCTCCCTCCTTCTCCTCCTCTGGCGCTCTTTGCTTCCATCACTGACATGAGAGACACCTGTGGCTGCTACAGGTCTTCCTCCTCTGCCAGCTGGTTTTGGACCTGCTGTAGCACATTGGATTGGGTCCTCCAGATCACCCAGAAGTGGGTTTTTGGTGTCCCAATTTCCCTGTAGATCTTAAATTGTCTACAGAACAAGAGAGAAATGCACATTTTTAGTGGATTCCCACCTCAGTGTCACTGTTCCCTGCAACCCTCATACCTGGTTAAATAGCTATCCAGAGGGTCGCCATGAGTCGACTCCGACTCGACAGCACTTAACAACCACAACATAGCAAGGCAGCTGACTGGACAGGTGTTGGTATATAGTAGGAAGAGTGAAGGCAATGGCATGTTGACACTGATGAATGTTACATTTTTTTTGATGGGGGGGGGGGATATTCCTTCCTGTCTCACCTCCTTAAGCAGCCATGCCAGATGGCAGATTCTATGTGGCTGTTGTATGCATGTGAGCAGCATCTACAGTAAGATACACTGGCCTCCGACCATGACACTATATATGGAATCTCATGCAGGATGGCATTTCTGGCTGTTATGTGTTAGGTGCCTGCCCCCATAGGTGTCATCCCTCTGCTATATGGAATGTGCTACCGGGATGTGGAATAGATGCATGGACAGATGATTTCTGCTTATCTTTATAGCCTCTATCCTTCCATTTTGAGAAAGGTGTCCTTGTTAGAGATCACGATCTGAGAAATTTCTCTCCTTTTTGGTCGCCATGTTGGTGGCCCTCTAGTGAATGTTGTTAAATGCAGGACTGAAAACACATACCGTACCCAACTAGAGATCAGGTAGACTTGAATAAGCAGCAAGTAAGTTGTTACATAAACATACAGCATCTGGAAATGCCCCCAGTTCCATTTGCAAATGGCCATACTAGTAGGAGGCCCAACAAAAAGACGTGGATGGCAAAGGAGGACGTATAATACCTTTATTAACCAACATCAGCCAAAGGCCCAACACAGGCCGTGTTTCGGATTACCCTTCTTCAGGGGCTAAATGGCTGAAGGAAAAGTGTGTAACTTGATCAATAAAGACCTAAAACAATTTATATCTTCACAGATATGCTGATTTGGAATAAATCTTCCTATCAGTGTAATTGTGCAATCCGCTGTCCGTCCCGCTACTCGCTTTTACACACTTTTCCTTCAGCCATTTAGCCCCTGAAGAAGGGTAATCCGAAACACGGCCTGTGTTGGGCCTTTGGCTGATGTTGGTTAATAAAGGTATTATACGTCCTCCTTTGCCATCCACGTCTTTTTGTTGGACCTCTCTGGTACGTGGTGTCGTGCCCCCTGTTGGACCCCATACTAGTAGGAGGCTACAGACCCCACTTGCCCATTGATATCCATTTATTTTCACCGCCATTCGTATGCTGTAAATAAAAAGGATGTGCAATCATGAGCACACCTTCAATTTGTTAGCACTCCTTAAAAATTTCAGTGCACACAAAATCATTTTAATGTGCAATTGCCTACGAAATAATGCATGTGCTATGAATTTGCACTCTGAGGGTATGTTTACTAACATGTGGTTAGTACCCAGTGCTAAAGATACTACGCTAACTGGAAAGCACATGATTGGATGAGGACTGGGTAGGTTAAAGATGGAACATTGATGCTGGCCTGGTTAGCATGGATGTTATGGGTATACACTAACCACAATTGTTGCTGTTAGTTCTGGTTAGCATGGCACATGCATTAGTAGTGTGCTAAGGGCAGGAGGATAGATGCACATGCCCCTAAAGTTAGCATGGGTCACTAGTCTAGTTTCATGTCTCACACACATAGTACTGGGTGCACCCTTTAGTACTTTAGTAAACATGCCCCTAAAATTTCTAACATGTATTATGAAATTTGTATTAAATCAAATTCATGAAATGTACAAAAAAAGCACATCCCTAATAAATAATGTGAATTCTTCATTTGAAATTAAATAGAATAGAATATGACAATTAATGACACCAATGGGCCTGTTTCCTAAGCTACTGCAAAACTGACCTTTAATCTGTGTTACTGGATTGTTTTAATACAGATTTAATGCAAAACTGCAGGCTCTGTTGAAGGTGTGCTAGTAACACACTGATGTTATTGCAACTGGTAACACAAGATCTGATACTGGAAGTGTAATGGAGAGCCAGATAAAGGATAATACCCCTATCACCCTCACAGGTCACCCCTTACGTGCTGATTTCCTTCTCTAGATCAAGAGCTAGATCCCTTGATGACCTAATCCCATCCGTGGAAGTATCTTGATCCCAGATACCTCCTCCTCTGGGTACCTAGAAACATAGAAACATGTCAGCAGAAAAATACTATATGGCCTTTCTAGTCTGCCCTTCCATATCAAATACTAGTGTCCCTTTTTATCCTTTAGAGATCTGTGTTTATCTCATGTTTTCTTGAATTCCGATACTGTCCTCATCTCTACTATCTCCACTGGGAGACTATTCCACACATCTACACTCTTTCCATAAAGAAATATTTCTGCATATCACTCCTGCATATTACCCTTTCACCTTCTTCCTATGTCCCCTCATTGCAGAGCCTACTTTCAATTGAAAGAAGCTCTCAACTTGTGCATTTATACCTTGGAGGTATTTAAATATCTCTATCATACTTCCTCTATCCCACCTTGCCTCTAATGTATACATATTAAGATCTTTAAGTCTGTCCCCATATGGTTTATAATGAATACCACTAACCATTTTAGTAACCACCCTCTGCCTCCATCCTGACACCATCCTGTTTATATCCTTTGAAGGTGTGGTCTTCAGAATTGCTCACAATATTCCAGATATGGTTGCACCAGAGTCTTATACAGAGGTACTATCACCTCCTTTTTTCTGCTGGCCATTCCTTTCCCTATGCACCCAAGCATCCTTCTGACTTTAATTGTCACCTTTTCTCCTATTTGGCCACTTTAAGATCATCAGAAACAATCACGCCCAGGTCCTGCTCTTCTTTCGTGGACAGAAGTACTTCACTCCCTACCTGTTCCGCTTCCTTGGATTTTTGTAGCCCAAATGCATGACCCTAAATTTTTTGGCATTAAATAGCAACTGCCTATTGACCATTGAATATAAATATTTGTTAAGCAATTCCGCTTTATCCTCATCAGCTTTTACATATTCTTCCCCTTCATCCTTGAGTCTGAAAATACCACTTTTGTTCTTCCTCTTCTCATTTACATATATGAAAAATGCCTTATCCCCTCATTTTATTGCATTGGCTGTTTCCTCCTCTTTTTGAATCTTTGCTTTCCTGACTACTTTGCTAGCTTCTATAAGTTTTTCCAAATATAGATGCAATATGATTTTTCCCAGCCATTGTTCAGTTGGTAGAGCTTAGGTACCTGTTGAAGCAAAAGAGAGAGAGAGAGAGATGTATCAAAGTACCAGCCAGTTTCCCAGTTGTTCTTTCAGAGAAAAAGCAGTTAACCTCTTTTAGGTGTGTTCTAAGTGTGCTGTTCCAAGTCCCTGTATGTAGCTAATCGGCAGGTACCCTATAAATCAAGTCTGCTCATATGTGGTGGATGGGAGTTGGGGGGTGTAGAGAGGGAACAAAAATCTGATGAGGTGTCAGTAGCTTCAAAGAGCTGAAAAAGATGCTAAAAGCAGAGTTTTTAACCTACACCACGAAAGAAGATATTTCCCCTTTTGAACTAAAGCACCTAAAAGAATGTAACTTTGTTTTAAAAAATGTAACAAGGCCCTTTTAAGATCTCTTAGGCAAAGAGCTAGTAATTAAAATCCATAAATTCTTACTTTTGCTTGAAATGCAGAACCCCTGTTAGGAATGCCTCAACAATGCAAGGCTCTGAAGACTTTTATGCAGCCCTCAGCTGCTCTCAGTCCTTTCACAGGCTAATCAGGCCCACTATCTCCTGATAAGGTATCAGTAGCTTCAAAGAGCTGAGAAAGATTCTAAAAGCAGAGTTTTAAACCTACACCACTAAAGAAAATATTTCCCCTTTGAACTAAAGTGCCAAAAATAATGTAACTTTGATTTAAAAATGTACCAAAACCCTTTTAAGAGCTCTCAGGCATAGAGCTAGAAATTAAAAGCCACATACGTTTACCTTTGCTTGAAATGCAGAGCCCCTGTTAGGAATGCCTAATATGGGGGTCATTCTGACCTGCGACATGCAGCGATATACATCTGGTTTGGATGTGCAACCCCTGCTATTCGCAGGGACTGTATTCTGATGATAGAGCTCCAGCACATACAGCGGCTTTGTGTGGGGAGTTCTGGATGGGGGCAGGAGGGGGAGTGCCAGAAGAGGAGTGCGGGTGGAGTGAGGACGGGCCATACAATCCGGACATACAGGGCCAATTCAGGTCATGGCCCTGTACGTTTGGCAGGACAAAGATGGACGTCAGACTTATTCCACTTCCAAGGTGGAATGAGTCCAACGAATGGTGGAGATCAGGCCAGGGCTCCCCCAAACCATGGCGCAGTGTCAAGTAGGCACCTGCCATCTGATCCCGGCCCTGGTGGGGGTGAAGGCTATTATGGTTGTCGGGCCTTTCTGCACTCCTGCATGGCTTCCCAGTGTCATGGTGATGAGACGCCATGGCACCAGGGGCTCCAGCAGGAGCATAGGGAGGGCTAGCCGGGGAGGTCAATGGATGTTCACTGTGACAGATTCGGGGCACATCCGGCCTAAGTATCCGATTCTGCACCCATGGGAACGTCTAGCTTCTGCATATGAAGAATCAGGTGCATTTTTGGGTACAGACAGCCCAGACATGCCCCGATTGGAATTGGCCTCTACTTGTATGAGTCTTGCTGGGTGTCCTTCATACGTACATATGGAAACGGTATTTGGAGGATATATTTTGCATATGGAAGGGGCCTTTGTCATCCCTGCAGGGGTTTATGAAATGGCTTAATGCTCAGAAATTTAACCTGCAATTTGAATGCTCTTATGATTTGTATCAAATTTCATTCGTAGATATGATAAAAAAAGAGGGTTCACGATTGAGGACCACTTTGTTTAAAAAATCATTGGAGCGTAATAATCTTCATTTTGCCTCTATCACCTCTGTGGGAGAGGGAAAAAAGAAGAAACAGACTGTGAGCTCAGGTGAGGAGGCCTCGCAGAGCAGAGCAGAGGCTGACCACGGGACCCTGGCCATGGAATCTGAGGTGTGCCAGCTGTGAGGTTGTCAGGACACAGGAAAAGTGGTAAGAGAGAGGGCATAATGACATTTTAACATATGCATGTAGAGGTGTAAATGTGGGATAGTGCAGGGCTTACTCAGCAACCATTCACTGGCAATCAGGCCACTTTCACACTTGTCATGCATTCCAGGGTGAGACAGTATGTATAAAGTCATGACATGAGCCTGGGAATCTTGTAAAGACATCTGCTATTTGAACCTGAGCATTGCCATCTGCATATTGAGGGAGTGCAAGGTCTTTCTGTTGGGGTAGGTCCTCTCCCTCCCTGATGGGTGCATGTATGCAATTTATGATCCCCAACATTGATGGAATATGGGCCACTAAATAAAAATGAATGTTACTTCTGCTGCACTCTCTGAGGGAAGTTATATAGTCAGCACTGTATCCTCTAATGCCACTGACCTCCACCACCACAACCACTATAACCACCACCACAGTTGCCCTTGGCAGACATGTCTGTTTTTAGCTGCGAGGAGTATGATAGAACAGAAGTAGTCTGAGAAGTCTTATTCTTGTTGTAATGAATGTGTCACTTATATACACAAGTATTATCTCTCCTTGTGTCAAATAGGTTTGATGCTTCTTGGTGAAGACCTTGAAGAGCAAATAGAATTTTAGCATAACTCATATAAGAACGTAAACTTCAGAACATAAGAAATGCTATACTGGGTTGACCAAGGTCCATCAAGCCCAGTATCCTGTTTCCAACAATGGCTAATCCAGGTCACAAGTATCTATCACGTTCCCAAAAGGGTACACAGATTGCAAAATGTTAAGTAGTAGATTTCCTTGGTTCTCTTTAATAATGGTTTATGGACTATTCCTCCAGGAACTTGTCTAAACCTTTTTTAAACACAGCTTTTACTACATCCTCTGGTAATGAATTCCAGAGTTTGATTGCTCATTGAGTGAAAAAAGATTTTCTCTTATTAGTCCTAAATGGGCTACACTGTAGCTTCATTGAGTGTCCTCTAATCTTTCTACTTTTTGAAGGAGTAAACAAGCAATTTAAATTTATCCGTTCCACTCCATTCATTATACACCTCTATCATATCTCCTCTCAGCCATATCTTTTCCAAGTTGAAGAACCCTAATCTTTTAAGCCTCTCCTCATAGGGGTATCCTTCCATTCCTTTTACCATTTGGTGGCTCTTCTCTTCTTTTCTAATTCTGCTATATCCTTCTTAAGATACGGCGACCAGAATTGTACACAATATTCAAGGTGCTATGGAACAATACAGAGGCATTATAATATCCTTGACTTTGTTCTCCATTCCTTTCCTTATGATTCCTAGCATTCTATTTGCTTTCTTGGCCACCGCTGCACAGTGGGCAGAGTGTTTCAATCTGCAATGATAGCTAAATCCTTTTCCTTGGTGTTGGTTCCACTAGGGACACTTTCTCCAAATGGTTAAGTTTGCGCATATCATGACCTCAGTTCTAAGCCAGGGTATGTGGGGTCCAAATTTCAGTTGGGCGGTGCTATGTAATAGGGACATATCTGGGATTTTTGAAGGGAACTACCCATGTAGGTACCCTTCGAAAATCCCAGATAAGGCCTTTACACGGGTAACTAGGGACATTACCCGTGTAAAGGCCTTTGAAAATCGGTCCCGTGGAGTATAATCTCAGTCTCTCAAATTTACTGCTAATGTTTGGCATAGTACTTCAATCGTGCCAAAGAGAGCTTCCTTTTGAAGTTTTTAAGATGTAACATTTTTCTTTATCAAGCCTGTGGCTCCCAATACAATGGGAAATATTTCTGTATCTTTCTGCCACATTGTCTTGGGGGTATGTTTACTAAAGTTTCTTAACTTGCGCGCCACGCAATTAGCGCGCGCTAAGGTACCTTAGCGCACGCTAATGTTGCGTATGGGGCAGAAATGTGCACGCTCATGTGCGCGGCGCGCTAATGTGCGATGAAGGCGGGGAAAGGCTCCCGGAGGACGGAGGAAGGCTCCCCAGGGGCGGAGAGAAGGGGTCAATGGGTGGAGAGTGGGAGGGGAGAGGCTCCCCGCACACTAGCGAGGTGAAATATGAGGCTAAAAATAACGCGAGTGAAAACCTCGCGTTAGAGCCGATTTAAAGGGAAGAGAAACCATTTCTGTCAGCAATGTACAGCAAAACCAGGGAAACCTACTAAAAAGTGATAAGTGTGATACATGTGCAAAGAACAAAAGTACAAATAAACATTGAAAAGGACCCCAACAAAATAAAAAAAAATTATAATCAAGCTGGGCAATAGTGATAGTAATGGGAAACATCAAAAACCCCTCCCAAGAAAGCCCCAAAAAATAAATATGAATTTTGGAAGGGTCTACGCTCCGTCACCATACAAGGTGAATGATCCCACAGTAAAATAGCACTGATCAGGGTTTCCCTCTCCAGTGGACAGGTTACCTATGGCATGCACATGTTCCACAACAGCAGGGCGGGCATGTCGGAATGGGCAACTGGACAGATGATGGGAAAGGAGATACAGAGGGCTGCAGGCGGCACATGCTGTGGTGCAGCTGGGGCACAGTGCGGACTAGGCATATGCCTAGATGGCACTTAGGAATGCTGAAACTGAACAGCAGCCAGACAGCAACTGATGAGGGCCCAACATGGGCACGAGAGTGTTTATCACAGTGTCACAGGGGATAGTACCCAGCAGGTACCCCCAAGGGCACAGAACATTGGCAGGCGGTATAGGGGGGGAAGCGTGGACGCCTATGCAGGCACCCCTACCCCAGAACACGTACCATAGGCAGCCGCCTACCTGCACACTGGATGGCTTGAGACTGCACACCACCAGCACCACCAGCAGAAGGGCATGTCAGCATGATGGCAGAAGGGTACTGGTGGTGGAGGGGGGCAGTGGCAGCTGCCCAGAGCAGACCATGGCCTAACCCTGTGTAGGTGGGTGCCATGCACTGCAACAGACAGGCCCTGCTGGACAAACAGTCATGGTATCACCAGGGAATGCACTGTCTCTGTAGCAACACGGTGGTGCAGTGCACACAACCAGTGTGTTTGGAGGCAGAAGGTCACAGGTTCAAGTTCCAGCTATGGTGCCTGCCAACCCAGTCCCCATATTTTACCCACTACTACAACATGCTAATACAGACAGAACCTTTATTGCAGATGACGTTAACATGCCCAAAACACCTACATTTTACCCTACAGAGCAAAGACACCATAAACAGGCGCATTACCTAGAGCAGAGTCTCCCAAATGCAGTCCTGGAGGGCCAAACACCATTCAGGTTCCATGCTGCCTCTAATAAATATCTATGCACCACCCCCATGGTATGCAGATGTATCTCATGCATATTCATGAGGGACAGCATGAAAACCCGAACAGTGTTTGGCACACCAGGACTGGAGTTGGGAACCTCTGCCGTAAAGCAGCAGCCAACAGGGGCAGACACACCCACACCCACAGGCTCCATTAGCCAATGCCTCCTGGAGAGGCAGGACATTGGGCCCTGCGTGCATCTCCCAATACTAGCCCTTGCATACCTTAGCAATGCCACCCTACACCTGGGAATATGGTACACAGCTAGCAAACGTTTGCTATGATTACTGGCAGATAGCAATTCCTACGTTAAGCACAGTTTGCTGATTGAGCTCCATCATAGCAACCTTTCTGCTGTCTGTGGAGTGTGCTTCAGGTCTGGTCTCTGACAGTGTTTACCACCCTGAGGAGTGGCCCCCAATAGTATTGCGTACCATATCCATGCCTGTACTGTGCCCAGGACTGGTGTGGTGGCCAGGGCTGCTAAACTCCTCTAGAGTAGCACAATGCTGGCATAGGTGTGGGAGTGTGTGTCTGTCTATCCAGTGTGTGGTGGCTGCAAACACCCTCCACAGCCCACACTGCCAGCACTGTTGCCAGTATTGGCCTACCAATGTGCATAATGAGGAGCAAGGTACCATGGGTATTAGGATGGTCCATAAAAATGAATTCCTGAATTCCTTTGCTCCCTGGCCTGATTCTGGTTCCATTTAGGTAGAAAACACTGTGTACAAAGTTTGAAGCCAATCAAATAATATGTAGGTGTGGCTCAACAAGTCTTGAGATTTCCCCCTGGGAGCAGATGATGAAATGTTGCATCATCTTGTATCATCCACTCAGTTCCACGCTGATTACATTTGATTGCGTCATATTTGAACTAATCTCGTCTCTGAGAGGTGGCAAAGACATTGTACTATTATCTTTGTATCTTTATTCTTTTCAGATGGCGAAAAAAACGTGGTTTTTATCTCATTGAAGAAATGTCCACCACAATTCTGGGGGCCAAGCTCCCCAGCAAGGAGCAAGTGTTAAGTGTATTTTTACATCACCATATGACATTAAACAAAGGCGTTAGTGAAAGTGCATCTATTGTAACAAGTGAAGTAGAAGCTTACTGGGAAAAGGCCAGGCTTCCTGTTCAAAGAAATGACAAAATTCAAGAAAAAGTAAAGAAATTGTTCAATCAGTGGAAACCTTTGAAGAAAAACAAAGGGAGAGGAGGGAAACAAGAGACAAATGAAAAAGAATTCCAGGTTGCAATGAAAAACCTATTTGATGTGGCGCATGCCAATGCAATGTCTTTAATTCATATTCAAGAAGACAAAGAATTCTTAATAGCGCAATGAGAACCAGGGTGCCGCGGCTCAATGTGCGCGATGGACAAGAAACTGGCCAACACGGAAGCAAGATCGCAACAGCGAGAAGAAGAACTGAAAAGGCGCAGACAAAAACATGTTGCCGAAGCCGAGGCAACTACAAGCCAAGTTCAGCTGGAAGGATCTTCTTCCTCAGCAGAGTCAGGTGAAGACTCGTCGACATCTGCGACGGGCGAGAATCAAGCTGCAGCAGTTTATGAACTGTTACAGGAATGGTGTTTGGATTAAAAGGTTGCAGGCTTCTGCTTTGATACAACTGCATTGAACACGGGATGTCGATCAGGAGCGTGCATTCTTCTAGAACAGAGACTCCGTCGCACAGTCCTTCATTTGGCATGCCGCCATCACATTTACAAAATAATTCTTGGTGCAGTATTCTCTATATGCTCTGGAGCTTCATCGGGTCCCGATGTCCAACTCTTTCGCCGGTTCCAAAAGAATTGGGGCTCCCTTGACAAGTCCAACTATCAAACTGGAAAAGACTTGGAGGTGCTGCAACCTGACAGGGATCGCATCATGAAGTTTGCGGAATCCAAGTTGGCACAGGGCAATCACCGAGATGATTACCTGGAATTCTTGGAGTTAACGATTGTCTGCCTTGGAGGGAATCTTCCTAGTTTCAATTTCAAGAAACCCGGAGCTTTCCATCATGCCAGATGGATGGCAAAAGTCTTGTACTGTCTCAAGATTTGGATGTTCCAAGGACAACTCAAAGATCTTACCCAACGGGAGGAGTCCTGTGTTCGTGATGTGAGCATTTTCTCCATCCTGATTCATGTGGAAGCCTGGTTTTCTGCCCCTGATGCCGCAGTTGCTCCTCGAACAGATTTAGAGATGCTGAAGAAACTACACTCTTACCACAATGACCGTGTTGGAAGAGCGGCCAGAGACAAACTGCAACAGCATCTGTGGTATGTGTCAGAGGATCTTGTGGCACGGTCACTGTTCAATGAAGCTGTTTCAGCACCGACAAAGCGGGCCATAGTGTCAGCCATGATCCCGGCAGAATCAGATGAAAGCGATGAGGATGATGATGAAGACAAAGATCCCCCAAAGCGGGTCGAATTGAAAAGTTCCATGATTCCACCACTTGAATCTTTTGCAACTCGCAAGTCAATCCGTTTCCTGAAACACCTCGACATCAACAGTGATTTTCTTAATGCAGACCCAGAAGACTGGGAAGAGAATGCATCATTCAAAGACGGTCTGAAGAAAGTAAAAAATCTTCCAGTGATCAACGATGTGGCTGAGTGAGGGGTCAAACTCATTGAGGAGTTCAACGGCCGACACACCACAAAAGAAGAGCAACTCCAGTTCCTTCTGGGTGTTGTCTCGCAACACCGTAAGATGTTCCCCACATCGTCAAAGTCCTTACTAGCATCTGGACCACATTGAGTGCTTGGCAAGCATGATAACCCCGTCTATGAGCGGATAATACCCAGTGGTCTGACGAACCCTGGGGGGGGATCCAGGGGCCTGATAGATAGGGACCTTGAGCCACCCCTAAATATTATTTGAATGGCTTCAAACTTTGCACACATTGGTTTCTACATAAATGGAACCCGAATCAGGCCAGGGAGCAAAGGAATTCCTACTTTTATTTTTTCCCCTATGGCAGTGGACCACCCTAATGGGTATAGCCCGGACAGGGTGGCCTGGCCAGGATGCATCTGCACAGGGCATAGGGCACTGGCTGGGACACTGTAGTGCCCGGCCACCACCTGCACAGACAGGGTGGCCACAGCATGTCCTGCTGGGAGATCACTCTCACCCTGACTGTGCAGTGACCACAGCATGGCTAGGCACCCCCATAGTGCCATATAGTATTTCTCTCATGTGATATTTATGGGTGTCCTTTTGGGGCCCAGTTACTGACTTATCTGCTTGGTGTGTATGCTGACATCCCAGTTCTGGGTGCACGCATTTCCACCAGGAACATGCACTATGGACTAGCTAGCAGACTGTCTGCAGCTGGTATGTGTCCTGATGGAGCGCCTTGCAGGGTGCAGTGGCTGAAGGCTTGCTGCAGGAGAATATCAGATAGTGGTGGGGTGCAGCTTAGCATATCCAGGCCTAATGTCTGTCTGCTGTTGCATTATGGATGTGTACAGAGCTGCATTGACTGCCCTGTAGGGTGTTTGTTCCCCAGCAGGACTGTGGTTGATGGTCCCCTCTACTGCCACCATTGCAGGGAGGTAGAACGTGGATCTGTTGGTGGGAGGCCCTGTTTACCACCCTCAGCCCTGGAGGAGGAGAAGGAGGGTGGTGGTACTTAATCCTCCTAGGGGTCCATAGGGGCTACACCTGACTGAGACATACAGATATATCCAAGGTGTGTCTGCAGAAACTACCTATCTCACACATTAGCACTGCTGGGGACCTGCAGCATGGCCTATCTCTGCTGTGGACCTGGTGCTGGGCGCCCCACCTCACCCTCAGGGTGAGTGCAGCACCTGCACAATTTTCTGCCATCAGAACTTCACAGCCAGTTGTGAGGTGAGTCACTTTTTCCAGAGACATATTTTAATTCTTACAGAATTAACATATGTCTCTTTTGCCAGTTTTTTCAATTCTCGCTGTAAACCATTTTGTCCATAATCCATTGTTCCGGGCTGGAACTATCAATCTCTCATCCTTCGGTTTCAGTTCATCTCTCCTTAACCATTTATATGTCTGTTCTTGATTGACAAAGGGTTCCTGAAATAACACTTTGCCTTTCCCGCTGTGTTTGTGCATTTGCCACTTGTTTTTCCTTGTTTGCTGATCTAATTCTTTAAAGAGATTTTCTTTTCTTTTGCAAATTTTGTTGCTTCCTTTCCTGTGGCATGCTTGTGGATTCTCATTCATTTCTTCTAATCACTGGAACACTTGTCCAGGTTTAATGGTGGAAACAGATTCTGGATGTTTACATTCATATTTCAGCACTTTTTGTGGATGATGCTGTCAGGTAAGCCTGGAGGCCTATGATAGCTCTGTAAGTGTAATCAATCTCTATGAGGCCTAGCCCTACTTCAGCTCTAGGAATGTACAGTCTTGGCATACACCGATTCTTGCAAATTACTTCATGGGCATGGAGGAGATTTCTTGTTTGCACATCCAGCTTTTCAAGATCTTTAAGAGACTAATCCATAATCTGGAAACAGTATGAGAGCACAAGAATTACCAGCTGATTGATGGCTTATATCTTATTCCATGATATTAAAGCACTTTTCAATAATGATTTTAACCTTCTATAGTATTCTTTACTGACCTTCTCTTGCAGTAATTTCTGCTTGAGTGTTGTTCCTGCCTCTACTTTGAGTAACTTATACATAACTTCCTGTTCAAGGTCCTTGATGTCATAGCCCTCAGCCAGGGAGATGTTTCTATTTTGCTCAATTTTCCTAAAACAAAGTTGCCTTTGCACACTTGTCAAGGCCAAACATCATCCTGATACCATCAGAAAAGCTTTTCACCACACAAAGTTCTTCTGCTAATTGTTGGTTGCTGGAACTGTAGAGCTTCAGATTGTCTACAAATAGTAGTTGGGATGTTGCTTCTGGGCTGTTACCTTCTTTAGGATTCAGGCTAAATCCGTATCCCAAAGAGTTGATGAGAGTACTCATTGGATTAAGCGCCACATAAAACAGAAGTGGTGAAAGGAATATTCCCGAAATATTCCTCGCTGGATCTTAATGTTAGGAATGATATACTGACCAGATTCATATCTCAAAAAGAGTGTGGGTTGCCACAGTGCCATGGTGAACTTATTGTACTGTATCAAATGAGGATTTATTTTTGTACATTTCAAGGCAATTTGTTATCCATGAGTGAGGTGGCTCTGTCAAAAATGTTCTTATAATCACTCCGTGCTATACTGAGATTTCTGCTTTTCTTAGCACTAGCTATGATGGCATTATTCAGCATTAAGTGGTCCTTGGTTCCATGTGCTCCCCTCTTATTGCCCTTTTTCTCTATTACCATGATGTTATTGAACTCGATATGATCATATATTCTGTCTGCTCATCTATTGCAGTGAACAGCTTATAGATTGTAGGTAAAAAAGTTATTGGTCTATAATTATTGCGAATATTATATGGGTCCCCCTTTGGAAGGAGAAATGTTCTTCCTGTAGTAAGCCATTGTGGTGTTAAGTCTGGCTGCCTGAACAATTGATTTTTGCAGTTCGACAGGGAATGATGCTAACTGTTTCAGCCAAAAGTTGGTTATTCAATCTGGGCTAGGGCTCTTCCAGTTTGAGGTTCATTTTAACTTGCTTACCAGCTCTTTCGTTGTTACTGCAGGCCATTCCGTAGGTCTGATGTTTGCTTTTTCTAAATGCTCCTGTATGCAGTGTAACCATTCTGCTTCTTGATTGTGCTATACAGTATAAGGTCCTCATATAATTTTCTCCAGAAGGTTTCTGTTTCAGCTTTGGTTGGTGGTGCTTTTACCATATTAATGCTCTTTCCCAATTCCCTGTAGAATTGTTTTGAGTTCTCTCTAAATAATTTATTTCATATCTTTCTTTTCTGTTTTCTTCATATTTTCGCAGTTTTTACGTTGCTGCTGCTACTTTCAATTTATTGTTGGAACATATAAATTTCAGGTCTTCTCTTAATACAGCATGTTTCAGCTTGATGTCTTAGATCTTCCTCAATATCTTTGATGATCTTAATCCTTTTTGATACCCATCTATCAGGGATACCTTTCCTATGATGCACGTTTTCCAAGGAGGAACTGTTATTTTCTCTTTTTCTTCTGACCCTCCATTTTAGTTGGTAGTATTCTTGCAGTAATAATTTTTGCTGTACAATATGGCATTCGATTTATTTCAGTGATGTCAATAAATAGTCCCTTTATACTGGAAATGGTCTTGTTCATCTTAATTATCATACTTTTAACCTTAGGTGTTAAATGTAACTTGGATAATCTTTCCATTGCTTGGAACCCAACATATTCATCTCTTTTCATGTGTACTAGGAGTTTGATCTTGAATTCTTCCACTTCTGGGTCTTTCTCCTCCCATTCTTCCTCCTCATCAATTGATTTGTTAACCTGTCCTTTATTCAGCTCACTCTCTTGCAGTTCTAGATCTCTCAGCTCTATCTCCCCCTCAACTGCTCTTTCTTTTTCTGTATATTCCTTTCACCAAGGTCTCCTCCTACTCCCTATATTTATTTTTCCATGGAAGAGCTTAGTTCGGGGGTAGCCAACTCCGGTCCTAGTGCACCACGATCCAGCCTGGTTTTCAGGATGTCCCTAATGAATATTCGTGAGGTATATTTACATCCACTGCCTCCCATTGTGTGCAAATATATTTCATGAATATTCATTAGGGACATCCTGAAAACCAGGCTGGATCATAGTGCACTAGGACCGGAGTTGGCCACCCCTGCCTTTGTTGTTTCAAGATGTTATCATTCACATATTTAAGGATCTGAAATTTGCATCTGTTGCTTTTTGCATTTTTTCTAGTGTCAGTTTTCATTTTTCTTCCAGTTTTTGGCAGATTCTCTTTATATACCCTCTTGATTAAATATATGGTTTGTAGCATAAAAATAGTGGTACATTATTTCCTCTTTATCCACAGAAGTCCACTTAACCATAGTTAATCTCCTCAACCTTTTCATTCATTTCTGTGGTTTATCTTCTGCCACAGTGGGTTCATGAACATGCTCACCATGGCTTTTATCTATGACAGAGATGTTATCTACATCTGCAGGGCTTGCACTATCGCAACCACAATTGTTAGCTCTAATGAATAAGCTATGGGTAGGCGCCTTTTTATTCTAGGCGACGTATGGTCAGTATGTATGTATTTTCCTTTTTCGTTCCTACCATACTTCAATTGTAGCATTGCCTTGCTGAGATTTAGTACAGATCTTATACAATGGAGTCACCATGTGAAGGTACTCAGCAAGACTTAAGGAGGGAAATTTATACTCTCCCCCTAAGAGATACACATCAATTCACCAACTGTTAGTGGACTTTTATGTTGCACACCCCTTTGACCACATGGAACCTTGCATCCTAATGTGGAACCTTGCATTGTGGAACCATAGTTTTGGTTGTTCTTCCCTGTGCATAACTTTGCACTTGTCCACATTAAATTTCATCTGCCATTTGGATGTCCAGTCTTCCAATTTATCAAGGTCCTCTTGCAATTTTTCACAATCCTCTTGGGTTTTAATAACTTTAAATAATTTTGTGTCATCTGCAAATTTAATCATCTCACTTGTTATTCCTATATCCAGGTCATTTATGAATATGTTAAAAAGTGGCAGGCTCAGCACAGATCCCTGGGGTACTCCACCATTCACTTTTCTTCATCGAAAAAATTGTTGATTTAGCCCTACTCTTTGTTTTCTATCTTTTAACCAATTCCTGATCCACAATAGTACACTACCTCCTATCCCATGACTTTTTAATTTCTCCAAGAGTCTCTCATGCGTGACCTTGTCAAAGGCTTCCTGAAAATTCAGATACACGATGGGGTCTATTCAGAACCACATTTAGCGGGTCTGGACATCCAGAACCCTAAATGCCTGGCCTGCATCCAGAAAACAGAGCTCCCCACATGTATATCTGAGCTGTAGGGTGAGCTCTGTTTCTGGGTGGGAGGAGGTGGGCCACAGGTGGAGTGAGGGCAGGCTCTGGGTGGCACCATGACCCTGGATGTACAGGGCCGATTGCGAGGTCGGCCCTATACATCTGTTGTCGACCATTTGTATGGGGGATGTATTCTACCTCGGAGATGGAATAGGTCCCCTTAGACAGAGGAGGAGGATGAATCTAGGGCTAGAAAGGCAGGTGAGGGGGTTACCCACAGCTCGACCCTGGCAATGACGGGGAGTTGCTTGGATATCCAGGCAGCCAGAATCGGGGCATGGCCTGCATGTCCAGGTCAGAAGAACCGATTCTGATCACGTGGGCATGTCTAACCCCCACGGGATCACAATCAGGTGCACAGAGCAGGTCCCAGTTCTGACCGGCTGGACAGATGGGGTGTGCATACATTGGAATTGGCCTCTACATCAACTGGCTCACCTTTGTCTACCTGTTTATTCAAACCTTCCAAAAAATATAACAGATTAGTAAAACAAGAATTTCCTTGGCTAAATCCATGTTGACTTTCTGCCATTAATCCATGACTATCTACAAGTTCAGTAATTTTATTCTTTATAATGGTTTCTTCCATTTTTCCAGGTACTGATGTCTTACTTTCCGTTCTGTAGTTTCCTGGATCACCTCTGGAACCCTTTTTAAAAATTGGCATCACAGTGGCCATTCTCCAATCTTCAGGTATTTCAGATGATTTTAATAATAGTTCACAGATTACTAGTAGTAAGTCTGCAATCTCATATATCAGTTCTTTCAACACCCTCGGATGTATACCATCTGGTCCAGGTGATTTGCTACTCTTCAGTTTATCAAATAGTTGTAATACATCTTCCTGGTTTATCAATATATTTTTCCATTCTTATTTATTTATTTATTTATTTAACATCTCTTATATACCGCGCTATTAAAATCAGCGCGGTGTACATCGAACAAAATATACTGCAATGTGTACAGGTAACATCGAGTTTACAGAGAACAGGGGAATATAAAACATGGAATAACAGGGATAACTATGTACAATAAACAATATACTATTTATATGCTTTAATTATGTACCATATTTAAACTCGAGTGAATATTGAACATGTATTCATGGGTAGGATGAGTCTATAGTAGTAAGGTAGATTTTCGTGGGGACTACCCGTTTTCTGGTTGGATTAAAGTGCTAGGGTGTTTGGTGTGAGTGGGAGGCCTGTTGGCTGTGTGGGTGTCCATGGACACTTCTGGGTAGTATTTTGTGAATAAGTGATGCTTTACGGCTTTGCGGAATTGTAATAGACTTTTGATGCCGCGGATTTCGTGGGGAAGTTTATTCCAATTCCTGGGTGCAAACAATGAAAAAGCTCTGTTTGATGTGGCTTTAGTACATGAAGTCATCATCTTAGGAACTATTAAAGTGTTCATAGTTGTAGTCCTTCTGTTTCTATTTTCAGGGGTGTTGTGGATTAGTTTTCTGATTGGTGTTGGTGGGTAGATATTCATGGCTTTGAAGGTCAAAACTAGTGACTTGTATGAGAGTCTGGCTTGTAGTGGTAGCCAGTGTAGGTCTTTCATGATAGGTGTTATATGAGCAGACCTTGGTGACCCAGAAAGGACTCTAGCAGCTGTATTCATAGCCAGACGTAGTGGGTTTAAGGTTGATTGAGGGAGCCCGTGAAGGATGATGTTTGCGAAATCTAGATGTGGCAGGACTAGTGCCTGGAAGGTTGACCGGTAATCAGTATAGTCTAGTAGTGGACGGAGGTGGCGTAGTGTTCTGATCTTATGGTATATGTTCTTTGTCACATTCTTCACGTGCATTGTCATGTCCAGGTGTTGATCTAATGTTATGCCGAGGTATCTGATCGTGGGTTTGGATGTCAGTTCTGTGTTGTTGACCAGCAGTGACGGCGGAGGTACAAACTTAAGATTCCTTGTAACAAATAGGACATCAGTTTTGCTATGATTTATTCTTAGGTTTTGAGTCAGCAACCATTCGGCTACTGCTCCGAAACAGTTGGTTATTGGAGTAAACACTGGTTGGTCAGTTTTGAACGGCATGTATATGAGGATGTCATCAGCGTATGCCAAGCATTGCACGTTGAAGGATCTGATCAATTCACAAATCGGCTGCATATAAATATTGAACATTAACGCCGATAGTGAAGATCCTTGTGGTACGCCTTGAGACTGTAGGAACGGCTCTGAGGATTTCTGGCCTGTTTTAACTTGTTGCCACCTGTTGGAAAGGTAGGATCTACACCATTCCAGTGCTGTGCTTCGAATCCCCTTCTCTCTCAGACGTTGAATTAGTATATCGTGGTTTACAGAATCGAAGGCAGCAGAAATGTCTAAAAAGATGAGGACAAATCCTTGTTTGATGTTGTTTATTCCTGTTATCAGATCGTTGAATAGGGTTGTAAGGATTGTGTCGACTCCATGTGCTTCTCTGAATCCATGTTGTGATTTGTCTAGGGGTGCTTCTGTGTCAATGTGATGCTGAAGTTGTTGTTGGGCAGCTTTCTCAATGATTTTTGCAAGCTGGGGGATGCTTGAGATTGGCCTAAATGATTCAACTTTGGATGGATCAAGCTTACTGTTTTTTAGTAGGGGCTTGATAGAGGTGTGTTTAAGACTCTGGGGGAATGAGCCTGTTAGGAAGGATTGGTTCAGAATTTTGCATAGGATTTGGCTTAGATCATGTCGCAGATCTTTGATCCAGTTAGCTGGGCATGGGTCATTAGGTGCCGTGCTAGGATTGATGGAGGCAATAATTCTCTCAATTTCACTAGATGATATAGTATTGAAGTTGCAAAATGGAGTTATATGAGATTCCTTAGGTGATATAATGGGGTTGATGGTATTTATGCAGGTGCTGGACTTAATCATTTTTGATTGCAGGTAGTTTGCGTAGTCCTGTGGCCGAGGTGTTGCAGGTTGGTCTGAAACTGGCTCTCTTGTTATGGATCTTACTAAGTTGAATAGAGCATGAGGTTTATTGATGGAGCGCTTCAGTAGGTTCGTGTGGTATAGTTTCCTGCTCAATGTTACCTTTTCACGGTGGGTGGCTAGGTGTGAGTTATATGTTTCAAGGGCTTCTGGTGAGTGGGTTTGGCGCCACTGTCTTTCAAGTTTGCGTAGATGAATGAGGGATGTACGAAGGTCAGCAGAGAACCATGGTGCGTGATCTCGTTTTTGATATAGTACCATTAAATACCATTTCAGGCATGGGTAACTTCCCTACTTCTTCAGGTAAAATCAAAGGAAAGAATTCATTCAGTCTCACCGCTATGACCTTGACCTCTCTTAGCACCCCTTTTTACCCCTCTATCTAATGGTCCAACTGTCTCACAGGATTTTTTGCTACAATGTACTTGAAAAATTTTTATTAAGGGTTTTTGCTTCTACAGCAAGCTTTTTTTCAAAATATGTCTTTGTTTGTCTTATCAATGCCTTGCATCTAACTTGCCATTGCTTATGCTGTTTCCCGTTTTTGTCATTTGGCTACTTTTTCCATTTCCTGAAAAAAGCTTTATTTGGCTATCACAGCTTCTCTGAAATCACCTGTAAACCAAGCTATCAGTTTTTTTGTCTTCCTTCTATTTTTCTTAAAGCATGGAATATATCTGGTCTCGGCTTCCAGGATAGTATTTTTAAACAACGCTCATGCTTGATGTAAATCTTTAGCCTTTGCAGCTGCTTCTTTTCTTAACTACTTTACTCATTTTATCATAGTCTCCCTTTTGAAAGTTAAAAGGTAGTAGTGTGGATTTCCTTCCTGTCCTCCCTTCATTTGTTAAATCAAACGTGATTATATTATGATCATTATTGCCAAGTGGCCCCAACATCTTTTGTTCCACTAAGGACTAGGTTCAAAATAGCTTCTCCTCTTGTCAGTTTATGATCCAGCTGTTCTTAGAAGCAGCCATTTATTTCATCTAGAAACTTTATCTCCCTAGCATGTCCTGAGATTGATCCAGTCAATACTGGGATAATTGAAATCATCTATTATTACTTTGCTATAACGTTTGTAAGCTTCCTTGATTATAATTACGGGTTATTTGGAGGCACGGTATCACTAATTTTCTAATTCCATTATTTTATTCTCTAATAGTAGGGTGGATTTCATTCAGGGTAATTGTTGCTTCATATTTTATAAAACACCATTGTGATATGGTAAATAATCAGACAGTACTTTGCCACATTTTTGCTGAATGAATCATCTTCCTTCTTACTAACTGTAAATTCTGTACAGTATTCTTTCTTTCAAATAAGGCAGAAAGAGATTGAAAAATCAGGAAGAAATAGAGGATTAAAAACAGGTTCCCATTTCGAGTTTTACTCTTTTTTTTTTTTTACATTGGATCATTGAGTTATTGTTTAGCTCACAATGTGGGTAAAACTGTATTATTGTTTTGCTCTGATGATTTTAGGATGGTTCTTAAATCATTGGTGTTGAGTCCAGTGGATTACAGCAGTATCTTGTACTTATTGCATACACAGGCATTGCAATTGGTACAGAATGCTGCAGCACAACTTGTTTCTGGCCTTAAATCTTTTGTTGCCGGTTGTGTACCTGATACAATTCAGAGTATTGTGGATGATCTTTAGGTATTTACCACTGAATGTTTTTTTGCTAGCTACCATTCCATTGTCATTTATCAGCCAGGGTGACCGTTACACTCTCAAACTCAGAGTTTGTTGGACGTTCCTTTTCTTTGTTTTGCCAGACTCACCAGAACAAGGAATTGGGTGCTTTCATTTGCATGTCCTAGTTATGGAATCAGTTACCAAGTTTTTTTGGGAATGAGTTTACATGTTTGACTTTAGAAGACTAAGGGGCATGTTTACTAAAAACCGCTAATTAGCGCGCCGCAAAAGAGTGCACTAAAAGCGGTAGTTAAGAGTGCTTAAACGCCCCGCAAACGTGCGATGAAGCCCCGCACACTTGCGTGTCGCAGTAACGGGTGCCGCACAAGTACGGGCCCGCAAATGTCCGATAGAGGCGTGGAAAGGCTAACGGAGGGCGGAGAAAGGCCCCGGAGGGGCGGAGAGAAGGATTTAATGGGCGGGGAAGGGGAGGGGAGAGGCGCCCCGCACATTATCGGGGCTGAATTTCCAAAGAAAATAGCGCGAGTGAAGCACTCGCGGTAGAATGCATTTAAAGGGAAGAGAAACCATTTCCGTCAGCAATGTACAGCAAAACCGGGGAAACCTGCAAAACGTGAGCAGTGTGATACATGTGCACAGCACAAAAGTGCAATTATAAATAGAAAATGACCACCACAAAAATATGAAAAATAGTAATTCAGTTGGGGAACAGTTATAGTGATGGGCAAAACTAGAAAACACACCCAGGAAAGCTAAAAAAAAAGAAATGATATATGGAAAGGTGTACGGAGCGGAGACTCGTCCAAACAACATTTCCCTTTTTCTGGAGCTTTCCTGGGAGTGTTTTCTAGGGTTGCCCATTAATATCACTGTTGCCCAGCTTGGGTTTATGTTTTCACCCTTTGTTCCGTGGTCATTTCCGGGTTTTATTTGCATGTTTGTCACCACACAGGGTGAAGGAGCCCACAGTAAAAATGCATACAGCAGGGTTTGTGACTCCATCCTGCCAGGTTTACTACCTCCAGGGGCTGCACTGTCTCTGTGGCCATAGTGTGGTGCAGCAGACAGAGCCATTACCTCTAGGACTAGAGGGCCAGAGGTTCAAATCCCAGCTGGGGCACTTGCCAGCCCAGTCCATATATTTTACCCACCACTAAACAAAGATAGAGCAGACACCCCTGTATTGCAGGGAACATAAGCATGGGGGAAACACCCATATTTTACCCAACACCGCACACACACCACAACAATGGGCATACCTACAGCCAAGTCCCCCAAATGCAGTCCCATACTGCCACAGTGCAATCAGGTCATCTGCTTTTTCTGAGAGAAGCTCATGCCAGCATGTTGGCGCACGAGTACATGTGGTGCAGGGGGCAGTGGCAGCTAGCCACAGAGGACAGAGGCCCAGCCATGTGCAGGCTGGCACAGTCCACTGCAACACAAAGGCCCTGCCGGATCCACAGGCATGGACATTCCAGGGAATCCAGCCAATCTGTGGCTACAAGGTGGTGCAGTGCACACAGACAATGCATACAAGAACAGAAGGTCACAGGTTCAAAGCCAGCTGGGGCTACTGCCAATCCTACTCTCATATTTTTCCCACAACTACACAGTGATAGTAAGGATGAACCTTTCGTGCCGAGGACATATGCAATGGTACTACGTCTATCTTTTACCCCACTGAGCACAGACACCATGTACAGGGGCAGTACCTAGAGCAGGATCTCCCAAATGCAGTCCTGGTGGGCCACACACCAGTCAGGGTCCATGCTGCCACTCATACAAATGCCTGTGCTGTATATCTATGCACCACCCCCATGGCATGTAGATGTAGCTCATGCATATTCATGAGGAACAGCAGGAAAACCCGAATAGTGTGATGCAAACCTGGACTGGAGTTGGGAATCTCTGCCGTAAAGCAGCAGGGGCAGACACACCCACACCCACACCCACAGGCCCCATTGGCCACTGTCTCCTGGAGAGGCAGAACATTGGACCCTGCATGCATCTCCCAATACTAGCACCTGCATACCGTAGCAATGTCACCCTACACCTGAGGTATACGTTACACAGCTCTGAGACGCTTGCTAGGAGTACTGGCAGATAGATATCCATACGTTACGCACATACTGCTAGTTGACCCCATCCGAACAATCTGTTCGGTGTTTGCGGTGCGTGCTCCAGCCCTTGCCTCTGACGGTGTTTACCACCCTGGGGAGTGACCCCCAGCAGTACTGCGTACCATATCCGTGCCTTGCCGTGCCCAGCACCGGTTTGGTGGGCATGGCTAATTACCTCCTCAATAGTAGCACCATGATGGCATAGGTGTGGAATTGTGTGTTTGTCTATACAGTGGGTGTTGGCTGCAAGTCCCTTCCACAGTCCACACTGCCAGCACTGTTGCCAGTTTTGGCCTGCCAATGCGCATAATGAGTAGCAAGGGACCATGGGTATATCTCAGACAGGGTGGGCTGACCAGGATGCAGCTGTACAGGGCATAGGGCACTGGCAGGGACATGGTAGTGCTCGGCCACCACCTACACAGACAGGGTGACCTCTGTATGTGCTGCTGGGGGATCACTCTCACCCTGAGTGTGCAGTGATGGCAGCATGGCTAGGCACCCCCATAGTGCTATATTGTGATTCTACCATGTGATATGTATGGGTGTCCTGTAGGGGCCTCTTCATGGACTTATCTACCTGTGTGTGCTGCCACCCCAGTTGTGGGTGCATGCATGTCCATCAGGGCCAGCCAGCAGACTGTTCACAGCTGATATGTGTTGTGATGGAGTGCTTTGCAGGGTGCAGTGGCTGATGGCTTGCTGCAGGTGAATATCAGATAGTAGTGGGGTGCATCTGTGAATACCCAGGCCTAATGTCTGTCTGATATTGTGTTATGGAGGTGTGTGTGGAGATGCTTGGACTGCCCTGTAGGGTGTCTGTTCCCTAGCAGGACTGGGGTTGATGGTCTACTGTACTGCCATCAGGGGAGGGTGGGGAATCCGTTGAGGGGAAGCCCTGTTTTATCCATATGGGGGGGGGGGGGGGGGGGGGGGGGGGGGGGGGGGGCCCACTAACTGAGGCAGACAGGGATCTCCACAATGTTTATGCAGCACCTACCTATTCCACAGGTTATTGCTGCTTTGGAGCTCTGCCATGGCTGGTGTTGTGGCCCTGGTCCTGGGCGCAACATCTCACACTCAGGGTGAGCACAGTAACTGCACAATGTGAAGGTGTTGAGCTACTCTTTGCCATTTGTCCACCCACTCAGGACACCCTACCGGGCCGAGGTGCTGTGTGGGTGCACACGGACACTTCCCCCTACCAGGTCGGGGAGCTTTAGGGGTGCATTTCCCATCCTGTGTTCAATTGTGGACAGCTGATTTGCATGTGCAGTGCATCATGGGTATGGGTGGCCTAACCCTATCCTGTTTACAACAGCAGACTGTGTGTGAGGTGACATGCAGGCTATCTGCAGCCAGCCAGGGGCTTACTTAGAGCTGTAGCCCAATGGTTATGTCACTGCCTGTGCAGCCAGAGGTCATGGGTTCAAACCCACAGTGGGGTTCTGTGATAGGGATGTCCAAAGCATTTTTTAAATTTACTGTACATATGTTGCTGCCAGCAATTACACCCTCAGCATACTGTACCCTATCAGGTGCCTCTGAGGGTGCTTTATGGGGCGCCCTATAGGGCACTTTATGGTTGGCATCCATATAGGGTGCAATATACATTATCCTGTGTCGCAACATACATGCTGCCCTATAGGGGACATTCTAGGGTGCCTTGGTGGACGGTGCACTGTAACATGTGCCTTATGGGCCGCCTTATGTTAACATGCTGTGAGAGTGCGTTTGCTGGTAGTTATCACTAAATAAAATGAAAAAGCCTCCTACAGCACTCCACAACATAAGGCATACTGCCTCAGCTAGCCTTTTTCACTGGCCATTGTGTGGGATTGAACCCCTGGTGCCTGCACCATTGCTCAGTGTCTTCACCATTGTGCTGTGGCTCTGGTCCTGTATTTGAGCAGCAGCGCGCAGCCTTGTAGCCATCCACGAGCCGTCTTGTGGCGCACAAAATTAACACTGCACTGCCGCCCAACATGGCCATGCCCCTTAATATAATGCCTCAGCCAGCTGTCTTCAATGGGCACTGTGGGGAATTGAACCCATGATGCCTGCACGAGTGGTCAGTGCCTTAACCATTGTGCTGTGGCTGTGTTTCTTTGCTTTGTCATCAGCGTGCCGCCTTATGCCCATCAGCATGCCACCTCCTGCTGACCACAATTACTGCGCCGCCTTGTGCCGCCCAAAAAGAACAGTGCGCCGCCTTGTGCCGCCCAGATAGTACAGTGCGCCGCCTTATGCCGCCCAAAAAGAACAGTGCGCTGCCTTGTGCCGCCCAGATAGTACAGTGCGCCGCCTTATGCCGTACAAAAGTACTTTGCCTCCTGAACCACTTTTCAAAACTCACGGTGCTGTCTCAGCTGGCCTTTTTGTTGTGCACAATGGGGATTGAGCCTGTGGTCCCTGCACCATTGGTTAGTGTGTTCACCGTTGTGCTACAGCTCTGTTCTGATATGTGCCCAGCAGCGCCCCACTTAGCCTTCCCAGGCGCTAATGTGGGCCCCGCAAATTAGCGCGACGCGCACACGTACGGTCGGGTTTTTTCTTTTTTCTGCCTGAACCGCCCACTCCTTATATGGCACACGCACACTAATGGGGACCCGCACAGCAACGGGGTTTAGTAAACATGCCCCTAAGGAGCGTGTTTACTTGTGCTTGGTAACCAGTAGCATGGGGTTAGCATGCATCTTGGCCCTGCAGTAGCTGGGAGTGCACGGTAACAATGAATCCATGCTAAAATTCCCATGCTACCTGAGTACCATGTGAATAGGTGGGATTAGGGTGGAGAGTGGATGGGAACAGCCATGCTCAGCTAGCGTGACTGCATTCATGACTCTCCTGATCATGAATGATGTCACTAGTACGGGTACAGATTATGCCTGCCTCTACCAGGCGCTACTTGCACCCCTGTGCCAGTGTATCCCAAGTGCTCAGTAATGAGCACGACCCCCATACTCCAAACTATGTGTGGGCCATCCCACACATATTCTAGTAATTTGTTTGACAGAACTGGATGAAAAGGTCAGGTGGAAAGAGTGGAAGACAAGGAGGACTGTCTTGGTCCTGAAGAGGAACAGCGAAGAATGCACACCGAACTTGGGATGGCAAGCTAACTATGCATCGGCAGCTATGTTTTAGAGGTGTGGGCACACTGCTTATAAGAATGCGCTTCTGAGACGCACATTTACTGCACAGGAAGTTTTATTACATCAGTGAACTTTGAATGCATCATTTTTTCAGCATCTGATTTGATTGGTAAACCCAATGAACACTCAGAGAATTATAAGTTGTTCTAAGCAATTATAGTTTAGTAAAAAATTAAGAAAAAACACTGAAATAAATAAAGGAGTTTTTTAAGACGAATGATTGACACTGCTCAATGCCCCTGGAAGTAACGGAAAGGACAGAGCATCTAAGTTCTTTTCTCTAAGTAATTTGCTTGCATAAGCAAGAATTCACAATTTGAGTGACCAATAAATTAGTGCATCAGAAGCAGGGCTGCACCGATGGACCCAACCGCAATTCTAACAATTGCAGCATGTCAGATGATGGCTCAGGCCCGTGGCAATCAGATAGCAGAGGGGAGGGCCCCTGCAACACCAGCAACATCAGCAAGGGGATAGAGATGCATTGCCCCCTTCCTACCCTGGTGAATGCATGTGGGTTGAAGCAAGGCCATATCAAGGGTTGAGCAAGCAGTGCAGCCGCACAGGCAGAAGTATATAAAGGGCACTGATATCATCACTGGGCTTCCAGAAAACTCAAAAAGAGTGAGTTATTGCATGTAGTTGGGACAGAGGGGTGGGGCACCAGATTTGTCAGTCACACAGGGCCCATTTCTAGCTTGGTTCGGTCCTGGGTTGAAGGAGCACCTCCTTGACATGGACATTGATGTAGTTGGGGGATAGCATCTGCATGACGGCCACACATGGGTGGACAGTCAGGACTGGTGAGGTGTTGGGAGATTAGGTTTGTTCTCAGACATCCTGCAATACACCATATAGACAGTATTAGAGATGGCCGAACACTGTTGGGGGTAGAGTATGCAATCAGGTGTTGCAACTAGTGACCATTGTAGGACTGGCATATTTTTGTGCTATCCAACCACCCTGACCTCTTTATGGGGGTCCATAGATTAGTGCCTATGTGTTCCTGAGGGGATGTGCTGGTGCCATAGGTTTTATACTTTGGGGCACAAGACCCCTCACCCTGACTATTGGAGGGCATGCCTATGGCCCTCTGGTTTAGAGCATCTGCTTACATATAATCCACTGAAGGAGGACTAGTTTTGTTGTATCTCTCTGGTCATTGTGTTGCTTTGTCATGTTACTTAGGGGATGAGATGTTTTTCCTACCTCTGGAGCATTTTCTGGGCTTGGGGACCCTCAGTTTCCTGAAAGTGGATGGGCTGCATGTGGGGACTGACTGGGG
This sequence comes from Ichthyophis bannanicus, assembly GCA_033557465.1. NCBI lineage: Eukaryota > Metazoa > Chordata > Amphibia > Gymnophiona > Ichthyophiidae > Ichthyophis > Ichthyophis bannanicus. The sequence continues at coordinate 631,039,969 of CM066034.1, read as the reverse complement.
TATATGTCTCTATGGCGGTGTGTAGGGGGTATGCCCCCAGAGCTCTCAATATATGAGAACCATGGGTGGCTACCGTTGATTGCCTTCCCCCCTCCCAGGTAGTTATTTGGCCACAGGAGTGCGCTCCTACCTTTTGGAATAGCAGTTGTGGTGTGATCTGGGAGCTGAGTCAAGTCTAGATCCCGATTTTCAGACGGCAGAGGTCACATGCCATATGTCTCCCATTCCTGTGTCTTCTCTATATTGGAGTAGCATATCTCCACACTAGGCCATGATCCCACATGAAGGGGGGGGGGTCTACCCTTCTCAGAATCAAGAGTACTGTTCTGGGTGGGTGAATGAATGAATGGATTGATTGATTGATTGATTGATTGATTGATTGCCTGCCACACACACCCCCCCCCCCCCCCCAAGGGGTTTTTAACTTGCTTATTGCACCTTTGGTTGTTAGGCACCCTGGAAGACTCAGGGTGAAGGGGTTTCCTACTCCAGTTCCCACATTCTGGTAATACTGACATGCTGCCTTCACCAGCCTGGGTCCACTGCTCATGCGGATGCAGCATTCTTACTCTGACATCCAGCAGATACTGGTACAGAAAAGTCTATAACCATGTCTTTGCATCACTGATTTGCATGCTCCATTCCCTCATACTTTAACCCGTATATATGAGATATGCAGGAGGGTGCACATCTACTCTAAGCCTTTTCTAGCTTTCACTGGCCAATTGCACTATGGTCTACTGCTGTGGTTGGTGACCATGTATTGTTTGTTCTCATTGCTGAGGTGTGGTGGGATGCTTAGAGTGGCGCCTCAGTGTTTCTGAGCCCTGGACTACTCACATTCTTGCTTCAGAGGGAAAGAAGGTTGCTGTAAATGCACGACCTCCACCACTAATTGTGTGGCACCCCCTTGTACAGCAGTTATCCCTTCACATATATGACAAATCTGCTGTCTGGACCTCAGGTTACCTGGCATATATGGCAGCTACCTGGATGTGTCCACTCTCATGCTGAAACTGCCAAGTGTTTCCAACTCTCCACACAGCACAGAACTGCTGTCCAGAGGTTCGCATTAGTATTAGCATGCAAGTGTAGGGGCATATAGCATGCGCCTTCACACTGTGCATACTCACTTGGTGCTAAATCACTACTTCCATGCACCAGATGGTGTCTAGTGCAGAATTGCCTCCAAACGACTTCCTCGCCCTCTATATTTAGTGCAGCTGCTCCACCTCTGCCAGGGTAGAAAAGTGCACTAACCACGCATTAGTACTTGCAACACTTTAGTAAAGACATCACTTTTTAGAGAGGCATTAAATGTTAACTACGAATATGATTTTGTTTGCACCATTTGCTCTGTCTTTTGTGTTATCTATTGTATGGTTTTGCTTGTGTTTTATTATGTATGTGATTTTGTACTCCACTGAGGACATTGGCTCAGAGGATTATAAATATTTAAAATAAATGCACTTTCTGATCACCCAAAGTTAATTCTGTTAGCTTAAATAATGAAAAATGCTACAGTTTATTCGTTCTTAACATAGGCGTAGTCTGATTGTCAGGTTGGGGAAGGAGGCAAGGAAGGTCAGTTGGCAGGAATTGGCATACAGTTTTTTTCCCTCTCCCACTTAGACGTGAGGATTAGTGGCTGGGACCATATTTTCTCTTCCTCTCCGCTCACTCACACATTCTCACTCCCTCTCACATATGCAAACATATACACTTTCTCTCTCCTACTCACCAGACCTCATCTGATTCCAGTAATACCCTCATTCTTCTCTTCACCCGACCCTTGTATTCTTTCACTTCCTTCCTACCCTCGCTTTTATCATCCTCTCAATTTTGTCTCTTCTTTCTCCCCAGGCTGAATCCTACCAGCCTCTAGAACCTGCGGATCAATTTTTAAGAGGGAGATTTTCAGGGAACTCCATTTCCCCTTTTCTAACCATTCCAGAAAACAAACAAACCTTTTTTGTTCTCTACAAGACTACTTACCTAGCACAGGAAAACAGAGACAAGAAATTAGTCCTGGTTACACCACTGGGTTGAACTTCAATTTATTTTTATTCAACTAATTTTAAATCTCCTCCAAACAATTATGTATTAGCATTCCCCAACTCCCACCCTCTTTCTACCCCTAATGGCAGATCGAATTAATTGCACAAAAGAAGCAGACTTGCAGAAGTACCAAAATCAACTGTTTATCTGTTTACGGCATTAAAAAAAATGTTTGTATGTTGAGATATCATATAACTTACCATGTAAGTTGATGGATTTGTACATTTGTATTTTCGCACATGTGAATTTGTAAAATTATTCCTTCCGCCGCACATGGATGTTGCATGTACATGCGTTCCTTCTCTTCCTTCCATGGACTTTAGAAAAAGCTCCACATTTAGCAGAACCATTTCCAAAATACTTTTGGAAGTGAGTACATTACGAACTTGACATCTCAATTCCGATCTCCATAAGCTATTTAAAATATGCCATCACATGTTTCCAGCATATCAGTTTATAAATATAATCATTTATCTCAAAAGAAAAATATATATTTTTATTAACTTACATAGAGTTCAACATCACAAAAGTGATTCAACACTATTCCAAAAAATTCACCAAAAACTAAAACATTACGGAGGTCATTCCGGAACGTGAATAAGGTTATTGGATGAGCGTCATAGACATTTTCCTAGCAAAAATGTCTATGACTGTATTCTGCAATCATCGCGGCTCTGCACATACACGGCAGTTGTGTGGGGATCTCTGACTGTGGATGGGAGGGGCGGAATGGGGGCGTGGTTATCTGCCAGAACATACACAGCATATTCACCAATGGCCTGTGTACGTTCTCCGTGGTACCCTTGGACATACAGGTTACTCCTTCAGGAGCATGGAATAAGGGCAGGACATAGATTATTTTTTGCTATGCCCTTCAATGCATTCCATAGCGCTGACTGGCTGTGACAAGTATGTATCGAGGCTGTGTGTTTGCAGGTCCACAAGAAACAGTCATACAGAACAGAGTACAGAGGTGAGGGATGGGAATGGAACATGACACCACAAGAAACAGTCATACAGAGCAGAGTACAGAGGTGAGGGATGGGAATGGAACATGACACCACAAGAAACAGTCATACAGAGCAGAGTACAGAGGTGAGGGATGGGAATGGAACATGACACCACAAGAAACAGTCATACAGAGCAGAGTACAGAGGTGAGGGATGGGAATGGAACATGACACCACTACTGACATATGCAGTTGAACAATAGTGCTTCTTTGAGCTATGATGACAGGTCCTCTGTGCTGCACATTGGGCCTGTGGATGTATGGATAGAATGTAGGTGACTATAGGATGGAGGAGAACTCAGATTGGACTCGTAATCCTCAGAGACCATGCCATGCTGTTATATTTGCTTTTGCATATAGGTGCAGGGCATCATCTTGCCAGGTTTTCTTTTCTGTGCATGCAAGTGAGTGTGTGTGTGTGTGTGTTTCAGTGTTGCATGGGCCATGCAACAGACTGGTATAACTAGTTTGTATTGCAGCTGCACTACTGTTCCATCAGCTGGAAAGTGCAGTTGTCATGTGCACAACGCTGTCAGATATCTCTATCGAGAGAAGCCCGCTGCCACTAAATTTCAGCAACAAAGTCTTCATTGGGGGTCAAACTCTCGAAGTGAGGATGCAAATACTTATAGGTAGATGTGCAAAAACAGCATTCAAAGTGTCATACAACAGGGAGGCCAAGTAGGAGTCAAATTAGGTGCTATTTCCCTGCCCCATCTAACTTCCCTGCACAACTGGCAGAGAGGTTAGATGTGGCGGGGGTAGTCAAAAATAGTGGGGATGTATGTCCCATTGGGACTCCATCCCCGCTATTCGTGGCACAGAATAACCACCCCCTAAGGGTCTAACTTGACTCTACTGCACCGTATAATTGCACAATTGTATACACAAGTTCTCAAAAGGTATGGGTTAGATTCTGACCCATGTTTAGAGGGGATATACATCTGAGTCAGATGTATATGTCCCACTAAATGCCCAGTCGCTATTAGAGGCCATGAGCTGCCTGCATGTAGAGTTGAGATGTGCGGGGAGCTCTGGACAGAGGCAGGAAGGTTGGAGGAGGGACAGAGGCGGGGCACTCGATGCGGATGTGCAGGGTTAATTCCGGTGATGGCCCTGTACGTCTAGGTCATGTGATTTAGATGGGGGACTTATTCCACCTCAGAGATGGAATATGTCACCCCCAACAGCAGAGGACAGCCATGCCGAGACCCCAGAAGGCAGTGAGATGGGCCAGGGGATTTCCCTCAACATTTTCCTGGCACCTGAAGGCCCAATTGGGGGTCAGGCAGTGGGGGAAAAGGTTGTTTTTGCCGGTGTGGGAACTGGGGCTCCTGCATGGAGCCATAGTGCCAGGGCGACGGGATGCCATGGCACCACGGCTCCAAGCAGGAGCCTGGCTAGGCTAGCTGGGGAGACATTCACACATCTGGCTGGCCAGAATCAGAGCACATCCTGCCTGTCCGGGCCGGTTGCACCCAATTCCGATCCCGCAGGGATGTATAGACCCCGCAGGATCAGAATCGGGTACAATTCCAGCCCGTCCAGATATTGGATGTCTGAATGGGCCGGACAGGCCCTGATCAGAATTGGCCTCCACGTGTTTAATTCTCCAAGTTAATTGTCCCTTTTCATTGTAACCTTGTTGTGATGTAAATCACCTTGAATGGAAGATGAGGCGATATAAAAGACCTGTGAAATAGATAAATACATAAATAAACTATATGGCCACATACACGCAAAAAAGACTTAATAAAATTACCCCCATTGTATTTTGTAATAAAGATTGGCATATTATCGAAGTTTTCCAACACAGAACCCAAGCTGTTAGAATAAGTAATCATATGCATTAACTAAACTAGAAGTAGCAGAGTGCATTGCTTCCTTTTAAATGTTTTTTAACTGGCCAAAGAAATCTTCATGTGACAAAACAGTCTTTGGAATTTTGCACTTAGCAGCTAGGGGAGAGAGCAACTGAGATCATAAAGATGAGCGTGACCCCCTAGAAATTTTTCTCAATTACAAGCATTTTCTCTAAGCCTACTTTGGCAAGTCTCCTTTTCACCTAATTCTTTTCACTGTATTTAGGCTGCTTTCCTAAATGAAAGAGAGCTTATTAAATTGTTATGTCCCTGTGCCTGAGTTTATGTGTGTATATCCCTAATACATTTTGTTTTTGCTGTCCTACTAACCCCGCATTTTCAGGACATGTCAAGGCACATGATGGTTCTGACGTAGCTTCTGTTTCTAGCTGCACATATGCATGGAATGCGGGTACAGTCATGTCCCTGAAAGTAGGCTCCATTAGTTCTGGGTGGAACTTACTTTTTTAGCTTCTCAAATAATTATTTTGAAATAAACTGAATAAATAATAAGGATGTGCATTCATTAGCACACATTCAATTTGTTAACATGCCTTAAAAAATTTACTGCACACAAAATGGGTTCAATGTGCAATTTGCACACATTAAAATTTCTACGCTTAGAGTAAGATTATTGTACTTTTCAAAAGTAACTGAAGATTTTGCTGCTTAGTTCAGCTTATTCATGATGTTTTAATTATGTAAATTGTTTTTATGTCATGCCTTATTTAATTGTGTTTATACAAACCTGGAAGAACTTTAGCATACCCTCGAAACAGCAAATAGTGGACATAGTGAATGCCCTTAACACAACGACCTTGCCATCTGACCCATGCCCAGAGGCATGGATCAAAGCTACTAGAAGCCAACTAGCCCATTACCTCCACAAAATCGTTAAGGAATTCCTCCAGCAAGGACATATGCCACAATCCCTCAAGCAAGCCACGATACGCCCGATCCTCAAGAGCACCACGCTAAGCCCCTCTGATCCAAAATCCTACCGCCCCATCTCTAGCCTTCCATTCCTCACAAAAATCATCGAAAATACCATGCAGAGACAATTACAAGATCACATAGATTTGAACGCTCCACTTGATGTCTACCAGCATGGCTTTAAACCACAGCACAATGTGGAAACTCTGCTTACCTCTCTCTTCGACAATCTCCTAAAAGGCATGGACAGCATAAAGAATGGATTCCTGCTAGTGTTCATGGACATCTCAGCAGCTTTTGACACTGTGTCCCACACCATATTGCTACAGCGCCTGCAGCAGATCGGAATAAGTGAGAACACCCTAAAATGGTTTACCTCCTATGTGAAGGATCGGACACAGCAAGTCAAATGTGCTCAAAAGAAATCACTTCAGTTCCCCGTTACGCATGGAATACCACAAGGTTCAGCTCTTTCATCTATACTCTTTAATATATACATCCAACCCATATGCAACATCATCAAACACAACAAACTACATTACCACCTGTATGCTGACGATATCATGGTATATGTTCCAATAAACCTGCAATCACCTGACATTACATCGATGACAAGCTGCCTTGAGGACATGGATACCTGGCTCACTGCTAACAACCTGATGGTCAACTTTGATAAAACAGAGGCTATGTTCATCACCAGAGACTCCACATTCAAGCCGCCCCAAACAATCAGCATTCTAAACAAAACTATAGCAATCAAGGACGAAGGGAGGTACCTGGGCATCACCCTGGACCTACAATCTCACATTACTAAAACTGCAGCAAAAGCCTACCACTGATTGAGGATCATCAGAAAACTCTAACCAGTCCTTGACCAAGACCATTTCCGCACAGTTTGCCAAGCAGTTATCACCCCACTGCTAGACTATGGAAACTCACTATACCAAGGCCTCCCCCAGCAGTCTATTCACTCACTCCAAATGGTGCAGAATACTGCAGCATGCATCATCATGGGCACTGCAACATCTGAACACATCACCCCCGTCCTGCGACAGCTGCACTGGCTCCCAATAATTGCAAGGGCAAAATTCAAATCAATCCTGAACATTTTCAAAATCTTCCACCACAGCTCTGCAGATGTGCTCCAGGACGTAATAACCAAGGATGTCAGTAACAGGCCTAGAAGAACCAACAATGACAGCAGGATCACCATTCCCACAGGTTATCACAAGACTAAGCAAGTAACATCTAAGAGAGCTCCCTCGCTACTAGCGCCTGCATTATGGAACTCCCTCCCCATGGACTTAAGGACCCTAAACGATACCAAGGACTTCCGCAAAACTTTCAAGACCCATCTCTTCACCGAGGCCTATGAGCAACCACCTTAAGTTGCCAAGCACTAGATACCACCCAAGTGGCCCACTAGTTACCCTCACCACTTAGCACCAACAGCCCATCCCCATTTAGGCCTATAAATAGATAGTCTTTTATGTATGTGAATCGTATCCCCTCCTGTTGAATGTATGCCTCCCAATGTCTTGTTGACCACTTTGATTGAAGGATAAGGTGGTATACAAAACTATCTCAATAAATAAAATAAATAAATAAATATATGTAACTCTCCTAGAAATGATTGATAGGTAAGACATAAATACATTTGAAATTTAAATCTAAAATATTGAGGGGCATTTTCAAGGAATTTGCCTGGGAAACTAAGCAATTAGCTGAGAATATTCCCCAGATTAAATATTGCTTCCTCCCAGCAGCCGTCAGTCTGCCTGCTGTGCAGCAGTGCATCGACTTTAGCCAAGAGAAAAAGGAACAGGAAACACAGACAGGCAGTAGTAATACATGGACTGGTTTTCATTTTGAAATCTTCTTATGTACTTTGTGCCTTCTATAAAGCACGAGTGATCCTGTGTACCCTGATTTTACCATTCCATTTATTCATTTGATATACCTTTTTTCACATAGCATTAAGGGTGATATTTACTAAAAGATTCAAGATGCGTTAAGCGCCCACAGCCCTTTTATTTCTACGGGGGTCTTTTACTGATGGGTGCTAGCTGGAAGCCCACGTTGAAGGCATGCTGGACTCATATTGACAACTAGCACAGGGCCATGGCAATTAGAGTGGGATGATTTGTGCACTGACTGTGGAACCCATGTTAGGGTGTGAGGGGCAGGTTGGAGGTGGAGAGTGGGGGGGGGGGGGGACTCAGAACATTTATTGCTGGGTTCACACCGCGCGCTAACTGCATTAGTATGGATTCATCTAACACCACCTTAATCGGGAGAGTTAAGTGCACCCGTGCTAATGCTTTCCACACTCCTGACAGGTAACATGGTGGTATTGTGCCTAATGCACCATAGTTTTAGCACTTAGGGTATATTATGTGCAACACCCTAGCACCCTTTAGTAAAAGGGCACTTATGAGCACAGCGGTACTTAAGGCATGTTAATTTCATTAACATGTATTATCCATTAGTAAAGAAGCCCCTAGTGGAGGAGTAGCCTAGTGGTTGGAACAACAGCCTCATAACCAAGAGACCAGGAGTTTGTCATTTGAAAACATCCAGACCCATATGCTGACACCAGGCAGCACAGCACTAAAACGGGGATCCCAGAATGTGGGCAGGAGGGGACGGAACAGGGGTGGAATGGGAGCATGGTCAGGCATGGAGATGTAGAAAGTATATCCAGGGAAGGCCCATGTACATCCCCGGCATTTCATCTAGATGTCCATATTATATCCGCTGAAAACATGGAATAAAGGATGAACATAGAAAATATCCTGCTCCTAACTCCAATGCCTCTCATAGAGATGAATGGCAATGATAAGTCTGCATTGCTCTGGTGTGTCTGCTATCTGGGAGGGCTCAAGATGCAGTAAATATGTACAGAATGCACAGGTGAGGAACATTTCTAAGATAAAGCACCAGCAGAAAATACCCCGACAGACATGTAAAGCGATGCAATATTCTTTCCCCAGGCATGTGCTGTAAATGCCAAAGGGGCAATGCAAGGCCTCCCAAAGACAATGGGAACATAGCTGTAGGGTGAGATAAGCAAATCGAAGAGATAGATAACAAATTGATTATAGATATTGCCAAGATAGCCACAAAGGGGGAAGCGATCATATTGGGTGACTTTAATCTACCCGATGTGGATTGGATTACTCCTTCTGCAAATCTGGAAAGAAGCAAAAAAATTGTGGATGCTTTCCAAGATGCATTACTTAGACAAATGGTGATGGAACCAACCAGGGAATGCTCATCGCTGGATTTAGTGCTCACCAACAGTGATAGCGTGTCGATTGTCTGGGTGGGTGCCCCTATGAGCAGCAGCGATCATCACACGGTGTGGTTTGAGATAAAAGCCAAGGTGCAGTCCAATCATAGCAAGCTCAAAGTCCTAAACTTCAAAAACACTGGCTTCAGTAAAATGGCCAAGTACCTAAAGGAGGAGCTGACAGGGTGGAAGGGGATAAGGGAAGTGGAATTGCAATGGGCTAAACTAAAGGTGGCAATAAAAGGGGCAACAGATAAATATGTAAGGAAAGTAAATAAAAACAAGAGAAGGAAACCCATTTGGTTCTCCAAAGAGGTGACTGCTCAAATAAAGGCAAAAACCACAGCTTTCGCAAAATTCAAAAGCTTGCAAACAGAGGAACACAGAAATGAATACAGGATCAAACTGAAAGAGACAAAAAGAGAAATATTGAAAGCAAAATCAAAGGCAGAGGAAAAGATGGCTAAAGATGTGAAGTGTGGCGACAAAACTTTCTTCAGATATATTCGGGAAAGGAAGAAGATCAGAGGTAGAATTGTAGGACTCAAAAGTGCTAGGAACGGACTCATGGAAAGTGACATTGAAAAAGCGAAAATGCTAAACAAATACTTCTGCTCTGTTTTTACTAAAGAAAATCCTAGAGAAGGACCACCTGTGACTCCCAAATATAAAAATGAGAATGAAGTAGATACCACGCCATTCACAGAAGATGATGTGTTAGAACAACTTGCAAAACTGAAAGTGGACAAGGCCATGGGACCGGATGGGATACATCCCAGGATACTGAAAGAGCTCAGAGAGGTTCTTGCAGGGCCATTAAAGGATGTTTTCAACAGATCCTTGGAAATAGGAGAAGATCCTCAGGACTGGAGAATGGCTGATGTGGTACCTCTTCACAAAAGTGATGACAGGGAAGAAGTGACAAACTACAGGCCCATGAGCCTTACCTTGGTGGCGGGAAAAGTAATGGAGGTGTTCCTGAAAGAGCGAATAGTGGACTTTCTCAAAATCAACAGGTTGCAAGATCCGAGGCAACATGGTTTTACCGAAGGACGATCTTGCCAAACAAATCTGATTGAGTGACTGGGTGACCAGAGAACTAGATCAGGGGCATGCGATAGATGCCATCTACCTGGATTTCAGCAAAGTCTTTGATACTGTTCCTGATAGGAGGCTTACCAATAAACTCGGTAGTTTGGGGATGGGTTCCATGGTGGTAAACTGGATCAGAAATTGGTTGACTGACAGGCGACAAAAGGTGATGGTAAATGGAGCTCACTCGGATGAAAGGAAGGTGATTAGCGGGGTGCCTCAGGGTTCGGTCCTGGGCCTGGCACTGTTCAATGTATTTGTGAGTGATATTGCTGAAGGACTGAATGGAAAAGTCTGTCTTTTTTCAGATGGCACAAAAATTTGCAACAGAGTGGACTCCCTCGAGGGAGTGGTTAACATGAGGAAAGATCTACAAAAGCTGGAAGAATGGTCTAATGCTTGGCAATTAAGATTTAATGTGAAGAAGTGCAGTGTCATGCACTTGGGTAGCAGAAATCCAAGGGAAATGTATGCGATAGGGGGCGAGAGGTTGGTGTGCACGCATCAGGAGAAAGACCTTGGTGTGATTATTTCTGAAGATCTCAAGGTGGCAAAACAGTGCGACAAGTCGGTGGCAAAAGCCAGGAGGATGTTGGGAATTCCCAGCAGAAAGGAAGAGGTACTTATGCCACTGTACAAGTCACTGGTGAGGCCTCACTTGGAATACTGTGTTCAGTTTTGGAGACCATATCTTGCAAAGGATGTAAAAAGACTGGAAACTGTTCAGAGGAAGGCGACCAAAATGATTTGGAGCCTGCATCAGAAGCCTTATGAGAAGAGACTTGAAGACCTAAATATGTACACTTTTGGAGGAGAGGAGGGATAGGGGAGATATAATTCAGACCTTTAAATACTTAAAGAGAAATAATGAACAAACAAACCTCTTCCAAAGACGGGGAAGCTGTAAAACTAGACGGCATAACATGAAGCTGCAAGGTGGCAAATTGAAAGGCAATGTCAGGAAATACTTTTTCACTGAAAGGGTGGTGGATGCTTGGCATGCCCTCCCGATGGAAGTGGTGGGGGCAAACACAGTGACGGAATTCAAAATGGCTTGGGACAGACACAGTGGATCCCTTTACAGCAACAGGATAAAATCTAAATAAACTGAACCATCTAATTTCTCAACAAATAAGGGTGTCCTACATGGAGCGGTGGGGTTCACCCCTAAACAAAGACATGGGGAGGGGTGGCCTGCACAGAGCGGCAGGTGCAACTACTCTTGCCATCTTGCTGGGCAGACTAGATGGACCATACTGGTCGTTATCTGCCGTCATTTACTATGTCACTATGTACTGAGATGTCATGCAATTATGCAGTAGCAGCAGTTGTGTAAAGGTGCAGGGAATGCGGGTACAGTCATGTCCCTGAAAGTAGGTTCCATTAGGTCTGGGTGGAACTTATTTTTTAGCTTCTCAAATAATTATTTTGACATAAACTGAATAAATAATAAGGATGTGCATTCATTAGCTCACATTCAATTCGTTAACATGCCTTAAAAAATTTGCTGCACACAAAATCGGTTCAATGTGCGGTTTTGCCTACAAATTAATGCATATGCTATGAATTTGCACACATTACACTTTCTAATGTGCATTATGAATTTTTAATTAAATCAAATGTATGAAATGAACCAAAAGCAATCAAAAATCAGGAAATGAGCACAAAGATTGTTAAAAAACAAACTATATAAATTTTTTCTGTGCACATCCCTAATAAATAATTTAAATTCTTAATTTCAAATTGCATAGAATTGGAGATAATGTCAATTAATGACACCAATGCACTTATTTCCTAAACCGCTGCAAAACTGACCATTAATCTGTTTTACTTATTGTTTTAATGCAGATTTAATGCAGAATTCAGGCTTTGTTGAAAAGATCTAGTTTGTAATACGAGATAAACTGTCATTATTTGCAGATGCAAGTAAAAAATTGATATTATTGCAGTGGTAACACAAGGCCTGATATAGGAATTGGAAGGAAAGGCCGGTGTGTGTGTGTGTGAGTGTGTGCCATCAAGTCATTGCTGAGTCTTGGTGACCCAACTGCTCCCTCTTACAAGTCAAGTGGGAAACTCGTTGCATACTTATTCCCCTCCCCCAGACTAAGTACTAGAACTCCCAGGTCAAGTACTAAGTCCCCTAGATCCCTGGAGGCATCCTAATCCTAGAAGCTCAATACCACTTCCCTATTGCTATCTCTACTCCTTCATAAAGCTAGTTGGAGGCAGAAGAGGCTCTTCTTAACACCTACTCTACTCCTGTCAAGATTGCAGTGGTACATGAAGACCCTACACAACGAGCCCAAGGGAAACTGGAGGATGAGTTAGCTGGTGCAATTAACTCTGGAGAGAGATGAACGGGAATTAAGGCTTTCATCTCTTCTTACATTACCATGACCCCTAGTGGCCTTGGCCTTATAATTAGCCAGTGCGCAAATGCGAATCACTTCACCTGATTTGTGGTATCCCATTTTAATGAGCAGATTTTCATGCAATTACATGCAATTCAGCTCATTAATAATTGTCGTATTAGTCCTTTATCTCTATTTTAATGTTCACATGCAGTAACATGCTTAAGTGCAATAGAACACTTTGTTAAATGCACTTTCACCTCTGCTCATTCTTTCTTTCTATTGCAGTATCACAGACTGAACTTACTTGATTCTCACCCAATGCTTTCTTTCAAGGCAGTATTTTAATTTCTAACTCCTCTATGGAGAGGCCTAGAATTTCCAGCACAAATAAATTCTAGAGCTGAAATTTTAAAAAAGTCTGCATATTTTGGAAAGACCAAAATAAATACTCTTTATGTGTGTTTTTAGGATGACCCTTACTTAAAATCAAGTAAAGGCCTATTTTAGATAGGTCACAGATGTGAAGAAATCATCATGGAAGTATAAACTTGGAGTCTGGTGGTAGTACTTTGCAAAAGCAGTTCAGAAAGTGGAGGCCACCATAAAACTGACAAATCTTCATTCCCAGGATTTGATGTGAAAAAAATATGCAGAAAACCCATGTGTATGTGGCCTAAAATAGGGTCACTTCCATGTGTAATATGCCAATGCACAAAGGAGGGGGTGAAGACATGGAAACAATTACCCGAAGCACCTCCAGAAGGAAGGTAAAAGACCTCCTCTCACAACACTACTGCCCCAACAGCAACCACAAACATGCCCTCCTCAAAAGCCTGGCTAGCCCTTCTTATCCCCACATCGTACTACTTTCCTGGCACATAGCATTCTCAACTAATTAGCACTATATCCCAATAACAAGAAATCCTAAGCCAAATGTACCAACCATATGGTATCCATACAGCACACACCTCAACAGAAAATATGAACATCTCCTCAAAACTGAACCTATATCACCTTCTACCCTGGCTTCCAGGTACATCAATCTTCCGCACCGCAATAACCTTGTAACCTGTAACTTAATAAACTCTCGCTCTGCCCACAACAAATTACAAACCTTATTGGACTACATCACGGATAACAAAACTGATATCATGTGCATTACAGAAACTTGGTTCATGGTTTGAGTGAATGTGTCTGAGGATGCTCTTGGTTTCTGCAGGTGGAAATTCGGTGCTGATGGGTTTTAATCTCCTGCAATATGGGGAAGAGGAAGGGAAAGGGTAAATCTGCCCTCCTGGAGGTTTCCAGTCCCATACCTCTGTGCCAGACCAACCTGGAGAACTTTGTTGTGACCTTGGTTCTCCCAGCGACTCTCCCTCTGGACCAGCCTGGCAGGCATGCAGCAGGCAGCAGTGAGGGGGCTTCGTTAAGTCCCGAAGTGTGTTCTCAATGTCCAAACCCAGGAAGTATGTGCGAGGTCGGAGTGGGAGAACCACTGTGGACTGAAAAATCTAGCTCCGTGCTCCTTTCAGGAGGCCGCCTGGCAGTGATGTCTTCTCCCCAACTGGAGGAAGCCGTGGGGGTTTACTTGGTGGCTCCGGGCAGATCTGTGGAGACTATCGCACAGGAGTTGGGGAATGCTGCTTCCAGGGATTTGTTTTGGGAGGTTAGTCGGCTGAAGGATGTGACTATAGAGTCATTATGAGACACAATGCAAGGTTTGAATTCTTCCTTGAATATTTTGTCAACCAAAGTTGTGGGAGATTTGTCTGTGGTCACACAGGAGCTGGTGGATCACTCTCAGGCATTGGAACAGTTGACTGTGAGAATGGATGCTCTCAACGATAAAGTAGCTGCTGTTCAAGTGATTGGGGATGCCTTGGTTAAGGACAGTAGCAGTGGCTTCTGATGGATTGAGCACCTTGAAAATCTGGTGCACCGGAACAACCTCAGACTGTTGAACTTTCCAAGGTCTCCCCTTATCTCACTGATAGATATGGTGAAAAAGTACTTTGTTGAGGTTTCGAATGGACTCTGGTAATTTACCCCCTCTAATTAGCGCCCAATATTTAGCTTCTGGTGGGATTTCTTCTTTGCTGGGGGGGGGGGGGGGGTGGGCAGTTGGCTACTGTCTCTATAAACTTAACGGAGTTCTTGGAGTCCTCATTGGAGGTGGTGACCCAACGTGCTACCCTAATTCTCACTTTTGCTTTAGAGATTGATTGCCAAACTGTGTTAAAGCTGTATTTCCTGCTCATTGGATAAATTGTTTTATGGTTCAAAAATTAGAATTTTTCCTGATCTTTCTAGATTTATGCAAAAGCGGCATCAAAATTGTTTGGCTCTGCGCCCTAGGATGTTAGCCTTGGGGTTAAATTTTGTTTTACGTTTCCCTTGTATTTGTTGCAGTATGAAGGGAAGAAGTGTGTATTTTTTGAACCTAGACAGTTATTAGAATTTCTAAGGGCTAGGGAGGAATTAAATGTTCAAATTGTAGTCCCATAAGTACCGCTGTAGGGTCTGTAATTGGAGTTTATGCTGGGATAGTTTTACTTAAATAATTAAGTTTATCCTTTGTTTTTTCCTTGTTCTTAGATCTATTTTCCTCAACGTGTGGGCTAAAGTTTGTTACTGATATGGTGTATTGTACCATTGTGTTTAAATTATGTTACATGATAAACATATACTTTTGTTTTTTGATGAGGTATATTGCAAATATTATAAAAAAAAGAAAAAAAAAGTAAATTGGTTCACAGAAAATGACACCAACTCAATACCACGATGCACACCATCCACAACTGCCCATGAACCTCCAGCAGAGGAGGAAGAATTTACATACTCATCAACAAGAATTCTCAGATTAACATAGCACTCATCAATGCCAGATCTATACATAACAAGACCAACACTATTATAGACCACCTTCAATCATACCAAATAGATATTCTCTGCATCACAGAAACCTGGCTGAAAAGCACCGAGTAAGTTATCTTAAGTCAAGCAATACCTGGTACCCACACTGCATTCAACTGCTCTCAAATCAACAAAGGAGGAGGGGACTGCTAATCCTGGCCAGATCTGACCTCAGATTCAAAACCTCCAATTCAACACCTCAGATTCAAAACCTCCAATTCAATCATTATAGAGCTAGGCACCTAGCCATCTGCCTCACCTATAGAGCCACCCAACGCCAATGACGATGAATTATCCACCATACTTAAAATGGTCTGTGCAGCCAACTCACCCTACAAACCACTCATACTATTGGGAGATCTCAACCTCAACTCTGCACCCAGCAAAGAATCTACAGCTTTCCTCAGATCAATGGCATCCTTGCAGTTCACTCTAATGCACACTAGTCCTTCCCATCGCCTAGGCACCACCCCTGACCGCATATTTACCCCATGAAGCCTCCTGGAACAAAACAACATAATGACCCCCCCAGGTCACACCGATACCATGGTCTGACCATTATGCTATTCACTTCAAGTTGCACATCTCACAACAAAGAGCAACACAGAAAACACCACAAGCAGAAAGAAGATTTAAAGAATTTGATAAAGACCAATTCCTCAAGGAAACCCTCCATAATCTCCCACAAGACTTCACCAATCTGGATGAAACAATCGAAAATTGGAACACCACGATACCAGTAAAAGAAGAAGTGAGATACCCGAGAGTCACCATGGACCGCAACCTGAATCTAAAAGCACACATTAACAAGATCACAAGAAATGCATACCACAAAATGGCCACCATGCGCAGACTAAAACCTTTCCTTAGCCAAGACCCGCACAGTCTGTCAAATGATCGTTATACCGATACTTGACTACTGCAATTCCATTTTCAATGAACTACCGAAACAAACCTCCAGACTTCTACAATTTGTCCAAAATACAGCTGCACAAATCATTTCCGGTTTTGCAAAGTCTAACCACAGAACAACTATCTTACATCAGCTACACTGGCTCCCAATCACCTCACATGTCAAATACAAAATGACTCTGACCATCTTTAAAATCTGACAATATCTCTCAGTTGATATACTCCAAGACCTAATATGCACACAACCGAGCAACAGGCCACAAAGACAATGGACCATAGACAGCATTCAAACACCAAGTTCATTCACCAAAGCCAACAACTCTACAACCAAAAGAGCTCTCGCTAGCAGCACCCGCCATCTGGAACTCCCTTCTGGAACCTCTGAGAAACAGACTTCAGAAAGAAACTGAAAACATTCCTCTTCATGGATTACTTCAATGGTTTACACAACAATCCATAACCTATTTGCCTAAACACAGATCCTGAACTCACTGACTATTTCTATGTAAATATATCACAATGTAAATAAGTTATGCGTTCTAGCATGTCCTGCATGTCCCCCTAACCATATCATGAGTTCTCTGTAAAGTTCGTTGAGTTCTATTTTAAACCCCTTTGATTTTATAAGGCAGTATAAAAGACTTGTTAAATAAAATAAATAAATAAAATAACTGTAACACCATTGATGCAGTATCTGCACCCAGCATTGACATTTTCACAATTTCAAAAACCACCTCACCATCTGTCTGACATATAGATCCCCTCACAGCAATGCTGAGGAGCTTGTCACACCTTTTGAAGCAATATGTTCCCAATCATCCGTGCAAATAGACTTTATCCTTCTCGGAGACCTAAACCTTCCCTCCACCTCCAACAATCAAACATCTGCCTTCCTCAAAGGGTGGGATCCTCGACCTAATTTTCTTCCCCAACTGTCTTCTTACTACAGCAGGACTTGTTCCACCCAAAGTAACACCAGTCCCCTGGTCTGACCATCAACTCATAACTTTCAATATACCCATTTCTTGCATGCGCATGCCACCACAGAACCCTACCCCCTCAATGCGGGGATTCCCCACATTCAATGAACAAGCCTTTCTTCATAAAACCCTTCCAGCTCTGACAGGCATGCCATCACAAACTGACCTTCAAAAACTGATTAACATTTGGAACGCCACCATCTCCATGGCTGCTCTCGCACCGCTTACAGCACCCCGCAAGAAACAACGACCACATGCACCTTGGTTCTCCGCACACTAAAAACGCGAAAGCGTGACTTACGTTGCCTTGAATACCAGTGGAGGAAGTCAAAGAACCACCAACTCCAAACCCTTTACATGAACATTCAAAGAATCTACCGTAACTCAATCATCAAAAACAAAAAACAATATTACAACAACCTCCTGATTCATGCCATCAATAAACCCAATTGAGATTGTCAAATCACTCACTAAAGATCCCACTCAACCATGCCAAGAAAAGACTCCGCTCCCTCAAGACATTGTCACCTACCTACAAGCCAAACATAATTCTAGATGCTCCAACAACCTCACCATACCCATCTTAAACGATGACACTCTCTACGAACATGCCTGGACAGTATTCAGAACTATATCTCTTGAGGAATTCGATGGAATTATCTCCAACTTCAACACTACCACCTCTGCATTTAATCCCTGACCAGTTTCCTGGATAAACATCATAAGAGCACAATTCCTACCAATCCTATCTAACATACTACAGACATCCATCTCACAAAGTTTTATCCCATCATCACTCAAACAAGCTTCAATCAGACCTCTTCTAAAAAAAAATAGCCTCAATCCCAGTTCACCTGCATCATACAAATCCATAACTAGCATACCATTCCTAGCGAAAGTCATAGAAAAGGCTGTTCAAACCCAACTTCAGGATCACATTGACCACCATGCGCCACTAGACCAATATCAACATGGTTTCCACCCTTTTCATAGTGCAGAAACCTTACTGACATCCCTCCTAAACATTCTCATATCTGGCACAGAAATTATCACCCTGTTCTTCTTGGACATCTCCACCATGTTTGACTCAGTGTTTTAACAAAATCTTCTCAACCAACTCTATCTCATCGGAGTACGAGGCCACCCCCCTCAGATGGAGCCATTCCTACCTGTCCAACTGGAGTCAAAATATAAAAACTGTAAACCAAACATATCTTTTCACCCTTACCCAAGGAGTACCCCAAGTCTCATCCTTATCCTCTCTACTATTCAATATCTACATTCAACTCCTGTGCACAGTCCTCCAAAAATTAAAATCAGCTACCTAATTTATGACGATGACATAATGATCTATGCACTTTTCACCATGTCTACTCCTGAATATTCTGAAATTACAAACTGCTTCCCTGAAGTAGTCAAATGGCTCCACCTTCACAATTTGTCAGTCAACTACAATAAAACAGAAATGCTGCATGTCACAAGAAACCCCAACTTCACCCCCCCCCCTTGCTTTCATTAGGATTGGCAACAGCGGCCTCCATGTCAAAACAGAAATCAGATACTTGGACATCTTACTTGATCAACATCTGAGTTTCAAAACTCAAATTCAAAACACCACCAGGTCTGTCTTTTATAAACTTGAACTCTGAGCAACCTATGCCCCCTACTATCCACTGAAAAATTCTACTCAATCTGCCAGGCTACCATCACTCCACTTTTTGATTATTGCAAATCCATCTACCAAGACCTCCCCAAGCATGCTCTGCTCCTACTAAAACTCACCCAGAACTCTCCAGGATGATTCATCTGCCAAGTATTCAGACAAACTCACATCACACCGATCCTCAAACTCCTCCACTGGTTACCCATCATCTCAAGAATAAAAAGCCTTTGCGCCCTGAATGGCTGCACCTCTCGCACAGGGCTAGGTGTGGTCCTGGTCATCACCATTCACAAGGCACTAAACAGCAATCCTCTGAGCACCTTCAAATGTTAATCCACACCCCTAAGACCAACTGACCAAGAAGAAATACCACACAAAATCTCCTCAATCTCCCATCCCAAATTTGCAAGAGCAACCAAAACACATGCCTCAGAGTATTTACACTCTACACCCCACCCTCTGGAACTCTCTACCTCCCACACTAAGAAATATCAACTCAATTGTGGATTTCTGAAAGAAATTAAAAACCCACCTGTTTCAGGAACACTTTGGCACAGAATCCCAGTAGAACGCAAACCAACATGACCTCTCGCAAACTAATAAGATTTTTCCCACTCCCCTAAAATTCCCCCATTAGAGACTCCAACCCCCTCAAGCCTATTCCAACTGTGTGAATAGCTTCAATGCCTGTTTTTAATCTTAGTTTAACCTTATTGTATTTATAAGTATTATATCTTCCAGTTGTATTTATAAGTTCATTGTATTCAAAAGGTTCATTGTACTCACTCAGTTAAATGTAAATCGTTTTGACTTGTAAAAAAATGGTATATTAAAACCTGCTAAATAAATTAATAAAACACATAAATAAATAAATAACACAATTACTAAACATATAGATAGCTATGGTTTAATGGGACAAAGCCAACATGGATTTAGCCATCTAGTCTATTATATTTTTGAAGGTGTGAATAAACAGGTAGATAAAAGAGAATCAGAGGACTTGGTGTATCTGGGTTTTCAGAAAACCTTTGACAAAGTCCCTCATGAGACTCTTGAGGAAAGGAAAAAGCACCATCTATATATGATGAAATAGCTGCACAGAATCCTTTCCTCAGCCATATAGAAAATATGAAAATAAGCACATTGACCCAATTCCCCCATACTGATACATAGATGTATGTGCATCTGAATAAAAAGCAGCATGAAACTCCCCCCTCTCCCAAGCACTTGCCTAGCTCTATAGTATAAACACAGGCAAAATGGAGGTACTTCAGTAGGGAAGTATGGTGCAGAACCCTTTATTAAGTTATTGTGTCAACCTATATTTCTGTCAATCCAGAGCTGCAGTTTCAGGATTTAAGTGGATGATGTTTTTTCCCCCTTCACATTAATTACTGCTGTTTGACTCCAGCCACAGTGCTCCAATGACAGAATGTCATCTTTAAGGCCATTCCACTCATCTATGCCACCCCCCAAAAGAGGTCTTCCATCTTCACTTGTTACATGCATCGCATAAACTATCTTTGTCCCTACACCCCACATTCCAGACGGCATTTTCACAATGTAAGCCCTTCTCCTTAAGGATGCTCCCTAAGGATGCTGAAAGAATGGACCAGGAATAAAGGCACAGGAATTTAATAGGCCTCACTGTATATGCACCTACATGCACATCATACTTACACTCCAGCACTAGGCAACCATCTGTTCATGCCAAAAGATGCCATCATCTATCAGTTGACACTAAAATACAGAACCTAGAAGCAAGACCTCTACAATACCACATCTGCATTTTCCTATTCTTTCCCAAGGAGGCACAAATGTCTAAAGCTGGGATTATCTCTCTCATAGCACTTTAGCTTTTGATCACCATAACATTAGGATAAGTGTGAAAGAGTCACATATACAACAGCAGGCTGATGAACCAGGCAAAAACAACAGAAATACAACAGAGTGTTGTTGTTAAGTGCCGTCGAGTTGGTGTCAACTCATGGTGACCCTCTGAATTGTTGTTCTAAATTGTGTTCTGTCTTCATTCAGGAGGCTCATTGTTGACAGACTGGCACCTGTAGCTGCTGTTATTGCATCGATCCATCTCATTTCTGGCCTTCCTCTTTTGCATTGACCTTCTTCCTTGCCAAGCATGATGTCTTTCTCTAATGATCTCTCTCTTCGCATGGTGTCCAAAGTATGAAAGTAGAAGACTTATCATCTGAGCTTCTAAAGATCTTTTCTAGTACTTTACATTGTTCTTTGGGCAGTCCATGGTAATCATGGTATTTGTTGCCAGCACCATAATTCAAAGGCATCAATTTTCTTCCTGTGTATCTTTTACACTGTTCAACTTTCACATCCATATGACATTATTGAAAATGCCGTGGCTTGAACAAGTTGAATATTTGTATGCAGAGAGATATCTCTGCTCTTGAGAATCTTGTCTAGGTCCTTCATAGCGATTCTGCCAAAATCAATGCGTCATCGGATTTCTTGACTGTTTGTTACTTCTTTATTGATAGTTGATACAAGTAGGTTAAAGTTGTCCACTATTTCAATTTCTTCTCCATCAGTAATAAACTTATTGATTTTGCCAGTTGTCATGATATTTGTCTTCTTTAAATTATGGTGCAGGCCCATTTTAAGACTATGTTCCTTGATCTTGAGAAGCAAATGTTTCAGATTGTCTTCACTTTCAGCCAGTAAAGTGATATCATCAGCATAGCAAATGTTGTTGATGAGTCTTTCACCAATCTTCACACCTCGGTTGTCTTCATACAGTCCTGCTCCTCTGATGATTTGTTCTGCATATAAATTAAAAATGTAGGGGGAAAGTATGCAGCTTTGTCATGTACCTTTGCTGATTTTAAACCATTCTGTTTCTCCTTGTTCTGTTTAAACTGTTGCTTCTTGATCAATGTAAAGGTTGTGCAATGGAATGATCAGGTGTTCTGGTATACCCATGATTCTTAATGTGGCACAGAGTTTCTCATGGTTTACACAGTCAAAAGCCTTGCTATAGTCAATAAAGCACAAATAAGATATCTGTTTGATATTCTTTAGGAGTGGCCTAGTGGTTGGGGCAAGGTACTTCAGGCTGGAAGGTTGGGGGTTCAAATTCCACTAGAGGACAGTAACCTTGGGCTGGAAGTAATGTTCCCTCTAATTTTCTGTAGGCTGTGTGCGCATAAAATATCAGCTGTGCAGCTTTTGAAGGAAGGTTAAATTTTTGTGCGCCACATAACGACACTCGGAGTTATATACTTTAAAATTTGACTACATGTCAGAATACAGTATGTACACCACATTGATTGCACTAGAAAATATTGTAGAACTTTTGAAAACCGTAAATACACAACAACTTTTAAATTTTAAGACGTCTGTGTTGTTTTCTATCAGAATCAGAACCGTAATTTTTGTGCGCTCTGTTGTAAAGTATGTGCGCTCACTCGGCGAGGTATGTGCGCGCGCACACGCGCACAGCTTAGAGGGAACAGTGGCTGGAAGGACTGGGGTTTCTAGTCCCACAGGTGCTCCTTGTGGTCTTGGGCAAGCCACTTAACCCTCCATAGCCCATGTTCCCTGTAAAATAGTTATCTCCAAGTTATAATGCCCTGTTCAATGTACACCACACTGATGCAGAATAGCATGGTATATAAGAGAATGTAAATAAATAAATAAATTTTCAAGGATCCATCCCACATCTGTGATGATGTCTCTTGTTCCTCACCCTTTCCTGAACCCTGCTTGCACTTCAGGTAAGTCTCGTTCCAGGTATGGTTGTAGTCTCTGTTGAATAATCTTCAGTAGAATCTTGCTGGCACGTGGGATCAGAGCAATTGTGTGATAATTTCTACAGTCACTTGGATCTCTTTTCTTTAGTACTGGGATGAACACAGATCTTTTCCAGCCAGTTGGCCATGATGTTTTCTTCCAAATTTCCTGGCAGAGCCTTGTAAGTATGGTAACAGGTGTATCAGATTGCTGTAATACTTCTATTGGAATGGCATCAATGCCTGGTGCTTTGTTCTTTGATAAGGCTTTCAATGCTGTTTCGACTTCTTTCATCAGCAATGGTTCCGTATCATAAGGCACAGGTTGAAACAGCTGTTGGTCCACTTGATCTTTATTATATAAAAACTCTGTATATTCTTTCCACCTTGTCTTGATCTTCTCAGCATCATTCAACATGGATCCTTGAGCATCTTCTAACATTCCAATTCGAGGCTGGAATTTTTTCTTTAACTTTCGTAGCTTTAGGAAAGCCGATTTTTAATAGTTTCTGCTTCCTTACATGCATCATTGTAGTGTTTTTCCTTGTCTTGTTTTGCTGCACGCTGGAAATATCTGTTGAGTTCTGATATTGCTTCTCTTTGGCTTAAGCTTCTCTATGTTTCTGGGCAATTTTCAGAGTTTCTTCGGTCATCCATTTTGGTCATTTTTGCTTTTTCACCTTTTGTAGAGACTTCTCACCTTCTTCCAACACAGCCTTCCTGATGTCATCCCATAACTCTTCTGGAGCTCTGTCATTTGTATCTAAAGCAGCAAATTGATTTTGCAGGCAGTCTTTAAATTCCAGTGGTAAATTCTCAAGGTCATATTTTGCTACATTCATGAGTGACTTGCTCTTTTTCAACTTTAGCTTAAGTTTGCATACTAGTAGTTGGTGATCTGTAGCACAGTCAGCTCCAGGTTTTGTCTTTGTTGATATTATAGAGCTTTTTCATCATTGACTTCCACAGACGTAATCATTTTGATTTTTGTACAATCCATTGGGTGAAGTCCATATAAATAAATTGTTAGCCTTGCAGAATTCTATCAGTCTTTCTCTAGCTTCATTTCTCTTGCCAAGTCTATATTTTCCAATCATTTTGCCTTCTTCTTATTGCCAACATTTGCATTCCAGTCACCCATGACTATCAGGATATCCTGTTTGCATGTTCTGTCAATTTCAGCTTGTACTTGTTTGTAGAACTCATCAACTACATCCTCTTCTGCAGCTGTTGTTGGGACATATACTTGAATTATAGTTGTGTTGATAGGCATTTCTCATAGAAGAATATAAATTAAGCATTCACTGACTGCATTGCATTTCATTACAGTTCTTTATAGCTCAGTCAGGCATTTGCCATTTTAATGCCGCAATGCCAGGGTTTTTTCCCTGCAGCCCGGCCCCCGATCCAGCCTCCTAAGGCCAGGGTCAGGCTGCGGAGAAGAAACTCTGGCACCCCCAACACCATTGCACCCCAACTTTAAAAAACAACAATGTCCAGGGAAATTATTACACCTCGGAGATGGAATAACTTCCTTGGCCATTTCACCGGCCCTGAACGTAGAGGACTGACATTAGAATTGGCCCTGTACGTCCAGGGCCAGCGACCCCCCCCTTCCCGCCCTCGGGCCACCTCTTCTCCGCCCCTGACTAACTTCCCTGCACAACCGGCAGGGAAATTAGTCGGAGGCTGCTGTCAGTTGTGCGGGAAAGTTAGTCAGGGGACGTCCATCCCTGCTATTTGTTTCTCAGAATAACCCCCATAGTCAATATGACATCTACTTCCATGCCTTGGGGTTCTTTTAACTTTCTATAGATAGAGGTATGAATGATTAAAAACTGACCCCCCCCCCTCAGTCCCATATACATGCTAAAAGCAGCCCTTGGGCCCTCATTTATTACTATGTAAAAATCTATATACAAAAATATAGAAAAATGTACACTCTTGATTCTTCTTTACTTTAATGAAACGAAAGGGACACATATTTGCATTTTCCACTGCATTCACATAATATCTGCATTCTGTTTCTAGATTTGGGGATCAATAAGATTCTCGTGACTTTCAAAACTTTACCTATAGAAGCCCAAGGGGTATGTTTACTAAACCGCGCTACTGTGCGGGGCGCACTTGAGCGTGCGCTAAGGTACCTTAGCGCACGCTAATGATGCGTTTTTGTGCCCCGCACACGTGCGCGCCGCACTAACGGGCCCGCTCATGTGCGCGTCGCGCAAATGAGCGATAGAGGCGTGGAAAGGCTCCCGGAGGACGGAGGAAGGCTCCCCAGGGGCGGAGAGACGGGGTCAATGGGTGGAGAGTGGGAGGGGAGAGGCTCCCCGCACAGGAGCGGGGCTGAAATTTGATTAAAAAAATACCGCAAGTGAAAACCTCGTGGTAGAGCCGATTTAAAGGGGAAGAGAAACCATTTCTGTCAGCAATGTACAGCAAAACCAGGGAAACCTAAAAAACGTGAGCAGTGTGATACATGTGCACAGAACAAAATAGCAAATAAAAACTGAAAATGACCATAACAAAATTCTAAAAAATTATAATCCAGCTGGGAAACAGTGATAGTCATGGAAAACATCAAAAATCACTCCCAAGAAAGCCCCAAAAAAGAAATATGAATTTTAGAAGGGTCTACGTTCCGTCCCCATGCAAGGTGAATGATCCCACAGTGAAATTGTGCAGAGCAGGGTCATAAACCCTGCTCTGCACAATTTCACTGTGGGATAATTCACCTTGTATGGGGACGGAGCGTAAAAAATAATAATTATTATACAAGGTGAATGATCCCACAGTGAAATTGTGCAGAGCAGGGTTTATGACTCCTTTGGCCAGGTTTCCTATCTCCAGGGAATGCACTGTCTCTGTGGCCACAGTGTGGTGCAGTGAACACAGACAGTGTGTTCAGGAACCAAAGATCACCAGTTCAAGTCCCAGCTGGGACTCCTGCAAACCCAAACCCCATATTTTACCCACCACTAAACCATGATAGTAAAGACCAACCTTTTTTGCAGATAACATAAGCATGGTCCAAACACCTCTATTTTATCCTACAGAGCACAGACACCACAAACATGCGCATTACCTAGACCACAGTCCCCTCAATGCAGTCCTGGAGGGCCACATATCATTCAGCTGTGATGCTGTCACCAATATAAGGCCATGACAGCATGGTGGCAGAGGGGTAGCGTTGGTGGAGGGGGCAGTGGCTGCTGCCCACAGCAGACGGTGGCCTAGCCCCCTTCACGTGGGTGCAGTGCACTCCAACAGACAGGCCCTGTCTGACAAACAGCCATGGACTCCCCAGGGAATGCACTGTTTTTGTGCTAAGATGGTGGTGCAGCGGACACAGCCAGTGCCTTTAGGACCAGAAGGTCACAGGTTCAAATCCCAGCTGGGGCTCCTGCCAACCCTGTCCCCTTATTTTACCCATGAAGAAAACATGGTAGTAAAGACTGAACTATTATTGCAGAGAACATACGCATGGTTATTACGCCTATATTTTACCCCACCGAGCACAGACACCATAAACAGGGGCATTACCTAGAGCAGAGTCTCCCAAATGCAGTCCTGAAGGGCCAAACACCATTCAGGTTCCATGCTGCCTCTAATAAAGATGCCTGTACTGCATATCTATGCACCACCCCCATGGTATGCAGATGTATCTCATGCATATTCATGAGGGACAGCATGAAAACCCGAACAGTGTTTGGTACACCAGGACTGGAGTTGGGAACCTCTGCCGTAAAGCAGCAGCCAACAGGGGCAGACACACCCACACCCACACCCACAGGCCCCATTGGCCAATGCCTCCTGGAGAGGCAGGACATTGGGCCCTGCGTGCATCTCCCAATACTAGCACTTGCATATCTTAGCAATGCCACCCTAAACCTGGGTATACGGTACACACCTATCAAACGTTTCCTATGATTACTGGCAGATAGCAAGTCCTACGTTAAGCACAGTTTGCTCATTGAGCTCCATCATAACAATCTTTCTGATGTCTGCGGTGTGTGCTTCAGGTCTGGTCTCTGAGAGTGTTAACCACCCTGGGGAGTGACCCCCAACAGTATTGCGTAGCATATCCATGCCTGTACTGTGCCCAGGACTGGTGTGGTGGGCAGGGCTGCTGAACTCCTCTATAGTAGCACAATGCTGGCATAGGTGTCGGAGTGTGTGTCTGTCTATACAGTGTGTGGTGGCTGCAAACACCTTCCACAGCCCACACTGCCAGCACTGTTGCCAGTATTGGCCTTTCAATGTGCATAATGAGGAGCAAGGTACCATGGGTATAGCCCAGACAGGGTGGCCTGGCCAGGGTGCATTTGCACAGGGCATAGGGCACTGACTGCGACATTTTAGTGCCTGGCCACCACCTACACAGACAGGGTGACCTCAGTATGTCCTGCTGGGAGATCACTCTCACCCTGACTGTGCAGTGATGACAGCATGGCTAGGCACCCCCATAGTGCTATATAGTATTTTTGTCATGTGATGTTAATGGGTTTCTTTTTGTGGGCTAGTCACTGACTTATCTGCTTGTTGTGTGTACTGCCATCCCAGTTCTGGGTGCATGCATTTCCACCAGGAGCATGCACTATGTACTAACTAGCAGACTGTTTGCAGCTGGTATGTGGCTTAGCATATACAGGCCTAATGTCTGTCTGCTAGCTACTGTGTTATGGATATGTACAGAGCTGCATTGATTGCCCTGAAGGATGTCTTTTACCACAGCAGGACTGGGGTTGATGGTCCCCTCTACTGCTACCCTTGCAGGGAGGTAGAATGTGGATCTGCTGATGGGATACCCTGTTTACCACCCTCAGCCCTGGAAGAGGAGAGTGGGGGTACATAAATCCTCCTAGGGGTCCATAGGGGCTACACCTGCCTGAGAGGACAGATATATCCAAAGTGTTTCTGCAGAAACTACCTATCTCACACATTAGCACCGCTTTGGACCTACACCATGGCCTATTTCTCACCGCACCATCAGGGTGAGCACAGTACCCCCACAATGTGACGGTGTGTAGCTATTCTGTGCCAGTAAAACACACGGTCAGTACCCCCTACAAGGCCGAGATGCTGTGGGGGTGCACATGGTCAGTTCCCCCTACCAGGCCGAGGTGTTGTGGGGGTGCATACCCCATCTTGTGTTCATCTGTGGACAGCTGATTTGCATGTGCAGTGCATCATGGGTACGGGTGTGCTAACCCTATCCTGGTGACCACAACAGACTGTCTGTGTGGTGACATGCAGGCTCTCTGCAGCCAGCCAGGGGCTTGCTAGCAGCTATAGAGCTGTAGCCCAATGGTTGCTTCACTGCCCATGAAGCCAGAGGTCATGGGTTCAAACCCACAGTGGAGTTATTTGGTAGGACTGCCCAAAGCATTATCTCTTTTTAATGTACATTTGTGCTGCCAGCAAAAACACCCTTAGCGTACTGTACCCATAAGGTGCCTCTGTGGGCGCTTTATAGGGTGCCCTATAGGGCACCTTATGGTTCCCGTCCATATAAGGTGCACTATACATTATCCTGTGACGCAACTTATAGGGTGCCCTATAGGGGACATTTTAGGGTGCCGTGGCGGACAGTGCACTTTATAATGTGCCCTACGGAGTGCCTTATAGGGTTCCTTATACGGCACCTTCAATTATAGCACGTGAGGGCGTGTTTGCTGGCAGCAATTAATAAAATAAAAATAAAGTGCAGCAGGAAACAAAACATACATTGCAAAGCTGATGCCTCAGCCAACCTTACGTATTAGGCACACTGGGGAGCAAACTCATGACCCCTGTATCAGCAGTCAGTGCCTTAACCATTGTGCTCCACTGCTGCTCCTCCTTGCATGTCAGCGCACCTAATTATGCTGCCATCAAAAACAGTACTCTGACCTTGCAGTACCTCATACGGCACCCTATAAAGCGCCCTATAAGCAACATTCTAGGGTGCCGTGGTGGACAGTGCACTTTAAAATGTGCCTTATGGGGCGCCTTATGTTCACACGCTTTGAGAGTGCGTTTGCTAGTAGTGATAATTAAAATAAAAATAAAATGCCTCCTAAAGCAATCTTCCCCATAATATGTAATGTCACAGCCAGCCTTGTTCATTGGGCACTGTGGGGGATTGAACCTCTGATCCCTGCACTATTGGTCAGTGTCTTAACCATTGTGCTGTGGTTCTGTTCCTGTGCTTGCATATCAGTGCGCTGCCTTATGTCACCCAATATTAAAATACCTCCTAAAGCAACAGCACACTGCCTTATGCCCATCAGCACGCAGCCTTATGCAGCCCAATAGTAAACTGGCTCCTAAAGTAATGCCTCAGCCAGCCTTTTTCATTGGGCACAGTGGGGGATTGAACCCCTGGTCCCTGCACCATGGGTCAGTGTTTTAACCATTGTGCTGTGGCTCTGTTCCTGTGCTTGTGCATCAGCGTGCCACTTATGCTTCCCGCGCAGCTTTCTCGTGCGCTAATGTGCGGGGCGCACATGGGCGCAGCGCACATTAGTGCATGGTTAATCCCGGTTTTTCTTTTTTCTGCTAGAAACGCCACTCCTTATATGGCACCTGCACACTAGCGCGGCCCGCACATTACCGGGGTTTTAGTAAACATACACCCAAGAGTCATAATAGATTCCCAAGCTTTGACAGGGCATACCTAAGGTTTTCTAAAGAAAATCCTTTTGTTGGGTAGGGTTGGGGTTTTTTTTGCTTATGCCATGTTTGCACAAAAATTAACTTCACATTTTGTAGCTTATGGCTATCCTGAATGTTTCCATATGGCCATTAAATGAGCTGTGCATTGCCATTGTTTCCAATCAGGATGCTATATGATACTATAATTAATTGATTAATTAATTGATTAATTAATTATTTATATTTGTATACCATTTCCCTGGGAAAACTCAAGCTGTTTTAAATCATTATCCCATACTAGGATAGATCCTTCCCCTTTCCAGTATTGCACCACCGATATTTCATTGAGAACTGAGCTATTTAGATATATGAGATATGAGGCATATAAATAACTTGAATAAATAAAACAATGTATCTTGGGCAACATCCCTTGATATTGATAGGAGTGGCCTAGTGGTTGGGGCAAGGTACTTCATGCCAGAAGGTCAGGGGTTCAAATCCCACTAGAGGACAGCAACCTTGGGCCAGAAGGACTGGGCTTTCTAGTCCCACAGGTGCTCCTTGTGGTCTTGGGCAAGCCACTTAACCCTCCATAGCCCATGTTCCCTGTAAAATAGTTATCTCCAAGTTATAATGCCTTGTTCAATGTAAACCACACTGATGCAGAATAGCACAGTATATAAGAGAATGTAATAAATATTTTTGTAATGTATTTGATGCAAAACATAGTAAGTGAATTAGTGGTATAGTAAGCATCTAGATCTGTGCTGCATCATGCTGAGATTCTCATTTTCTTCCTCTGGCTTCCACTGAAATCTTCCTTTCATGTAGTAGGGGGCTGTATTTCTAGCCTCTATTTCTAAATCTAACTCTTTTTCAATAGTTTGTCTTTTAAAGGGATTTTTTTATAAGGCATTCAAGGAAAGCTATGTACTAACTATGCATGCAAGTCCCTATTTTAGAGGCCTTACATTCATGATTGGGAATATATGAAGGTGCTTCAAGAGTGGAGAGTAGCCTAATGGTTAGAGCACTGCCTTAGGAACCCAGCAACCAGCGTTCAATTCCTACTAGCAATCCTTGTGGCCTTGGGCAAGTTACTTAACCCTCCATTGCTCAAAAAAATCAATGTCCCTGTTTAATGTACATTACCAAGTTTAAGTTACAATGTAAACAGCTTTGATTGACATGATAAAGTGGTATAAAAAAACTGTTTAGGCAGTGCCATTCTATAAGCACACACATGTGTCCTACTATGAGCACATTCAGTCTGGCTGTGCCAAAGGGGTGAGCTTGAGTGGAGCCTAAATTTAAGTGCATCATATATAGGCCATTATAATTTACACACATTTTTGGCCAATCTAGGTGTGGGCATTTATGCCAACTGTGGAGCAGGCATAGCAGCCCCTGTTTGGAAAAAGGCAGACATTTCCATTCAGTCCTTCCACAATGTCGCTCACAAATACATTGAACAGTATTGGTCCTAGGACCGATCCCCGAGGCACAACACTATGCACTTTCCTTTCTTCTGAGTGAGTTCCATTTACCTCTACCTTCTGTCATCTGTCAGTCAACCATTTTCTGATCCAATTTACCACCCTAGGACCTATCCCTAGGCTGACCAGTTTCTTGATAAGTCTCCTATAAGGAACAGTATCAAATGCTTTGTTGAAATCTAGGTACAGTATATCACCAAAAATTTGCAAGAATGGACACTTCTGAGGGAATGGACAACGTGAGGAGAGATCTAAAAACACTAGAGGAATGGTCTACTGCTTGGAAGTTACGATTTAATGTGAAGAAGTGTAGAGTCATGCACTTAGGATGAAGAAATCCAAAGCAAATGTATGCAATAGGGGGAGAGAGGTTGATGTGCACAGACCAGGAAAGGAAGCTCGGCATGCTAGTGTCTGAGGATCTCAAGGTGGCGAATTCCAAATGACATGGGACAGACACAGTGGATCCCTTTATAGCAAGAGGATGAAATCAGGGCAAACTTAAATATCTTTTAATAGATGGGGGCTGACCTGCATGGAGTAGCAGGTACAACCCTAAACACAGGTAAAGAAGGGGGAAGGGGAGGATCTGTATGGAGCTGCAGTTACAACCACTCTAGCCACCTTCCTGTGCGGACTAGATGGACCATACTGGTCTTATCTGCTGTCATATACTATTTTACTATGTTACAATTTAATAAGGTGGAGTGTGTGCATATTTCACTTTCTAAAAAATATCACAAATACACACACGGCAGTGCATGTTAACTATGTGGGGGTTCATAAAATTATCCTCTTGGGACATGTTCTAGGAGAAACACGCCAAATGTTATGCTCTATTTATGTGCATAAGTGCCTATTTTTAAGGACTTTCCCTGTGAATGAACACTTCCATGTGTGTATCAGCCGACTGCTATTCTGTATGTGCACGTGAAAATACTGCTGACCCCTAACTTATGACAGGCCATAAATTGGCAGAACGTAGGCGGGGCCTCATCTAATAGTATGACTTGTGCAGTACGCCTACCTAGGTGCACCAGGTTATACCTGCCGTACAGCAGGCATCCTCCATGGGTCCACTCCTAGGTTTGGCATGCCCATCTGTCCGCATATTATAACAGAGTATGGGCATACTTTACGTTATAAAACAGAGCTACTCCTTCTTTCCTTATCATGATGTTTAGCTTATTTTATTTAAAATTTGATATACTGCCGTATCGAGCCAGCAAAGTGATTTACAATAAAACAGCAGAGGGAATGTTAAAAGAAAGGAAAGACCAAGCAGAAATATGTAACAGAGAAAGAAAAGAAGCAAACAAAGGACAGGCCAATCTACATCAGGAGGAGAGAAAAGCTTTTTGAAAGAAATGTGATTTAAGTGAGGATTTGAACCTGAGATAGGACAGTTCCAGACGAGGATCGCGGGGGGGGGGGGGGGGGGGGGGCGGAGTTCCAAAGCATAGGGGCGAGAAAATAGAAAGTGGAGTGTCTGGTGGACTCAAGCCTAGCTTAAGAAGCAGCAGGGACGAAAGGCGATTAGCATGAACAGACCGGAGAGCTCTAAGCAGAGTGTGTAGAAAAGCCTGAGAGGAAAGATAGGAAAACCAGTGCGTAGGGCTTTGTTGGTCAGGATAAGGATTTTATAGTGAATTCTGTATCAAACTGGGAGCCAATTTTGGCTCATCAGCAGCGAGGTGACATGGTCATGTAAGGAAGCATGAGTTAAAATACATTGCATGTTCTCTTAGAATACTATCCGGGACATGAAAGACTGGAAGTGCAAAGATGTCACTGGATAATGGTCCAAACAAACTTTTATGAGTCAAACACTGAGCAAAACAAGAAAACTAGCAATATTTCGCTGATGTCAGTAGCCAAACTGAATTGTTCAGCAAGTAATCTTGAGCTTTTGCCCACAGTGATACTAAGAAGTAGAAAAGCAGAATTTTAGGAAGTAGATACTCATGACTGAAACAGTCAATTAGGGATCTTAATTTCTAGATTTAGACATAAAATATTATTGTGTTAAAAGCAGATGGATTAACTTGATGGGAAAATCATTTTTTCTGAGCAAAAGATTATTTACTGGGGATGTGTGAAACGTTCTAATCCTGGTTTAAAGCCGGTGAACTGAAGTTTAAATCTTAAAAAGGTAAAGAAATTTCCTATCATCCTTGATAGAAATCTGCCAGATTGTATACCACAGATCTTGAGATATTTAGTTGCTCTTGAAATATCTGATAGTGAGGTGGAATTTCTGAAAATCCTCTGTGAAGTCTGCAAAAAAATTCTGAAACCTTTATTTGGTTAATTTTTTTATTCATTTGTGGGGTTTTTTTCCTTCACTGCTAAGTTAACAATTGAGGAACTTTTAGGTTATCTCTGTGACAAGACTGAATATATCTGACAAATCATCTCTAAACAATTCATATATTTGACCATGGAAAAAGATTTGGAGGAAAAGTTGCTATGATACATCTGACTCTTTTTGTGAAGAAGGCAGACATACAAGAGAAACACAGGGATTTAGAAGCATGAGTTGGATCTTGATTGTATGAAGTCGATTTTCACTGTTGCAATCTTTACTTCTTTGATCCATATTGATTCTGCTGACCAGAGCACTGACCTCCACCGCCGCCACCATCTAGAACATGAAACAAAGAATTACAAAAAGCAGACCCTAGCTACATAGTCTGCACTTGCCTGACATAAAGATTATCTCAATGTGATTACCATGATGACATATCAGTCTTTATTAGTTGTGTGTTTAGTTCTTTAGTCAAAAGGTATTTCACACTTCACATAATCCTATTGGCTAAAACTGTTGGCTTTGTCAGGTTCATCTTTGGAATTTTTCCTGTAGTTTAATTTCTTCAGCCCCTCCATATTTGTGCCCTGTGCAGCTGCACTGTTTACATAGCCCTTGGCATGGCATTGGCTTAATGGGACATGGATTTAGCAAAGGGATCGTCTTGCCTCAACAAACTGTTACATTTTTTGACGATGTGAATAAACATATACATAAAGGTGAACCAGTAGTTCTAGTGTATTTGGACTTTTAGAAAGTGTTTGATAAAGTCCCAGAAGAGAGACTCCTAAGTAAATTAAAAACGTATGGAAGAGGAAACTCGTTGAGAAATCGAAAAAAGAGTGCCAGGCTAAATGGTCAGTTTTCTTAATGAGTGAAGGATCTCTACTGGAACCAGTGCCTTTTAACATATTTTAAATGATCTGGAATTGGAAACAATGAGCGAGGTCCAGGTCGAGCCCAAAACTCTTGGGATCCAAAATTCTGACTAAATATTCCTATCAAATGGTATATAATACATGACCATAGCAGAAGGAAAATCACTATTAGAACATATTGAATAAGACGGGTGCAATTTTCCTGAAATATGCAAAAATTAACCCGGCTGCAGAATGTGGATTAAAAATTTAAAGTAGGCCTTGAAAGGGTTAAATTTGCAGATGACACCAAATTATTCAAACTTGTTAAATTACATGCAGATTGTAAGAAATTGCAGGAGAATCTTGTGAGACTGGTGCAATGGGCATCAAAATGGCAGATGAATTTTAGAAGGTCATTTGCTACGTGATGTGTAGATATACGTGTGTTAATGGCATCCATTTGATGAAGTCAAATCTGCACAGATTTGACTTTATAGAATACCAGCATACTTATCCGTGAATATGTGTAAATGAAGCCATAGTCACTTATATCATCTCTAGAGTAGGTGCAAATGACTACTTTTGGAAATAGCATACTGGGGTTGGACCATCAGTCTGACCCAGTATGGCAATTCTTATGTTTCTATCTTCTTATATGGCAATAAATCACTCATGTAGCACACCCACCACGAAAATTACACACAGGTTACTTACAATAGCCACCTTGACCTTGGCACCCTTTAGAAGAACCATAAGCTAAAATGAAGGAAAAGAAAGAAGATGATGGATGAAAATAGGTAAATGCTCTCTATACTTTTAGTACTGTATAGGACGATATTTGGATCATTTGTCGAGTTAACTTTGAGTGTGACCTGGACAAATCGTTGTTTTTGAAATACAGTATCCCTCTCCCTCCAACTGGGCAATACATTGTCTAGCTAAAATTTACAAGGTGTAAGTAGAGATAGCACTTGATAAGATGCAGGGGATGCATTCTTTGTTTGTCAGACACTTATGCTCAGTGCCGTCTAGTTAAACTTAACTGGTTAAGTGAGACTATACAAATATCAGGCTTGAAATTACCCAGATAATTTCAGCAGACTAAATTTAGTTGCAATATTTAACTAGTTAGGTTTACAGAATAACCAATAGAAGTTGTCCATTTAACTTTGGCCATCAGCCAAGTGTCCAAATGACAGTCAGTTCCAAATGCATTTTCACCAGTTTTTTGTCTACCCACAAGCAAGGAAATATATCACCATACTAAGTTATGCTAAGTATAACATACAGAACAGTACAATTTGAAGTTCTAAGATACTGGAAATTTGCTTCTTATTAGGCAAACACAGTATTAGAATTGTTTAACATAATGCGCATGATTCTGTTAAAAACTGCTCTTCTTGACAGCATCAGCCCGATTTCATCCTGGAAGTAGAAGGTCTCTTTACATCCGGTTTGAATCGGACATGCAGTGGGCATCGAAATTCTGATTCTGGGGGGCACGTCTAGCCCCTCAGGGTCAAAATCGCGAACAGTCCTGTACATGCAGGCCAGGACTGCGATTCAGCCCGGCCTGCACATACAGGACATGACTGACTAACTCAGGGATTTTAAATGGAGCTGTGGCGCCTTGGCTTCTGGTTGCCATGTCACTGTGGCTCTAGTTAAAAGCTGCAATCCCAGCCGTCAGCTCCTGCAGTTAATTCCCTGCAGCCCGACCCCTGATCCGGCCACTTATGGCCAGGGTCACGCTGCGGGGAATGTCCTCGGTCCCTCCCTGCCCCATCTGCCCCCTGGGGCCGCTGATCTACTACATCCAGGAAAGTTATTCCACCTAGGATGTGGAATAACTTCTCTGGACAAGTGTGCTGGCCCTGGATGTAAAGGGCCGACATTAGAATTGGCCCTTTGCGTCCAGGACGAGCGACCACCCACTGTCCGCCCTAACTCCACCCCTGATCCGCCCCCTCCCTGCCCCCATCTAACTTCCCTGTACAACCAGTTGGGAAGTTAGACGCTGGCAGGTAGGGCCACGAATAGTGGGGATGGATATCCATTGGGATGTCCATCCCCACTTTTTGTGGGACAGAATAACCCCAATATGGGAATAATGTAGCTTACAGTAAGTACGGAAACTCATTTCAGTTATGTAAACATTTAGGCCAAGGTTCAAACATGTTGAGCTGACTTTATCAAGGATACATGGAAAATTACATGCTACTTATGTATGTAAGTCCCTATTTTAAAGGACTTATGCACATGAATAGGGACTCAGTCATGTGATGTAGGCGGTCCCTGTCTGTAAGCATGCACATAGGTATGATCACACGTGCTATTAATGTTGGCATATAAAAGGGCTGTAGTATCCAGACAGCGGTGATATGCAGTCCCCTATCCTCATAACTATCTGGATAATTTCAGGACAGCCTTTCACCACTCCTAAATTTATCTAGATAGTTATCTGGATAGCAAACTGAGTATCACCAATGACCAGATAGCAAGAGAAACATCCACGGTCATTTCTCCTCTCAGCACTATCTTGATAGTGCCAGGGCAGTCTAGAATGACTTTGCAACCCTATCTATATGGTGTCACTGAAATTCCTTGGATGGGATGAGCCAGGGAACTTAGTAGGATGACAGTTGCAGTTATTTGGATAAGTGACTTTGAATGCTGACTTTCTAAATGTACAGTTTCTAAACAGCTAAAGTCAGAAGACCTATTTATAGGTACTGGCATATCTAGGGATCTACGGCAATGTTTCTTTTATTTTTATAATTTTATAAAGTCTTTTCCTCTGATTTTGAACATGATATTTATACTTTGTGATTCTGAGGGTAGTTGCTGTTGCAAACTTGATTTAATGCTGATACAATACTACACTTGAAAATATGGTCAATGATGACAGATAAAGATAATTGTTTCATCAAATCTGCCCAGGCAGATTAATAGGTATACATTTCATGTAGTTTATAAAACAGAGATATATGTTCATTCAAGGGTGAAATTTAAAAAAAAACACACCATCATATGTTTCTATCAGAGATCTGCATTTGTCATTGTGAATTCAGTTGGTTAGCTTGCCTTAAAAATATTTTGTGTGCACTAAATCAAATTGAAAGCCGTTAACCTACAAATTAACATGTATAATAAAGATTAACACAGATTAACAAATTATAAAGGTTGTAAACACTAGGCCCAATATTCAAAGAGATTAATATGGTTAGCAGACCTACTAACCATGTTAATCCCTTTATCCGGGTTAGTCTGGGGCAGCCCCTTGCCATGACTGGGCAGTGGTGATATTGAGTGGTGATATTGCTACAGGATTATGGCAAAGTGGCAAAAGTAAGGTCCGATAAAGGCTGGCATAACTTTCACGATGGAAGATAATCAGGTAGTGGCTGAATATCACCTCTGCCTCGTTAGCTTCCTAACAATCTGGGCAAACTGGATATTCAATGCGGGGGCTGGATATGAACCCTGCACTGAATATCCAGGTTTAAGTTTCAGGGCCCAAGTTTGGAAGTCAAATTTAGAACTCCTTCATAGTAGTGCAAACATTATGCTGAGATTATTGAATCAACTCCAAGTCAGGATATATTATCTATTTAGACACAGCGGTTTTCACAAGTGCCTTTGGGGTTCCAGCTCAACCAGAATTGACCTAATATTGGACTATAGTGGTATGAGCCTTCATTCACAAAAGCTGTGGATTTCTCGGTAAGCTCCTCTTATCATAGTCCAGTCATTGCAGCAAAGGGGGCTTAGTGAGGGCCCCAATGAGAACTTCCTCTGGAAGCCAGTATGCATGCATTCTCCTTCAAGGGTCATCAACTCTATCTCTACAGCATTCCCAGCCCTAGCCAGAGTAGGAAGCAAGTTGGGCCCAGGAATCTAACCCAGGACTTCCCTAGATCAGTGAGCAGCATGCCACCGACAAGAGGGCGAGCTTTCATCTCAGAATATTCTTAAAATATCAACCCATCAACCTGAGGAACAATTTAATAACATCTCAATATCAATAAAAGAATGAACTTTCACTGTGCTAAAACGTCTATACTCGTCTCTCTATATTGCACAGTAATATCTAAATTTAAAAAAAAATAAAACAAATAATATAATACAGAATTCTTACAATTCCAGCCTTGACCTTGGTTTTGACAGGGATCATTACATTGGCCTCCACCTCCACCTCCACCCCCACCTAGAACATGAAGCACAGAATTACAAGAAGTAGACCATTGCTACGTACTCTGCACTTGCTTGACGTAAAGATTATCTCAATGTGATTACCATGTTTTACATTTTCCAATTTTAAAGTTCAGTTAATAATATACATCACTCATTTAGCACACCCACCATAAAAACTGCACACATTTTACTTATGGTATTGTAATGCACCTTGACCCTGGCACACTATTGTGGAAGGACTGTCCAATGATGGCATATTGGTCTTTAGCAGTTGTGTGTTTAGCAAAGGGAGGTGATTAAATTTGCAGATGACACCAAATTATTCAAACTTGTTAAATTACATGCAGATTGTGAGAAATTGCAGGAGAATCTTGTGAGACTGGTACATTGGGCATCAAAAAAGCAGATGAATTTTAGAATGTCATTTGCTAAGTAATGTGTAGATATATGAGTGTTAATGGTATCTATTTGATGAAGTCAAATCTGCACAGATTTGACTTCATTAAATAACAGCATACTTAGCCATGAACATACATAAATGAAGTCATGGTCACTTATATCATCTCTAGTGTAGGTGCAAATGACTAAGCATATCTTATGCATGTTGGGCCATATTCTATAAGATATGTGTATAATTTGCATTTGCTCTTACTACTTTTTGGTTGCCTGCCAGACATTTGCCACTTTTGGGAATGGCATACTGGGGTTGGACCATCTGTCTGACCCAGTATGGCAGTTCTTTTGTTTTTATCTTCTTATATGGCAATAAATCACTCATTTAGCACACCCACCATGAAAATTACACACAGGTTACTTACAAGAGCCACCTTGACCTTGGCCCCCTTTAGAAGAACCATAAGCTAAAATGAAGGAAAAGAAAGAAGATGATGGATGAAAATAGATAAATTCTCTCTACTCTTTTATTACTATATAGAACGATATTTGGATCATTTGTCTAGTTAACATCGAGAGTGACCTGGACAAATCATTGTTTTTGAAATACAGTACCCGTCTCCCTACAACTGGGCAGCATATTGTCTAGATAAAATTTACAAGGTGTAAGTAGAGATAGCACTTGATAAGGTACAGGGATGCATTCTTTGTTTCTCAGATATTTATGCTCAGTGCCGCCTAGTTAAACTTTACTCGTTAAGCGAGACTACACAAATAGCAGGCTTGAAATTGCCCAGATAATTTTAGTAGACTATAATCAGTTACAATATTTAACTGGTTAGGTTTGCAGAATAACCAATATAAGTTATCCATTTAACTTTAACAGGCCATCAGACTTAAGAACACTGGACTTGATAAATCCAAGTGTCCAAATAGCAGTCAGTTCCAAATGCATTATCATCAGTTGTTTGTCTACTCACAAGCAGAAGAATATACCATCATACTAAGTTATGCTAAGTATAACATACAGAATAGTACAATTTGAAGTTTTAAGATACTGGAAATTTGCTACTTATTGGGCAAACACAGATTTTGAATGGTTTAACATAATGCATGATTCTGTTAAAAACTGCTCTTCTTGACAGTATGGGAATAACATAACTTACAGTAAGTGGGGAAGCTCATTTCAGTTACGTTAGCATTTAGGCCAAGATTCAAACAAGTGCGCTGACTTTATCAAGGATATGTGGAAAATTACACTCTACTTATGTATGTAAGTCCCTATTTTAAAGGACTTATACACATGACTACGGACTCATGCGTGTGATGTAGGTGGTACCTATCTGTAAGCATGCACATAAGTACGATCACACGTGCTATTACTGATGGCATGCATAGAGGCTGTAGCTATCCAGACAGCAGTGATATGCAGTCCCCTATCCTCATAACTATCTGGATAATTTCAGGACATCCTTGTGAGACTGGTACATTGGGCATCAAAAAAGCAGATGAATTTTAGAATGTCATTTGCTAAGTAATGTGTAGATATATGAGTGTTAATGGTAACTATTTGATGAAGTCAAATCTGTGCAGATTTCATCAAGCCTTTAACCACGCCTAAATTTATCTAAATATTTTTCTGGATAGCAAACTGAATATCACCAATGACAAGATAGCAAGAGAAACATCCACAGTCATTTCTCCTCTCAGCACTATCTTGATAGTGCCAGGGCAGTCTAGAATGACTTTGCAACCCTATCTATATGGTGTCACTGAAATTCCTTGGATAGGACCAACTTAGTAGGATGACAGTTGCAGTTATTTAGATAAGTGACTTTGAATGCTGACTTTCTAAATGTACAGTTTGTAAACAGCTAAAGCCAGAAGCCCTATTTATAGGTACTGGCATATCTAGGGGTCTATGGCTCTGTTTCTTTTATTTTTATGATTTTCTAAAGTATTTTCCTCTGATGTGGAACATGATATTTACACTTTGTGATTCTGAGGGTAGTTGTTGCCAACTTGATTTAATGCTGATACAATACTACACATGAAAACATAGTCAATGATGTCAGATGAAGATAATTGGTCTATCCAGTCTGCCCAGGAAGTTTAATAGGTCTATTTAATGTAATTTATAAAACAGAGATAAATTTTCATTCAGGGTTGAAATAAAAAACAAAACATAATGAGTCCGATTCTGATCCCAATGTTCATCTCTTTTGTACGTCTGGGATGGCCCGGACATATAAAGGATATCGCAATTCTGATCCTATGGGGCATGTCTAGCCCCGTGGAATCAGAATCACGAACAGGCCTGTACGTGCAGGCCGGGACTGCGATTCAGTCCAGGTCTTCACGTACAGCCATAGCCCGACTAGCTCAGTGACGCTGTTAAAAAAGTTTATTCCCTGCAGCCCGACCCCCGATCCAGCCTCCTAAGGCCAGGATCGGGCAGCAGGGAATTAACTCTGCCCCCCCACCCCTTCTATTCCCCAGACTGCTTAAAAAGAAAAAGGCATTACATTAGAATTGGCCCTGTAGGTCCAGGGCTGGCGACCACCCACTGCCCGCACACTCTAAGCCCCGGGGCCGCCTCTTCCCTGCCCCGACTATCATCCCCGCACAACCATCCTTTTCGGACGTCGATCCCTGCTATTTGTGTCTTAGAATAAGCCCCAATATGTTTCTATCAGGGATCTGCCTTTGTCAGCATGTATTCAGTTGATTAGCTTGCCTTAAAATATTTTGTGTGCACTAAATCAATTTGAAACCCAGTAACCTACAAATTAACATGTATAATACAGTGTCATGAGGCTGGTGCCAATAAAGATGCAGAGTTGAAAAGAAACTCTGTTTTTCACAGAGCTCTAGGTGTGCAATTACCTCAAAGCACAGCTAGAGGGGGCAGGAGTGTTTCTACAGAAGCTAATGAGGCTAGGAGAGCTAACCAGTTGCACCTGGAAATGAGCCCGGGAGATTCAAAGGGAAGATCCCTTTATTAACGGAAGCTTAATGCTAGCAAAGCAGACACAGATAGAGATGCAGAAAGAGCTGGAACAGCAGGAAGAGAAGGAACAAGGATTACAGCTGAAGAAGGAAGGAGAGACCTGAAGGAAGGAATCCTCCTTGAGCAAGCCCAAAAGGACAGAATTCACAGAGGTAGAGTTCAGAGCAGCCAAGCTACGAGAGCCGCTGTTCAGAGGGAGTCTGCTAAGGAAAGCAGTCAGGCTGGAGGGTATGCCACTCCCTGCTTAAGCAACGTTCCTGAGTCCAAAGCTGAAAGACATACACGGAGAGCCAGAGAGCCAGGCTTGGAGGAAAGCCTGCAGGCATTGGAGTATGCTGAACAAGTTTTACCAGGTACCCGAAGGAAAGGAGTTTCTAACAAAGCTACTGTGTCACTGAAGCATAGAGCTGGAGAATCCGCACCAGGTTTTACTAAGCTTTCAGGAAGTCCAGCACTGCCCAGAAGCTACCGACAGAAAACCTGTTGTCACAGAGCCGTGCATGAGAGAGAAGGCTCCAGAGCTTCAAGCTACATAAACTCAAGGTATGAAAGTTTTATTCCTGCTAATGAAAGCTTAACTCCTAAAAGCGCTGCTAAAACTAAAACTCACTTTATAAGAAGAGGAAAGAAACCAGAGTGGTATGAAGAACTACCAAAAGACTTTAAAGCACAGTCTTATTGGAGGCAAGATACCAGAGACAGTCCATAT
Source organism: Ichthyophis bannanicus (assembly GCA_033557465.1). Classification (NCBI taxonomy): domain Eukaryota; kingdom Metazoa; phylum Chordata; class Amphibia; order Gymnophiona; family Ichthyophiidae; genus Ichthyophis; species Ichthyophis bannanicus. Next base: position 630,997,525 of record CM066034.1, on the reverse strand, counting down.
AAACCTGTAAGTGCCAGGGACAGCGTGTGCTCTGAGGGGGAAAGTAGTGAAGCAGAAGTTATGGAAATAGAAAATGCAAACACTATTCCCATTCCTCAAGAAGAAGCTATGGATTGTAGTTTCTGTATGGCTTCTAGCCTAGAATCCATAGCCACCTTGTAAATAAGAAGAAGTCTTGTTAAATTGCCTTGCCCTGGAATGAATTGAATTCCTCCCTTTAACCCTTTCAACTAATTGTGAAGATATTAACAATTGGTTTTACCTGTTTATTACTGGAGCCTTTATGAACAAAGGACATTCTTTGATTTCTAATGTCTTAATGAACCCTTGCACAGAGGGGAAATAAAAGGCCTTGTTTCCCTACACTCGTGGCTTAATCATTGAGTTCTCACAAGGAGCTGAAATACCTAAAGACCAATCTCCATTTTGGCCTTAAAATACCCCACAGTCCTTAAAAATAAAAATGTTGTACAGCATGCCCTGACCGCCATTGGCCACTAGGGGATGCCATCACGACAACAGATTACCACAGATTAACACATTATAAAGTGTGTTAATATTTTTTGTTTCAAAGTAGGTGTGAAATAAACTGAAAAAGGTCCAGAAATTGTGTAAAACCCTAAATGAACTCAGGCTGGTCAATTGATGTCACTGTTAAAAAAAATAGTTGACTCATTTACTTTCATTGATTGTAAACACTAGGCCCGATATTCAAAGGGATTAATATGGTTAGCAGACGTACTAACCATGTTAATCCCTCTGTCCGGGATAGTCAGGCATTCTGGGGCAGCCCCTGGCCATGACTGAGCAGTGGTGATATTGAGCTGCTACAGGATTATAGCAAAGTGGTAATGCAACAAGGTTTGGCATAACTTTCGATGTGGAAGATAACTGGGCAGTGGCTGAATATCACCTTTGCCTCGTTAGCTTCCTACCAATCTGGGACAACTGGATATTCAGTGCCGGGGCTGGATATGAACCCGGCATTGAATATCCAGGTTTTAGTTTCAGGGCCCAAGTTTGGAAGTCAAATTTAGAACTCCTTCATGGTAGTGCAAACATTATGCTTAGATTATTGAATCAACTCCAAGTCAGGATATATTATCTATTTAGACACAATGGTTTTCACAAGTGCCTTTAGGCTTCCAACTCAACCAGAATTGACCTAATATTGGACTGTAGTGGTATGAGCCTTCATTCACAAAAGTTGAGGATTTCTCGGTAAGCTCCTTTTACCATAGTCCATCCATTGCAGCAAAGGGGGCTTAGTGAGGGCCCCAATGAGAACTTCCTCTGGAAGCCAGTATGCATGCATTCTCCTTCAAGGGTCATCAACTTTATCTCTACAGCATTCCCAGCCCTAGCCAGAGTAGGAAGCAAGTTGAGCCCAGGAATCAAACCCAGGACTTCCCTAGATCAGTGAGCAGCATGCCACCGACAAGAGGGCGAGCTTTCATCTCAGAATATTCTTAAAATATCAACCCATCAACCTGAGGAACATTTTAATAACATCTCAATATCAAGAAAAGAATGAACTTTCACTGTGCTAAAACATCTATACTCGTCTCTCTATATTGCACAGTAATATCTAAATTAAAAACAAAACAAAACAAAACAAATAATATAATACAGAATTCTTACAATTCCAGCCTTGACCTTGGTTTTGACAGGGATCATTACATTGGCCTCCACCTCCACCTCCACCTCCACCCCCACCTAGAACATGAAGCACAGAATTACAAGAAGTAGACCATTGCTACGTACTCTGCACTTGCTTGACGTAAAGATTATCTCAATGTGATTACCATGTTTTACATTTTCCAATTTTAAAGTTCAGTTAATAATATACATCACTCATTTAGCACACCCACCATAAAAACTGCACACATTTTACTTATGGTATTGTAATGCACCTTGACCCTGGCACACTTGTGTGGAAGGACTGTCCAGTGATGGCATATCGGTCTTTATCAGTTGTGTGTTTAGCAAAGGGAAGTCTTGCCTCAACAAACTATTATATTTTTTAAAGGTGTGAGTAAGCATATACATAACGGTAAGCCAATAGTTATAGTGTATTTGTACTTTTAGAAAGTGTTTTATAAAGTCCCAGAAGAGAGACTCCTAAATAAATTAAAAAGTTATGGAAGAGAAAACTTGTTGAGAAATCGAAAACAGAGTGTCGGCTAAAGGGTCAATTTTCTTAATGAGGGAAGGATCAATACTGGGACTGGAATTGGAAACAATGAGCGAAGTGATTAAATTTGCAGATGACACCAAAGTATTCAAACTTGTTAAATTACATGCAGATTGTGAGAAATTGCAGGAGAATCTTGTGAGACTGGTACAATGGGCATCAAAATGGCAGATGAATTTTAGAAGGTCATTTGCTAAGTGATGTGTAGATATATGAGTTTTAATGGTATCTATTTGATGAAGTCAAATCTGCATAGAATTGACTTCAAAGAATACCAGCATACTTAGCCATGAACATACATAAATGAAGTCATGGTCACTTATATCATCTCTGGTGTAGGTGCAAATGACTAAGCATATCTTATGCATGTTGGGCCATATTCTATAAGATAAGTGTATAATTTGCATTTGCTCTTACTACTTTTTGGTTGCCAGCCAGACATTTGCCACATTTGGGAATGGCATACTGGGGTTGGACCATCTGTCTGACCCAGTATGGCAGTTCTTTTGTTTTTATCTTCTTATATGGCAATAAATCACTCATTTAGCACACCCACCATGAAAATTACACACAGGTTACTTACAAGAGCCACCTTGACCTTGGCCCCCTTTAGAAGAACCATAAGCTAAAATGAAGGAAAAGAAAGAAGATGATGGATGAAAATAGATAAATTCTCTCTACTCTTTTATTACTATATAGAACGATATTTGGATCATTTGTCTAGTTAACTTCAAGAGTGACCTGGACAAATCATTGTTTTTGAAATACAGTACCCGTCTCCCTACAACTGGGCAGCATATTGTCTAGATAAAATTTACAAGGTGTAAGTAGAGATAGCACTTGATAAGGTACAGGGATGTATTCTTTGTTTCTCAGATATTTATGCTCAGTGCCGCCTAGTTAAACTTTACTCGTTAAGCGAGACTACACAAATAGCAGGCTTGAAATTGCCCAGATAATTTTAGTAGACTATAATCAGTTACAATATTTAACTGGTTAGGTTTGCAGAATAACCAATAGAAGTTATCCATTTAACTTTAACAGGCCATCAGACTTAAGAACACTGGACTTGATAAATCCAAGTGTCCAAATAGCAGTCAATTCCAAATGCATTATCATCAGTTGTTTGTCTACTCACAAGCAGAGAAATATACCATCATACTAAGTTATGCTAAGTATAACATACAAAATAGTACAATTTGAAGTTTTAAGATACTTGAAATTTGCTACTTATTGGGCAAACACAGATTTTGAATGGTTTAACATAATGCGCATGATTCTGTTAAAATCTGCTCTTCTTGATGGTATGGGAATAATATAGCTTATAGCAAGTGGGGAAGCTCATTTCAGTTACGTTAGCATTTAGGCCAAGATTCAAACAAGTGAGCTGACTTTATCAAGGATATGTTGAAAATTACACTTTACTTATGTATTTAAGTCCCTATTTTAAAGGACTTATACACATGACTACGGACTCATGCGTGTGATGTAGGTGGTACCTATCTGTAAGCATGCACATAAGTACGATCACACGTGCTATTACTGTTGGCATGCATAGAGGCTGTAGCTATCCAGACAGCAGTGATATGCAGTCCCCTATCCTCATAACTATCTGGATAATTTCAGGACAGCCTTGTGAGACTGGTACATTGGGCATCAAAAAAGCAGATGAATTTTAGAATGTCATTTGCTAAGTAATGTGTAGATATATGAGTGTTAATGGTATCTATTTGATGAAGTCAAATCTGCACAGATTTGACTTCATTAAATAACAGCATACTTAGCCGTGAACATACATAAATGAAGTCATGGTCACTTATATCATCTCTAGTGTAGGTGCAAATGACTAAGCATATCTTATGCATGTTGGGCCATATTCTATAAGATATGTGTATAATTTGCATTTGCTCTTACTACTTTTTGGTTGCCTGCCAGACATTTGCCACTTTTGGGAATGGCATACTGGGGTTTGACCATCTGTCTGACCCAGTATGGCAGTTCTTTTGTTTTTATCTTCTTATATGGCAATAAATCACTCATTTAGCACACCCACCATGAAAATTACACACAGGTTACTTACAAGAGCCACCTTGACCTTGACCCCCTTTAGAAGAACCATAAGCTAAAATGAAGGAAAAGAAAGAAGATGATGGATGAAAATAGATAAATTCTCTCTACTCTTTTATTACTATATAGAACGATATTTGGATCATTTGTCTAGTTAACATTGAGAGTGACCTGGACAAATCATTGTTTTTGAAATACAGTACCCATCTCCCTACAACTGGGCAGCATATTGTCTAGATAAAATTTACAAGGTGTAAGTAGAGATAGCACTTGATAAGGTACAGGGATGCATTCTTTGTTTCTCAGATATTTATGCTCAGTGCCGCCTAGTTAAACTTTACTCGTTAAGCGAGACTACACAAATAGCAGGCTTGAAATTGCCCAGATAATTTTAGTAGACTATAATCAGTTACAATATTTAACTGGTTAGGTTTGCAGAATAACCAATATAAGTTATCCATTTAACTTTAACAGGCTATCAGACTTAAGAACACTGGACTTGATAAATCCAAGTGTCCAAATAGCAGTCAGTTCCAAATGCATTATCATCAGTTGTTTGTCTACTCACAAGCAGAAGAATATACCATCATACTAAGTTATGCTAAGTATAACATGCAGAATAGTACAATTTGAAGTTTTAAGATACTGGAAATTTGCTACTTATTGGGCAAACACAGATTTTGAATGGTTTAACATAATGCATGATTCTGTTAAAAACTGCTCTTCTTGACAGTATGGGAATAACATAACTTACAGTAAGTGGGGAAGCTCATTTCAGTTACGTTAGCATTTAGGCCAAGATTCAAACAAGTGAGCTGACTTTATCAAGGATATGTGGAAAATTACACTCTACTTATGTATGTAAGTCCCTATTTTAAAGGACTTATACACATGACTACGGACTCATGCGTGTGATGTAGGTGGTACCTATCTGTAAGCATGCACATAAGTACGATCACACGTGCTATTACTGATGGCATGCATAGAGGCTGTAGCTATCCAGACAGCAGTGATATGCAGTCCCCTATCCTCATAACTATCTGGATAATTTCAGGACAGCCTTGTGAGACTGGTACATTGGGCAACAAAAAAGCAGATGAATTTTAGAATGTCATTTGCTAAGTAATGTGTAGATATATGAGTGTTAATGGTATCTATTTGATGAAGTCAAATCTGTGCAGATTTCATCAAGCCTTTAACCACGCCTAAATTTATCTAAATATTTTTCTGGATAGCAAACTGAATATCACCAATGACAAGATAGCAAGAGAAACACCACAGTCATTTCTCCTCTCAGCACTATCTTGATAGTGCCAGGGCAGTCTAGAATGACTTTGCAACCCTATCTATATGGTGTCACTGAAATTCCTTGGATAGGACCAACTTAGTAGGATGACAGTTGCAGTTATTTAGATAAGTGACTTTGAATGCTGACTTCCTAAATGTACAGTTTGTAAACAGCTAAAGCCAGAAGCCCTATTTATAGGTACTGGCATATCTAGGGGTCTATGGCTCTGTTTCTTTTATTTTTATGATTTTCTAAAGTATTTTCCTCTGATTTGGAACATGATATTTACACTTTGTGATTCTGAGGGTAGTTGTAGTTGCCAACTTGATTTAATGCTGATACAATACTACACATGAAAACATAGTCAATGATGTCAGATGAAGATAATTGGTCTATCCAGTCTGCCCAGGAAGTTTAATAGGTCTATTTAATGTAATTTATAAAACAGAGATAAATTTTCATTCAGGGTTGAAATAAAAAACAAAACATAATGAGTCCGATTCTGATCCCAATGTTCATCTCTTTTGTACGTCTGGGCTGGCCCGGACATATAAAGGATATCGCAATTCTGATCCTATGGGGCATGTCTAGCCCCGTGGAATCAGAATCACGAACAGGCCTGTACGTGCAGGCCGGGACTGCGATTCAGTCCAGGTCTTCACGTACAGCCATAGCCCGACTAGCTCAGTGACGCTGTTAAAAAAGTTTATTCCCTGCAGCCCGACCCCCGATCCAGCCTCCTAAGGCCAGGATCGGGCAGCAGGGAATTAACTCTGCCCCCCCACCCCTTCTATTCCCCAGACTGCTTAAAAAGAAAAAGGCATTACATTAGAATTGGCCCTGTAGGTCCAGGGCTGGCGACCACCCACTGCCCGCACACTCTAAGCCCCGGGGCCGCCTCTTCCCTGCCCCGACTATCATCCCCGCACAACCATCCTTTTCGGACGTCGATCCCTGCTATTTGTGTCTTAGAATAAGCCCCAATATGTTTCTATCAGGGATCTGCCTTTGTCAGCATGTATTCAGTTGATTAGCTTGCCTTAAAAATATTTTGTGTGCACTAAATCAATTTGAAACCCAGTAACCTACAAATTAACATGTATAATACAGTGTCATGAGGCTGGTGCCAATAAAGATGCAGAGTTGAAAAGAAACTCTGTTTTTCACAGAGCTCTAGGTGTGCAATTACCTCAAAGCACAGCTAGAGGGGGGCAGGAGTGTTTCTACAGAAGCTAATGAGGCTAGGAGAGCTAACTAGTTGCACCTGGAAATGAGCCCGGGAGATTCAAAGGGAAGATCCCTTTATTAACGGAAGCTTAATGCTAGCAAAGCAGACACAGATAGAGATGCAGAAAGAGCTGGAACAGCAGGAAGAGAAGGAACAAGGATTACAGCTGAAGAAGGAAGGAGAGACCTGAAGGAAGGAATCCTCCTTGAGCAAGCCCAAAAGGACAGAATTCACAGAGGTAGAGTTCAGAGGAGCCAAGCTACGAGAGCCGCTGTTCAGAGGGAGTCTGCTAAGGAAAGCAGTCAGGCTGGAGGGTATGCCACTCCCTGCTTAAGCAACGTTCCTGAGTCCAAAGCTGAAAGACATACACGGAGAGCCAGAGAGCCAGGCTTGGAGGAAAGCCTGCAGGCATTGGAGTATGCTGAACAAGTTTTACCAGGTACCCGAAGGAAAGGAGTTTCTAACAAAGCTACTGTGTCACTGAAGCATAGAGCTGGAGAATCCGCACCAGGTTTTACTAAGCTTTCAGGAAGTCCAGCACTGCCCAGAAGCTACCGACAGAAAACCTGTTGTCACAGAGCCGTGCATGAGAGAGAAGGCTCCAGAGCTTCAAGCTACAGAAACTCAAGGTATGAAAGTTTTATTCCTGCTAATGAAAGCTTAACTCCTAAAAGCGCTGCTAAAACTAAAACTCACTTTATAAGAAGAGGAAAGAAACCAGAGTGGTTTGAAGAACTACCAAAAGACTTTAAAGCACAGTCTTATTGGAGGCAAGATACCAGAGACAGTCCATATAAACCTGTAAGTGCCAGGGACAGCGTGTGCTCTGAGGGGGAAAGTAGTGAAGCAGAAGTTATGGAAATAGAAAATGCAAACACTATTCCCATTCCTCAAGAAGAAGCTATGGATTGTAGTTTCTGTATGGCTTCTAGCCTAGAATCCATAGCCACCTTGTAAATAAGAAGAAGTCTTGTTAAATTGCCTTGCCCTGGAATGAATTGAATTCCTCCCTTTAACCCTTTCAACTAATTGTGAAGATATTAACAATTGGTTTTACCTGTTTATTACTGGAGCCTTTATGAACAAAGGACATTCTTTGATTTCTAATGTCTTAATGAACCCTTGCACAGAGGGGAAATAAAAGGCCTTGTTTCCCTACACTTGTGGCTTAATCATTGAGTTCTCACAAGGAGCTGAAATACCTAAAGACCAATCTCCATTTTGGCCTTAAAATACCCCACACTCCTTAAAAATAAAAATGTTGTACAGCATGCCCTGACCGCCATTGGCCACTAGGGGATGCCATCACGACAACAGATTACCACAGATTAACACATTATAAAGTGTGTGAATATTTTTTTGTTTCAAAGTAGGTGTGAAATAAACTGAAAAAGGTCCAGAAATTGTGTAAAACCCTAAATGAACTCAGGCTGGTCAATTGATGTCACTGTTAAAAAAAATAGTTGACTCATTTACTTTCATTGATTGTAAACACTAGGCCCGATATTCAAAGGGATTAATATGGTTAGCAGACGTACTAACCATGTTAATCCCTCTGTCCGGGATAGTCAGGCATTCTGGGGCAGCCCCTGGCCATGACTGAGCAGTGGTGATATTGAGCTGCTACAGGATTATAGCAAAGTGGTAATGCAACAAGGTTTGGCATAACTTTCGATGTGGAAGATAACTGGGCAGTGGCTGAATATCACCTTTGCCTCGTTAGCTTCCTACCAATCTGGGACAACTGGATATTAAGTGCCGGGGCTGGATATGAACCCGGCATTGAATATCCAGGTTTTAGTTTCAGGGCCCAAGTTTGGAAGTCAAATTTAGAACTCCTTCATGGTAGTGCAAACTTTATGCTTAGATTATTGAATCAACTCCAAGTCAGGATATATTATCTATTTAGACACAATGGTTTTCACAAGTGCCTTTGGGCTTCCAACTCAACCAGAATTGACCTAATATTGGACTGTAGTGGTATGAGCCTTCATTCACAAAAGTTGAGGATTTCTCGGTAAGCTCCTCTTACCATAGTCCAGCCATTGCAGCAAAGGGGGCTTAGTGAGGGCCCCAATGAGAACTTCCTCTGGAAGCCAGTATGCATACATGCTCCTTCAAGGGTCATCAACTTTATCTCTACAGCATTCCCAGCCCTAGCCAGAGTAGGAAGCAAGTTGAGCCCAGGAATCAAACCCAGGACTTCCCTAGATCAGTGAGCAGCATGCCACCGACAAGAGGGCGAGCTTTCATCTCAGAATATTCTTAAAATATCAACCCATCAACCTGAGGAACATTTTAATAACATCTCAATATCAAGAAAAGAATGAACTTTCACTGTGCTAAAACGTCTATACTCGTCTCTCTATATTGCACAGTAATATCTAAATTAAAAAAAACAAAAAACAAATAATATAATACAGAATTCTTACAATTCCAGCCTTGACCTTGGTTTTGACAGGGATCATTACATTGGCCTCCACCTCCACCTCCACCTCCACCCCCACCTAGAACATGAAGCACAGAATTACAAGAAGTAGACCATTGCTACGTACTCTGCACTTGCTTGACGTAAAGATGATCTCAATGTGATTACCATGTTTTACATTTTCCAATTTTAAAGTTCAGTTAATAATATACATCACTCATTTAGCACACCCACCATAAAAACTGCACACATTTTACTTATGGTATTGTAATGCAACTTGACCCTGGCACACTTGTGTGGAAGGACTGTCCAATGATGGCATATCGGTCTTTATCAGTTGTGTGTTTAGCAAAGGGAAGTCTTGCCTCAACAAACTATTATATTTTTTAAAGGTGTGAGTAAGCATATACATAACGGTAAGCCAATAGTTATAGTGTATTTGTACTTTTAGAAAGTGTTTTATAAAGTCCCAGAAGAGAGACTCCTAAATAAATTAAAAAGTTATGGAAGAGAAAACTTGTTGAGAAATCGAAAACAGAGTGTCGGCTAAAGGGTCAATTTTCTTAATGAGGGAAGGATCAATACTGGGACTGGAATTGGAAACAATGAGCGAAGTGATTAAATTTGCAGATGACACCAAAGTATTCAAACTTGTTAAATTACATGCAGATTGTGAGAAATTGCAGGAGAATCTTGTGAGACTGGTACAATGGGCATCAAAATGGCAGATGAATTTTAGAAGGTCATTTGCTAAGTGATGTGTAGATATATGAGTGTTAATGGTATCTATTTGATGAAGTCAAATCTGCACAGAATTGACTTCAAAGAATACCAGCATACTTAGCCATGAACATACATAAATGAAGTCATGGTCACTTATATCATCTCTGGTGTAGGTGCAAATGACTAAGCATATCTTATGCATGTTGGGCCATATTCTATAAGATAAGTGTATAATTTGCATTTGCTCTTACTACTTTTTGGTTGCCAGCCAGACATTTGCCACATTTGGGAATGGCATACTGGGGTTGGACCATCTGTCTGACCCAGTATGGCAGTTCTTTTGTTTTTATCTTCTTATATGGCAATAAATCACTCATTTAGCACAACCACCATGAAAATTACACACAGGTTACTTACAAGAGCCACCTTGACCTTGGCCCCCTTTAGAAGAACCATAAGCTAAAATGAAGGAAAAGAAAGAAGATGATGGATGAAAATAGATAAATTCTCTCTACTCTTTTATTACTATATAGAACGATATTTGGATCATTTGTCTAGTTAACTTCAAGAGTGACCTGGACAAATCATTGTTTTTGAAATACAGTACCCGTCTCCCTACAACTGGGCAGCATATTGTCTAGATAAAATTTACAAGGTGTAAGTAGAGATAGCACTTGATAAGGTACAGGGATGTATTCTTTGTTTCTCAGATATTTATGCTCAGTGCCGCCTAGTTAAACTTTCCTCGTTAAGCGAGACTACACAAATAGCAGGCTTGAAATTGCCCAGATAATTTTAGTAGACTATAATCAGTTACAATATTTAACTGGTTAGGTTTGCAGAATAACCAATAGAAGTTATCCATTTAACTTTAACAGGCCATCAGACTTAAGAACACTGGACTTGATAAATCCAAGTGTCCAAATAGCAGTCAATTCCAAATGCATTATCATCAGTTGTTTGTCTACTCACAAGCAGAGAAATATACCATCATACTAAGTTATGCTAAGTATAACATACAAAATAGTACAATTTGAAGTTTTAAGATACTTGAAATTTGCTACTTATTGGGCAAACACAGATTTTGAATGGTTTAACATAATGCGCATGATTCTGTTAAAAACTGCTCTTCTTGACAGTATGGGAATAATATAGCTTATAGCAAGTAGGGAAGCTCTTTTCAGTTGCGTTAGCATTTAGGCCAAGATTCAAACAAGTGAGCTGACTTTATCAAGGATATGTTGAAAATTCCACTTTACTTATGTGTTTAAGTCCCTATTTTAAAGGACTTATACACATGACTACGAACTCATGCGTGTGATGTAGGTGGTACCTATCTGTAAGCATGCACATAAGTACGATCACACGTGCTATTACTGTTGGCATGCATAGAGGCTGTAGCTATCCAGACAGCAGTGATATGCAGTCCCCTATCCTCATAACTATCTGGATAATTTCAGGACAGCCTTGTGAGACTGGTACATTGGGCATCAAAAAAGCAGATGAATTTTAGAATGTCATTTGCTAAGTAATGTGTAGATATATGAGTGTTAATGGTATCTATTTGATGAAGTCAAATCTGTGCAGATTTCATCAAGCCTTTAACCACGCCTAAATTTATCTAAATAGTTTTCTGGATAGCAAACTGAATATCACCAATGACAAGATAGCAAGAGAAACATCCACAGTCATTTCTCCTCTCAGCACTATCTTGATAGTGCCAGGGCAGTCTAGAATGACTTTGCAACCCTATCTATATGGTGTCACTGAAATTCCTTGGATAGGACCAACTTAGTAGGATGACAGTTGCAGTTATTTAGATAAGTGACTTTGAATGCTGACTTTCTAAATGTACAGTTTGTAAACAGCTAAAGCCAGAAGCCCTATTTATAGGTGCTGGCATATCTAGGGGTCTATGGCTATGTTTCTTTTATTTTTATGATTTTCTAAAGTATTTTCCTCTGATTTGGAACCTGATATTTACACTTTGTGATTCTGAGGGTAGTTGTAGTTGCCAACTTGATTTAATGCTGAAACAATACTACACATGAAAACATAGTCAATGATTTCAGATGAAGATAATTGGTCTATCCAGTCTGCCCAGGAAGTTTAATAGGTATATTTAATGTAATTTATAAAACAGAGATATATTTTCATTCAGGGTTGAAATAAAAAACAAAACATAATGAGTCCGATTCTGATCCCAATGTTCATCTCTTTTGTACGTCTGGGCTGGCCCGGATATATAAAGGATATCGCAATTCTGATCCTACGGGGCATGTCTAGCCCCACGGAATCAGAATCACGAACAGGCCTGTACGTGCAGGCCGGGACTGCGATTCAGTCCAGGTCTTCACGTACAGCCATAGCCCGACTAGCTCAGTGACGCTGTTAAAAACGTTTATTCCCTGCAGCCCGACCCACGATCCAGCCTCCTAAGGCCAGGATCGGGCAGCAGGGAATTAACTCTGCCCCTCCCCACCCCTTCTATTCCCCAGACTGCTTAAAAAGAAAAAGGCATTACATTAGAATTGGCCCTGTAGGTCCAGGGCTGGCGACCACCCACTGCCCGCACACTCTAAGCCCCGGGGCCACCTCTTCCCTGCCCCGACTATCATCCCCGCACAACCATCCTTTTCGTACATCGATCCCTGCTATTTTTGTCTTAGAATAAGCCCCAATATGTTTCTATCAGGGATCTGCCTTTGTCAGCATGTATTCAGTTGATTAGCTTGCCTTAAAAATATTTTGTGTGCACTAAATCAATTTGAAACCCAGTAACCTACAAATTAACATGTATAATACACTGTCATGAGGCTGGTGCCAATAAAGATGCAGAGTTGAAAAGAAACTCTGTTTTTCACAGAGCTCTAGGTGTGCAATTACCTCAAAGCACAGCTAGAGGGGGCAGGAGTGTTTCTACAGAAGTTAATGAGGCTAGGAGAGCTAACCAGTTGTACCTGGAAATGAGCCCGGGAGATTCAAAGGGAAGATCCCTTTATAAACGGAAGCTTAATGCTAGCAAAGCAGACACAGATAGAGATGCAGAAAGAGCTGGAACAGCAGGAAGAGAAGGAACAAGGATTACAGCTGAAGAAGGAAGGAGAGACCTGAAGGAAGGAATCCTCCTTGAGCAAGCCCAAAAGGACAGAATTCGCAGAGGTAGAGTTCAGAAGAGCCAAGCTACGAGAGCCGCTGTTCAGAGGGAGTCTGCTAAGGAAAGCAGCCAGGCTGGAGGGTATGCCACTCCCTGCTTAAGCAACGTTCCTGAGTCCAAAGCTGAAAGACATACACGGAGAGCCAGAGAGCCAGGCTTGGAGGAAAGCCTGCAGGCATTGGAGTATGCTGAACAAGTTTTACCAGGTACCCGAAGGAAAGGAGTTTCTAACAAAGCTACTGTGTCACTGAAGCATAGAGCTGGAGAATCCGCACCAGGTTTTACTAAGCTTTCAGGAAGTCCAGCACTACCCAGAAGCTACTGACAGAAAACCTGTTGTCACAGAGCCGTGCATGAGAGAGAAGGCTCCAGAGCTTCAAGCTACAGAAACTCAAGGTGTGAAAGTTTTATTCCTGCTAATGAAAGCTTAACTCCTAAAAGCGCTGCTAAAACTAAAACTCACTTTATAAGAAGAGGAAAGAAACCAGAGTTGTTTGAAGAACTACCAAAAGACTTTAAAGCACAGTCTTATTGGAGGCAAGATACCAGAGACAGTCCATATAAACCTGTATGTGCCAGGGACAGCGTGTGCTCTGAGGGGGAAAGTAGTGAAGCAGAAGTTATGGAAATAGAAAATGCAAACACTATTCCCATTCCTCAAGAAGAAGCTATGGATTGTAGTTTCTGTATGGCTTCTAGCCTAGAATCCATAGCCACCTTGTAAATAAGAAGAAGTCTTGTTAAATTGCCTTGCCCTGGAATGAATTGAATTCCTTCCTTTAACCCTTTCAACTAATTGTGAAGATATTAACAATTGGTTTTACCTGTTTATTACTGTAGCCTTTATGAACAAAGGACATTCTTTGATTTCTAATGTCTTAATGAACCCTTGCACAGAGGGGAAATAAAAGGCCTTGTTTCCCTACACTCATGGCTTAATCATTGAGTTCTCACAAGGAGCTGAAATACCCAAAGATCAATCTCCATTTTGGCCTTAAAATACCCCACACTCCTTAAAAATAAAAATGTTGTACAGCATGCTCTGACCGCCATTGGCCACTAGGGGATGCCATCACGACAACAGATTACCACAGATTACCACATTATAAAGTGTGTTAATATTTTTTGTTTCAAAGTAGGTGTGAAATAAACTGAAAAAGGTCCAGAAATTGTGTAAAACCCTAAATGAACTCAGGCTGGTCAATTGATGTCACTGTTAAAAAAAAATAGTTGACTCATTTACTTTCATCGATTGTAAACACTAGGCCCGATATTCAAAGGGATTAATATGGTTAGCAGACATACTAACCATGTTAATCCCTCTGTCCAGGATAGTCAGGCATTCTGGGGCAGCCCCTGGCCATGACTGAGCAGTGGTAATATTGAGCTGCTGCAGGATTATAGCAAAGTGGTAATGTGCAACAAGGTTTGGCATAACTTTCGATGTGGAAGATAACTGGGCAGTGGCTGAATATCACCTCTGCCTTGTTAGCTTCCTACCAATCTGGGAAAACTGGATATTCAGTGCCGGGGCTGGATATGAACCCGGCATTGAATATCCAGGTTTTAGTTTCAGGGCCCAAGTTTGGAGGTCAAATTTAGAACTCCTTCATGGTAGTGGTATGAGCCTTCATTCACAAAAGCTGAGGATTTCTCGGTAAGCTCCTCTTACCATAGTCCAGTCATTGCAGCAAAGGGGGCTTAGTGAGGGCCCCAATGAGAACTTCCTCTGGAAGCCAGTATGCATGCATTCTCCTTCAAGGGTCATCAACTCTATCTCTACAGCATTCCCAGCCCTAGCCAGAGTAGGAAGCAAGTTGAGCCCAGGAATCAAACCCAGGACTTCCCTAGATCAGTGAGCAGCATGCCACCGACAAGAGGGCGAGCTTTCATCTCAGAATATTCTTAAAATATCAACCCATCAACCTGAGGAACATTTTAATAACATCTCAATATCAATAAAAGAATGAACTTTCACTGTGCTAAAACTTCCATACTCGTCTCTCTATATTGCACAGTAATATCTAAATTAAAAAAAAAATAAAACAAATAATATAATACAGAATTCTTACAATTCCAGCCTTGACCTTGGTTTTGACAAGGATTATTACATTGGCCTTCACCTCCACCTCCACCTCCACCCCCACCTAGAACATGAAGCACAGAATTACAAGAAGTAGACCATTGCTACGTACTCTGCACTTGCTTGACGTAAAGATTATCTCAATGTGATTACCATGTTTTACATTTTCCAATTTTAAAGTTCAGTTAATAATATACATCACTCATTTAGCACACCCACCATAGAAACTGCACACATTTTACTTATGGTATTGTAATGCATCTTGACCCTGGCACACTTGTGTGGAAGGACTGTCCAATGATGGCATATCGGTCTTTATCAGTTGTGTGTTTAGCAAAGGGAAGTCTTGCCTCAACAAACTATTATATTTTTTAAAGGTGTGAGTAAGCATATACATAATGATAAGCCAATAGTTATAGTGTATTTGTACTTTTAGAAAGTGTTTTATAAAGTCCCAGAAGAGAGACTCCTAAATAAATTAAAAAGTTATGGAAGAGAAAACTTGTTGAGAAATCGAAAACAGAGTGTCGGGCTAAAGGGTCAATTTTTTAATGAGGGAAGGATCAATACTGGGACTGGAATTGGAAACAATGAGCGAGGTGATTAAATTTGCAGATGACACCAGATTATTCAAACTTGTTAAATTACATGCAGATTGTGAGAAATTGCAGGAGAATCTTGTGAGACTGGTACAATGGGCATCAAAATGGCAGATGAATTTTAGAAGGTCATTTGCTAAGTGATGTGTAGATATATGAATGTTAATGGTATCTATTTGATGAAGTCAAATCTGCACAGAATTGACTTCAAAGAATACCAGCATACTTAGCCATGAACATACATAAATGAAGTCATGGTCACTTATATCATCTCTGGTGTAGGTGCAAATGACTAAGCATATTTTATGCATGTTGGGCCATATTCTATAAGATATGTGTATAATTTGCATTTACTCTTACTACTTTTTGGTTGCCTGCCAGACATTTGCCACTTTTGGGAATGGCATACTGGGGTTGGACCATCTGTCTGACCCAGTATGGCAGTTCTTTTGTTTTTATCTTCTTATATGGCAATAAATCACTCATTTAGCACACCCACCATGAAAATTACACACAGGTTACTTACAAGAGCCACCTTGACCTTGGCCCCCTTTAGAAGAACCATAAGCTAAAATGAAGGGAAAGAAGATGATGGATGAAAATAGATAAATTCTCTCTACTCTTTTATTACTATATAGAACGATATTTGGATCATTTGTCTAGTTAATTTCGAGAGTGACCTGGACAAATCATTGTTTTTGAAATACAGTACCCGTCTCCCTACAACTGGGCAGCATATTGTCTAGATAAAATTTACAAGGTGTAAGTAGAGATAGCACTTGATAAGGTACAGGGATGTATTCTTTGTTTCTCAGATATTTATGCTCAGTGCCGCCTAGTTAAACTTTACTCATTAAGCGAGACTACACAAATAGCAGGCTTGAAATTGCCCAGATAATTTTAGTAGACTATAATCAGTTACAATATTTAACTGGTTAGGTTTGCAGAATAACTAATAGAAGTTATCCATTTATCTTTAACAGGCCATCAGACTTAAGAACACTGGTCTTGATAAATCCAAGTGTCCAAATAGCAGTCAGTTCCAAATGCATTTTCACCAGTTGTTTGTCTACTCACAAGCAGAAGAATATACCATCATACTAAGTTATGCTAAGTATAACATACAGAATAGTACAATTTGAAGTTTTAAGATACTGGAAATTTGCTACTTATTGGGCAAACACAGATTTTGAATGGTTTAACATAATGCGCATGATTCTGTTATAAACTGCTCTTCTTGACGGTATGGGAATAATATAGTTTATAGCAAGTAGGGAAGCTCATTTCAGTTACGTTAGCATTTAGGCCAAGATTCAAACAAGTGAGCTGACTTTATCAAGTATATGTGGAAAATTACACTCTACTTATGTATGTAAGTCCCTATTTTAAAGGACTTATACACATGACTAGGGACTTATGCGTGTGATGTAGGTGGTACCTATCTGTAAGCATGCACATAAGTACGATCACACGTGTTATTACTGTTGGCATGCATAGAGGCTGTAGCTATCCAGACAGCAGTGATATGCAGTCCCCTATCTTCATAACTATCTGGATAATTTCAGGACAGCCTTTAACCATGCCTAAATTTATCTAGATAGTTATCTGGATAGTAAACTGAATATCACCAATGACCAGATAGCAAGAGAAACATCCACGGTCATTTCTCCTCTCAGCACTATCTTGATAGTGCCAGGGCAGTCTAGAATGACTTTGCAACCCTATCTATATGGTGTCACTGAAATTCCTTGGATAGGACCATCTTAGTAGGATGACAGTTGCAGTTATTTAGATAAGTGACTTTGAATGCTGACTTCCTAAATGTACAGTGTGTAAACAGCTAAAGCCAGAAGCCCTATTTATAGGTACTGGGATATCTAGGGGTCTATGTCTGTTTCTTTTATTTTTATGATTTTCTAAAGTATTTTCCTCTGATTTGGAACCTGATATTTACACTTTGTGATTCTGAGAGGAGTTGTAGTTGCCAACTTGATTTAATGCTGATACAATACTACACATGAAAACATGATCAATGATGTCAGATGAAGATAATTGATTTATCCAGTCTGCCCAAGAAGTTTAATAGGTATATTTCATGTAATTTATAAAACAGAGGTATATGTTCATTCAGGATTGAAATAAAAAATAAAACATAATGAGTCTGATTCTGATCCTGACGTTCATCTCTTTTGTATGTCTGGGCTGGCCCGGACATATAAAGGAGATCGCAATTCTGATCCTTAGGGGCATGTCTAGCCCCGCGGAATCAGAATTACGAACAGGCCTGTACGTGCAGGCCAGGATTGCGATTCAGTCCAGGTCTTCACGTACAGCCATAGCCCGGCTCATTCAGTGACGCTGTTAAAACAGTTAATTCCCTGCAGCCCACCCCCGATCCAGCCTCCTAAGGCCAGGATCGGGCAGCAGGGAATTAACTCTGCCCCTCCCCCAGCACCTTCTGTGCCCCAGACTGCTTAAAAAGAAAAAGCCATTACATTAGAATTGGCCCTGTATGTCCAGGGCTGGCGACCACCCACTGACCGCACACTCTAAGGTCCGGGGCCGCCTCTTCCCTGCCCCGACTATCATCCCCGCACAACTATCCCTTTGGGACGTCGATCCCTGCTATTTGTGTCTTAGAATAACCCCCAATATGTTTCTATCAGGGATCTGCCTTTGTCAGCGTGTATTCAGTTGATTAACTTGCCTTAAAAATATTTTGTGTGCACTAAATCAATTTGAAACCCAGTAACCTACAAATTAACATGTATAATACAGATTATCACAGATTAAGAAATTATAAAGTATGTTAATATTTTTTGTTTCAAAGTATGTGTGAAATAAACTGAAAAAGGTCCAGAAATTGTGTAAAACCCTAAATGAACTCAGGCTGGTCAATAGATGTCACTGTTAAAAAAAATAGTTGACTCATTTACTTTCATGGATTGTAAACACTAGGCCCGATATTCAAAGGGATTAATATGGTTAGCAGACCTACTAACCATGTTAATCCCTCTGTCCGGGATAGTCAGGCATTCTGGGGCAGCCCCTGGCCATGACCGAGCAGCGGTGATATTGAGCTGCTACAGGATTATAGGAAAGTGGTAATGTGCAACAAAGTTTGGCATAACTTTCGATGTGGAAGATAACCGGGCAGTGGCTGAATATCACCTCTGCCTCGTTAGCTTCCTACCAATCTGGGAAAACTGGATATTTAATGCCGGGGCTGGATATGAGCCCGGCATTGAATATTCAGGTTTAAGTTTCAGGGCCCAAGTTTGGAAGTCAAATTTAGAACTCCTTCATGGTAGTGCAAACATTATGCTTAGATTACTGAATCAACTCCAAGTCAGATATATTATCTATTTAGACACAGCGGTTTTCTCAAGTGCCTTTGGGCTTCCAGCTCAACCAGAATTGACCTAATATTGGACTGTAGTGGTATGAGCCTTCATTCACAAAAGCTGAGGATTTCTCATTAAGCTCCTCTTATTATAATCCAGTCATTGCAGCAAAGGGGCTTAGTGAGGGCCAATAAAGAGAGCTTTCTCTGGAAGCCAGTATGCATTCATTCCAAGTCTGGTCACTGGGTGACATAACGGAATAAAATCTAAGAGTTCCCCCTACCCACTCCTTCAAGGGTCATCAACTCTATCTCTATAGCATTCCCAGCCCTAGCCACAGAAGGAAGCAAGTTAGGCCCAGGAATCTAACCCAGGACTTCCTTATATCAGTGAGCAGCATGCCACTGACTAGAGGGTGAGCTTTCATCTCAGAATATTCTTAAAATATCAACCCATCAACCTGAGTAACAATTTAAAAGCATCTCAATATCAATAAAGAATGAACTTTCACTGTGCTAAAACCTCTATACACGTCTCTATACATGGCACAGTAATATCAAAATTTAAAAAAACAACAACAACAAATAATATAATACAGAATACTTACAATTCCAGCCTTGACCTTGGTTTTGACATGGATCATTACATTGGCCCTGCTTTGACTGGCCTCCACCACCACCATAACCACCACCATAACCACCACCATAGCCACCACCACTACAACCACCACCACCACCACCACCACAGTTGCCCTTGGCAGACATGCTTGTTTCTAGCTGTGTGGAGTAGGATAGAGCAGAAGAAGTCTGAGAGGTCTTGTTCTTGTTGGAATGAATATGCCACTTATATATACAAGTATTGTATCTCCCTGTGCCAAATAGGCTTGTTACGTACCTTGGTGGAGATCTTGAAGAGCAAATAGTATTTTAGTATCACCCACAAAATTATGGGTCATTTAGGGGTATCGCTAATTCTGTAAGTTCATTATTTAATTCTCTAATGGTAGGGTGGATTTCATTCAAGGTAATTGTTGCTTCAGGTTTTATAAAATGACATCATGGCACGTTAAATAAGAAATCAGTGCTTTGCCACTTTTTTGCTGGATGAATCATTTTCCTTCTTAGGTTAGTGAAAATTCTGTATGTTAAAAGTATTTTTTCTTTCAAATAAAGCAGGGGAAAGAAGCTGGGCAATGAGGATTAATACCAGAGGTTTCAAATGCAAGCTTCACTCTTGTGTTTTACATTGGATCATTACACTTTCTAATCATACACATTTTATTCTCTTAGCTTAAATAGTGAGAAATTCTGCAGTTTATAGATTCTTTAAGGTTATTTGATGTATAATTTACATAGAAATGGTCTTTTCAGGTTGGGGGAGGAGGCATGAGAGATCAGTTAGCAGGGTTGTGTGCATATACATTTTTTCCCTCTCCCTCCACCACATGCTAGAATTAGTGGTGGTAGCATATTGCTCTTACCCCTCCCTTCCCCTCCCCTCCTCCTCCCCCCGCCCCTCCGCTCACTCACACATTCTCTCTTCTCACATATTCACATATATGCACTTTTGCATTCTCTATCCTAGTTTGCCAGGCCTCATTCCAGCAATTCTCCCTTTCTTCTCACCTCACAAAACACAGTGAACTTCCACTTATGTTTTGCTCTCACTTTCATTACTCAAGCACTTTCCTGTTTTCCCTACCCTCTCTCCAAGCTGAACCCTACCAGCATCCAATATTGTCAAGGTGGATGAATTTTTAAGCAGGTGATTTTCTGTGTGCAGCACAACACAGTGCATTTCCCCTCCTAGTCATCCCTTCCAGAGACAAAACATTTTTAAACTCTAGTTGTGCACTTAACATGCATTTTTAACACATAGTGAGGCCCATTCTATACTGCCTGTCCACCGCCTTTTTTGGCCTGCCAGAATCAGGGCGTGCATTGGTAGCACCTGATTCTGATCCTGTGGGGGCTAGATGTGCCCATGGGATCAGAATTGAGTCTACCAGCTTGTACGTGCAGGCTGTACCCCGATTCTGGCTGGCCGGAAATCTGCACTTCCCCGACTAGCCCAGCCTGGCTCCTGTATAGAGAGGCAGCGGCATGGCATAGTGTTGCTATGTCACTGCAGTGCCACTCAGGAGCCTCAATTCCCAGTCACAGACAAAGTTGCTTTTCTCCGCAGGCTGACCCCCGATCAGGCCTGCCATGACCAGGGTTGGCCAGTGGGGAAGCCCCTGCACCCCTCACCTTTTCTTCAAGACCAGGCTCTGGCATCTTCCGATGTCCGTGGGATTTATTACATCTACTACTACTACTACTACTACTTAGCACTTGTAAAGCGCTATGCACGCAGCGCTGCACAGCTAACCTACAAGAGGTAGCCAACATATAAGAGACAGTCCCTGCATGTCAGAGTCATGCTCATCAGAGCTTACAATCTAATTAGAACAGTACAGAGCATTAGTCAGTTCTGCGGAAGGTACGGTGTGGTACAATTTGGTCATAAACGTTGACGGGGGTTAGGGAAGATGAGGATGGAAGTCAGGATCTGAATGCAACGGTGAAGAGGTGGGTCTTCAACCTGGATTTGAAAAGGACCAGGGAGGATGCCTGGTGCACAGACGCAGCTAGGCTGTTCCAGGCATATGGTGCAGCAAGGTGAAAGGAGCGCAGTCGGGAGTTCGCGGTGCAGGTGAAAGGCATTGATAGAAGTAATTTGCTGGCAGAGCGCAAATTTCGAGCAGGGATGTTGGGAGAGATAAGAGATAAGAGGTATTGAGGGGCCATAGAGTGAATGCATTTATAGGTCAGCAGGAGAAGCTTGAATTGGATGCGGAATAGGACCGGGAGCTAATGACGTGACTTGAGAAGGGGGTAATGAGGGCATGTTGAGGCTGGCAGAAGATTAGTCGAGCAGCATGATTTTGTATAGATTGAAGGGGAAGGAGATGGCTCATGGAGAGACCAGCGAGGAGTAGGTTGCAGTAGTTGAGGTGAAAGGAGATTAAGGAGTGGATAATCATTTTGGTAGTGTGTTCAGAGAGGAAGGGGCGGATTTTGCTGATGTTGTAGAGAAAGAAGCAGCAGGTCTTAGCTACAAGCTGGATATGAGCGGAGAAGGAGAGAGAGAGGGGTCAAAGATAACACCCAGATTGCAGGCTGAGGGAACAGAAAGGATAGTAGAACCATCCACCTGGACCGAGAGAGGGGTAAGTGGGGGGGAGGAGTTGGGTGGAAAGACAAGGAGTTCAGTCTTGGCCATGTTCAGTTTCAATCGGCGATGAGACATCCAGGCAGCAATGTCCGAAAGACAGGCAGAGATCTTGGACTGGGTTGCCAGAGAAATATTAAGTGTAGAGAGGTAAATTTGGGAGTCGTCGGCATAGAGATGGTACTGAAAGCCATGGGAGGAGATAAGCTCTCCAAGGCCTTGGGTATAGAGAGAGAAAAGGAGGGGGCCCAAGACAGATCCCTGGAGCGGGGTAGGGGAGGAGGAGGAGCCATCAGAGCATACCCTGAATGAGCGACGGGAGAGGTAGGAGGAGAACCAGGATAGCATGGAGTCCTTGAAGCCAAGCGAGGAGAGGATGGTGAGGAGAAGTTTGTGGTTAATGGTGTCAAAGGCAGCAGAAAGGTCAAGAAGGATGAGGATAGAATAGAGGCCCTTAGATTTAGCCAGGAACAGGTCATTGGTGACTTTTGTGAGTGCCATTTCAGTGGAGTGTAGGGGACGGAAGCCAGATTGAAGTGGGTCCAGGAGGGCCTGGGAGGTGAGGAACTCGAGTCAGCGACGGTAGACTGCTCGTTCTAATAGTTTGGATATGAAGGGAAGGAGGGAGATGGGTCAATACTTAGAAGGGCATGTGTGATCAAGTGAGGGTTTCTTGAGGAGGGGTGTGACAACAACATGTTTGAAGTCAATGGGGACAGATGCAGTAGAGAAAGTTTGAGGATATAAGTGATGGAGGGGACAATGGTGGGGGAGATGGAACATAGGAGATGGGTGGGGATAGGGTCTGATGAACAGGTGGTGGGTTTGGAGGAGGAAAGAAGGAGTGCGGTTTCTTCTTCAGAGATCGGGGGGAAGGAGGAGAGGGTGGTGGGGAGAGTATGGGTGGGGGAGGTGGGGAGGATGGATGGGTGAGGGGAGGTAGATGAGGGGGTAGGGAATTGGAGGGTACTTTTGTGGATTTTATCGTGAAAGTAATCAGCAAGGGTTTGGGCAGAAAGGGAGGGCGGGATTGGGGGGGGCGGGGAACCTTGAGGAGAGAATTGAGGGTATTAAAGAGATGGCGAGGATCGGAGGCAAGGGAGTTGGTCAGATGGATGTAGTAATCTTGTTTGGCAAGTGCCAAGGCTGCCTCAGGCTCCCTCTTATGGGCTGCCTCAGGGCGGTGGAGAGGAGACCGGCATGCTTCTGATGTGCCCGATGGCGCCCTCCCTCTTATGGGCTGCCTCAGGGCAGTGGAGAGGAGACCGGCGTGCTTCTGATGTACCCGATAGCGCCCTCCCTCTTATGGGCTGCCTCAGGGTGGTGGAGAGGAGACTGGCATGCTTCTGATGTGCCCGATGGTGCCCTCCCTCTTATGGACTGCCTCAGAGCGGTGGAGAGGAGACCGGTGTGCTTCTGATGTGCCCGATAGCGCCCTCCCTCTTATGGACTGCCTCAGAGCGGTGGAGAGGAGACCGGTGTGCTTCTGATGTGCCCGATAGCGCCCTCCCTCTTACGGGCTGCCTCAGGGCATTGGAGAGGAGACCGGCGTGCTTCTGATGCACCCGATGGTGCCCTCCCTCTTATGGGCTGCCTCAGGGCATCTCCGAGGAATGGCATCTCCGAGGAATGGCTAACCCCAGACGTACTGGGCTAACATTGGAATCATCCACCACTTGCCCTCGTACCTTCCTCAGTTCTCCCCTTCCTGCTCCCATCCAAAGCTCCCTGCACATCTCCCCTATACGTGCAAGGAACTTTGGTGAGGGCTGACGG
Source organism: Ichthyophis bannanicus (assembly GCA_033557465.1). Lineage (NCBI taxonomy): Eukaryota > Metazoa > Chordata > Amphibia > Gymnophiona > Ichthyophiidae > Ichthyophis > Ichthyophis bannanicus. The sequence continues at coordinate 630,973,425 of CM066034.1, read as the reverse complement.
TCCCGGATGTTTAGCGGGTCTGGATGTCCACAATGGACATCCAGACCCACTAAACGGTGGTCAGATTGACCCCCAATAAGTGCAAAACCTCTGTTGTAACTGATGGGGTATGACCAGCATGTTCTCGGCATTTGAAGTGTGGGTATGTACATTAATGTGTGATGAAATTAATGTGGGTTCACCTAATGATATCCATAGAGGTATCATTATGTGTACCCACAAAAATTGCCACATTTCCACTGAGTGCATGGAAATTGCCCTTGTGTTAGTTGCACTGTTCTCTCTATGCCCACACTCTGTTCCTAATTTGCCCACTCACCGACCTAGGGCATAACATGCTCACTGCCATGCTCATATGTTAGATGTCACCACAGATAGTGATTGTGTGCTAAAATGCACACCAGCCATGGTAGCCTTTAGTAAAAGGGCATATAAATCATCCTTGAAAAATAAAATAGATGAATTGCATCTCATCATTCATAGATATTAAATAAGCATGTCTTGAAAGCCTCTTTCAAGATCATCATGGAATTAACAGTGGGAAGGTAAAATTTAACTCAGTTCCCTAGAACTAACTCATCTGTGCCAGTTTCCATTCTAGAGGGTGACAATGCAAAGTGATGATTCTCTTGAGAACTCAAAAAATTTAACAGAGTATGTGGTTCAAATTTATCTCATAAATGGAATGGGGCCATTTCATGCTCTGATTTAAAAGCTAACATTAGGGCTTAAAATTAAACCATTGTCTTTATAGGCAACCAACGTAATTCTGCCAATGCTGGAGAGACACAATTCCCCCAATCCAACCTATCAACAACCTTGTGGCAGATTTCATTACCCAGAGTAGTTTTTTCAGAAGACACTTTGGAAGCCCCTAGTATAAAATGTTAGAATAATCTAAACAGGACAGGATTGTGGCATGTAAATTTCCAAATAATGGATACACCATCTTTAGTTTCAAGTGAAAAAAATGACCTTTCACTAAGTTTGATACCTGTACATCCAACAACAAACCAAAATTTAATCTGACATAGAAGTTTACTACTTGATCTTAAACTCTAATTGTTGATTTTCATAATGTAACACAGGTCTCTCATAACCCATACCCTCCTATTAAACTCATAGGATATAAGTATTCTAGGGATTCAACCAGGAGTCTAACTCCTCTCTACACTTTGGATCAGGCATACCCAACCAGCAGTAGCAGCACAGACCAACAGCAACTGGAGGTGATGTCAACATCCACAGCACTTAATGCTTACTCATATTAACCACAGTCTCTACCAAAACAAATTGTCTTGAGCAGGCTATTGGGTTTAACTTAATTTATTTTTCTTCACCTAACTGTAAATATCATCTAAACAATTATTAGTATTACCCAGCTTCTGCCCTCTTTCTACCCAGAATTGCAGATATAATTCAATATACATAAAAGGTGCCAAAGTATTAAAATCAAATATTTATCAATCTAAGACATTAAAAAATAACATGTTTTGAGAAAAAAAATTAAGATTTTTTTGCATATTGAGGCATCGTATAAATGTGCAGTCAATAATAGCATTGCTTTTGAAACAATATCAAGTCCTTCCAGCACATCGATTTATAATTATAGTCATTTACCTAAAAAAGAAAACAACCTTAATTACGTTGAGCTCAACACCTCAAAACACATATATATATAACACATTTCCAAACAAGTCACTAAAAATAAAACAGGCATTCATCAAAAATGAAAACGAAATGATGAATCTGTAGTGTATGACATAGTAGAACTTTGACCTGGATGAGAAAAGCTTGTTTCTGCAATATCGTGTCAGACAACCGATCAAGTCAAATGACCCTGACAACAGCATTTCGGTAAACCCATACCTGTAGCAAAAGGACATTCAAGAGCCTTAGAAAAATCATCTATATACCGTCATTTTCTACTTGATGCCCCAAAATCGCAAGGAGCATCAGTGAGATTTGAATTCTGGCTTCCTCCCTTCTCAGCCCACTGCTGTAATCATTAGTCTATTCATCCACCTTAGCAAATAAAAAAAATCAGTGCTAAAATAGAAATAAAAGCCTGCAATGACTTAGCACAGTTTACTACACTGGTTTCATGGTGAGCAATTTTACAAGAAGAGGCCAAGTAGGTGCTATATTGAAACATTCTAGAGTACGTGGATGAAATCACACCTAGAATGCATGTGTGTGCACATGCAAATTGATCGAGAGCAGGTATAAATATTTACATGTCAAGTTTCAAAGTACATGCGAAAATTAAAGTATTTTATAATCTAAGGGAGTCTTTTACTAATGGGCACTAAGGTGTTGCACCTAATGTATGAATAGCGCCAAACTCATGGCGCGTTATGTGCAATATAAATGTATTAATTGTCGGGGGTGTGGAGAGCATTTCTCTGTTAATGAACATGGAGCTCTATTCAATAGCGTTAGTGCATTAGCGTGGGTGCACCTATTGAGGTGGCAATAGGTGAATCTGCCACTAATGCAGTCACTGCAGGGTGTGAATTTAGCATTAACTGTGTCAAGCTCACCATGCCCACTCTCCACCCCTACCTGGCCCACCTGCATCTCTAACGTGGGTTGCACAGTTAGCATGGGATTCATCCTGCACTGTTATGGTCCTGCACTACCTGGTAACGCACATTCCAGGACAGGGTACTGTGTAGCAGCCCTCTTTTAATAAGTCTTATTTCCCTCCCTCCCTCCCCAACACTCACCCACTCCTGGGATAATTGTAGCTTTATAGGTACTTACACATCTTAAAGGAAAGGAGCTGCTCTCAGGTGCAGCTCTTTATCCAAATCAGTCATACATTAAGGACCTGTGATTAATTAAGCTTCAGGTGAGGAAGGTATATTAAACGTATTAGGTACACTTTTATTAGTATAAGTATCCACAGCAAGCCTTAGTAAGTAAAGAACTTAAAGATCTAATCACAAGCTTAAATCTAAGATGCAGACAGCAGTCCATCAGCGAGATGGGGGCTTTCCAGTCTTTTGCATTGAGTGTCACATGCAATGTTCCCGCTAACCTGTGCTGGGTCCGCCATCAACATTCCTGATGGCAGGGGCAGGTGCAGAGCGATCGACGCTCTGCCCCTGCCCCCACCATCAGGAATGCTGGCGGAGGACCCGGCGCAGATTAAAGGGAACATTGCGAGGGTTCTGCGGCATGTGTTAGACCCTGTGAAGAAAGGCTAAAAAGGTTATGGCCCTTTAACCTTGAAAAGAGATGGCTGAGGGGAGATATGATAGAAGTCTATAAATTAATGAACGGAATGGAACGGGTAAACGTAGATCGATTATTTACCTTATCAGAATATAGAAAGACTAGGGGACATGCAATGAAGCTACAGGGTAAAGTATTTAAGACAAATAAGAGAAAATATTTTTTCACTCAATGTGTAATCAAACTCTGGAATATGTTACCAGAGGATGTAGTGTAGCTGGGTTTAAAAAAGGTTTGGACAAGTTCTTGGAGGAAAGGTCCATAAACCATTATTAAAAAGGGACCCAGGATATCACTGCTTGACCTAATACAAGCATTGTGGAACCTGTGTCTTTTGGGGAAACTGCTAGATACCAATTATCTAGATTGACCACTATTGGAAACAGGATACTGGGCTTGATGGACCTTTGTCTGACTCAGTATGGCATATATTATGTCTTTAGCACATACTAGAACACGCGCTGCCAGGTAGCGTCCTTCAGTTAAAGACCTTCTATGTGTCTACGTACAAATTCTGCCCATGCTCCACCTAGAGAACATCCCTGGATATGTCTACTAAAAAGTATATGTCTTCAGAATAACAAGGTGTATAAATTTAAGCCAATTGTTTTTATAAAAGGCCCTTTACGCATATATCTGTCCACATGCATGCAAAAAAGACTTTATAGAATTACTCAGTTGTGTTTTGTAATAGGATTGGAATATCATAGCAACTTTTCAACATAGGGCAACTCAGTTGATGTTGAATAGTGAGCTAAATTGTTAGGACAAGTGATTGTGTGCTTTAACTGAACTAACATTTTATCTGCTTAATAAAGGGTATAGCTTCATTTCAAATGCTTTTTAGCTGGTTTTAGCAGCTAGGGGAGAGAGCAAGAGAGATCATAAAAAGGAAGATGGTCTCCTGGAATTTTCTACGAATCACCAGCACTTCCTCTAAAATGACTTGGCAATTTTCCTGGTGTGTATCTCCATAATAACTTTGTGTTTCTTGTCCTGTTTGCACTAAATTTTCAGGACACATCAAGGTACATCTACTTATATATGTGGAATGTGGATGCAAACATGTCCTTAAAAGTAGGCTCTATTAGTTCTGGGTGGAACTTCTTTTTTAGCTGGTCAAATAATTATTTTGTAAGCAACAGAATAAATTATAAGGATGCAGATTCATTAACCCACATTCAATTTGTTAGCAGACCTTAACAATTTTAGTACACACATCAATTTAAAGTGACCTTTTAGAAAGAATATCTAGGAAAAATCTGGGACATCCAGAGCAGAATGTCCAAAAAGTGTAGGTGTAGCAGCCGTGCCTTCTGAAATTGCTCTGTTTTCACCCTGAAAAATGAACATCCCAATAACTGGTTCTGGAGACAGGCCCCGCACAGATAGCAAAGATGGGCATATGCATGGGTGTCTTCTTTTGGGTTAGTTGTTAGGGATTTAACTATCTCAAACATTTCCCTTGGCTTGTTCAGTGCTGACATTATTAGCTTGGTGTGATAACTCACTTATTGTTGTTTATTAATAACTTGTATTCTTCGCTGAAGTCCATGCCCATAGAACCAGGTACTTGGATGCTCAGCTTGGGTAGGTCAGAAGGGGGGGGGGGGGGTATCTATGTTATGAGACTAGCATGTCCTACTTTGCCATTTTATATACTCAGATGTGTGGCAGCCGTCCAATAATATGTTTGGGGTATGTAGTTATGGGCAGGTTTCTTCAGCACGGAAATATTAACCACTATGATGTAAGCATATTTTGCTCTTCCTTGAGTGCATGTTACTATGGCTGAGCCCTTCCGAGAGAGGCAGGCAACTGTGACTGGAAGGGTGGGAAGAGGGAAAAGTCAGGGGGGGGAGGGGGGAGTTGGTAGGGAGGGAGCAGAGTGGAGCGGATGGGGTTTGGTAGGAGCAGCTGAGTTCGAGGGAGATATAGGCAGATGGTAGATTCCGGAGGGGAAGGCAGTCTAAGGGCAGTTATTTTAAGTGGGCTGAATAGCAGGGATGGGTGGCAATGAAATCTGCTCTTCCTGCCCTCCCTACCCTAGGTTTTGGTTGGGGCAAATGAGGACATTGTGGAGGTAAGTGCAGTCATAGCTTGGTGCAGGGGTAAGAGACATATTAAGAACAAGATCAGCCTGTTATAGACATATGGGTAATATGGATGGATGAAATGCAGGCTAGCGTGCATCACCTCTGCGAGCCTGGGGCGTGGCTTGGCATCACCACAGTCTATGACTAGGGGAAGGTAGAAAGAGGGGGCGGGGGCAGTCCACGGAGTTCTTGAGAACCTCTCTGCAGCTATCCCTGTCAATAATAAGGGATCTTCAGAATAAGAGCATTCAACAGTGAAAACAGCACTAATACATGTCCATAATGCACATTTTTTGAGACCAATGATGTTGTTGTTGAGCATGTATTAGTGCTGTTTTCACTATTGAATGCTCTTATTCTGAGACTCCCTTATTATTGATAGGGATATGTTTTGACATTAAGCTATAGGGAACCTATTCAGATTCCTTCTGGATTATTTTTCATAGGGTACTCTAATAAGATCATATATTGTTGGCAGTATGATAGGGCAGCCATACATCTTCTGTGCCAGGCACTGAGAGACATGACTGATGTTGTGCCAACATTCCCCAGATTATTCTATGAGGCCTACATCCCTAATGAGTGCAGGATCTATGAGAGCTTCTAGAGTGGTGATATATCTGGAGTCTGGCTACTTGGTATGATGGCACAGGGATCTCCCCTCCCATGCCCAAATAGGCCTGACCTGGGGAGAAGTGCCACAAAGCAGACTTTGGGAAGGCAGACAGGGTTGTCCCATAGATAGCAGATGTATACAGACCAACATGCGCCATGATGGGATGGGTGTAGCTTCAGATAGATGGGAATCAGATGCGTGAAGACCCTAATACTACTCCTACTACTGCTACTTCTGATCATTTGTATAGCGCTAGACAGTAAGGCGTACGCAGCGCTGCACAGACACACGTAAAAGATGGTTCCTGCTCAGCAGAGCTTGCAATCTAATCAAGACAGACAACACAGCAGCTGTGGACAGGATACATTTAGAGGGAATGGTAAGGAAACACAAGGGAGCTTAGGCGGATCAGATCCAAAAGTGGTAACGAAGAGGTGAGCGCTCAACCTGGATTTGCAAAGGGCCAGAGAAGAAACCTGACATACAGACTCAGGTAGTTTGTGCCAGGCATAGGTAGCAGCAAGGTGAAAGGAGCAAATTCGGGAGTTGGCAGTAGAAGAGAAGGGCACAGATAGAAGTGATCTGCCAGAAGAGCAGAGTTCCTGAGGAGGGGTGTAGGGAGAGATAAGAGAGGAAATGTTGTGCAGAGCAGCAGAATGAGTGTACTTATAGGCCATAGGCACAAAAAGGGCATACATTTGTTGCTCAGCAATATTATGCATCCTTTGGGAAACTGCAATGTTAGTTTCGGATTTTGTGCACTTGGTAAGGATTCATCCTTAGTAGTTTAAAGCGTATTTGTAGAGATGACCAAGTCAGGGATCAGTAGGGCCAATTTATGCCAAGTACCATTTGATGCAAGGTATGTCCTGACATACATGTTCATATTTACATACTTTTATACCATTTTAGGGTGAACTGGGATTACCTGACACTTTTCAGGGCCTGATGAGGACTAGTGAATGGGCTGGGTTGCAACAGTAATCATTTCTCATTGGTATTTATGTCTAGTTTGCATCAGCATGCTACTGTCAGTGTGAAGAGCAGTTTAGGGATGCACGTTTTACCAAGGAGGCATGGCATCCGTGGGTACATTCCAGAAATGTGCAGGATCTAAATCTTGCAATTTTTTAGAATACGGTGGATGTGGGGACGTCCAAAACATTTACTGGTGTCCCATAATATTACGGGAATGTGTTTCTCCATTATATCGCATGGCCTGTGCCTGCACCTATACACGTCTACACCCACGGATGTGGAATTAGGTTCAAGTGGGGCCCATTTTCAATTTAGACGTGTCTGTGGGCCACATGTGCATGTTATGGAATTGGGCTCCACGGGTTTTATTCATAAGACAGTTGCGAGGAAGATATACGAGGTCCCATGTTAGTGCAATATATTTGAACACAATATTTATTTATTTGTTTTTATATACCGCGCTATTACAGATCAGTGCGGTTTACATGAAACATATGAACGTGTTTTACAAATAACATTTGAGCAAGGTTTACATATAATATAATGACTAGATTACATGGTTTCCATATAACATGATAACTAGATGGTATCGAACAGGTTACATTTGACAATTTGCAACAAGTTGGTATAACTATGAACATATTTACATTACAGGAATTATAACTAGCAACATATTATAACCAGCAACATATTTACATTGTCGGAGCATAGTTATATTAACACAGGATTAAGTTGGCATCGTCAGGAGTTTGTTTGTATGAGGTTGGCACACAGTGTGTGGCTGATCTAGGGTGGATGGTTATAGGCTAGTTGGAAGAGGTAAGTCTTCAATGCCTTACGAAAAGATGTGAGATCCGGGATGGCACGTATCATAGGAGGTAGGGCATTCCATTGGGTTGGCGCAAATAGAGAAAAAGCGCAGTTCTTAGTTGATTGCATACAGGTTCTTACTGTTGAAGGGGTCATGAGAGAGCTTATCATGCATGTTCTCCTGGTCCTAGTCTCTGGTGTTCATTGTATAAGGTCTGAGAGCAATGTTACAGACATTGTACGTATGCAAGGCTTTAAAAGTGAGTAGCAGTGCTTTGTAGGTCAGACGACTTGCTATGGGGAGTCAATGAAGCTGAATCAGGAGAGGAGTAATGTGGTCCTATCTGGATGCAGATAGGACTGTGCGGGCAGCTGTGTTCATGGCGAGTTCTAGTGGCTAGAGAGTGTGCTTCGACATACCATGAAAAATGATGTTGGAATAGTCCAGATGAGGGAGGATGAGAGCTTGAGCAACCGAGTGGAAGTCTGAGGACTTGAGGAGAGGACGTAGGCACCGGAGGGTTCTCCGTTTATGGTAGACTGTTTTGGAGATATTTTGAATGTTGGTCTCCCAGCACAGGCATTGGTTAATTGTTATTCCCAGATAGCGTGTTAAACCAAATATATAAAATGAACAAAATAAAAGCCCAAATATCGCTCAAAACAGACTGTATGGGTGGCATATTCAATGGTGGCAGCCAGTGTGAATATCTCCTCTGTCCCATCTTTCCTCTGACGTATACATATTAAGATCTTTAAGTCTGTCCCCATATACTTTATAACTTTTTACTACCACCCTCTGCACGGACACCATCCTGTTTATATCCTTTTGAAGGCGTGGTCTCCAGAATTGCACACAGTACCCCAAATGAGGTCGCACCAGAGACTTGTACAGAGGTACTATCACCTCCTTTTTTCTACTGGCTATTCCTCTCCCTATACAGCCAAGCATCCTTCTGACTTTTGTCATTGCTTTTCCTACTTGTTTATCCACTTTCAGATCATCAGAAACAATCACGCCCAGGTCCCGCTCTTCTTTCATGGACAGAAGTACTTCGCCCCCTACATTTTACCGCTTGTTTGGATTTTTGCAGCCCAAATGAAATGACCCTGCAATTTTTAACAAGAAGGAGGGATAGGAGCTTGTCTGATTTATTCAGAATTGACACTTAGAAGAAATTCCAGCAGAAATGAATCCATACAGTTTATTAAATAAAAAATAAGAAGCTACAGCATATCTTCAAAAGATCAACTAAGTACCTTTTATGTGGATTTTCAGTGTGACTCCTACTTAAAATCATGTGAAGACCAGTTTTAGCTAGGTTGTAAATGTGAGGAAACTGACATGGAAGAGAACATGTTGAGCCTGGTGACAGTATTTTGCAAAAGGATTTCAGAATGTGTAAGTTGATGTAAAATTCACATATTTCCGCCTCCAGGAATCAATATGGGGGAAAAAAATGTCATGCAGAAAATCCACATATAAGTGGCTTAAAATAGGGCCACTATTACGGGGCATATTTACTAACTGTTAACGCTGCAGAAGGCGCATGCTATCTGGCTGCATGAACAGATAATGGATGCAAAATGCAGAAAAGCCAGAGATTTTCTATGCTATCTGCAGAAAGCACATTATCTGCATGAATGGGTGGGATTAGGGTAGGGAGTGGGCATGTCTGCAAAGCATGGTTATCACAGTTCTCAACAGCGAGTGGTAACTTTTGGATTTGCACTATTACCTCGGGGGCACTGAACACCACCTGTTGAGATGGCATTAGATAAACCCCTGATAATTGCATGAGGTGCACATAGCACATGGTTTATATCCATGTGGTAGCTGTGCAGAGCTCGCCATACCCACTCTTGACTCCTAATCTGCCCCTTTACCACCCCAATGTGTACCACAGTGTTAGCACGGAAATCAGTGCACGCTAGTGATCTAGGGTTATGCTGTCAGTTACCGCGAGCTTCAGCGTGAGGTTAAGGCATGCCGAAACCCACACCATCTGCACATCATTCTTTAGTAAAGGGGCCCCAAAGAAAGATTAGCCAGGTTAGGCTTAGGAGGTACAGTATAGAAATGGTTTGCCTCCTATTTAACTAGTAGACAACAACAAGTGAGAACCCAGAATGGTTTATCTAGATGGTTTCAGCTGGACTCGAGTATACTGCAAGGATCCTCATTATCTGTCTCTTTATTTAATATTTATACGATTCCACTTTGTACTAAACTGTGCAAGTTGAATGTTGATTTTCACCTTTATGCTTATGATCTTCTATTATTTTGTCCTTATAAAAACATAGCTTCTGCACAAACTTTAATGCTCTTGTCTGATTTTAATACTATTTTACACCGGTGCACTGATAATGGTCTCTCAATTAATTTCAGTAAAGCTGAAACACTAGTTATTTGTAGGAATATTAAATATTAGCCCCTTAAAATAAGTCTGGCAACAAGTTAAGAAGGTCATGTGAAATAGTTATTGTAAACCTTGAACTGCTGGAAAATTGAGATACAATTTATGTGCTTGATCAGGATCGGTTTCGGAGTATTGTACAATGTTTAGCATTACCCAGTCTAGATCACTGCAATGCAGTGCTTCTCAACCTTCTTTTATTTTGTGGCACACATTTGGCTTTGTAGTCCTCTTGGCACACAAACCAGATTTTGCATGATCCTCACTGCCCAGTTTCTCCCACTGGCTAAAGGAGAGCAGCATTTTTTTTTCTGTGGGTGCCTCATTCTGCCGGATTCAATCTCACATATGAACATATGAGGCCAGCAGTTTATGTGAGACGGCAGGGCTCCATGCATTTAGACACCACATTGGAGCCAGTAGCACAGACACATGGGGAAAGGTGCTGCTGCCCTATTGTGGATCACCCCCTGAGCCAGAGCCTTAAGAACATAAGAACATAAGATATGCCAAACTGGGTCAGATCAAGGTCCATCAAGCCCAGTATCCTGTTTCCAACAGTGGCCAATCCAGATCACAAGTTCCTAGCAGTTTCCCCAAAAGACAGGTTTCACAAGCACAAGCAGTGGATATCCCGGGTCCCCTGTAATAATGGTTTATGGACCTTTCCTCCAGGAACTTGTCCAAACCTTTTTTAAACCCGGCTACAATAACAGCTTTTACTACATCCTCTGGTAACAAATTCCAGAGTTTGATTACACGTTGAGTGAAAAAATATTTTCTCTTATTAGTCTTAAAAAGGTTACCCTGTAGCTTCATTGCATGTCCACTAGTCTTTCTATATTTTGATGGCATAAACGATCGATCTGCGTTTACCCATTCCACTCCATTCATTAATTTATAGACCTCTATTATATCTCCCCTTAGCTGTCTCTTTTCCATGTTGAAGAGCACAGCATTTTTAGCCTCTCTTCATAGGAGTATCCTTCCATCCCCTTTCCCATTTTGGTGACTCTTCTCTGTACCTTTTCTAATAGCGCTATATCCTTTTTAAGATAGGGCGACCAGAATTGTACACAATATTCAAGGTGCGGTCGCAACATGGAAGGATAAACAGGCATTATAATATCCTTTGTTTTATTTTCCATTCCTTTCCTTATGATACTAGCATTCTATTACAGTATCTCTCCTGGCCGCCACTGCACACTGCGGAGAGTTTCAACATGTTATCCATGATGACTCCTAAATCTTTTTCCTGGGTAGTCGTTCTTAATGTGGAACCTTGCATCGTGTAACCATAGTTTGGGTTGTTCTTTCCTAGGTGCATAACTTTGCACTTGTCCACATTAAATTTCATCTGCCATTTGGATGCCCAGTCTTCCAATTTATCAAGGTCCTCTTGCAATTTTTCACAATCCTCATGGATTTTAACAACTTTGATTGATTTTGTGTCATCTGCAAATTTGATTACCTTACTCATTATTCCTATTTCCAGGTCATTTAAGAATATACTGAAAAGCAGTGGACCCAGCACAGATCCCTGGTGTACTTCACTATTCACCTTTCTCCATTGGAGAAAATTGGCCATTTAGCCCTCTCAGGGCCGGATTTACCTTGAGTGAGGCCCTACGCCAACAAAAATTGTGGGCCCCCAGCAGGGGCAGCCCAAGGGGGGTGCGGGGCCTCATTTGCATAAGGGGCCTCAATTGCATAAATATTTGCATAATGTTACCATATACTAACTTTTAGTAAACGTGCCTCTTAGAGTGTATGGATAAAGAAAGACTAAAAGATTTCTACATTACTATAATCCAGTGCCAACCCATAGCAAACCCGCCGTATCCTAACAGCACTACCAGGACTCACAAAGCACCATACTCTACCAATCAAAAGGCAACACTGCAAATATTAAACCAATACATTTCAGAGAACAACAATACATGACCTACTGGGGAAAGAGAACAAGAGGCAATGTCAAATAGGAATTATATAAACAGAACACCTCAGCTCAGTTACACATGCAGAACATAGACCATCACCAAACAAGTAATCACAATTTAGAAACAGGAAGACAATAAGCCAAACTTGGAATGTACAACACTGTAGAAATTGAATTGAATTGAATTGAATTTATTGAATTTGATATACCGCTCAGACCCAAAGGTATTAGAGCGGTTTACAATATTACTTCATTTAGGGAAACAAGAAAAGAACGCCATTTATAAGATAGGACAGAGTAGAGGACAGAAACAGTCTACAGATAAGAGGAGGAGAAGGACAATGGAGCAGCACGTTACCCTGATACATAGATCAACAAGGACTCCAGATACAGATGCCACAGACCAACGCCTAAGGGCCACATCAAAGGGCCCTCTGGCGAGGCCCTCAGGCGCGGGCACGCCCCGGCAACGGCGGTTCTTAAGCCGTTGGGCCCCGATGGTGATTGGCGGGCTCGGGGAGGAAGGGGGGAGCTCCTGCTCTCACCCCCGTCGAAAGCGCTGCTCCTCCTGGGCCCCGGCAATGGCGGTTCTTAAGCCGTTGTGCCCCGATGGTGATTGGCGGGCTCGGGGAGGAAGGGGGGAGCTCCTGCTCTCACCCCCGTCGAAAGCGCTGCTCCTCCTGGGCCCCGGCAACGCCGGTTTTTAAGCCGTTGGGCCCCGATGGTGATTGGCGGGCTCGGGGAGGAAGGGGGAGCTCCTGCTCTCACCCCCGTCGAAAGCGCTGCTCCTCCTGGGCCCCGGCAACGGCGGTTCTTAAGCCATTGGGCCCCGATGGTGATTGGCGGGCTCGGGGAGGAAGGGGGGAGCTCCTGCTCTCACCCCCATCGAAAGCGCTGCTCCTTCCAAACTAAACAAAGCGCAGACGTTAATGATGCACATTTACCAGAGCTGACATATTCCAATTAATAAATTCAAAATAAAGAGATATTTTTCTACCTTTTGTGCATTTTTTTTCAGCTGCAATTGCTCCAGACACTTTCTTCTGGTTTCTTCGTGTCTTCTGCTAACTCTCCATCGTCTGCTGTCCATTTGTCCTTTCTTCTCTCTTCTAGTTTTTTTCCATTCTCTCTCTACATCTGCTTTAACATACTAATCTTTCTCCTTTTGCTCTTTCCTCATTCCTATTTCATCCACTCAAATTTTACCCTCCATCCTCAATCCCCACTTACTCTTCCAATACCCGGCCAATTGTAGATTTTTTATCCCTCCCACACAAAATATTTTTCCCTTCTCCATTTTACTCTTCCAGCCCCATCCCATTTTAATCCTCCCCCAACATCAGCTCCCTTCTAGTTCCAGCCTCACCCAGCATCCATTCCCTTCTAGTCCCTGCATCAGCCCATTTCCAGTCCTAGCCACCCATCAGCCCATTTCCAGTCCTAGCAACCCCCCAACCCAATACCAGTCCTAGCCCCCCCATCAACCCACTTCCAGTCCTAACCCCCCATCACCCCATTTTCAGTTTAAGCCCCCCCTATAACCCATTACCAGTCCTAACCCTCCATCAGCCCACTTCCAGTCCTAACCCCATTAGCCCACCTCCAGTCTTAAACCCCCCAGCCCATTTCCAGTCCTAGCCCCCCTATACCCCATTACCAGACAGCCCCCTATAGCCCACAGCCCATTATCAGTCTTAACCCCCCCTCATAGCCCATTACCAGTTCTAACCCCCCCCAACAGCCCACAGCCCATTATCAGTCTTAACCCCCCCATAGCCCATTACCAGTTCTAACCCCCCCAACAGCCCACAGCCCATTACCAGTCCTAACCCCATCAGCCCACCTCCAGTCTTAACCCCCCCAGCCCATTTCCAGTCCTAACCCCCCATAGCCCATTACCAGACAGCCCCTATCAGCCCACAGCCCATTACCAGTCTTAACCCCCCCATAGCCCATTACCAGTTCTAACCCCCCCAACAGCCCACAGCCCATTACCAGTCCTATCCCCATCAGCCCACCTCCAGTCTTAACCCCCCCAGCCCATTTCCAGTCCTAGCCCCCCCATAGCCCATTACCAGAGAGCCCACATCAGCCCACAGCCCATTATCAGTCTTAACCCCCCCTCATAGCCCATTACCAGTTCTAACCCCCCCAACAGCCCACAGCCCATTATCAGTCTTAACCCCCCCAAAGCCCATTACCAGTTCTAACCCCCCCAACAGCCCACAGCCCATTACCAGTCCTAACCCCCCCAGCCCATTTCCAGTCCTACCCCCCCCCCCATCGGCTCAAGTAAAATGAAATTTTAAAAAAGCAAAACCGCTGGCTGCTACCAAGGCCGCGGCAGCATGGATGGTCCCGCGGGGCCCTCTCTGCCCTGCCAAATCCCTCCCTCCGCGACGGCTTTGAGAGGCGCGAAGGGAGAGTGTCTCCCTCGCGTCTCTGTTAAGCCCGCAGGGGCTGATGGGAAATTTTCCATCAGCCCCTTGCGGGCTTAACAGAGACGCGAGGGAGACACTCTCCCTTCGCGCCTCTCAAAGCCGGCATGGAGGGGCTCAGCCGGGGATTCGGCAGGGCAGAGGGGGCCCCGCGGGACCGTCCATGCTGCCGCAGGAACGTCCATGCTGCCGCGGCAGCTTTTTGTGGGCCCTTGCCAGCTGTGGGCCCTACGCCATGGCGTACATGGCGTATAGGTAAATCCGGCCCTGAGCCCTCTGCATTCTATCTTTCAACCAGTTCCTGTTCCACAATAGTATACTGCCTCTTATCCCATGACTTTTCAATTTTTCCAAAAGTCTCTGATGAGGATCTTGTTAAAGACTTTCTGAAAATCCAGATACACTATATCAACTGACTTACGTTTGTCTACCTGTTTATTCACACCTTCAAAAAAACCCATAACAGATTAGTAAGACAAGACCTTCCTTGGCTAAAGCCATGTTGGCCATCTCCCATTAAGCCATGGCTATCTACATGTTCAGTAATTTTGTTCTTTATAATGGTTTCTACCATTTTTCCCGGTTCTGACGTAAGGCTCACCTGTCTGTAGTTTCCTGGATCACTCCAGGAACCCTTTTTAAAAATTGGCATTACATTGGTAATCCTCCAATCTTCAGGTATTATAGATGATTTAAATGCTAGTTCACAGATTACTAATAGTAGAAATGCAATCTCATATTTTAGTTCTTTCAACACCCTCGGATGTATACCATTTGGTCCAGGTGATTTGCTACTGTTCAGTTTATCAAATAGTTGTAAAACATCTTCCTGGTGTATCAATATTTCTTTTAATTCTTCTGTAGCATCACCTTTAAATATAATTTCAGTCATGGGTAACATCCCTACATTTTCCTCAGTAAAGACCGAAGCAAAGAATTCATTCAGTCTGCTCTGTACTCAAGGGCATTTGGGCTACTTTTATCTTTCTTGGAACCTCTCTGATGATATGCCCTAACTTCAATCTTTT
Source organism: Ichthyophis bannanicus (assembly GCA_033557465.1). Lineage (NCBI taxonomy): Eukaryota > Metazoa > Chordata > Amphibia > Gymnophiona > Ichthyophiidae > Ichthyophis > Ichthyophis bannanicus. The sequence goes on along the minus strand of CM066034.1, from coordinate 630,957,863 downwards.
GCTAGTATCCTTTAAGGATACATTGTTCCAAACCATATACTCTTGGGTGACTGTTGGCTCTCCCCTATTTTCTAGTTTAAAAGTTGCTCTATCTCCTTTTTAAAGGTTAATGCCAGCAGCCTGGTTCCATCCGGGTTAAGCTGGATCCCATCCCTTTGGAAAAGCCCCTCCTTTTCCCAGAATGTTCCTCAGTTCCTAACAAATCCAAAACCCTCTTCCTTGCACCATTGTCTCATCCACACATTGAGACTGCATAGCTCTGCCCCCGTTTTGGGTCCAACGTGTGGAACGGGAAGCATTTTGGAGAATGCTACCCTGGAAGTTCTGGATTTCAACTTCCTACCTAAAAGTCTAAATTTGGCCTCCAGAACCCCCTACCACCTTTTCCTATGTCATTGGTACCGACATGTACGAAGACAGCAGACTCCTCCCCAGCACTATCTAAGACCTTGTCTAGGTGGCATGTCAGGTTCTCTACCTTCATACCAGGCAGGCATGCTATCAGGCGATCCTCATGTCCACCAGCCAGCCAGCTGTTTACATGCCTAATGATCAAATCACCAACTATAATGGCTGTCCTAACCCTTCCCTTGTGGGCACATGGCCCTGGAGAAACCTCCTCGGTACAAGAGGGTTTTACATCACCTAGAGGACAGGTCCTAGCTACAGGATCAATTCCTGCCACACCAGGGTGATGCTCTCCTTTCATTTGACCTCTCTCCTCCATGGCAACAGGGATGCTGCCAAACTGGAGGTGTGACTTCAGTACTATATCTCTGTAGGTCTCATCTATGCACCTCTCTGTCTTCCTTATGTCCTCCAAGTCTGCTACTCTAGCCTCCAGAGATCAGACTCATTCCCTGAGAGCAAAGAGTTCCTTGCACCTAGTGCACATGCAAAACCCCTCACCAACTGGGAGAAAATCATACAATGCAAAAGACTGGAAAGCCACCATCTCGCTGCAGGGCTGCTGTCTGCATCTAAGGGGCTTGTTTACAAAGCTGCGGTAGTGGTTCGCGATCGCAGCCGCGGCCCCATTGAAATCAATGGGGCCGCGGCTCCGATTACGATCGCAAACCGCTACCGTGGCTTTGTAAACAAGCCCCTAAGTTTTAAGGTTGTGTTTAGGTATTAAATTGTTTACTTGTTTGCTGGGGATACTTATACTAATAGAACTATACCTAATACATTTAATGTACTTTGTTCACCTCTAGCTTAATTAATCTCAGGTCCTTCATGTATGCCTGATGAGGATAAACAGCTGCACCTGAGAGTGAATATGGCACCTTCTTTCCTTTAAGAGGTTTAAGCACCTATAAACCTATGGTTATCCCAGGGTTGGTGGGAGTTGGGGAGGGAAAGAAGACTTATTAGAAGCTGACTGCTACACAGTACCCTGTCCTCTGCTTCTAAGGTAATCTGTGACCAATTTTACACAACCCTTGCTTGGATAGTGGGAGTCTTTCATAATGCCCCTTTAATCTGTCACTTGGCTTTAAAACCTATTTAAAACAATTTCACAGGTCTCTTGCCCCCTATCTAGAAGACCTCTTTGTAAAGGTCTCTAGAAGCAATTTATTACTCAAAGAACACTGAACCTGTTTTCCTTTTATACTAAGTTATACTCTGATTTGATTTAAATTAAAGCTCTTTGCTGATACTAGGCCCTGATTGAGTATTAAATTTAAACTAGAAGCTCGCTGCTGGGTTTTAAATTTAAATGAAAGCTCTCTGCTGGGTTCTGAATTTAAACTGAAAACCCTCTGCTGGGTTTTAAATTTAAACTGAAAGCCCTCTGCTGGGTTTTAAACTTAAACAGAAAGCTATCTGTTGCATTTTTAATTTAACTAAAAGCTCTTTACTTATACTAGGCCCTGACTGATTTAAAAAGTACAATGAATTATAATTTACACAAATTAATCAGCTTTAATCTAAAGAATTCCTTTTTCCCCAAGATTTAGAAAAACTCCCAGAAGTAAATACTTAGAATTGCAGATCTCTCTCCAGAAGTAGCAATCTCTTTTTGTAGTCCTTCCACATGGATACTTAGAATTGTGCTCATGTGATCAAGGTCCAGGTAGGCTCTCTCAAGATGACAAACTCAGGTAAAGTCTTCTTATAAATAAATGTTTATATTAATAAAATTAAATTAACATTATAGAAACAATTACATCTTTTATTTAGATTAATTTAATTAATTTGTAAATAAATTCTTACTGTGTTCAAAATGAATGTGGTAAAATAAATTATATAACAATATTTCTTTGTCTTACAGGTTAACACAACACATCTGCATGTAATAGTCAAACATCAGATAAGTGTCAACTATATTTGTCTACAACTATTATTCAATAGCTCTGAAATTTTATATTATTCTGTACAAAGAATTTATAGTTTGTGTTTTTTTCCTTTTCTAACAGGAATGTTCCCTCAACACATTCTTCCTTCTGGAGCAGGTACAGTAAGTATAAAACTCAACGTAATTTCCCTTAAGTTTGGTTTCTTTCTTCCTGTAACTCAGGTATGTACAGTCAACTTAGTCCATACTACTGGCACCAGGGCAGCAAACATTGATACACTGTTATTCCTTCTGCTTCTGAATCTCGTTCTTCCGTCTCTCCTCAGTAGTTAATCAGTCCGTCACGGTGACCTACTATCCTAACTAAGAAAATAAAAGGGAGCAAAACCCTGTCTATTCTGGCAAAGGGCCTTATAATTTAATACAATAGTGCGTCAGAGCTTACATTTTTCCTCAAAGTAAGTGTCAGGCTTTCCCTTATACTTTTCCTAACTCAGGGGCAAAAAAACATGAAATTCAAATGTCCCTAACTTTGGAGACCTTGGTTTGGCTGTTTTTCTACCCACATCTCACACAGAAACACAGGCAAGACAGGATCCTCTTTTACTCCTTACTCTTTGTCTCAGCCATCCCCTTGTCACTGAATCTTGTAATAGGGGAATTCCACTTTAGCATGAACAATTTAAGCCTATATCATTCATTTTTGATCTGGCCTCGTCACTTCTAGCTTTGCAGAAGTGACGAGGCTATGTTTCATGTTTATCACACCTGATGCTCTTCAAGGAAGAACCACTGTCAGAATCACTGTCAGACTTAGCAATGCTCCAATTTTTTAGAACGAGCTCTAATAGAATCTTGATTCGTGGAACTACGCAGTTTTATCCCACCAACTTTCATCCTCATTTATGGTGATAAAAATTCCATGGATCACCTTTTTAACACAATCACTCATCATACATACAATTCCTGTATTCAAAACAGTCCTATTACTACCTGTCAGACCTTTATATTAGGCTTACTTAAGGCCTAGAGCCTCAGCCCCTTTAACATGGTCTCTTCTCTTCAAATCCCTGGTGGTCTCTGATGCAATCAACTGCAGGTATTCTAGATGATACTACCAAAGTTGAAGAATGTATCTAAGAAGTTGGATGCTCTCCATGAAAAATTGTAGTAATCCACTCTGAAACTATATCTAAAAGCACATTCTTTAATTTTTGTTACTACAAAATATTTTTGGGTTCACTACAAAAGCCTCAGGCCTGGTGGGTATGTTCTGCCTACAAGATAACTAATTATGCACCAATCTAAAATCAGATTAGCTAATACAATTGATCTATTTCCAGTATATAGATTCTGTGCAGGAGATAGCTTCAAGACAGATTATCTTCGAGTCAGATTTTACGGTGAGTTCCAGAGCATCCAGCTTACTCCAGGGAACATTCATCTGCAAGACCACACACTACAACAATGTTTTTTCGTGTATCTGGGATAGAAAAGGGGATGGAGCAGGAAGAATAGGTTTTCTTTGATCTGGAGTATCTGGTCAATCAGTCACACTTTTCTGTTGTTGTCCTGAAATGACCAGAGGGGAAGGGTGAATTAAGAGGAAGAATTGCTGTATGTTCTCCAAGCTTACCCTGTTCTTTCGTGGTCTCTGTGTTTTGCTTGGGAGAGATTGGGCTGACCAGGAAGCAAATGGCTCTTCTCAGGGGTACTGTCCAATTGAAATGGGGCAAGTCCTTCATGAGTCCATGTCTAGCCACATCTCTTGCTGTCACCACCAAGGCACACCAGAGACATTGCCATTGGTTGAGAAGCACTGCTGTAATGTAATTTATGGTGGGTTATCTAAGAATATCCTAAGGGTTTACAGCCTTATGTAGAAAGCCGGGTGTTGTGTTCAAATGACAATTACTGAGTATTCCATTGTTAAAATCTTTGAAATAAGTAACAGTCAAGTTAGTATTTTCAATAGCCAGCCCTGAAACGTGGTAAAGCCCTCCTCAAGGATAGCAACAAGAGTCAGAATATCTCACGGTATTTTTCAGAAGAAATTAGAATCATTGTGTTATAATACCACTTTGTAAATATTGGGCCACCCGCCCATCTCTCGCCTAACCCGGATTTTCAATGCCAGGGTCTTATGTGGCCCTGGCATTGAAAATCCGGGACATGCCACATAGCTAGGAAGCCATAGGGGCTACCTGTGTAGAACCGGTTTTTGATGCTACACGGTTAGCCCCTGTGCTTTAAAGATAGGTGAGGTTTTCACGTGCCTATCTTTAAGGTGCAGAGCGCTAACCGTTCAGCATCGAAAATCAGTGCTACATGGGAGCACCATGGTCCATCTCTGCTCCACCCCAGAACGCCCCTAACAGGCCCCGATGCTATGCGGATAACATCAGGGCACGTTAGGGACTTATCCAGGATTTTCGAAAGGCACTACCTGTGTAGGTGCCCTTTGAAAATCTCGGATACAGCCTTTACACGGTAACTAGGGCAGTTACCTGTGTAAAGGCTTTAGAAAATCGAGCCTATTTTGCTTTCACTTTGCAATGTCATCCTTGTTTGTGAATGCATTTAAATATACATGCTTCTTTGTGAACCACCTAGAAGTCATAGGATGAGTGGATATAATTAATACAATGAAAATTAAATTAAATGGAATATGGGTGGAGGCATTTTTCTGAAATAGGGTGGATATATAGTTGGAAGTGCTTCCATGGCTCCAGATGTGGTTCAGAGTAGAAGAATGTAGTAAGTCAGATAAAGAGCAGGACAAAAAGTTTAGGTGCCTAGTGTTGATTTTTTTGTGCTAGGCACCTAAATATAAGTGAATGAATTGTAGACCTAAATTTTAGTGACTACATTTAATACAATTCTGCCAAAAATGTTTGCAGTTCAGCTGAAAATTGTCCTAATTTTGTCGATGGAAAGGTGACCCGGTATAATGATGGTCTTGAAACTCTTAGGCTATGAAGAGCAAAAAAAAAAAAAAAGATGCTTCTCCCAAAACTATATTGATTAGCCTGTGCCATGTGCTATGTTAATATTGCTGTGTATTGCCCTGTCCTATATCCGACATACCACATTCTTTTACTTTGAAGTACAGCTGAAGCCATGGAAGCACTTCCAGTTACTCTCTGTTCATCAGAATTTTGGCAGTGTCCAGTTGATAATTATTTGGAAGACTTTTAAGCTATTCTCTCAGTGGACCTTGCTTGTAGAGCAAAAGCACATGTGTATACCTGATCAATCGCAGGGCCTTCTCTATGCAACACACTACCACGAGAGCTACGCTTAGAGCAAGATTATTGTACTTTTCAAAAGCAACTAAAAATTCAGCTTATTCATGATGTTTTATGTAAATTGTTTTTATGTCTTATTTAATTGTGTTTGTTTATATGTAACTCTCCTAGAAATGATTGATAGGCAAGACATAAATACATTTGAAATTTAAATCTAAAATATAGAGGGGTATTTTCAAGGAATTTTGCCTGGGAAACTAAGCAATTAGTTGAGTATATTCCCCAGATTAAATATTGCTTCCTCCCAGCAGCCGTCAGTCTGCCTGCTACGCAGCAGTGCATCGACTTTAACCAAGAGAAAAAGGAACAGGGAACACAGACAAGCAGTACTAACATATGGACTGGTTTTCAGTTTGAAATCTTCTTAGGTACTTTGTGCCTTCTATAAAGCACGAGTGATCCTGTCTACTCTGATTTTAAAGGGAAATTCTGTGAAGTATTTCCCATTTCATTTATTCATTTGATATACTTTTTTCTCATAGCATTAACGGCTATATTTACTAAACGATTTAAGATGCGTTAAGTGCCCACAGTTCTTTTATTTCTATGGGGGTCTTTTACTGATGTGTGCTAGCTGGAAGCCCGCGCTGAAGGCACGCTGGGACACACATTGCCAATTAGCACAGGGCCATGGCAATTAGGGCAGGATGATTTGTGCACTGACTGTGGAACCCATGTTACGTTTATGAGTGGGCGAATTAGCGGTGGAGAGTAGGGGGGTGAGCTCAGAGCATTTATTGCTGGGTTCACACCGCTTTGTTAACTGCACTAGTATGGATTCATCTAACACCTTAATCAGGAGAGATAAGTGCGCCTGTGCTAATGCAGTATCAGTTAGGGGAATGTGTTCCACGTTAACTGCCAGGGAAATGCTTTCAACACTCCTGACAGTTAACATGGTGGTATTGTACCTAACACACCATAGTTTTGACACTTTTGGCATATTATAGTAGGTGCAAAACCCTAGCACCCTTTAGTAAAAGGGCCCTATGGGCACAATAGTACTTTATTTATATTATTTTCATACATTAACCGTTAGTAAAGAGGCTTCTAGTAGAGGAGCAGCCTAGTGGTTAGAGCAACAGCCTCATACCCAAGAGACCAGCGTTCAGTTCTCACTGGCACTCCTATTGACCTTGGGCAAGTCACTTTACCCTCCATTGCCTCAGAAGATAAGGCCTGACAATCTACTGCCAGTCATATCTTGCCAAGAAAACCAAGGGCTGCTGGGTCTTTAGGAGTCAGCCTTGACTTGATAGCACAAAAAAAAAGAGGCCCCTAAGTGGTATACCCCTCCAAGACTATCGCTATCTGGTTCACCTTTAATAGCTCCTGTCCCTCTTTGACCCCCTGCCTTCTGGGTTCTCCTATTCCTTTGGTCGCCACACTCCTGTACCTAAGGGTTAATCTTGATTCCTCTCTGTCTTTTAGGGACATCTTTCTCTGCTCATTAATCATTCTTTCTATTCTCTAGGGAGGATCTATGCCATTCGTCCTTTTCTGACTGCCTCCTCTCTGAGCACTGAGCACTCTCCTTCTATCCTTGGTTGTATCCTGTCTTGATTGCAACATTGCTCTCGCATGCCCTTCTCAATCTCATCTTCATCGTCTCCAGTTAGTCCAATATACCACCACCAGATTATTTTCCAAGCTTCTCGTTCCAATCACATCACTCCACTACTCACTGGTCTCCACTGGTTGCCCATCAAATACCATATCCAATTCAGCATTCTTACATTGGTACACCAGTCCATCTATACGCACACCCCACAGTAATTTTCTGATCTTCTCTACTTTCATACTCTATTTGGTAGTCTCTGCTCAATCCATATAAACCATCTTCAACTCCCTTCAGTTTCATGTGCCCATCTTGAACTGCTACTCCGCCTTTTTCTTCCTTGCTACCTCCCTTTGGAACTCACTACCTACAGTCTGGTGCTAGCAGCTGAGACAGATGAAATGCAGATATCGCAGACACTTTTCAGCTATATCTGCCTTTTGCATGCTGTAGTTGTGGGGAAACAGGATTGGGGTGGGAAGTAGGAGTGCTGATCTTCAGCAGCCACCACGTGAAAGCTTGTCATGCTATGGCTGCCAAAATCGGTCTGATTGTGGCTGCAGATAATGCCAACTCAAGAGGTGGCATTAGATTCAGCTGATGCTGCTTGGGCCACTGCTGCTTGGCAGTAGCCATCTTCTGTAGAGCCGATCTTCTTCATGCCCCGATTGGGCTCCCCTTGCACACCGGTGCAAGGATTGCATGTCTCTGCATTAAGTTCAAATGCCCCGTGGTATCTGCAAGGGTAAGGCTGGGAATGTCCACTGCAGATACTGTGGACCTTTTACTGCTATCATCCTATAATAGCCGCAAAAGGCTACTGCAGTTTAGTAAACATGCCCCAAAGTGTGAAATACAAAAGTTATCATTTCCATTCATGAACTCATCTGATCATCGCCTTATGTACATAGACGTTTATTATACAGCAGGAAAACTCACAGTACTGGTAGATGTTGGTAGGTGTTGTCAGTATCTACTGTGATGATGCATTTGATAGTTTCATTGCCATGATTTATTTGAACTTATTTAGGATTCTAATCCTTCAAAATTATTTGTTTAATCTAGATAATTACTGGTTTAGAGTGATGCCTGGTGATAGAATGTTTTCATTGGCCTAGTAATTTTCCATCTCCGGAGTTAGTGAAGGTTCTTAGCAATAGATACTCATGAATTTTCTCCACACATATAATTGTATGAAAAACTCAGTGTATAGTAAATAGAAATATGATTTTCAGTTTATTATTTGGATTTTTATATATTGTGTTTAACTCGAAATTACAATACATATTACACAACCGTGGAATCTGTTTGCAGTGTCTAACAGAAATCTGTCTTATCTTCATATTTGTCTCATGTTTAAATTGAATAATTATGAAAAAGTTTCAGTGTAACAGGTCTCAAGGCCATCTTTTACACATCCAAATTCCACCCACTTTCACTATGGGTGGAGTTTGGATGGAGTGTGGGCAAAACATGCAAGTCTGCACTTAAATTATAAAATACTATAATCTACCTGGGTTCTTTACAAATCGAGGTGTGGGCATTTACACCAGCCAGATGGCTGCTGTAAGTGATTGCAGCTTAATTTAGTGTGCATTTTTGACCACTTATGCCCCTACTTTATAAAGTTAAAAATGCACGTACTTTATAAAATACGTATGAAATACATGCTGAAAAATGAGTGCCTACTATGCAGAACTTTATAAAATTATCCTCAGTGTGTATGTTTTGGGAAAGAGGGTTAATAGAAGAACAAAATAGTATTAATCTATTTCTTGTGTAGAGATTTTATTGAGGTCAAGAGCCTAACAAGGAGTCATCATCACAGCCTCATAAATGCAATTAAATAGTAATACAGGAAAATCTCCTTACAGACGGAGTAGAAACAGGTGGAGGCCTATTCCATTTAGGCTGTCCAGCCTCTGTACATCTGGGCAGAATTGGGCTGTGCACAATTAGACCCCATTCTGATCCCTCAGAGGCCTGCACGTGCAGGCGAGGACCTGATTCTTATTGGCCTGCACACCCAGCCACAACCCGACTAGCACAGTCAGGCTCTTGAATGGAACCGCAGAGCCATGAATGCCAGCCACTGCCAAAATCTTCCTTTCCCTGAAGCCAGAACCTCGGTCCAGCCTCCCATGGCCAGGGTCTGGCTGCGGGGAACATCCTGCACCCCTGCTTCACCTATCTTCACTGGCCACCATCAAAATGCCATGTTCAGGGGGACTTATTTCACCTCTGAGGTGGACTAGGTCCCCCATTTGGATCCGAGACCCCAGATGTAAAGGGCCGATCTTTGAATCGGCCCTGTACATCTGGGTTTGCGGCCTACCCATACCTCGCCCTCGCTCCGCCTCCGGAATGCCCCCTCCTGCCCCTGTCTAGGCCTCCCTGTACAAATGCGCTGTTTGTATGGGGAAGTTATTGCCGAGGCTGACAGGGGAATGAATAGCGGGGATGGACGACCCAACGAGACATCTATCCTCGCTATTCGTGGGACAGAATGACCCCCATAACAAACATGGCACAACACCAATTTACCCCACCCCCAACTCCTATCATGAGACCAGAACCGCCAAGTTAAGGAACATAGTGAAGCAGGCACAAATAATGCAAATTAGCATTCTAGTCCAACCCCCCTCCTCCCGCTTTATTACCCAAATAGGGTGATAGGATTAAGGGTGAGTATATTCAGAGAATGATGTGTTGAGCTCAAAGGAGCTATGAGAGCACTAAAAAAAAACCCCCAGTTTCTTATCCAGTAGCAGCCTAGTGTCCAACACCACAGAGAGGTTCAGCCATTCAGTGTGAGAAATCTTGACCAAAGACAATGCACCCCCTCTGGTTTCCCTCCAATATCAACAATAAGCTTTTCCATCCTGTAAATAACCCAAAGCTTGACCATCCATTCTTTAAGAGAGGGCACGCATGATCTCTTCCAATATCAACTAATGACAGAACGGGCTGCCAGAAGCAAACAACCAAGTGAAGGAGATCTACCGATAGAGAGTTCGGAGGCATATAACGCAGAACACAGCATTCCAAATTATAAGGGAAACAAACACCCACATCCTGTACAATTTGGTGACACACCTGAGACCAGAATCCCTGGATCATAGGACAGGACCATCACATATGACAAAAATCCCCTTGCCGCCCACATAGCCTCCAGCATAGGAAGTCACCCACCTGCCCCCAATGATGAAGATCCACAGGTAGCTTGTTCATGCAGAAAAGGATACGCAGCTGAGTGCTGATCAGAGAGAGAGAGATGGAAGAGATGTGGGAGTAATGATATAGTTCAATCCAAAAGTCATCCAATTTATTCAGAAGATCCAAATTCCAATTAAGTCTATGTGTGGGTGGAGAGGACCTATAAGAGAATCTGAGGCAAGTGCATGGTATAACCTGGCTAGAAGGGCTCTGGGGACGACTCAAACAAGGCCTGTTCCCAGAGTCGTGGTGTACAGCAACTTGCTTGAACACTTGATGGGACCCCAAAGCAAAGGCGTATCTGCAAATATTGCTAATGAGATATCACCACTCCCACCCATTGCTCTAAGCACGTCTTCATTATAAAGGCTGTCTGATCAAAGAGGGCTGCCACCTGCAGTGAGCTTCCTTGAGACAAAAACTGAGCACCAAAGTCCCAAATAAAGGGAAAGGAAACTAACATGGTATAAGGAGAATACTGCGGAGATAATTGGCAGTTTTCAAACGAAGATGACCATTCCCACCATACCGGGCCTAGAAAAAAGATGGAAGAGGACTCACTTCTGATCACCAGGTGCACAAATGGGATGGCAATTAATGGAACCGGGGCCACCCATTCAGTCTCCAAGGCCACCCAAGCCGATTGGGAATCCTTCGTCCACAAATGAAGAATATGTAGGCATGAGCATCAATAGTACAATTCCAAATTTGGCAGGCCAAGTCTCTTGGAACCTTTTGGGTGGACCATGGTAGACCAACTAATCCTTGGCCTGCTTCCCTGCCAAAGGAACTTGGTAAATAAATGACCCGCCATGAGAAAAAAGGATCGGGAGACCCAAAAAGGAGTTGTGTGAACAAAAATAACAGCTCAGGTAGGAGTAATATTTTGAGAATGTTGATACATTCTAGCCAAGAAACTGAGAGCATTTGCCCAGAACATAAGTCTCTATCAAGCGCTTTCAGGAGGATGCGATAATTAAGCAGAGTTCTCTGGGGATCATAATTCCCAAATAGCAAAATTTTATAACGACCATAAAGCCACCTGAGACAGACAAACCATCCCCCGCAGTGGTGGAAACACATGGCAGTAGAGCCGACTCTTGCTTGCTCACCAAGAACCTTGAGACTGCGGAAAACATCTGCAAAATGTCAACAATAATAGGCAATGAGGATCTTGGGCCCCGTACAAATATTAAAGTGTCATCCGCATAGAGCTAAACAATGTGATATTGACTTCCAAGACCAATCCCCGATGAAGGGGCCCTTATCCGGAAGTGTGCAGCTAAAAGCTCAACGGCTAGTATGAATAAAAGTGGAGAAAACAGGCAACCCTGCCAAGGACCCTTTCTCAAGTCAAAGGGAGGAGAGAGAAAGCCGTTCACTAAAATCGATGCTTTGGTGGCTGCGTTCAACGCGGCAATCTAACCTCAGAAGGAAGGGCCAAAACCAAAATTCTTTAAGACAGGTGGAGACCCATTCTGTACTGTGCATCCTGAGCTCTGTATGTCCGGTCAGAACTGGATACACAGAGGTAGATGCGATTCTGATCCCGCGGGGCATGTCTTGCTCCTTCGGGATCAGAATCGCATCTAGGCCTGTACGTACAGGCCCCTGCTGGCTAACTCAGTCAAGGCTCCTGAATGGAGTTGAGACACCATGGCATCCAGTTGCCATGGCACTGCGGCTCCATTCAGAAGCTGTGATCCCTGGCTGCTGACCACTTTCACCTTTCCCTGCAGCCCAACCCCCGATCTGGCTTCCCATGGCCAGGGTCAGGCTGCAGGGAATCTCCTGCATCCACCTCACCTTTTGTTCCCAGCTCGGCCTCCCATCCCCCGACGTCTAGGGGCACTTATTCCATCTCCGAGGTGGAATAAGTCCCCTGTCCAGTCCGCCAGCCCCAGACGTACAGGGCCAACTTCAGAATCAACCCTTTAAGTCCGGGACTGCAGACTGACCACTGCCACCTCTACCCCATCCCTTCCTGCTCCCATCTAAACCTCCTTTTACAAACTCCTTGTTCATATGGGGAGGCTTAGTCGGGGATGGCAAGGGGGACAAATATTGGGGACAGAATAGACCCCCAAGTAAATATCTCCACTCTACTTTTTCAGCATCTAAAGATATAATAGCAAATTCCCTCGGTACATGCTGCAAACTAAACTTAACACTGAGCAGCCGATGGACATTCTCGAATCCATATCGCTGTCTAATAAAGCCGGTTTTGGTCTGGATGCACTATGTGTATCCCACAGGTCAAGACGGGCCGACAATTTTTTCATGAAGATTTTATATCCAGGTTTAAGAATGAAATTGGTCTATAGCTACTACAGATCCTTACTTTCCTTTGGGATCACAATAATTGAGGCTTACAAAGAATCAGGGAGCTGTTTTCAGGGTGGAATGACACTAAATACCCAGGCTAACATTTCAGGGAGTGCTTTATATAGCTAAGCCGGGAACAAATTGTGACCTGACACTACTGTATATCATTTTTCAAATTACGAATAGCGAGCCGTACTTCAGGAAGAGTTATGAACCCTTCCAAGGCCTCTCTTGCCTCAGGAGAGAGACGAAGCAATTCTGCCTCCTCTAAACAATGGTGGATAGTTGAGTCCTCCTCCCCTAATTGAGATGCATAAAGATCCCTATAGAACTTTGCAAAATGTTTTGCCATATCTGCTGACTTCTGAACCACGGAGCCCTAAGGAGAAGATATCATGGGAATATTATGTTTTAGATGCTGGCGTTTCAGTTGCCACAACAGCAGACCATTCACCTTATTGCCATGCTCGTAGTAAGTTTGACATGTTCTGAGTAGTTGGGAGGTAATATCTTCTGTCTCCAAGGCTGCTAGTTCTCCCTTCAGGCTGACAAGCCGATGACACACTGAGGAACTCCTGCCCTTTCTAGTTGTGCAATCCCCTTATGCAACTCCTCCCGTTTAGCCAGCTTCTGTTTTCTAAATGCTGTCACTAAGGAAATCACCTGGCCTCGCAGAACCACCTTCCCCTCTTCACATAAAGTAAACCTGGAGGTTCCCTCAGTGTCGTTAAAGGCAAGATATTCCTTCCAACCAATACGTATCTTAATCAGGTCCCTGTTCTTAATCAGGTGGTGGGGAAGAGTCTACAAACATGGGTATGATTCCCCATCTGCCACACACCACTCCAATGACAAAAGGGTTTGATCAGAGGGATCTATAGTTCCAATTGTCACCTGGGAGACCAGCGGTAAAAGTGAGCAGGAGACAAGCCACATATCTATGAGTGAGTGTGTGTGGTGAACCAGAGAGAAGAAAGTGTAGTCTCTTTCCTTTGGGTGCAGCATTTACCAAGCATCACAAAGATCCAGACCAATAAAGCATACAACTGGAGGCAGTTCGTAGAGGAAGTAGAAAGGACACAATTGAAGTCCCCCTCCCCATGAAAATCTCCCCCAGTGAATAACTTTTAACTGCCTCCAGTATCTCATCCAGTGTACGAGCAATCTCTGATGGAGGGACATATACATTGACCAATGTAACCAAGGAATTTTGCAGGGAGCCCAAAAGTATCAAAAAGCGCCCATAAGGGACGTTATACTGGGCAGTTACCTGGAAAGGACAGTACTGAGAAAACATAGTGACCACTCCATGTTTATGTGAAGAAAGACTTGAGGGAAAAACCTGAGAAAACGTCTGGGAAACAAGCCATAAATGATCCTGTGAAGCCAAATGCATCTCTTGAAGGAATACTACATCCGCATGATGCCTACGCACTAGGTCGAGAACTCACTGCCATTTAACTGGATGGTGAAGCCCTCTGACATTCCATGATATAATTTTAATCAATATTCCACTGAAAAGGAACAATCTGGAATACTCTCTGCAGTGCTGGACAGAAGTGTGCACCTTCTAAAGGAAAAAAAGGGAACCAATCTCTTCTTCACTGCTATCCATTTCCCCCCCGATCTCTTTTACAGAAACAACCCACCAACCCATCCCTCCTCTAACCCACTCCCCATCCCCCTCCTTATCCCTACCCCCCTTTAATCTCTCAGTCCTAAACCATAAGGATGGAAACATTCCCTGTAGACCTAAATTTTAGAAGTAAAGGAAAAAGTCACCCTGAGGAAATTGGGGATATAAGAGTTAAGCCACCAGGTTCCCCCCCATCGAAGATTCTACTCACCTACTCTGCCCCAAACTCTCTGCCCCCCACACCCTCTTCACAGTTTATCTAAAAAGGGAACCCTCCCATCCCTGTCCCCATTAACAAGCAAGAAAAGAACGCCATAGTAATCAATAAAATGGAATCCCGCTTTCCCCCTGGAAGTGTCAGACTGTAAAATCAAGGAGAACACCTTCCCCACCCCAACATGGAGTGAGCAATGCAATTCAGTGCCAAACAGTACATCTTAAAGAATTTCAGAAATAGCAGCAGAACAGGGGAGAACAGTATCACTATAACCAAATGCACAAACCTTAGCATCAGGTGCTATCAAGTATGAGCAGTAGTGTCCATAGCTTTATTCAGCACTTCATCCGAATCAGCCTCTGACTGTCGATGCCATTTAGGCACTTATTGATGTTTTGGCATGGATATCTCCACTCACATTGTGCACTTCTTTGACATGGAGTGCAACTGCCCTCATTCTGAATAAGATCCAGAAAGTCCATGCAGGCAGAGATCTTGGAGATCCTATTTGCAATATTATTCTATTCAAAAAGCAGCACAAAGGGAAACCACCATCTACACTTTATAGATTTTTTCTGGAGTAACAGTGTGAGAGACTTGAAGCTCCTTTTTTTTCAGGAATGTATTGGGACAGGTCCTGAAAGATCTGGATCTCATGTTCATGGAAAAGAATTGTACACTTACCTGCCAAACTCCAGTAAGCCAAGGATCTGAATTTTATTGTGGCGCTGCCTATTCTCCAGCTCATTATGTCGTTCTTTAAGGTCTTTTGTGAGTTAGTCAAGCTTGTGGATTTTTGACTGAAGTAATGCAGTACCATCAAGTTGCTCCCCAATGTTGATTTAATTTTGGGTGACGTGGTCGCCCAGAGACTTAATATCCGATCTGAGATCCGAAATTACTTTTGGAGAAATCCAGTCTAAAAGATCTGAGCTCCTGCAGCACTTCCATAAAATCTGCCTTAATAGCGGGCTGTGAGGCCGGACCTTCATCATGTGGAGCATGGCCAAGAGATGATGATAGAGCCTGAGGTAGGTTCTCTGCAACAGATCTTTCTGACTTTATGGAGAATATGGCGAGAGCAGCTGCATATGTGTTCTTGGAGGACATGGTAAAGAAGAGGACCTTCACCACGTAATTGATGACATAGTGAAGCAGAAGACAAGTATGAATTAACTCCTGAATATCATCCAAGGTGATTATTCTCCTATAGTGCATCAAACCGACCATGAAGAACCGAGCTGTTTTTACCACATTACACAATACTCTTAACAATCTGACTTAGTTGCAATTCTAGAAGTTGTCACAAGATGGAGCTCCGATCACACTAATAAACTCAAATTGAAAGTTACACACATTTTCTCAAAAACTGACATTGAGTGGAGAAAAGGATCAAGGTTTCCCTGTCACAGCAAAGTGTAGCACCACTCCCCATAATGTTTGCAGTGAGTCTCAATTCGGCTGGACACAAGAAATCCCTGGGAACCCCTCACCCAACATGTACTCTGTAGTTGCAGAGGCAAATTGCAGTTTACCTGCACAAGGCTCCTGCTAATTGGCCCGACCTCTGCTGGTGCCTCTGGGGATGAATTGCTACTTGAGACTTAGGGATATGTTTACTAAACCGGGCTAACGGTTAACCCGGGCTATCTGCAACTAGGTCCCATTGAATGATATGAGACCTAGAGGCAGATAGCCCTGGTTAACCGTTAGCCCGGTTTAGTAAACATACCCCTTAGATTCTGAACTGGTGGGGTTTATTATGATAAACTTGCACTGTTGCCAGAAGCTGATACTTTTTGTGGCTCTGGAAGTGATACTGTTCCCTCCTGAGGGAGACGACTCCTGCATTGCAGCTTGCGTTCTAAGGTGCATTCCACTACCATGGTGTTGTCTTAGTCCTCCATCTTATAGGGACCTCCCAAAGAACTCATGGCAATCTGGACCAACACTTAGAGCCTGCACAACAACATCGCGGCACTCCAGTAACTTAGCCAATCACTCGCACACATACATTCAGCTTCCATTTGTCAGTAAAGCATCGGGGTAACGCTGTTACTTATCTGGGACATTATTAGGCAGCTACAATGGCAAGGTAGCATCTCTGTACATTCAGAATGGCTCTTTAGATTTTGGCTGGTTTTCTGGGGAGAGCAAAACTACCTAAGGAGGAGATCCTTTCTTAGATCCGCAGGGAGCTTACCGGGACTTTCGGAGAATGTAGTAGCATCAATGGGCAGCTTAGCCACAGGTGTTTGACATCCGATTGACCATTGCTCCCCTCAATCACCGCTACCCGGTCAGAGAGCAGACAATTTGGGGTTTAGCGCTAAAAATCATCCCATGACTCATCCCATTGATAGGATTACCATTGACAGGTTACCATTGATAGGATCTCATGGGCAGGAGCTGCTATCTTTCTCTGAGCTCACTAGCGCCCCCCCCCCTCCCCAATCTATTTATTGAAGTGGTAACTTCTTGATTTAATAATCACAGGTTTAAACTTGATGTTAATAAAACAGAGGTACAATGGATTGGGAAATCAGATCCTCATACTGATTTTCAAATTATGCCTAATGACTTGACTTTTACCATAAAAGGAGAAAATTTATCAACTGCCCTATAATCTGAAAACAGTTCTACATCAGCAGTCACCTTTTCTAAAAGTGGCTTATTAATTAGTTTTTAGATAAGGGTAAGGTGTCAGATCCTATGTAACATAGGTTTCATGCAAGACAAATCCCAGAAACATTACTTACCTCTTTATTTGACACATTAGTGGGGTTGGAGAAAAGGGTGAGTCAATGTTGACTTATGGCGATCCTGTGGATAGTTGTCCTAAATTGTGTTTGGTCTTCAGTCAGGCAGCTAATTGTTTAAAAAGGAGATAGAGCAGCTTTTAATCTAGATATTAGGGGAAAGCCGACAGTCGCCCAAGGGCGGATGGTTCGGAAGAATGTATCTTTGAAAGATACTACCAAAAGCAGAGAGGTTCCACAAAAGAGTAAAGTAGCCCAAATGCCCTCAAGTATGGAGCAGACAGAGCTTAAAGATCCCAAATTACCCATGTCTAACAATAGCCAAATTAATATGTATAAAATACATTCTCTAAAATGCTTGTATGCAAATGCTAGAAGTCTAAAAAATAAGATGGGAGAGTTAGAATATATAGCACTAAATGAAAGGTTAGATATGATTGGAATATCAGAGACATGGTGGAAGGAAGACAACCAGTGGGACACTGTGATACCTGGGTACAAACTATATCGTAATGATAGAGCTGATCAAATTGGTGGAGGGGTTGCTCTCTATGTTAGAGAGGGCATTGAGTCAGAAAGGATTAAAGTTTTGCAGGAAACAAAATCTGCTGTAGAATCTATATGGATTGAAATTCTATGTAAAAGGGGGAAGGCAATGGCAGTGGGGGTGTACTATCAAGCGCCTGGCCAGAATGACCAAATGGATGATGACATGCTCAAAGAAATCAAGGAAGCTAACAAAAGTTACAGCACAGTAATAATAATGGGTGATTTCAACTACCCTGGTATCGACTGGGTCAGTGTCACGTCAGGACATGCTAGGGAGATAAAGTTCCTAGATGAAATAAATGACTGCTTCTTGGAGCAGCTGGTTCATGAACCGACCAGAGGGGAAGTCATATTAGACCTAGTCCTTAGTGGAACACCAGATCTAGTGCAAGAGATAAGGTTGTTTGGGCCACTTGGCAATAATGATCATAGCATGATCGCCTTTGATATAATTAGTGGAGGAGAGATAGTAAGGAAATCCACAGTACTACCTTTTAACTTTCGAAAGGGAGACTGATAAAATGAGGAAAATAGTTAAGAAAAAACTAAAAGGAGCAGTTGCAAAGGTTAAAGACGTACATCAGGCTTGGCTGTTGTTGAAAAATACTATCTTGGAAGCCCAGACCAGCTGTATTCCACGCTTTAAGAAAAGTGGAAGAAAGTCCAAAAAACTGCCAGCATGGTTTAAAGGTGAGGTCAGAGAGGCTGTTGTTGCCAAAAAAGCATCTTTCAGGAAATGGAAAAAAGAGCCAAACGACGAAACCTGGAAACAGCACAAGCACTGGCAAGTCAAATGCAAGGCATTAATAAGGCAGGCAAAGGGAGAATTTGAGAAGAAGCTTGCTGCGGAAGGAAAAACGCGAAGTAAAGACCTTTTGAAGTACATTCGTAGCAAAAAACATGTGAGAGAGTCAGTTGGTCCATTAGATGATAAAGGGGTTAAAGGAGCACTAAGAGGCGACAAGGCAATAGCGGAGAGACTGAATAAATTCTTTGCTTCAGTCTTTACTGAGGAAGATGTAGGGATGTTACCCATGACTGAAGTGGTATTTAAAGATGCGGAAAAATTGAAGGAAATATCGATACATCGGGAAGATGTATTACAACTATTAGATAAACTGAAGAGTAGCAAATCACCTGGGCCGGATGGTATACATCCAAGGGTGTTGAAAGAACTGAAATATGAGATAGCAGACCTGCTATTAGTAATCTGTGAACTATCATTAAAATCATCTCTAATACCTGAAGATTGGAGGATCGCCAATGTAACACCAATTTTTAAAAAGGGTTCCAGGGGTGATCCGGGAAACTACAGACCGGTGAGCCTGACATCAATACCGGGAAAAATGGTAGAAACCATTATAAAGAATAAAATTACTCAGCATGTAGATAGTCATGACCTAATGAGAGACAGCCAACATGACTTTAGACAAGGAAGATCTTGTCTTACTAATCTGTTATGTTTTTTTGAAGAAGTGAATAAACAGGTGGACAAAGGTGAGACGGTTGATATTGTGTATCTGGACTTTCAGAAAGCCTTTGACAAGGTCCCTCATGAGAGACTTTTGGCAAAACTAAAGAGTCATGGGATAGGAGGCAGCGTACTACTGTAGATCAGGAACTGGTTAAAAGATAGAAAGCAGAGGGTAGGGCTAAATGGCCAATTTTCCCAATGTAGAAAGGTGAATAGTGGTATACCCCAGGGATCTGTGCTGGGTCTGCTGCTTTTTGACATATTCATAAATGACCTGGAAAGTGGAATAACGAGTGAGGTTATCAAATTTGCAGATGACACAAAACTATTTAAAGTTGTTAAAACCCAAGAGGATTGTGGAAAATTGCAAGAGAATCTTGATAAATTGGAAGACTGGGCATCAAAATGGCAGATGAAATTTAATGTGGACAAGTGCAAGGTTATGCACCTAGGGAAGAACAACCCAAACTATGGTTACACGATGCAAGGTTCCACATTAGGAACCACCACCCAGGAAAAAGATTTAGGCGTCATTGTGGATACCATGTTAAAACCCTCGGCCCAGTGTGCAGCAGCGGCCAAGAGAGCAAAAAGAATGCTAGGTATGATAAGGAAAGGAATGGAAAATAAAACAAAAGATATTATAATGCCTCTATATCGTTCCATGGTGAGACCGCACCTTGAATATTGTGTGCAATTCTGGTCGCCGTATCTTAAAAAGGATATAGCGATTTTAGAAAAGGTTCAGAGAAGAGCCACCAAAATGGTAAAGGGGATGGAAGGATACTCCTATGAAGAAAGGCTAAAAAGGTTAGGGCTCTTTAACCTGGAAAAGAGACGGCTGAGGGGAGATATGATAGAAGTCTATAAATTAATGAACGGAGTGGAACGGGTAAACATAGATCGATTGTTTACCTTATCAGAATATAGAAAAACTAGGGGACATGCAATGAAGCTACAGGGTAAACTATTTAAGACTAATAAAAGAAAATATTTTTTCACTCAATGTGTAATCAAACTCTGGAATTTGTTACCGAAGGATGTAGTAAAGGCTGTTAGTGTAGCTGGGTTTAAAAAAGGTTTGGACAAGTTCCTTGAGGAAAGGTCCATAAACCATTATTAAGAAGGGACCCAGGATATCAATGCTTGAACCAATACAAGCATTGTGGAACCTGTGTCCCTTGGGGAAAACTGCTAGGTACATATGACCTAGATTGGCCACTGTTGGAAACAGGATACTGGGCTTGATGGACCTTGGTCTGACCCAGTATGGCATATCTTATGTTCTTATGTTCTTATGTTGATAGGGTGTCATCCATAGCTGCACTTATTGTATCAGTCTATTGCATTGCTGGACTTCCTCTTTGCATTGACCTTCAACGGTGCCATACCAAGGGTTGTGTGAGCAGTGCAGCCATACAGGACGCAAGTACAGAAAGAACACTGATATCATTACTAGGCTTCCAGAAAGCTAAAAAAGAATGAGCTACCGCATGTGGCTGGGGCAGAGGGGGGCTCCAGATTCATTAGTTGCACAGGGTGCATTTCTTGCTTGGTACGGTCCTGCTTTCAACCTTGCCAAGGATGGCAATGTGAGGCAAGCGTGAAGGGGAGGTGTATGTAGAGGCTGATGGGGATAAAGCAGAATTGCTTAACAAATATTTCTGCTTTGTATTCACAGATGAAGGGCTGGGAATGGGAACTTAGAAAACTAACATAAATAGAACTGGAAGTGAAGAAGACCTCGAACAATTTTCAGAAGACCATGTTTGTGAGGAGCTAGTTAAACTAAAAGTAGACAAAGTGTTGTCAGACAAGATTTATTTATTTATGTTTATATACCATATTTCCGAAGATCAGTTTGGTAAACAGGGTGCATAACTAAACATTACATGAAACAGATTTACATGGAACGGTTAACAGTTATAAATGGTACATGCATTGAACATTTTGTATAACACAAAACAGTAACTATATACAGTTAGAGAGTTGCTTACAGCTTAGAGTGACCATGTACAATTAGAGGGTTGCTTACATCTGATGGTATATTAAGGGGTAGCTAGGTAAGAGAAGGTTATGTTAGCCTGTCAAAATGTTCCTTGAATAAGTGTGTTTTAAGCAGTGTCTGGAAAGTTGCAAGGTCATGGATGTCTCTGATTTGTGGTGGTAAAGCATGCCATAGGCGTGGGGCATGCAGGGAGCATTATGCCCTTTTGAGTTGACTGATTACACTTGGTTAGTGCTGGGGGTAGGTTAAGGAGGTTTGGTGTATTGCTTCTTCTTAGGCGGTTTTCCGGGGTTCTTGTTATCATTGACTGTAAACATCTAGGGGATAGTTGATGGATTACTTTGAAGGTTGTCATGAAAGTTTTATAATTAATGTAACTCAGGAGAGGTAACCAATGCAACTCCATTAGACTAGGTGCGATGTGATTAGCTTGAGGTGAGCGTGCCAGAATTTGTGCAGCTGTATGTTGCTTGAGCTTACCTCAGATCTAACCTTTAGGTTAGTTTTTTCAACTTTTAGCATCTTTGGGGGGAGAAATGATTGATTTCTAGTGAGGAACCTGTGTCTTTTGGGGAAACTGCCAGGTACTTGTGACCTAGATTGGCCACTGTTGGAAACAGGATACTGGGCTTGATGGCCCTTGGTCTGACTCAGTATGGCATATCTTATGTTCTTATGTTCTTAATAGAACCTCTGTTTTCTTGAAGTTGATGTTTAGTTTATGATCTGGTAGTCATTGGTCTATGGCATTAAAACAATTTGTAATGGTTGAGTAGTTTTCGCTTGTGGTGGTGAATGGAGCATAAATCATAATATTGTCCACATACAGGTGATAGTAGATGTTAAAGGTGCTTATGATGTTGCAGACAGGCTGAATATAGATGTTAAATGGTAGTGCAGAGAGGGCTGAGCCCTGAAAGACTCCTTGTGTCTGGGAGAATGAGTTGGAGGCTTTTTGGCCAAATTGTACATATTGATTGCGGTTTGTGAGACAGGAGTGAAGCCATTTGAGGGCAGTGCCACGGATTCCTATGTTGTAGAGACGCTGCAGGAGAATGTTTTGGCATGGGAAGGCTTATTCCATAAAGAACGTCCAGCCCCTGTATGGCCATTCAGGATCAGGGTGTACAGCGGTAGACCTGATCCTGATCCTGCAGTGGCTAGACATTCCTGTGGGATCAGAATCGGGTCTACCAGCCTGGATGTGCATGTTGGGCCCCGATTCTGACCTTCAGCATGCCCAACCACAACCTGACTAGCTCAATCAGGCTCCTGAATGGAGCCGCGGAGCCATGGCATCCCATCACCATGGCACTGCGGCTCCATTCAGGAGCCGCAAATGCCAGCCGCCGCTGAAATCTTCCTTCCCCCGCAGCCAGACCCTTCATATGGTCTCTCATGGCCAGGGTCCAGCTGCGGAGAACTTCCTGCACACCTACCTCACCTGTCTCTGCTGGCCTCTGCCAAAACACTGTGTCCAGGGGGACTTATTTCACCTCTGAAGAATAAGTTCCCCGTCTAACCGGCATACCCCAGATGTAGAGGGCTGACCTTGGAATTGGCCTTGTATGTCTGTGGTGCTGACCTGCCCATGCCCCGCCCTCACTCTGCCTTTCGCCCACACCCTCCCGCTCCTGTCTAAGGCTCCCCATACAACTCTACTGTCCATATGGGGAGCCTATGTGCAGTATTGGCAGGGGCACAAATGGTGCAGATGTACATCCAGACAGGGTGTACATCCCTGCTATTTGTGGTTCAGAATGACCCCGATAGTGTCAAATGCCAAGGCAATGTCTAAAAAGATGAGAACAAAGCTTTGTTGATTATTTTCTATACCCTTGATTCGTCTGTCAATTAGGGATATTAGTAAGGTTTCCACTCTGTGGAGATTGCGGAAACCATGCTGTTGCCAGTCCAGGGGAGCATTTGTATCAATGTGATTTTGTAGTTGGAGGAGGACTACTTTCTCAATTATTTTCACAATGAATGGTAAGCTGGAAATAGGCCTGAAGGAGCTAGGGACATTAAGGTCGAGTTTACATTTTTTTAGTTTTGGGCGGATGGGGGCTGTCTTCAAGTATTTTGGGAAGTTTTCTTGGATGAAGGAGGTTGAGATTAGTTTGAGGAGGATTGGATGAGCACTGCTCTCATGATCTTGAACCAGGTGGTGGGGCATGGGTTAAGAGGAGACATTGTAGTGTTTAGGCTGTGGATTATGTTTTCCAACTGACTTGCAGAGAATGGGCTGAAGGAATGCAGTAGTGCGCTATCACAGTCATAGGGTTTTCTCGAGGACTCATCCAAAGTTACTGAAGATACTTAGGGAAATACTGGCAGTTTTGACCTTTTCAATGCATTTTTAGAGTTAGGAGTTATCCTGGAGGACTGGAGATGGGCAGATGTGGTTCCTCTCCACAAAATTGAAAGTAAAGAAGAGCTGGGAACTACAGGCCGCTTAGTCTGACCTCTGTGGTGAGTGAATTAATGAGTGAAAGCAGAAGACAGTGCAGTTTCTGGACTCCAAGAGATTACAGGATCTGTGACAGTTTGGCTTTACTAAAGGTGGGTCTTGTCAGACAAATCTGATGGATTTCTTTGACTAGGTGACCAGAGAATTAGATTGGGGGAGAGCGCAAGATGTATTATACTTAGATTTCATCAAGGCCTTTGACACTGTTCTGGCAACTTATAATTGAATTAATATAAATAAATATAGGAGTGTTAACAGTCATGTGTTGCAGGTATTGATTCTTGGTCTGGTTCTTTTTAGCATATTTGTAAACACTATTGCAGAAGATCTGTTGGGAAATGTTTGCCTCTTTGTGTATGATACCATAATTAGCAACATAGTCGACATCCTAGACGGTGTGGATAAGATAATGTAAACAGAGGAAAAAAATGTAGTTATCTGGCATTGAAGCTGAGCGGTTCAGTATCCAGAATCTCAGAGGCGCCTTCCTGCAGCCTGGATGTTTTCTTTCTTTGGGAATGTTCTCTGGCCCGATTGCCTGCAGCCCGTTTTTATTTTTTTGTCGGGGCTGCTGGGCAGCTCCAATACTGGGGGCTGAGTTTTTAAAGAAAAAAACCAAAACAAAAGGGGGAGGTCATGGAGGAGCGGATTCAGGTCTCTGGTCAGCTGCATTTGTGTGGCTGTTGGAGAGCTCTAAAGGTGCTGGAGGAGTAAGCTGACTGTGTCAGGGCGGCCGCAGTGTTAGCAGCTCTTCCTGATTGCAGTGGGAGGGCTGCAGAAGGCATCGGGTGGAGCCACCAATGGTGTGGCTGTCCCTGATGCAGAATGGGAGACCAGGGGCTACTTTCTGGCAACGGGGAAGCCGCGAAGATTGGGGTTCCCCGAAGTCAGGAAGGGAGAGGACACTGGAGGCTGCTGGTGAGACATCGGGGCGTGCCACAGAATTCACATCTGTCCCCAATGTCAGAGGGGAGGTGAGTGCTTACCTTTCTTTCATCGAGGGGGGGGGGGGCTGCGGGGTTCATGGCTTGCTCTGATGTAGAAAGGGGAACCTGGAGGTATAATGGGCCACTGAGAAAGGCCCAAAGTGCAAGGAGAGGGGCTAGAGGATCCAGTATAGTGGCCGCAAAGGCCAAATTAAGTTTTAAAAGCATGGGGTCTTGGAAACTGGGCCAAAAAGTACCCTAGCATATAATTACCTGAATGTATATATTCTCTTTGGCATTTATATACACTATAGTTACTAATCCTGTGATCCGTTTTGTACCTTCTATATAATCATCCAAGTTTATTGCCCCTGTTCAATGTACATTTTCTGGTTCATGTTGTAATGTAAACCGCTTTGAATATATGATGGGACAGTATAAAAAACTTTTTAAATAAATAAAATAAATAAAAAGGCTCAAAGCTATGGCAGACCAGTCAAGTGGCCAAATTAATGCATTTTAATGGCTGAAGAACCAGAAAATAATTTAAAAAATGTAATTCTCCAGTAAGAGAAACTTGGGAAGCTTAATGTGAAAGCGAAGAGGGGTGTCAGGGGGTACGCTGCAACAATTAAGATTGGGGATCTTTCTGAAGACCTAAGTGGCTGTTAGGGCTGGCTTTAAAAGAGCATGATTTAATTTAAACGGGAATAAAAGTTTATTAATTTAAAGTTTTAAATGAATTTAATGGTCTAGAAGGTGTGAAAGAAGACCAGGGACTGGGGAAACATGAATTTTGAGTGTTTTTACATTGGTTTAAAGTCAAAATGTTACCCGATGTAAAAAGTGTCTTATTTGACAGTTTGACAACATAAAAATATATAATAGATGTTCACAGCTAATACAAATGTTTTTTGGTATAAAATATGCCATTAAAATGTTTTATGTGTATAAATACCTGATTTTATGAAAAAGAAGTTCCAGTCAAGGAGGGGAGAGAGGTAATTTACATTTGATACTTTATAGCAACCAGGTCAGGACTAACGAAGGAAAGCTAAAATGCTTATCTCAGCCTAACAGGGACATAGATGAAACAGAAAAATAATCTTTGAGCTATGAATTAAACTGAATTTTTTTTTTCTGAGGATTTAGTGGGAAAATGAGGTTTTTATATTAGAATGAAACTCTATAGTGACATCAGCAGGTGTAGATACACAGACTAGGGCAATTTGGAGCTCTAGTGACGTGGATTTTTTTGTCAGTTTGTGAATGTTCATAAGAGAGGGTGAAAATGTATGATGGGTGCCTGACATTAGAGGACTCTGGTTGAGTGTTTTCAGGGGAATTTTGAGGTTTAAATGAGAGATTGAATGAGATAGGATGGTAAAAGGATGGGTTTGAATAGATTTTATTAATTTGTTTTTTTTTCAAATAAAATCAGACTGACTGGTAGAAAAGTCATATAGGGTACAGTAACAGAGTTCAGGTAGGTGCCCCTGAGAAATAAGTTCCTTTAAGGGACCTACGCTAATTTATGAAAGAACCCTATCTTGTTTTTTTTACATTTTATTTGGCTTAGTGAGGGTTTATGCAGGAAAGATCCCATAAAAAGGAATCCTATTATAGAAATAATTATTGAACATCGATATGTAGAAAATTAAATAAATATTTTAGGGGAAACATATCTGTCTATTAAAAATTGGGTTTTAAATCAAATTGATAAGGGTTCAAGAGGTAGGTCGCCTGATAGAACTCAAAGACAGAATGCTAAGATAGGACAATAGAATTACTGGAGAAAAAGAAGGTATTTCTGGGATGTTGATTTTGGAGATTTAACAGTAGTTACACAGGTATGAGAAGTATGATGGGGTCGGTGTATGAAAGGTTGAATTGAAGTATGATGAGTGTGAGGGTAGGAGAAAAGAGTGAGTGATCTGAGAGTGAATTGAGTGTGACTGTTTTTTTTTTCTTCGCTAGTCTGTTATACCTTTCTGTAGGGATAGTATAGATTTTTTAGTATAAAAATTCTGGGAGGAGGTTAAAGATGGGTAAGGGTAGTTAGAGTCAGTGTGGGAATAGGAGCAAGTTCTTTATTGACATCTGGCTCCAGAAGGGAAGACTCTGCAACTCTAGGTTCCTGGTCCTGAAAGCTCCTATGGCAAAGAGGCAAAGTTCCTGAGACAAATTTCCAGAGGCAAAGTTCCTGAAGCACAAACTTCACAGAGAGAAGAAAAGTCTTCAAGGTTAAAGGGCCCCAATGATCTTCTAAATGAACAGTGATAAGTGCACAATTCTAAAACATTATTATACTTGAGCTCAAATTCAATTGGACACATATGAAACAAATTGAGAAATTCTTTTATTGGATTACTTTATACTTTTTCAGATTGATAGTTTATAAATACATTCAGAGTCATTCCGAGGCACAAATAGCGGATGGATATCCCATTGGGATGGCTATACCCGCTATTCGGCCCCTCTGCCAACCCGGACTAACTTCCCTGCACGTTGTACGGGGAGGTTAGAAGGGGATGGGAAAGGGGCATTGCGGGGGTGGAGTTCAGGTGGACAGTGGGCGGTCAGCGGCCCCGGACATACAGGGCCAATTCCAATGTCAGATGCATACGTCTGGGGCTGGCGGTCTGAACGGGGAACTTATTCCATCTCTGAGGTGGAATAAGTTCCCCTAGTCGGCAAGGGACGATGGGCCCGGGGTGCAGAAAAGGCAGGAAGGGCAAAGGAGCTTCCCTGCAGCCTGACCCTGGCCTTGGGAGGCCAGAGTGGGGGTCGGGCTGCGGGAATGAAGATTGCAGTCCAGCGGCCGGGAATCGCTGCTCCCGAATGAAGCTGTGGTGCCATGGCAACTGGACACCATGGCACTGCAGCTCCATTTAGGAGCCCTGACTGAGTTAGCCAGGGAAGGCCGACCAGAATTGGGGGTCCTGGCCTGCATGTACAGGCCTGGTCACGATTCTGATCCCTCAAGGCTCGACATGCCCCACAGTATCAGAATCCTGGCTCACTCTGTGCATCCGGTTCTGATTGGATGCACAGAGGGCCGGCACGTCCAAAACAGAATCGGGCCCATTGTGAATAAATACTTACCTTATGCTAATACTCACTTGGGGTCTTTTTAAATAATAAACTTTGTAACATCAAGTGCTCCAAAGACTCTAATCCTTAATTTTAGATTTTTTTTTATTTGCCAGTTGTTTTTGTTTCTTCTCTTACTTCATGTGAGAAGAAGGTGAGAGGTAAGAATATTCCTGGGAAATCTAGGTATATTTTTTTGCTCCGAGTGTCACCCTCTGAGATTGTTGGATTAGTAGTATGATAACTCCGGACATTATGATATAAAATTACATATTTCTAAAGTAAACTCATAATCCAGCAATCAATCAATCCCGGTGCACCGGTTTACAATAAGCAGGGATCGAGTGAAATTGAAGAATGGTTGAGAATTTGGCAGCGAAGATTTATGCTATAAAATGCAAGGTCATGCATTTAGGCAGCAAAAACTCAAAGAGGCATACAGTATAAGGGGTAAAACACTTCTGTCCATGAAAGAAGAGCAGGATCTGGTGGTGACTGTGTTGGAAGAAAAGGTGATGACAAAAGCCGGAATGATGCTTGGGCGCATGTGGAAGTGAATGGCCAGCAAGAAAAAGGAGGTGTATACGTCTCTGGTGAGAGCTGGTTTGGAGTACTATGTATAATTCTGAGGATATCATTCTCAACAGAATATAAACAGGATGGAGTCAGGGTAGAGGGCAGCTACTTAAATGGTCAGTGGTCTTTACAATAAAGCATATAGGGATATACTTAAAGATCTAAATGTGTATACTCTGGAGGAAAGGCCAGAGAGGAGAGATATGATAGAGACATTTAAATACCTCCATGATACAAATGCCAGGAGATGGTCTACTTTGAACTGAAAGGAAGCTTTGGAAGGAGGGTCATGGGATGAGGGTGAAAAGGGATAAACTCAGGAGTAATCTAAGGAAATATTTATTTACTGAACTAGTGGCAGATACATGGAACTGTCTCCCATTGGTTGTGGTGGAGATGAGATTTGTTATCTGAATTCAAGAAAGCTTACAGTAGGACAAGTACAGAGGATCTTCTGGGGACAGGAAGGGATTGTGCAGCTTTATAGTTCCTATGGATAGGCAGACTAAATAGGCAATATGATCTTCATCTATTATTATTTTCTGTGTTTCAATGTTTCTCTACTTCTGCCAAGCAAAGCTCAATAATTTCATTATGTTCTAGTTTTGGACATAAACTAATGCTTTGAGCCAACTTTTCCAGGGATTCAATCAAGCCAAACTGATTTGCTTTTCTTTTTATCATTAAAATCATAATACAATTATTAGCAGGAGCCTCTATCCACCAGATCTTGTTTGGATCCTTCTAAAAGAGCAATGTTCCATCCTATGGCTAAAATAACTTTCCAAGGAAGGATTGACGAGGTAATGACTATCCACCATTTCATAAAAGAAAACTAAGTGGATGATTTATTGACATGCTCAGTGAAAGAAAAACTTACAATCAATATTTGTAATAATAAATAATACCCATTAATACAGATAGTTGTCCATGAAATGAGTTTACTGGATTTTGATCACAAACGATGATCATATGAACTTATAATCCCAGAAAATCAGAAAATGAAATCAGAAATTTTGGATTAAAAGACTTGTAGATAAACAGGATTTACTTTTGTCAATAGGGTTGCTTTAGTGTATCAATATTTAATCAGTTGATTTAATGTTGATCAAAAAAACTTGGAAGGAAATTAGGTAATTTCATAAAGTCAATCTTTTAACTCCAGAATTGAAGGACATTTTAACAAAGCTGGTTAAAATTGTTGCTCGGCGTTGCCATCTTTAGTTCTTTCCAATTCCTGGGCATTGTTTCTGGTCATCTAAATATTGTTGTCCACCTAAAACATGAAAAGTAGAATTAGCGGAGGCATACCATATCACATTTTATCTAGCATCCTAAGTACATTACATTATATTACAATTTTGATTTGCTATGCCACCTTTTTATTACATTTACATTATCAGGTCAGTATTAAAAAAGAACAATTATGTATTCAGTGCTGTGTCGAACATATAACTACTCTTTAACAAAACTTCAGGGGCATTCTATGTATAGGGGATAATTTTAGAAACATCTAGAGGCCCTTTTACTAAAGAGCACTGTGGTATTGCACCTGACGTGACCAA
This sequence comes from Ichthyophis bannanicus, assembly GCA_033557465.1. Lineage (NCBI taxonomy): Eukaryota > Metazoa > Chordata > Amphibia > Gymnophiona > Ichthyophiidae > Ichthyophis > Ichthyophis bannanicus. The sequence goes on along the minus strand of CM066034.1, from coordinate 630,927,884 downwards.
AAATCGTGAATTCATGGTGTGTTAGGCAGCACCATAGCATTAACTGCTGGGTACATGGAAAGCATGTTTTCTGTAGCTATTGCAGTGCATGCGGTGGCGGTGAATGCATCTGTGCTACTAGCTTGCTATGCAGGTAGGACAGGTGTGCTGCCTATGTGGTGCTCACACCAACCACTCTCTATCCCTAACCCTCTCATTTGCAACCCATAAGGTACTATGGGCATCAAAATCTGGCAGCGCTTACTATCATGGCCTTGTCAAGACATCTCCAATGCACACCTTTTGTGCATGCCAGAGTTATGCTGACAGCTAGCACTCTTTATTACAAGACCCCTCTAGAATGTAAATGGGGATTTTGGAATGTTGCTATTTACATGTATAGAACACTCCAGATGAGTGTATGATGTGGGGCATGACTTGGACATGTCTGACATATAGATATAGACGTCCTATTTTACAAAGATAAGCCATGAAGCCATGTCTACATTAAAATCTTCCAGTCTGCTTTGCCATCCCTGATTGGTGCAGCAGAGGGGGAGGGGGTGTAAACAGAGGCCATAGATTGCCTTCGGCCTTGCCAATGGCTTGGCAGTTATCATGTTCTGTTAGAAATAGAGGCTGCAGACTATCTTTGGACCTTTCGCAGCTTGGGAAGTTTCCCTTGACTTGGTGCATCAGAAGCATTGGTGGCCATAGGCAGCAGATGGCTTCAAGGATGCCAGGCTGTGGCAAGCTCTGCATGGCTTGTTCAGCCTGTCTGCCCATCCTGGCTTCAGATGTATTGTGTGCAGATTGCATGGCAAATCTGGGAGGGCCTTCATCTGGGGAGCATGCGGCGGAATGTTCAACCTTGCTGATGCATCAAGGGCCATAGGATTGTGGCTCCTTAGTTTTCTGTGCTGGCAAAATGATAGAAACCACTGACATGTTGATGGACTACAGCTTGGCTCTGTCTCAGCTCCAAGAGCCCTGTGGCCTCAGGGGAGGGGGCATGGGAGCCCTTTGGTGTTGCTCCTTGAAGGAGGGGCTCCTTCCCTCCCTGGGTCTTCCAGAAGTTGCAGGATTTTTGGTTATTGATGTAGCAAGCTGTCTGACAGAATTTAGCCATGTGGCAGTCTAATATTGAAGCTACATTTCCTGGTCCTCTCTCTGAGCCAGTACAGAAGTGATTTTGTTTCTCCCTGGTGCAAAGGCGGAAGCCCCCAAGGCTCCAGTCATGCTGCAGAGTGTCCCTTCACAGAGGGTGTGGAGATGGGCACAGTGCTCCTCTCAGCAGTGAGAGTCTGTAGGAGGGGAGCTCTCTCTGAGTGAGATGAATGACTCTTTGATCATCCATCTCTTCCACCAGAGTTGTTGTCTTCATTGATTTTGCAGGTTTCTTCAAGTCTCCACATTGTGGAAATATTGGCAGAAGAGAAGTTGGAGAATAATCCCATTTTAGAGGGAATGCATCACCATTCTTGGGCTTTTGCCCTCCCCCAGGCAGTCAAACACATGTTACAGGCAGATTGGGAGACTCTAGATGGGCTTCTGCAAGGAGATCAAGTCATAGTCAAATTGTATGCCCTCCCACAGACCGAAATGGATGGGTAGCTGCATTTTCCTAAGGTGGATGCCTTGGTGACGGCGATCACTGAGTGCACCATTATCCTGCTCTCTGGGATCAATAGGACGCAAGGTGGAGGAACTCTTGAAGATTATCTTCTTGGTTTCGGCACTTCACTTACAGACTTCTATTTGTGAGGGCTTGATGGCTAAGGCACTTTTGCACTGCTATTACTACTAATCATTTGCATAGCTCTACAAGGCATCAACGAATAGGGAATATCTGAAAAATAATTCATTGCTTCTCACCAAAAGAACAACAGATAAGCACAGCTTTTTATTACAAGTTTGAAACACATGGTCTTTGATGACATTAAGAGATGGTGAACATTAATGGAGGACTGCAGAGCTAATATAAAGTTTGTGATCATTTGAGAGAAAGTTAAAATATCTCATATGTATATATAAAAATAATATAAAAAGTATTCATAAAAAAATAGTAAATAGCCATCTTAATGCAACTGCAATAGAGGTTGTTGATGTGGAAGAAGGCCAACTCAATCCAGCAAGTCTGGCTGACTAAAGGCCTTATGGAATTCTGAGACCTAGTTGCATTGAGATTAGTTTAACTTTTACAGTGCAGAGTAAAATTTTATTGAACTCAAGGTAAATTATTGAGCCGATAAATTAATCTATTAATCATAAAAAAAGAAACAAGAACAAAACAGCGCTAGCAAAAACAATCACTGCAGATGAACAGAACAAGCCAGGTCGACAACACAGGCGGCACTGAACTGACAATGAGTTGCACTATAAACGCCTAGCGGCAGAAGTGCGTACTACACAAGCTCTGCCCACGGCAATGTTATTCCTGGTTTTTTTTGGGTACCCCCTCGTAGTGTGTCTAATGTCTGGGTGGGCACTCACTTGAGCAACTGTGATCACCACATGGTATGGTTTGAGGTAAAATCCAAGGCAGAGTCCAATTGCAGCAAACTCAAAGTCCTAAATTTCATAGTAACATAGAACATAAGAACATAAGTAACATAATATATGATGGCAGATTAAGACCAGAATGGTCCATCTACAGTAATCTGCCCAGTAAGGTGACTAGAGTGGTTGTAACTGCAGCTCCGTGCAGGTCACCCCCTCTGTTAAAATATATTTAAGTTTGCTTTGATTTTATCCTCTTGTGTTTGTCCCATTTCAAAAATGCTGACTTTAATGATCTTAAAGTGGGCATTTGGGGGCGTGTTTTCACCAAGATGGTTGCATAAGGTGTTTCCTGTGCAGATGCCGAAGAGGAAGAGCAAGGTTTGAGTGTTCCCCACGGCACCCACACCAGCTGTTTTAGGTCCTATGGACCAGTTTGTCAAGCTTACCGAGGCTGCAAGAAGGGAGATTCAAGGTCTTGAGGTGGGGGATGTCTGGAGGAGTTGTCCCTGTCTGCTGACTTGGACATCACTCTCGCTCCTGACACGTCATTCGCCTCTTCTGCCTGGGGTCATGGGCTCCTTTCTGCCTGACTGCTCCCCTGTAGCGTCAGAAGTCGGCACAGAGGGAGGGCGAGAGCAGGGAGTTTTGGCGGTTGTGGATGATGTTTTGTCCGTAGGAGGATCTGTGGACCCCCCAACTAATTTAGAGGTGACTATGGAATGGCTTCCCGATGATTTGGACATTACTACTTCTCATTTGGTCGAATCTGCTCCAGCGTTCTTTAAGTTATCACACCCAAGTAAGATCACTCTTGACAGTATTTGGGACACTATAACTTTATTATCTGACTTTATTTCCCAGCAGACATCTAGAATTATTGCCCGGGTTACTCAAGTTACTGGGGAGGTTGAGAAGTTTCGTGCTACAATGGAGGGTTTGAAAGTACAAGTAGCAGAGACTGTACAATCTGTTAGCACAATTTCATCAACCTTGGTAAAAGATAATGTGTTACTTCGTGCTAAAGTTGAAATTTTGGAAAATGCTGCCCGGGCCTCAAATCTGAGACTTTTAAACTTTTCCTATTCTAATGGGGTTTAGTCCAATTGATCTCTTTAAAAAATAACAGGCAGAAGTGCTGCTGGTTCCTCAGGAATTGATGCCGCCGACCTCTAAAGCGTTCTTTCTTCCGGGACGTCAGGAATTGATGCCACCGACCTCTAAAGCGTTCTTTCTTCTGGGACGTAAGAAGGGGTCAGTTGTCATGGTGGAAGGCAGCATGGACTTATTGAATGTCTCTGATTTATTAAAGTCTCCTGTGCAGGGTTCTTTGAAACTTTCTACTCTCTTGGTTACCTGTGCATTAGTCTCAGATACGGACTGGCTCTTAAAATTATACTTTAAAAAGTGTTTGGTCCATTTTTATGGTTCTAAAGTTTTGATGTTCCCTGATATTGCTAGGGAAACTCAGAAAAGGCGTAGACAATTTCTTATGTTAAAACCTGGGGTCTTGCAGTCAGGGGCTACTTTCTATCTATGTTTTCCTTGTAAATGTTTAATTGTGTATAATTCTCAGAGATATGTCTTTTTCTATTCAAGTGACTTGTCAGCATTTGTCAGTGCTAAACTGCCGGCTGCCATTACTGTTACATCTGTTCCAACTTGTACTCCAACTTCTGCTCCCACTGGTAATAGTGGGGATGCAAAAGCTGTGTATTATTGTTATGGGTTAGCCTCTGACCTCATGCATGTCTCTTGTTTTTCCTTTTCCTTTTTCTGTAGTTGCAGGAGGTTTCCTCAGCCTCCTGTTGGGTTTTCTTTAAGCCCCTTCCTTATTTATGGACTATAAGCTTGTTCTTGGTGGGTTATATTTACTGGTATTTATATAATTTTCTTTTGGCATTTTACCTTGAGAATTCTTAGTTTATTTTTTTTCCTGCATTGTACCTTTGGTATGCCTTTCTGTACAAGCTTTGTCTTGGTAATATTGCAAAAACTTATAAATAAATTAAAAAAAAAATGCTGACTTTAGTAAAATGGGAAAGTACCTAAAGGTGTAGCTGGCAGGATGGGAGGAAATAAGGGAAGTGGAAAGGCAGTGGACTAAGCTAAAAGAGACCATAACAAGGACACCAGATCTATATGTAAGGAAAGTACATAAAAGCAAGAGGAAAAGGAAACCGATATGGTTCTCCAAAGAAGTGGCCGCAAAAATGGCAGCGTTCACAATTTTCAGAGAAATACAAAAAGGAATACAGAAAAGAATACCAGATAAAGTTCAAAGAGGCAAAGAGAGATACTGTATCAGGATGGCAAAAGCAGATGCGGAAGAAAAAATGGCTACAGATGGGAAGTGTCAAAACTTTTTTCAGGTATATTGGGGAAAGGATGAAAGCGAGAGGTGGAATTGAAAAATTCAAAGATTCTGAGTACCTATTTGTGGAAAGTGATAAGGAAAAAGCAGAATTGCTAAACAAATACTTGTATTCTGTGTTCACAAAAGAAAATCCTGGAGAAGGGCCATGCATGACTGACAAAGGTAACAAGGGGAATGGAGTAGATGTTGCACCATTCATGGAAGAAGATGTGTGTGAACAGCTTGCAAAGCTGAAAGTGGACAAGGCCATGGGACTGGATCAGATACATCCCAGGATGTTGAAGGAGCTCAGGGAGGTGTTGGCAAGACCTTTAAAAGATGTATTTAATAGATCCCTGGAGACTGGGGAAGTACCATGGGATTGGAGAAGGGTTGACATGATCCTTATTCACAAATCTGGGAACAGAAAAAAGGTGGCGAACTGCAGGCTGGTAAACCTTACTTCGATGATGGGAAAAGTAATGGACACTGCTGAAAGAAAGGATAGTGTTTTTTTTTTTCTGGAGGCTAACAGGCTCGCAAGATCCAAGGCAACATGGATTTACCAAGGGAAGATTGTGCCAAACAAATCTGATTTCTTTGACCGACTGACCAGAGATCAAGGGCATGCAACAGATATGGTCTACTTAGATTTCAGCAAAGCCTTTGATACTATTCCTCAAAGGATGCTTGTGAATCAGCTGAGTAGCCTGCGGATGGATCCCTAGATGGGGGAATAGGATCAAGAACTGGTTGACTGACAGACTACAGAGGGTAGTGGTGAATGGAACTCACTCTGAAGAAAGGAGGGTGAGTAGTGGAGTGCCTCTAGAATCATTCCTGGGATTGCCACTGTTCAATGTCTTTGTGGGTGATATTACCAAAGGGTTAAAAAGAAAAGACTGCCTTTTTGCAGATGATGTGAAAATTTTCAAGAGTTCACACATCTGTTTGCAAACAGAAAATCCATCTTTGATCACATACTAACAGAACCTGTTCTCTAGTCCGTCCCCTATTACCAGCCATTGCCATATCAATACAGAAACACCACAAATCCCCAAACTCATGGCCTTTCTCCAAACAATGTTGCGCAATAGGAGCCTCACGTCTCTTACATCGTAACCTACTCCTATGTTCTCCAAGCCGCGTCCTAAAAGATGAAATAGTTTTGTCAATATAGAGTAGTCCACATAGACACTGAATCACATATACAACATGAGTTGTGTATGGTCGAGAAATCAGAATTTAAAAGAGATTCTTAGTCCTGCTTGTCTGTGATCCGTGATCCTCAGAGTTGAGGAAAGGCCAGGTCATTGGCTGTGTAGTCATTGTTCTATCTGCCTTGTTTCTTGTGAAATAAGTATGTTTTTGTACAATGGGAAGGAATATAGGTTAAAGAAATCTACCTTATGTGATTCATGTTGTATATGCGATTTGGTATCCATGTGGATTACTCTGAGTCTACAGTATATTGAGAAAACTATTTGATCTTTTAGGATGTGGTGTTTCTGTATTGATATGGTAATGGCTGGTAATAGTGGGCAGACTAGAGAACAGGTTCTGTTAGTATTTGAGCAAAGATGGATTTTTTGTTTGCCAAAAGTGATTCCAGGGGGGCTTAATTTACAAACTGATTGGGGTGCATGTTTGTAGGTTGTATGGTTAGGTCCCATTGGGCAGTGATATGTTTCCCTTTAAATGTTTTAAGCAAGGGGAGGAAATGGTATAGTATATATAATCCCACATGTGTGTCATTTTTTAGAGGCCCTGGAGGTTTGTTGAAGTGAATATTATGTGTTATGGAACCAAGTCTATTGGTAAGTGGGTTTGGATTTCAAAGGTTATGTGTGTTAATTAATGGCTTGTCAGTATTTATTTTTATTGTATGTGTGGAGGGCGGTGTTTTGATACTTATGTTATGTGGATTTCTGATTTTTTGTAGTGTTAATTCTCACATGCTGAAGAAGTATTTGTAGCGAAATGCTAGATGGGCGCCTAGGAGGGGCATTGGGTTTGGATTATAGACAGAAGAGATATTGAAGATTATATTGAAGTTAAGTGTTGATTTTTTATGATTCAATATCTCCCGAATGTTTACTATGGAGATCACATTGGAATTTTGGATGGTTAAATAAATAGGAGTTTATACAGGTCATTGATGTTTTTGGAGATAGTGGCTGGAAGTTGGTTTTCATTGTCCACTTCTATCCCTGTTTTTTTTCTGAGACCTTGTTTTCTCCTTTGTTTTTATGCTCCTAAGTTTTTACTATAAATTTTGGTGAGATGATGGAGTAATTCTACTGTTTTTGGTCATTTACTATGCTACTATGTTATGTTATCCAATATATCCATTTTTGGCACATGCAAGTACTGGCTTGAAAGGGCAGGTGCAAAGGTCATGGTCCTCCCTCTCCCTGTCCCCTTGACACAATCTCTGATATCACTGCTTTGAATGGTAGAAAGTGGTATATAAGCCTAGTTAAATAAATAAATAAATAAAACTAAAACCTAAAATAAATCACCTGACTCTCCCTCCCCCCCTCCATACTTCCCCCAGGAACCCTGCTCTGACATAACAACAATAGCTCCTATCCCCTGGACCCCCCAACACCATCACAGACCACCCTTTTCTACAACATTCCCTAGCAGAGAGCTGGCATAATCCTTAGTTACTCCTGTCCCGTTGATGGCTCTGGTTCAAACTGATGGTGCTGCCTCTAGTGGTAGTTTCGAGGTATTACTACTAGAGGTCAAGCATGTTCCTTATTTGGCAACTAACTGTTCCTAACTGTAGCGACACTAATGTAAGCATTCAGGGCACTCCTTTTTCATGTTTTTATTTAAGTGAAATTACTGCTCTTGCTGCTTGTTCTGGCAAATGCAAGTGCATACTTGCATTTCCTTATAGTATATTACAACAGATTCTGTATCTGGGGAACTAAGCACATCCTGATCTGGACATCTCAATTCCTCTCTCGATGTTCTATGTACAATGGGGCTGCATGCATTATGTGAATATTCCACTATATGTGCAGCACTAAAGAGGTTATTTTAAAAGCATCCCAACATATCATTATGGCTAATAAATGTGTAAATTACCTACAAATTCAAATAGCAATTTTAGAAAAGCTGCTATTTTAGAAAGCTACTATTTACTGTATACATGGAGATTCACACTATGCAGAGATTTCAAGGAATTGTTGTCAGGGTGAGCTTAAAATATGAATATATATTCCCCATTTTAAAAGGGAAATACACATGGAAACAAAAAAATTCTGAATGTCAGCATTTACACCTGCCCTAAGGTATAAAGTGCCTGAAGAAGAAGGTATAAAGACCAAGGACAGAACTCCCAATCCCTCCTGACATCAAGCCTCACTCCCCAACCCCCAACATCAAACCAAAAATTTATGACCACCCTGTAACATCAAATGCTACTCTCTGACTGCCCACTAACATCAGGTTTCACTCCCCAACCATCCCCAACATCAAGCCACCCATCAAATTGACCTTCTGACATCAAGCCATACACCCAACCTCTCCAACATCAGTCACCCACCCAATGGTCCTACTGATTTCATGCCACCCAGCCAACACCCCTTATACCAAATCCTCCCTGATGGCCTTCTGGGAGAATCTCCACCCCTTATTCTATACCCAGCTCTTACCAGCAGGAGCATAAGTGATTCCTAGTCACTCCTGCTCCACCCCTTATTCTTTACCCAGCTCTTACCAGCAGGAGCATAAGTGATTCCTAGTCACTCCTGCTCCTGCATTTGCCAGAACAAGCAGCAAGAGCAGTAATTCACTTAAATAAAAACATAAAAAAGGAGTGCCCTGAATGCTTACATTAGTGCCGCTACAGTTAGGAACAGTTGCTAAATAAGGAGCATGCTTGACCTCTAGTAGTAATACCCTGAAACTACCACTAGAGGCAGCACCATCATTTTGAATCAGAGCCATCAACAGGACAGGAGTAACTAAGGATTATGCCAGCTCTCTGCTAGGGAATGTTGTAGAAAAGGGTGGTCTGTGATGGTGTTGGGGGGTCCAGGGGATAGGGGCTATTGTTGTTATGTCAGAGCAGGGTTCCTGGGGGAAGTATGGAGGGGGGGGGGGAGGGAGAGTCAGGTGATTTATTTTAGTTTTTAGTTTTATTTATTTATTTAAGCAACTTGACCCCTAGCAGTAGTGCCATGAGATTACCACTAGGAGTCACAGGTGCCATTTTGAAACCTGAAGTCGCCTTGAGCAAGAGCAACTGGAGATCATTCCTGCTGTCATTAGACTACCAGGAACCCTGGTAAGAGCAAAAGATGGAATGAGGGGATAGATTTGGGAGGAGTCTGCTGGGGAGCCATTGGGGAGGAATTGAGTCAGGGAATTCCAGCCCTGAATGTTGTTTCATTTTTAAATACCACAACTGGCACTTAAAAAAAATACCAGCTCTGGAACTGAAATATTGGCATGATAGATTATACGTTTGGCTCAAACATGGGAAATGCTGGTATAACTTGAGTTATCTGAACCATACAACTTACTGTATACATATAGTGCTGATATCTGGGGTCTTATATGTATAGCTTATATGTAGAAGCCTCATATGTGGCACTTCCACATAAAATCATATGTATACATGTGGATGCCAGTTCTGGTCAGGGCACATCCAGGCCATCTAGATGTCCAGAATCTGGATGGCCCGGATATGCACCCAATTCTGCTCTTGTGGGAGCTAGATGGCCCCACCGGAACAGAATCAGGGCATAGGACCTGGACGTCCTGGACGTGCGCCCATTCTGGCCCACCAGATGTCCATGATTTTCCCCAGCTTGCCCAGCCAGGCTCCTGCATGGAGCCACAGTGCTGTTGTGTCCCGTCGGCATGGCATCAGGATGCCATGCAGGAGCCCCAGTTGTCCACACACTGTGAAATCCTGTGTTACCCATCACCTGACCCCCGATCAAGTTTTCTGAGGATGGGCTCGGCCTGCAAGGAATCCCCTGCCATACTCACCTCATTGGGGTGGGGGGGGGAAGGGTCTGGATCTGCTGTCTGTTGCTGTCAGGGGGGCTTATTCCAATTGCAAGGTACAATAAGTCCCCTGTCTAGATTGGCATCCACGGACATACAGGGCTGACAATGGAATCAGCCTTGTACGTCCAGGGTCAGGGTCCTGCCTACTTCCTGCCCTTGATCCTCCTCCTGCCCACCCCCTCCCACCCTTGTCCAGAGCTCCCCACGCATCTCTGCAGTACATGTGGGGAGCTCCTTGACAGGAATCGGCACTCTGGCATTTAGCGGGGATATACGTCCAACGCAGATGTATATCCCCGCTAAACACGAAATGGAATGACCCCCTTAACCTATACTAGTATATTCAGTTGTGCAAGCTATAGGTATAGCACTACTGAATATAGAAATAATTTGAAACATCTAGTTTAGACATTTCAAAAATGTCCCCAGATGTTTTACTGAAAATTGACTATATATTTTTATCTTGCTTTACCTCCAGATACATGCTTCTCTGTATAAGAATTATTGCTAAGTGATTGACAACTGGTGTTTTGAAATTTTTTCTAGTCAGATGATCATATGGTGATGGAAAGATCTCATTCATCACATCTACAAAAGCACAGTAAACTATACCTGTTTTGGAGGATGAATTATAGTCCTGGTCCAGACACACTGACACAGGTGTATATGCTGCATTTAAAAAAAATCAAAAACAATTTAAATACATTTTACAATTTAGCACTAAATATTTACATTTACATCTGTGTTTCATCACTCTGAGAGCAGGGAAATACGATAAGACAATTGACAGGAAGAAAAAGCCTCTTTTGAACATTGTAAACTATCCCCTGCTTTCTTTCAGACTATAACCAATGACCTAGAAAAATGGTTTACCAATGAACCCACCAAACTTAAAAAACATCTGAGAAAACAGGAAAAAAGATGGAGAAAAACTAAATTGAGCGAAAACAAATTCCAATACTTCAACCTACTCAACCCATATAAAGATGCAATCAACAAATCAAAACGAGATTATCACACAAAAATAATAAACATGGCCATTAACCAACCCAGGGAATTATTCACAATTGTACGATCACTAACAAAACACAAAAGCCAGAACCAGAACACTCCACAATATGTGTACAAACTTTAGCTACACATTTTGCAGAGAAACTAAAAAACAAGTCCTCCAACACTATCACTGCAATACATGTAGGCTCAAAAAAATCCAACAAATGGGAAAGCTTTCACTGGTTTGTGGCCCTCCAGGGCTGGATCTGGAGACCCCTGCCTTACACCTCTGTCATTTAAGATTGTGAGTGGACAAGGTGCAGATGTCCAAGACATCAAAAAGGTTAGATAGAATTTGTCACAGTCCTCCTCACTTCTCACCACCACCAAAAAATTGTCTATTAGACAACTTTTTGGTGGTGGTGAGAATCGAGGAGGAATGTGACACATTCTATATACCCTTTCGATGTCTAGGACATCTGTACCTTGCCCACTCACGATTTTAAATGACAGAGGTGTAAGGCAGGGGTCTCCAAATCCAGCCCTGGAGGGCCACAAACCAGTCAGGTTGGCAGGATATCTCTAATGCATATATATCTCATTCATGTTCATTAGGGATATCCCGAAAACCTGACTGGTCTGCGGCCCTCCAGGACCGGAGGTGCCCACCCCTGGTATAGACAGACACACACTCCGACACCTATGCCAGCATTGTGCTACTATAGAGGAGTTCAGCAGCCCTGCCAACCACACCAGTCCTGGGCACAGTACAGGCATGGATATGCTAAGCAATACTGTTGGGGGTCACTCCCCAGGGTGGTAAACACTGTCAGAGACCAGACCTGAAGCACACACCGCAGACATCATAAAGATTGTTATGATAGAGCTCAATGAGCAAACTGTGCTTAACATAGGACTTGCTATCTGCCAGTAATCATAGGAAACGTTTGATAGGTGTGTACCGTATACCCAGGTGTAGGGTGGCATTGCTAAGGTATGCAAGTGCTAGTATTGGGAGATGCACGCAGGGCCCAATGTCCTGCCTCTCCAGGAGGCATTAGCCAATGGGGCCTGTGGGTGTGGGTGTGTCTGCCCCTGTTGGCTGCTGCTTTACGGCAGAGGTTCCCAACTCCAGTCCTGGTGTGCCAAACACTGTTCGGGTTTTCATGCTGTCCCTCATGAATATGCATGAGATACATCTGCATACCATGGGGGTGGTGCATAGATATGCAGCACAGGCATCTTTATTAGAGGCAGCATGGAACCTGAATGGTGTTTGGCCCTCCAGGACTGCATTTGGGAGACTCTGCTCTAGGTAATGCCCCTGTTTATGGTGTCTGTGCTCGGTGGGGTAAAATATAGGCGTATTAACCATGCATATGTTCTTTGCAATAATGGTTCAGTCTTTACTACCATGTTTTCTTCATGGGTAAAATAAGGGGACTGGGTTGGCAGGAGCCCCAGCTGGGATTTGAACCTGTGACCTTCTGGTCCTAAAGGCACTGGCTGTGTCCACTGCACCACCGTCTTAGCACAAAAACAGTGCATTCCCTGGGGAGTCCATGGCTGTTTGTCAGACAGGGCCTGTCTGTTGGAGTGCACTGCACCCACGTGAAGGGGACTAGGCCACCGTCTGCTGTGGGCAGCAGCCACTGCCCCCTACACCAACAGTACCCCTCCGCCACCATGCTGACATGGCCTTATATTGGTGACAGCATCACAGCTGAATGATATGTGGCCCTCCAGGACTGCATTGAAGGGACTGTGGTCTAGGTAATGTGCATGTTTGTGGTGTCTGTGCTCTGTAGGGTAAAATAGAGGTGTTTGGACCATGCTTATGTTATCTGCAAAAAAGGTTGGTCTTTACTATCATGGTTTAGTGGTGGGTAAAATATGGGGATTGAGTTTGCAGGAGCCCCAGCTGGGTCTTGAACTGGTGATCTTTGGCTCCTGAACACACTGTCTGTGTTCACTGCACCACACTGTGGCCACAGAGACAGTGCAGTCCCTGGAGATAGGAAACCTGGCCAAAGGAGTCATAAACCCTGCTCTGCACAATTTCACTGTGGGATCATTCACCTTGTATGGGGACGGAGCGTAGACCCTTCTAAAATTTATATTTCTTTTTTGGGGCTTTCTTGGGAGTGATTTTTGCTGTTTTCCATGACTATCACTGTTGCCCAGCTGGATTATAATTTTTTAGAATTTTGTTGTGGTCATTTTCAGTTTTTATTTGCTATTTTGTTCTGTGCACATGTATCACACTGCTCACGTTTTGTTGGTTTCCCTGGTTTTGCTGTACATTTCTGACAGAAATGGTTTCTCTTCCCTTTAAATCGGCTCTACCGCAAGGTTTTCACTCGCGGTATTATTTTAATCGAATTTCAGCCCTGCTCCTGTGCGGGGAGCCTCTCCCCTCCCACTCTCCACCCATTGACCCCGTCTCTCCGCCCCTGGGGAGCCTTCCTCCGCCCTCCGGGAGCCTTTCCACGCCTCTATCGCTCATTTGCGCGACGCGCACATGAGCGGGCCTGTTAGTGCAGCGCCCACGTGTGCGGGGCACAAAAACGTATCATTAGCGTGCGCTAAGGTTCCTTAGGGCACGCTCAAGTGCGTCTCACACAGTAGCGCGGTTTAGTAAACATACCCCTTAGTGACAAAAGTGTATTTCACTTTGCAGCAGTGGTAATCCTCAAAAAAGGAGTCATTAACACTCACCATTTCATTTACAAAATTCTACTCATTCTATTTGCCAATTTTTTTTATGAGCTATATAGCTATTGCGAAGTTCACTGCAAAGCTTATGTAAAACTAGATAAGCTGCATAATTAAGTGACTGTTTCCTTACAAATGATTACACAGCTAAATAGCACGAGGAGGGTTATTTTATATACCATTTTTGTGTATAAAACAATGCTTTATGAGAATAAATGGGCTCTTATAAAATTTGATCAGGCCTAAAAGTATTCACAATGTAAGTCAACATATATTCATGCAGTGCTCATTCTCACTGGGTGAAGCTTGGATGGAGCATGGGTGGAGTCATGATTTCCACATGTATTGTATAAAATACACATGGAAAATAAAATAAAGTATATGCTGACATTTATACTTACTCTCGAGATTACTACCAGGGGCAGAAGCTCCTGCCCGAAAGCTCCCTGGACAACCAATTACATTTAGAGATAGGCCTGGGGACAGGGCCGGATTTACCTTGAGTGAGGCCCTACGCCAACAAAAATTGTGGGCCCCCAGCAGGGGCGGCCCAAGGGGGGTGCGGACCTCATTTGCATAAGGGGCCTCATTTGCATAAATATTTGCATAATGTTACCATATACTAACTTTTAGTAAACGTGCCTCTTAATGAGTGTATGGATAAAGAAAGACTAAAAGATTTCTACATTACTATAATCCAGTGCCAACTGCCAGACACATTAGGAACTACTACAAACACTGCCCATAGTAAACCCGCCGTATCCTAACAGCACTACCAGGACTCACAAAGCACCATACTCTACCAATCAAAAGGCAACACTGCAAATATTAAACCAATACATTTCAGAGAACAACAATACATGACCTACTGGGGAAAGAGAACAAGTGACAATGTCAAATAGGAATTATATAAACAGAACACCTCAGCTCAGTTACACATGCAGAACATAGACCATCACCAAACAAGTAATCACAATTTAGAAATAGGAAGACAATAATTAAACTGGGAATCCCAAAAGCCAAACTTGGAATGTACAACACTGTAGAAATAAAACAATACATTAATTTGCTCTTGTACTAAACAAAGCACAGATGTTAATGATGCACATTTACCAGAGCTGACATATTCCAATTAATAAATTCAAAATAAAGAGATATTTTTCTACCTTTTGTGCATTTTTTCAGCTGCAATTGCTCCAGCCACTTTCTTCTGGTTTCTTCGTGTCTTCTGCTAACTCTCCATCGTCTGCTGTCCATTTGTCCTTTCTTCTCTCTTCTAGATTTTTTTTCCATTCTCTCTCTACATCTGCTTTAACATACTAATCTTTCTCCTTTTGCTCTTTCCTCATTCCTATTTCATCCACTCAAATATTACCCCTCCATCCTCAATCCCCACTTACTCTCCCAATACCCGGCCAATTGTAGATTTTTTATCCCTCCCACACAAAATATTTTTCCCTTCTCCATTTTACTCTTCCAGCCCCATCCCATTCTAATCCTCCCCCAACATCAGCTCCCTTCTAGTTCCAGCCTCACCCAGCATCCATTCCCTTCTAGTCCCTGCATCAGCCCATTTCCAGTCCTAGCCATCCATCAGCCCATTTCCAGTCCTAGCCCCCCCATCACCCCACTTACAGTCCTTAACCCCCCATCACCCCATTTTCAGTCCTTAACCCCCCATCACCCCATTTTCAATTTAAGCCCCCCCTATAACCCATTACCAGTCCTAACCCCCCATCAGCCCACTTCCAGTCCTAACTCCATCAACCCATTTCCAGTCAGCCCCCCATAGCCCATTGCCAGTCCTACCCCCCCCCATCAGCCCACAGCCCATTACCAGTCCTAACCCCATCATCCCACCTCCAGTTTTAACCCCCCAGCCCATTTCCAGTCCTAGCCCCCCATAGCCCATTACCAGACAACCCCCATCAGCCCACAGCCCATTACCAGTCTTAACCAACCCAAAGCCCATTACCAGTTCTAATAACACCCCAACAGCCCATTAACAGTCCTAACCCCATCAGCCCACCTCCAGTCTTAACCCCCCAGCCCATTTCCAGTCCTAGCCCCCCCCATAGCCCATTACCAGACAGCCCCCATCATCCCACAGCCCATTACCAGTCTTAACCCCCCCCCAAAGCCCATTGCCAGTTCTAAGCCCCCCCCAACAGCCCACAGTCCATTACCAGTCCTAACCCCATCAGCCCACCTCTAGCCTTAACCCCCCCCAGCCCAGCCCATTTCCAGCCCCAGCCCCCCAATAGCCCATTACCAACCCTACCCCCCCCAGTCCATTACCAGCCCCACCCCCCCCAATCGCCCCTTACCAGTCCTACCCCCCCCCCTAGCCCATTACCAGTCCTACCCCCCCCCCCTAGCCCATTACCAGTCCTACCCCCCCCGGCCTAAAGTAAAATTTAATTAAAAAAAAAACCTGGTGGCTGCCGCCGCGGGGCCCCCTCTGCTGCCGCGGGGGCCCCGTCTACAAGCTGGTCGGGTCCGGTCGGGTCTCTCTCCCTCCCTCGCTGCAGCCTGCAGGCTGCGAGAAACGCATCTTCGCGTCTCTCGCAGCCTGCAGCGAGGGAGGGAGGGAGGGAGAGAGACCCGACCGGACCCGACCCGACCAGCTTGTAGACGGGGCCCCCGCGGCAGCAGAGGGGGCCCCGCGGCGGCAGCCACCAGGTTTTTTTTTAAATTAAATTTTACTTTAGGCCGGGGGGGGATAGGACTCCTACCCCCCCCCCCGGCCAAAATTAAAATTTAATTTAAAAAAAAAACCTGGTTGCTGCCGCCGCGGGGCCCCCGCTGCAGCCGCGGGGGCCCCGTCTACAAGCTGGTCGGGTCCGGTCCGGTCCGATCGGGTCTCTATCCCTCCCTCGCTGCAGGCTGCGAGAGACGCGAAGGGAGAGCGTCTCCTTGCGTCTGTGTTAAGCCCGCAGGGGCTGATGGGAAATCCCATCAGCCCCTGCGGGCTTAACACAGACGCGAGGAGACGCTCTATCTTCGCGTCTCTCGCAGCCGGGAGGGAGACGAGACCCGACCCGACCCGACCATCTTGTAGACGGGGCCCCCGCGGCAGCAGAGGGGGCCCCGCGGCGGCAGCCACCAGGTTTTTTTTTTAATCGAGTTGAAAAAAAAAAAAACCTGGTTCTATTTTTTGTGGGCCCCTGCCGGTTGTGGGCCCTACGCCATGGCGTACATGGCGTATACGTAAATCCGGCCCTGCCTGGGGAGCCTGTAGTGTAAGTAGGGGGTGGGGGCGTTCTTGCTGAGTTGTGTGGGGAGTCTTTCAGGTTGGAGGGTCTCAGTCAGAGGAGAGGGCACTATGGACAATTGTTGATGGGTAGGGGATGTCAATGGGGAGTGTTCTGGGAACTGGAAAGTCTTCATTTGGAGGGAGTGGATGCAGCGAAAAAAATGCCTGCCCCTTTAAGAATGCGGCTGTGAGTATCGTGCTGAAAATTGTCCCTGGTGTGTTTTTTTGAAGTAGATATTCCCTGAGATAACTTGACAACAATTCAACAGAAAATCTTGCTATGTTATCATCTTTCTGATCCTTAGTACATTTTTCTGTGGATAAGATAGAGACTGGTATGTCTGATGTAACATCAAGTGCTGAAATTAATGTTAATGCTAAAAATAAAATATGAACATGGCAATTTGAGATACTGTTTATATAAATCACACTTCAAAATGGGCCTGATTCTGAGAGGTGACTAGCAGGGCTGCATGTCCAGGTGTGATGTCCAGGGCTGCATGTCTAGGGCTGCATGTCCAGGTGTGATGTGCAGCCCTGCAAGCTGTCCTGACCATATTCCCCCTCCGACTTTCCCCGCACAGCCAGAGCAGCAGTATGGGGAGAGCCGGAGAGGGGCGGGAGGGAGCAGAGTGAGGGCAGAGAAGGAGCAGGCCGAAGCGGCAGGACATACAGGGCTGATTCAGATCACAACCCTGTATGACCTCTGGGGTCAGGGGGAATATGCTGCTTATGTGGCATAAGCAGCTTTGTCCTGGCGATTGGGGCCAGAACCCCCCTCCCCCAGAGGCTGGGGCTGGGCCAGATAGATCCCCGCCCCTAATCCTGGCCCTGGCTGCTCAGTCTTGGGTTGGGCGGCGGGGAAACAGAGGTCAGCGCCATGGGGGTCCGGGGGACCTGCGGGAAGGATGTCCCCGTGGGTATGCAGGGGCACATCAGGCCATCTCAGGGCCTGATCCTGCACCACGGGAACGTCTGGTTCCCACAGGGCAGAATCAGGTCCAAACAGGCCCGTCCTGCTCTGTGCTGCTCAGACGACCCAGACATGCCCCTTAGGTAATTGGGCTCCATATGAATTCAATCTTCATCACAATGTTTCTTGGCAACTTCTTCAAATATCTCTTAGCTATTTTATGCCTGCTTTTCTATAGATTGTAATTATGAAGAAAACTTACACTCCTGGGTTTGACCTGACTTTTTGCATGGGTCTTCAACTGGGTCCTTTGAGCACTGTGACTGCTGAGTATACTGCCTTCCATGATCATTATCATTGCCCTTGCTAATCACACCTGCATCTAGAATAGAAAGAATAGAAATGGAATTCGTGAAACTCTAATATTATCTGATCATGTGACAAACCTTCAATCACAAGCTATCCAAGATTCGTCTCCCTATTTTGTAATATTCTTTCTGTGTGGCCCAGTTACTGAGTAACTAGTCCTTATACAGGTATCACATGTTTTGACTATATCTAGAACTTGGCACAGATTCATCCTTATTCTTGTCAGCATGTGTCACCATTTCGTTGTTGTTTGAGACCCTTTTCTACGGTAGCTTTCTAGTATTCTAAGCAATGGCCAGCCTGACAAACCAAAACCAGCGACTAACTTTGGCCTTTCAATGTAGCAATTCACCACCAATCTGCTGCATCATTGGGTCAACCTCGGATCCAAATATTATTAAAAATAGTATACAACCCCTGCAGGCCTATGAACAATTTCATAAAATCACATTGTCACTAAAGTTTTCTCAGTCCTATTTTATGCAAACCGCTCTATACAGCACAGCAACTTTAAAGCAGATGGTAAATAAAATGCATATTATTATGGAACAAAACTTACGATCTTGGATTTGACCTGACTCTTTGCACGTGTCATCAATCTGAGTCCGTGAGGTCTGTGAGTGCATCTCTCCGACATCAGCACTGCTGGTAGATATATCAGTATCTGACCACAAAAATGAGAATAAAATAGGGAGAGTGACTCTGTGAATCTTTAGTATAGGTTGGTGTTTTGCAAACCAGTCCTGGAGCACCCTTTAGCATGTCTCGTTTTCAGGATACCTATAACGAATGTGCATGAGTTATTCTTACAGTGGAGGTCATGCAGACAAATCTCTCTTATGCACACTCATTGTGGATATCCTGAAAACCAGAATTGCTAAGGGGTACTCTAAGAAAGGCTAGAGAAAAACTAGTCTAAGGACTCCTATTACTAAAGCCCGTTAGCCACTCAACACGTGTCCACCACCACATGCTAAAATGCATGCTAATCGGCGACTGCAGGATGGGGCAGGCAATGGGCAGAGTTGTGGGCATGGAAAGCACGTTACCACTAGTGCCAAAGCAATTGCTACATGCTCAGTGGCACCGCAGTCTTAATGCAATTTCACCTAATGACTCCTCCATGGGAGTCATGAAGTGAACCCGCCTTGGTAGAATGCACATTAGATTGGCGCATCATGTGTATGCTGTTGGGAACATACTGATCATGCCTCCAACAGCTAACACGGAGGCTTTGCAATCAACATGCATTTTTCTCCAATCCTTACTGAGCTTTCGTGAAAGAAGTGCTGAGTCATCCATGATAGTTACAATCTTTGGCTATCTGCCAGATACCACGATACCCTGCAGTGCTTGGTATCTATGTAATCAGAATCTGCCAAAAAGGTATCGTCGTTTCAGTTATTTATTTATTCATTTATTTTATCCAATTTGATGGTACAAAAAAATAACAATCTTGTTTACAAAGCCCTGTGCTGCTAACGCACATGTGGGTCATATTGTTAGCATGGGGCTGTAAGCTAATTGCAGGGGAGTGGGTACATCCATTCTCCTGAAGTCATCACATGTCACCACACGTGCAGTTGCAACTAATGTCACCCATTGAGGTGGTGTTAGTTGCACTCCAAAAGCCTGTGCTAGATGCACTTCAGTGGGAATGCCCAATCTTGCCCAGTTGCTGCTCAGGTACATGCCTCAAGGGTAGCATGAGCCTGTTAGTGCATGGCCCCATGCTACATTCCAGTGTAGCCCCATACCTCAAGCTAATCCTGTGCTACCTTGCTACATGCCTTAATATAATCACTCATATTCCTCATCCCTCATTTGTTTAAAAGTACCCCCCCCCAACATATATTCTAATATTCTGCTATGTTATGACTGACATGCCCCTTTTTTGGAATTTGTAAATATTTCCTTTTTTGCATTCCTTAATCTAGACGGTCTGACGATCTGAATCTGGGCTTGCGAATCTTGTCCACTTTTTCACAGAAGACGTGCATAGCACCAACACTGTGTTATCGGACACAGAACATTTAAAGATTATCAATTTTTTTAAACTACAGTCATTGGTTCTAAATCAAGCAACTAGGTATTGACAAAGCTAAATGGCTAGATCTCCCTCTCACTGGGCCTGGAGAGTTGCCTCCTCAGGATCCCTATTTCTAGCCTCTAGTCTGCAGGAGGAACACAATAACTGGCCTGGAAATCAGAGGTTCCACATCACATCATACAGCACTGCAATTAAGCCAACGGGCCAAATCAGTTTTTAAATAATTTCTAAGAAAAGGAATTATTATAATGAAATGCAACTTACGATCTGACACTTCAACTTGTATGTTACATGGTTGACCACCTGGACCCTGCAGACACTCTGCCTTCTCAGACCTCTGCCCTCTACGACCCTTGGTAGCCATCTTTGTCTCTGCCTGTGTAGAGTGGTACAGAATAAAAGTGATTCTGTGAGACTCTGAGCTTGTCTGCATGAATGCACCACTTATATATAAGAGATCTTGTCTTCCTTTTGTAAAAATGAACACCATGTGAGCTGTGGTTGAAACTTGGAGTAACCAATAGGAATTTAGTAATGATTAAGGATTGTTTGAGAGTGAGTGAATATTTTTAATTTTATATTTTAATTACTTAATAATAGGGTGGATTTCATCTTGGGTAATTTCATATTTAAGCTCTTTAAAATGACACAATGGCTTATTGAGTAAGACAATCTACTTTCATGCTTGCTGAATCATTTTCCAATTCTATTCTTTTATTATTATTATTTATTTTTATTTTACATCTTTTCTATACCGCACGTTTTAAAGTCAGCTCGGTTTACAATTAACAGCAGGTTTGTACAGTACGGTGGCTCCCATACTGGACTTACAAAAAACAGGGTTTTGCAACTTGGATTAACTGGGGTAACTAATTTCTTTATTTACGTTTTCAAACCAAATTACAACAAAAGCAAAAATTACAATTAAAATGATATTCCTCTTTAAACATAAAGGCAAAAACCAAGGCTTTAACAGTCTACCGCAACCTTACCCCTCCCTTCTCCATACAATCATTGAAAAAAAATAAAAAACAAAAACTTATGAAATGAGCACAAGAAAGGGGGATCTGCAGGGGCTATGACTCCATACCAGCTCCTCACCATGTGATAACATAATGGCATGTCTACATTACCCCTTAATTTACACTATATCATGCTTTAGAGATGTAAGTATTTAGGGGTTTCCACTTGAGGAGGGTGGAAGGCATGAGAGTTGTGCCATAATGTGGCATTTGTTCATATTTGCAGCATAAGCACAAATGGTTCCACCATTCATGCCAGCTAAGCTCTGCAGTATGTTTCCAGTTTGCAATAACGAGATGCAGAGCCACTCCCATCATGAAGTCAAATAAAAAATGACAATCCCTCTGTAATGACGAGATGCCAATTGTTGACTGAAAAACGACCAGACCAGGAGAGAGTGGCCCTGAATCCCAAGACCTCTTGGATTCGGTTCCAAATCGAAATCCAATAGGACTGAATATTAGGGCAGTCATATACCACATGTCTTAAAGTGTCAACATCACTCTGAGAAGACCAACATTCATTTCCAAACGTTTTATCCCATTTAGCAACCTTTATTGGGGTAAAATGAGTTCTGTGTGCAAAAAACATATAAAGCTTGTGAAATAGAGGCAGACTGAGATATCCTATTTATCTTGCTCCAGAATTCTATCCATAAGTCTTCTGCCATAGGCTCCAAATCATTTTGGTTGCCTTCCTCTGAACCATTTCCGGTCTTTTTTTTAAATTTCTTTATTTATATTTTCCAACAAAATGCAAACAAAAGAGAAAAAACGAATTACATCAAATTAAAATACACAATTCTTCTCTGTGACACGTGATATTCCAAAAACTAAACACAGCCCGCCCCACACCATCCCTCCCATCATCATGCGATCATTGGGAGCCAAATAAAAAACATAGAACTTCTGTAGGCCTACAAGGCCTGCAAGGGCTATATAAGAGCCAGTACACCACTACAGAAAACATAGGCACAAGTACGCCACCATACACATCTGTCAATCTCAGTAGTATGTTTCCAGATGGAAATGATGGGAAAAAAAGGGACCACTCCCAACATGGAGCTAATTCAAACTGACAGTCCCTTTGTAAGGACAAAATGCCAACTCGCTGATTGAGAAACGACCTCAAATCAGGAGAGAGTGGCCCTGAGTCCCAACACCACTCAGTACCATTCTGTGCTTAAGCCTAGTAAAACTGAATGTTAGGGCCAATCCTACATCCCAAATTCCGAATTGCTGACATCTATTTGATGAGACTGACACATATTCTCATCTGCGTAATAAAAAGTATGCCTACGGCCCCCTTCAACCGTCATGAACCTTCGTTTGGTAAAACCATAGCATTAGGCCAGACAATCAGGGAGACCCCCCCCCCTTCCTCCTATTAAAACCCAAGCTTCCTACGAGCAAATCTAGGCAGTTATTTCTCCATGAAAGCTGAACTAAAGTTCTATCAATTTAACAATGTGCTTTACTTATAAGGAACACTGATAGTATTCCTATTATATAATTCACTTTAGGAGTGATAGATATACTTATATCTTCAAGACAACCCCATTAAGAAACAGACCAACGACCACATTACTGTGTATAGTTAGAGCTCGTTAAGTCAAAGGGGGAGAATGAGATTACAGCGTGAGCCGCATGGGTAGTAGACTCACTAAATCTAAAATAATACCTTTGGAAGATAAGTCCTGAGATGACCATCCCCTTACTCTTATGATGGGCAGTAGAAATTCCTTTGAAATAGGGCGTGCGTGTCGAACTTCAATAACTCCATTGTATTCAAATATGTCTCTTACAGCAATGAGATGTCAACACTTTCTGTCTTACAGAAGAGAACATTCCTCCTGGTAACAATTATTAATGCCCTTAACATTCAGGTAACCAATCCCAAAAAGAAACATACTGAATAAAGCTTCAAATTAGCAGTCATAAGTTACAGAAACAGAACAGTATGTGGCCTTTAATTTACATTGTAGAATAGCTTCTCAAGTGCCTTTAAAGTACGGCTGCACATATAGCCCAAAGAAAAAGATGAGGCCCCGTCATTTGATCAAAAACAAAACAAAACACCCAACTCTAAAAAGAAACAGAGAACATTTCCCAAAGCCACCTAAAACCAGGGGGGCTATATAACACAAAAAACTTAACAGGTGAGCCCACTAGGTCAAGACAGACACGAAGGGCTCAGTGACCCAACACTCCTACATTTCTGCAATACTCCGAATGTCGTATCTTGTCCACCTCCCTTCTTAAAAGAAAAGATAATGTTTACAAATGAGACAGAATAAATATCCCAGAAAATGGCAGTATGACATGCTTATATGCCACTTCTGCATGGATAGCTCGCCTTCAGACGACCCCAGACCAGTTGAACCAGTTGAATGCCCATAATAGCAAGCACCATAAAACTGTGGCAAGCAGAAGATGCAATATGTCGTTCACTGCATCGCCGCCGACTACTTATCCTCCAGAAATGCACATAGATCTCCAGGATCATCAAAAGTCTTGGTCTGGTTATGCAACGTGACTTTCATGCAGGCAGGATATAAAAGTCCAAAACGGGCCTTCAGTTGTACCAAATGTGGCCGCAACGCCAAAAGACTCTTTCTCCGATCCACCTTCTCAAAGTCAGGATGAACAGGAGTTTATGCCCCTGATATTCCAAAGCTGTAAGTGCTCTGGCTGCTCCCATTATTTGTAGCACTTGCTGAAAATGCAAAATTTTCAAGATGATTGGGCATGGATGCTTGCTCATGGCCCAGGACTGAGTAGGCACTCTATGGGCGCACTCAATCTCAAAAGGCAAAGTGAAATGCAGTTTTAGCACATCTGGAATCATAACCTGCAAAAAGGATATCAAGTCATGTCCCTCTGCTCCCTCAGGCACTCCTAGTATCCTTATGTTGTTTCGCCATGAGCGATTATTGCCATCTTCCACCTCTCTTTGCAATGAGTGAATCAACTTGACCTGCTTCTCAATGGCCTCTAGCCTCTCCCCATGTGACACCACCACTTTCTCTACCTTCTCCAAATGAGCCGTATTTGACTCCAACGAGGATCTCAAAGCATTGATATCTTCCTGCATTGCACTTAGCGATTCTCCATTAGCTTTGACCATTTCTTTGACTGCCCAAATCTCAGCTAAGATCTCCTGCGAGGTCTCAGGGCAATCTCAGATGACCTCCACCTTGTGAGGAGAGAGAGGTTCCGTCTTGGTTCTCTTTTTGAGATAGTTGGAAATCCAGCCGTGTTTGCTTGGAGCCTGACATATCCAGGATCGAATGGCAACCAAGTAGGTAGGAACTATTTGATCAAATATTGCAGAAAATCAGGATTCTTGTCTTTTGCCCTTCGGAGCACTGCTCTTACATGTCCATCTTGATCAGATACCAGGCTCTGTCCCCCCAGTCTTTTTATATCCTTTACGAGACATGGTCTCCAAAACTGAACACAATATTCCAATTGAGGCCTCACCAGCAACTTGTACAGTGGCATTAGTACCTCTTCCTTTCTGCTGTTAATTCCTCTCTGTATGCATCCCAGCATCCTTCTGGCTTTTGCCGCCGCCTTGTCACACTGTTTTGCCACCTTGAGCTCCTCAGAAACAATCCTCAGAAACAATCAGGTCCTTCTCCTGGTCTGTGCACACCAACCTCTCACCCCTATTGCATACAATTCCCTTGGATTTCTGCTTCCCAAGTGCATGACATTGTACTTCTTCACCTTAAATCTTAACTGCCAAGCATTAGACCATTCTTCCAGCTTTTGTAGATCTTTCCTCATGTTATCCACTCCCTCAGGGGAGTTCACTCTGTTGCAAATTTTCGTATCATCTGTAAAAAGACAGACTTTTCCATTCAGTCCTTCAGCAATATCAATCACAAATATATTGAACAGTACCGGTCCCAGGACTGAACACTGGGGGAACACCGCTAATCACTTTTCTTTCATCCGAGTGAGTTCTGTTTACTATCACCTTCTGTTATCTGTCAGTCAACCAATTTCTGATCCATTTCATCACCTTGGGACTCATTCCCAAGCTGTTGAGTTTATTGGTAAGCCTGCTATGAGGAACGGTATCAAAGGCTTTGCTGAAATCTAGGTAGATCACATCCATTGTATGCACTTGATCTAGTTCTCTGGTCACCCAGTCAAAGAGCTCAATCAGATTTTTTTGGCAAGGTCTTTCTTTGGTAAAACCATGTTGCCTCGGATTATGCAACCTGTTGGTTTCAAAAAAGTCCACTATTCGTTCTTTCAGGAGCGCCTCCATTACTTTTCCCACCACCGAGTTAAGGCTTAGTGGCCTGTAATTGTCACTTCTTTCCTATTACCACTTTTGTGAAGAGATATCACATCAGCCATTCTCCAATCCTGTGGAACTTTTCCTGTCTCCAAGGATCTATTAAAAACATCCTTTAACACCCCTGCAAGAACATCTCTAAACTCTTTCAGTATCCTGAAATGTATCCCATCTGGTCCCATGGATTTGTCCACTTTCAGTTTTGCAAGCTGTTCGAACACATCATCTTCTGTGAATGGTGTGGTATCTACTCCATTCCCATTTGTATATTTGTCAATCACAGGTGGTCCTACTCTAGGATTTTCTTTAGTAAAAACAGAGCAAAAGTATTTGTTTAGCATTTTTGCTTTTTCAATGTCACTTTCCACAAATCCATTCCTAGCAATTCTGAGTCTGCAATTCCACTTCTGATTTTCCTCCTCTCCCGAATCTAGCTGAAACAAGTTTTGTCGCCACACTTCACATCTTTCTTCTGCCTTTGATTTTGCTATCCTTATTTCTCTTTTTGTCTCTTTTAGTTTGATTCTGTATTCTTTTCTGTGTTCCTCTGTTTGTGAACTTCTGAATTTTGTGAAAGTTGTGTTTTTGCCTTTATTTGTGCAGCCACTTCTTTGGAGAACCAAATAGGTTTCCTTTTCCTCTTGTTTTTATTTACTTTCCTTACATATGTATCTGTTGCCCCTTTTATTGCCTCCTTTAGTTTAGCCCACTGCAATTCCACTTCCTTTATCCTCTCCCGCCCTGCCAATAAATCCTTTAGGCACTTGGCCATTTTACTGAAGTCAGTGGTTTTGAAGTCTAGGACTTTGAGCTTGCTGTGATTGGACTCTACCTTGGCTTTTATCTCAGACCACAGTATGTGATGATCACTGCTGCTCACATGGGCACCCACCTGGATATTCGACACACTATCTCTGTTGGTGAGCACTAAATCCAGCATCGAGCTTCCCCTGGTCAGTTCCATCACCATTTGTCTAAGTAATGCATCTTGGAAGGCATCCACAATTTCTTTTACTTCTTTCCAGTTTTGCAGAAGGAATACTCCAATCTACATCAGGTAAATTAAAGTCACCCAATATAATCACTTCCCCCTTCGTGAATATCTTTGCAATATCAATAATCAATTCACTATCCTTTTCTTTGGTATGAGTTGGAGGCCTGTAGACTACACTAGTATGGATGACAGTGCCATCTCCATTTTCCAACACAATCCACAGTGCCTCTTCCCCATGTCCCCTCAATTTCAGAAGCTTTAATATTGCTTTTGACATATAAGGCTACTCCTTCTCCCTTTCTACCCTCTCTGTCTTTTCTAAATATGCATGTCCAGCCTGCGGACACGTCTAAATTGAAAACGGGCCCTTTTTGGACCTAATTCCACATCCATGGGTCTAGACAAGCCCACAGGTTCAGAATTGGGGAGATAGACCTATCCGGCATGACACGGGCAAAGCGCTATTCAGCTGGTCCATGCATATATCCGGCACACTGCCCAAGCACGGGTGCAGGCATGGGCCATTCGATCTAATGGAGAAACACATCCCCCATGAATATTATGGGACATGGGTGAACATTTTGGATGTTCCCATGCCCACCATATTCTAAAACATTGCATGTTTTGGATCCTGCACATTTCCATGATGTACCCGCAGACGCCACGCCTCCTTCGTAAAAACGTGCATTTCCTAAGCTGCCCTTCACACTGACAGTAAATTGCTGATGCATGCTAGACATACATATTAATAAGAAATAATTGCTGCCGCAACCTAGACTCCGTCAATTAATTGCTGCCGCAACCTAGACTTCGTCAATCACAATCAACTCCTCACCCATCTCCACGAGAAGGGAATCCGCGGCCTCACCTGGGAGTGGTGTAGGTCTTACCTAACGGATCGTTGGCAACATGTCCGGGTCGGGTCCAACACATCTGTACCTTTCTACAAACAACAAGGTGTTCCACAAGGCTCCTCTCTATCTGCACTGCTATTCAACATCTACATGCAGCCGATATGCAAAATCATCCGCTCCTACAATATCTCTACTCTAATTTATGCGGATGATGTCCTGCTGTTTACGCCTTTCAAAGTCAAGCACCCAGACTTCACCAACCTTGTCAACTGCTTCAACGCAATCACAGACTGGCTACTAACCCAGAATCTCCGCATAAACTTCAAGAAAACCGAAGTCCTGTTCATCTCAAGGAACAAAACGTTCTCCCCTCCATCCACTCTAAAAGTAAGAGATGAGGAGCTTCCAAGTAAACTCACCATACGCTACCTAGGGATTACACTGGACCAGCATCTGGACTTCAAAGAGCACATAAGAAACACAACCAGGACCATATACAATAAAATCAGAACACTAAGGCACCTTAGACCCATGCTACCCCCTGACGATTTCTGAACCATATTCCAGGCCTTCATACTACCACACCTTGACTATGCAAATGTAATCCTGTATGGTCTCCCCAAGAACACCATCAACCCACTTCAACTCGCGATGAACGCTGCTGCCCATATTCTCTGTGGTCTATCCAGAATGGACCACATCACTCCGATACTTAAGGAGTTCCACTGGCTACCGATATACTGCAGGATAACATATAAAATTCTACTCATTACATTCAAGATCATCAATAACCTAGCCCCCAAGACACTCAGGGACCTCCTCACCCCTACCCTGAACAACAGAACGAGGAGGACAGTAACAGACAACACGTTGATCATCCCCAAAGACTCCATAAAATGCACCCAAACAACCAGAAAAAGAGCCTTCGCCTTCTACGCCCCAAAGTGCTGGAATGACCTCCCACCTGAAATAAGATCGATCAAAGACCTCATTCAGTTCCGGAAGGCAATCAAGCACCACATCTTCCTTCTACACTTCTCACAAGCATCTACCCTGCCCCCGTTCAACACCCCCCAACCCCCACAAATTCTCCATACACTACATAAACAAGTGGGACTGAAGTAATAGCAGCACTGCCCATTAGTATTTCGCGACAAATCCAGCCAAGTTCAAATCTTATGTTCTGTGTCAATATGTATATAGTTACCCTGTATTTGCTCCAAGTTTTATCCCCTGTTACAATGTAAGCGCAAAACAGTCTCGACTGAATTGAGCAACCTTTGTTAAATGTAAACCGTACTGATAACAAATAGCGCGGTATATAAAAGATGTTAAATAAATAAATAAATATACCAGTCCTTTTCATGTCCTGAAAAGTGCTAGGTAATCCCAGTGCTCCCTAAATGGTATAAGAGAATGCAAATATGAAATGTATGTCAGGACATACCTTGCATCAAATGGTACTTGGCATTATAAAACGTTCCCAGTGATTTCTGCCTTGGTTATCTCTACAAACACGCTTTAAACTCCTAAGGATGGACCCTTACTAAGTGCACAAAACCCGAAACTAACATTGCAGTTCTGCAAAGAACACATAATATTGCTGAGCAACAAATGTATGCCCTTTTTGTGCCTATGGCCTATAAGTACACTCATTCTGCTGCTCCGCACTACCTTTCCTCTCTTATCTCTTCTTACACCCCTCCTCATGACTCTGCTCTTCTAACAGATCCCTTCTATCTGTGCCCTTCTCTTCTACTACTAACTCTAGACTTTGCCCCTTTCATCTTGATGCTCCTTATGCCTGGAACAAACTACCTGAGTCTGTACGTTGGGCTTCTTCTCTGGCTCTTCTCAAATCCAGGCTGCCGCTGTCTGATCTGATCCGCCCCTAACTCCCTGTAAGTCCATTCTCCCTGTAAGTCCACAGCTGTTGTGTTGTCTGTCTTGACTAGATTATAAGCTCTGATGAACAGAGACCATGTTGTACATGTATATGTGCAGTGCTGTGTACACTTTGTAGCACTATACAAATGATCAGTAGTAGTAGTAGTGGTATGGCCTTCTGGCTATGGCATCTGATTCCCGCATATCTGAGTACTGGCATTTCTCACAGTATCTACACCTGTCTCATCGTGGCATATTTTGGTCTGTGCACATCCGCTATCTGTGGGGCAACCCTGTCTGCCTTCCCACATTCTGCTTTGTGGCACTGCTCCCCTGGTCAGGCCTGTGTGGGCATGAGAGAGGGGATCCCTGTGCCATCGTACCCAGATAGATAATCTCCAGATATATCACCACTCTCGCATCTTGCATAGATCCTGGACTGGGGAAGGATGTAGGCCTCGTGGCACAATCTGGGGGATGTTGGCACAACGTCAGTCATGTCTCCCAGTGCCTGGCACAGCTGATGTATGGCTGCTCTTTCACGCTGGCACCTGATGACACTGCAGCAATCCATATGGTCCAGGTACTGGCCAGCAACTTATGGCATCCCTGAATTGCAGAGGAGCACACCAGATCCTCCCGTGCTACCCCCAAACCACACACTCTCACTTGCATTCACAAAAGACATCATTCTGCCAAACCAAACCTATAACTAACAGCTGCTATACCATAATGACATGACACCCCAGGACTACACATATGAATTCCCTTTAGAACATAAGATATGCCATACTGGGTCAGACCAAGGTCCATCAAGCCCAGTATCCTGTTTCCAACAGTGGCCAATCTAGGTCATACGTACCTAGCAGTTTCCCCAAAAGACACAGGTTCCACAATGCTTGTACTCGGTCAAACATTGATATCCTGGGTCCCTTCTTAATAATGATTTATGGACCTTTCCTCCAGGAACTTGTCCAAACATTTTTTAAACCCAGCTACACTAACAGCCTTTACTACATCCTCCGGTAACAAATTCCAGAGTTTGATTACACGTTGAGTGAAACAATATTTTATTTTATTAGTCTTGAATAGTTTACCCTGTAGCTTCATTGCATGTCCCCTAGTCTTTCTATATTCTGATAATGTAAACAATCGATCTACGTTTACCCGTTCCACTCCGTTCATTAATTTATAGACTTCTATCATATCTCCCCTCAGCCATCTCTTTTCCAGGTTAAAGAGCCCTAACCTTTTTAGCCTTTCTTCATAGGGGTATCCTTCCATCCCCTTTACCATTTTGGTGGCTCTTCTCTGAACCTTTTCTAATAACGCTATATCCTTTTAAAGATACGGCGACCAGAATTGCACACAATATTCAAGGTGCGGTCTCACCATGGAACGATATAGAGGCATTATAATATCCTTTGTTTTATTTTCCATTCCATTCCTTATGATACCTAGCATTCTATTTGCTCTCTTGGCTGCCGCTGCACACTGGGCCAAGGGTTTTAACATGTTATCCACAATGACGCCTAAATCTTTTTCCTGGGTGGTGGTTCCTAATGTGGAACCTTGCATCGTGTAACCATAGTTTGGGTTGTTCTTCCCTAGGTGCATAACTTTGCACTTGTCCACATTAAATTTCATCTGCCATTTTGATGCCCAGTCTTCCAATTTATCAAGATCCTCTTGCAATTTTCCACAATCCCCTTGAGTTTTAACAACTTTAAATAGTTTTGTGTCATCTGCAAATTCGATAACCTCACTTGTTATTCCCTTTTCCAGGTCATTTATGAATTTGTCAAAAAGCAGCGGACCCAGCACAGATCCCTGGGGTACACCACTATTTACCTTTCTCCATTGGGAAAATTGCCCATTTAGCCCCACCCTCTGCTTTCTGTCTTTCTCACTCCAACATGATTTAATTCTAGACTCACTCACATACTATAGCAACAGTCCCAGTTTTCAAAACACAGGATTTGTTAGGGTCCCATGCTCTGTAAGCACAAACAGCACATTTCAGCATAGTCAGAATAAACACTATTGCTCTTCTTAATATTTTTGTAAGGGTATTTATTAATGTTTCTTTACCCTACAATATTACCTTATCTCTGCTTTCTGTTCTTTATAACTACATCTTTTGTTTTTCCAGAGCGGGGACGAATTGAAGAGCCTTGTTCCACGTTTCATCAGGAATAATGGGGACGTCCGCGGGGATATCGCAGAACATACACAGGCCTTTCCATAATATGCTATGCACATCTCCGTGGCTGACCACACTCCTGTCCTGCCCCTTCTGGGTATGTTCTGAGATCCCCGTGCTAGTGCCATGGACATACATGACAGCAGTGTTTCAGAATACGGTCAGGGACATTTTCGGCACATAAACGTCCCCGTCTTTCAGGAATAAGGATTACTGGTCAGGTTCATAAATGTTTTTCTTCCTTTCTTAAAGACAGATCTTTTCAGGTAGCTATTGATTCCTCCCTTTCTACATTGAAGTCCCTGGTCTGTGGAGTCTCGCAAGGATCAGTTGTCTCACCATGACTATTCAACATTTTCTCATTCCCCTAGCTACCTTAATTCAGGATCACAATACTTCTGCTTATTATTATGTAAATAATAGCTTATAATTAGCTCATGTGCTACAGTTTAGAGATCATTTTATGCCCTTCGTCAATGTCGAGCCATCTTCATTAATATCACAGGTACACTACCAAAAAACTGCCTCCAGTTTTGCAACTGATTCCTATAGATTTTGGGGTGCTGAATCCAGGAAAAATAGCCAAAATGTTCCATCACGTCACGTTTTCTTGCAAAATTCGATTTCTTACCCATATAAGGAATGTTCACATAATTTCTTTTTAGCCGACTACAGTTTATTTTCTTGGCCCAAAATAGAGGTTGTAATGGTTAACTAACTAGAAACACTCCCTCATGATATTTTAGAGTGTTTTGTATTCATTTTATACATTAACAGGACAATTGGGAGGCGGGGGGCTAAATCCAGTACTCGCGCTGGCGCATGTTCTTTCCTGTTCGCCTCGCCTCGTTCGCTCGCTCAAACACGGTGGTTGCGACATGAACGTTCCTGTCAAATTTCAGTTTCTTGCAAGTTCATTATTACCTTTTGTTTGCTCAGTCGTAATCCAGCTTTATTCCGAAGTGGTTCACTACAGTTGTAGTTTGCAGTGCTGTGTATTTGTGATGGCTCACAGAGCCAGAGGTTGCGTCAACTCTCCGGACAGTTTTTGTTTTATTTGTGGGGAATATACCGTGAAAAAGCGGCAGAGGAACATTTCTGCATTTATTAAAAAAGTATATTTCGCCTATTTCGGTTTGAAGTTAGGCGATCAAGACAAACCGTGGGCTCCTCACAAAGTGTGCAAGACATGTGAGGAAGATCTACGCTTATGGATGAAAGGTAAAAAACAAGCATTTCGTTTCGGAATACCTATGATGTGGCGTGAACAAAGAGACCACAGCAGTGACTGCTATTTTTGCTCTTGCATTGTGAAGGGATACAACTTAAAAAATAAGAACGTAATAAGTTACCCCAACCTTCCCTCAGCAATTAGGCCTATGCCTCATAGCAACGAAGTACCTGTGCCTGAACCACCAAAATCTTTGGATCATATTTGTGTGGACGGTTCTGATCATGATGAGACTCATCAGATGGCTTTTCCCGATGAGTCCAGTACTTCCGAGTTTGAAACTGAACCAGATCCGAAACCTGAACTTTTCTCTCAAGCTGAATTGAATGATTTAGTCCGGGATTTAGGACTCCCAAAAGATGCTGCCCAACTGCTAGGTTCTCGGCTTAAACAGAAAAATCTATTGTCACCAGGAACAACTTTTTATTGGTACCGCAACCGCGAGACACAATTTTTGAAGTATTTCAGCAAAGAGGAAGATTTGGTATTTTGCAACGATATATACGGAGTGATGGAAAAGTTTAAACTCAAGTATGATCCTGCTGAATGGCGGCTGTTCATTGATTCGTCAAAAGACAGCATAAAAGGTGTTCTTCTTCATAATGGCAACACATTCGCTTCAGTTCCTATTGCTGACTCTGTTATTCTCCAAGAAAAATACGAGAATTTGGCCCTGATTCTTCAGAAGATTCGTTATGATGAGCATAAGTGGATGATTTGTGGAGACTTTAAAATTCTATCCATGCTATTAGGGCAGCAATCCGGTTTCACCAAATATCCCTGCTTCCTTTGCTTGTGGGATAGCCGGGCCCGCGACCTACACTGGGGGAAAAAAGACTGGCCAATTCGGGAGTATTTGAGACCCGGTGAGAAAAATGTTCTTCATGAGAGCTTGGTACCTCGTGATAAAATTCTATTACCACCTCTCCACATTAAGTTGGGTCTCATTAAGCAATTCATCAAGTCCCTTCCAAAAGATGGTGAGTGCTTTCGGTACCTTTGCTCAAAGTTCCCCCGACTTTCTGAAGCAAAGCTAAAGGAAGGAGTGTTTGTTGGCCCTGTTATAAGGAAACTCATTTCAGATGGAGCATTCGCTGAAACGATGTCTGAGAAGGAAAAAGAAGCCTGGGATTCCTTCAAGGATGTTGTTCTCAAATTCTTGGGGAACAGGCAGGATGAGAACTATAAGGATATTGTTGCCAGGATGCTCAATGCCTTCAAAGAACAAGGCTGTAACATGAGCCTGAAAGTCCATTTCTTGCACTCCCATGTGAACTACTTTCCCGAAAACTTGGGGGCGTACAGTGAAGAACAAGGTGAAAGGTTTCACCAGGACATCAAGGACGCAGAGAGAAGGTACCAAGGAAGATGGAACACCACTTATGTGCTGCCTTGTTACAATTTTCTTTATTCTTATTTGAATAACTACTAAACAATTAGTATAAAGAATTCATCCAAGAAACTTTTATCTCGATCGCACTCAATCTGA
Source organism: Ichthyophis bannanicus (assembly GCA_033557465.1). Classification (NCBI taxonomy): domain Eukaryota; kingdom Metazoa; phylum Chordata; class Amphibia; order Gymnophiona; family Ichthyophiidae; genus Ichthyophis; species Ichthyophis bannanicus. The sequence goes on along the minus strand of CM066034.1, from coordinate 630,893,728 downwards.
AACGTTCACCTCAAACTGCTAACCCAATGTAGCAAAAAATCTGTACGTGATGGAGCAAATTGGTTACCAGATTTGGATTCAGCGCACCAAAAAACGTAAAAATCAATCGAAACATTAGAGGCAGTTTAAAAAAATTTTTTTTAGTGTACCTGTGTATTTCTTCTTTTAAACGTCGTGATCTCTCACATTGACTATTGCAATGTATTTTCTGCAGGAATTTGGCGTTCAGAGATCAAACGACTACAATCAATACAAAATACTGCCATTTACATCTTGACATCTGCAAAATGATCAGATCACGTTTCACCACTCTTCCAAAAATATCATTGGTTATCTGTTTTCTATCACGCAAATTTCAAGCTTTCACGCTCGTACATAGAGCTCTTTATCCTGGTTTGCCATCTTATATCCACACCTTGTTTATTTCTCACACCCTTGCTTGTACTTTACGTTCCCTTCACAACAATAGACTACATTCCCCTGCCTTCAAAGGCTCAACTGGCGTCAACTCGACATTCAGCATTCTTCTTTCATGTCCCCATGCTCTGGAATTCACTCCCTCTTCAACTTCGGCTGGAAACTTCGTGTTCACAGTCTAAATCCCAATTGAAAACCCATTTATTTCATCAAGTGTTTGAACTAAATAATTAATCAGGGTAGTTCTTGGGAGAGGGAAGGCCTGATGGGAGGCTGCTGAAGAAGTACTTAGTGTACATGTTTCCCCAATTTTCTTAATTGTATTTATCTCATTGTTTTCTCTTCTATCTCTGTTCTGATTTAACAATGGAGTTCCTTCTCTTTTTTAAATTATTTTTAATTGTAAACCGCTTTGGTTTTCAGAAAGGTTGTATATTAAATGCAAAAATAAACATAAACATAAACAAAATGATGGTCATTCCAGAACACGAATAAAAGGGTGCCAACAATGTCTATGGATGTATTCCGGTACAAGGTGCCTATGGAGAAGGGTGGAATGGGGGCATGGTTTTCCGCAGAGATATGTATAATGCATTCAAGAAAGGCCTGTATAGATTTTCTAACTTTCCCACAGACATGCCCCTTATTCCTGCTAGAGACGTGGAATAAGACCAATACTTAGAAAAGTTTCTGCTGTATTCTACAATTTGTCCCTGCAAGTGATAGTGTGTGTGTATATAGTTTGAGGGTTGCACGAGTGGATCTAGTGTGTTGATCTGCTATTCAGGGGCGACACGAAGCCTGGCCAGTACATGGACCTTATGGATGACCTCAGGTCTTATTCCTCCAACATTTTATTTTTACGATGTTTGCTGTTTCTATCCATTGGCAGAGATTTGTGTGAAGTTTAGGGTTTTTGATCCAGTGGTTTTTTTGGACTGTCCTTTCGATATACATGGATCCGAGGAAGCAAGTTTTGGACAACTGTGATAGGGCAGCCATATAGCAGCTGTGCCAGGCACTGAGAGACCTGCCAGCTGCTGTGCCAATATTCTCCAGAATGTGCCATGCGGCCTACATCCTTATCCAATCCAGGATCTACGCAAGATGCCAGAGTAGTGATATATCTGGAGGCTGGTAAGATGGCACAGGGATCTTCCCAAAGCAGACTGTGGGAAGGCAGACAGGGTTGCCCCAAAGATAGAAGATGTATACAGAACAACATAAGCCAGGACAGAGAGTGGACATTGTATGGGACAGGTGTAGCCACATGCAGGGAGCTGCTGTGAGAAATGCCAGTACCCAGATATGTGTGAAACAGATGCCATAGCCAGACAGCTGTAGGCATTAGAAGAGCATTGTTATGTCGCTCAGCAAGACAATGCATCATTTGGGGAATTGCAATGTCAGCTAAAATTTTTGTGAGGTTTGGTAAAGGACCATACTTAACATTTTAGGAACTGTTTTTAGAGATGATTAATGCAAGAATAACTGAGGAGTTGTTATACTGCCATGTACATTTTGATGCAAGGTATATCATGACAAACATATTAATATCTATTTGATCTTGTTATATCTTAACATGCACTGAGATTACTTTGCAATGTTCTGGCCAAGAAAAAGACTAGTATATATAGTCTAGTTTCCATCAGCATTTATGCATCATCAGTATTTATGTCTAATTTGTATCAGCACAACACTGTCAGGAGATGCACATTTTAAATGAGGAGGCATGACCATCCGAGGTGTCCACAGGTATAGAGTAGAAATGGGCAGGATCAGAAATATGCAACTTTACAGAATACGGTGAGCACGGAGACATCCTAAATGATTACAGCGTTTACCCATGTCCCGTAGTATTAGCGGGGATGGGCTTCTCTGCTTCACTCTATGGCCCTTGCCTGCACCTATGCGCAAGTCTCACTGCTGGATACGTGCACAGGCCAACTGAACAGCATGTTGGATGTGCCGCGCCAGACACACCTATGTGCTGATTCCATAAATGTGGGCGCGTCTTTACCTGTGGATGTGGAATTGGCATCTAATTGTGCCCATTTCCGATTTAAACATCTCCGTGGGCTGGATATAGATTTTGTGGAGTCTGCCTCTATACCTAGTTAAGCCTATTTTCTAAAGACAAACAGGTGCCTATTTGTCCTTATTAAATACTAGGATAACTGGCAGAGATCACGCCTAAGTTAAGGTGTAGACATGTAGACTTGCTCTATAGCAGGTGTACATGAAAGAGCATAAAGTTTTGCAAGTACTGTATGCCTGCCAATTAAGGTATTTTATTATCAATATGCATACTTGCTAACTACATCTCTATTTTATTCAGATCACACCCCTGGCAATGCCTACCGGCAGTATTTCAAAATGCATACTTCTGTGACAGTTGGGATTTTATGAGGCCGTTAATGCACATAAACTATCATATGCACACATTAATAACCATGAAATTATCCCCATTTTGTAGAACATGCATGCTTTCCCCCTCACATTTTCAAATAATTTATTTCTGTTTAATGGTTAATTGACTTGATAGATTTCCTTTCAAAATTCCAGCAGCAAGGCGATATGCAATAACAAATACTGGACAAATAATCAAGACAAGACATGTCTAGTTTGTGTCAGTTCAACACTGTCATTGAGAAGAGCAGCTTAGGAGATGCACATTTTAACCGTTTAGTAACTGTATGCATGTGCCTCTGATTATTTCTGTTCTATTTGCAAGTCTCTTACCACTCATTGCTGTACTCCCTCCCTCCCGGAAATGACACAGTCACGTTCATGCAGCCACGCCAGTCAAGGTACTTTGGATCCCTACAAGGCTGTCACCACTGCGACGTTCCCCTTCACTATCCACTGTCATTTAGTAATTGTATGCATGTGCCTCTGATTGCTGCTAGTCATTATATTTGCAGGTCTCTTACCACTCACTGCTGTACTCCCTCCCTCCCGGAAGTGACTGCCAATCAAGTACATTGGAACCCTACAAGACTATCACCACCGTGGGGTTCCGCACTGTTGCAGCGCCTGCCATGGACAAGCTCCTTGGGGCAGATCCAGAGGGGAACAGTGCTCTATATAGATGCCATCAGTCTTGAACATCTTTGCACACTTACATCACATTTCTTACAGGTACCGTGGTTCATTGTTCTTTTTAGCGGTTTTATATTTCTTGTCTGCCATGTCGTCTATACCAGTGTTCTGGGCAGATGCTCTATGTACCCTTTTCCTACTACACGAGTCCCACAGAATTTAGTAGCCTGCCCTGTGATCCTGCTTCCTTCTCCGCTACCGTTGCCCCTCACACTATCTCTACACTTTGGGAGACAACCAACATGGCTTTAGACAAGGAAGATCTTGTCTTACTAATCTGTTATTTTTTTTGAAGGTGTGAATAAACAGGTAGACAAAGGTGAGTCGGTTGATATAGTGTATTTGAACCTTCAGAAAGCCTTTGACAAGGTCCCTCATCAAAGACTTTTGGCAAAACTAAAGAGTCATGGGATAGGAGGCAGTATACTATTTTGGATCAGGAACTGGTTAAAAGATAGAAAGCAGAGGGTAGGGCTAAATGGCCAATTTTCCCAATGGAGAAAGGTGAATAGTGGTATACCCCAGGGATCTGTGCTGGGTCAGCTGCTTTTTGATATATTTATAAATGACCTGGAACAGGGAATAACAAGTGAGGTTAACAAATTTGCAGATGACACAGAACTATTCAAAGTTGTTAAAACCCATGAGGATTGTGGAAAATTAGAAGATCGTAATAAATTTGAAGACTGGGCATCACAATGGCAGATGAAATTTAACGTGGGCAAGTGCAAAGTTATGCACCTAGGGAAGAACAACCCAAACTATGGTTACACGATGCAATGTTCCACATTAGGAACCACCACCCAGGAAAAAGATTTAGGCGTCATCGTGGATAACATTTTAAAACCTTTCGCCCAGTGTGCAGCGGCGGCCAAGAGAGCAAATAGAATGCTAGGTATCATAAGGAAATGAATGGAAAATAAAACAAAGGATATTATAATGCCTCTATATTGTTCCATGGTGCGACCGCACATTGAATATTGTGTGCAATTATGGTCGCCGTATCTTAAAAAGGATAGCGTTATTAGAAAAGGTTCAGAAAAGAGCCACCAAAATGGTAGAGGGGATAGAAGGATACCCCTATGAAGAAAGGCTAAAAAGATTAGGGCTCTTTAACATCGAAAAGAGATGGCTGAGGGGAGATATGATAAAAGTTTATAAATTAATGAACGGAATGGAAAAGGTAAACGTAGATCAATTGTTTACGTCATCAGAATATAGAATGACTAGGGGACATGAAATGAAGCTACAGGGTAAACTATTCAAGACAAATAAGAGAAAATATTTTTTCACTGAACATGTAATCAAACTCTGGAATTCGTTATCGGAGGATGTAGTAAAAGCTGTTAGTGTAGCTGGGTTTAAAAACGGTTTGGACAAGTTCCTGGAGGAAAGGTCCATAAACCATTATTAAAAAGGGACCCAGGATATCACTGCTTGACCCAATACAAGCATTGTGGAACCTGTGTCTCTTGGAGAAACTGCTAGGTACGTATGACCTAGATTGGCCACTGTTGGAGACAGGATACTGGGCTTGATGGACCTTGGTCTGACTCAGTATGGCATATCTTATGCTCTAGTCAATTGCAGGTTGCTTAGAGCCAAGACTCTACTTGTGCATGGCTTCCTCATTGAATACTCCGTCGGTGCTCTCTTTCTACCAGAGACATAGTTGAGGGACGGGGAGGAGCCGCTCCTTCATCTGTGCCTCCCCCTGGGATATGTGGCATTTTGCACTCCCAGGTTGGGCAGGGTCGGTAGGAGCATGGCTGTTCTCTTTCGCTCTTCCTTGTCAGTCTCGCAGATCCCCAGTGCAGCTTGGACTTACTCAGTGTCACTTCTAATCCATCTTGAAGGTCCTCCTGCTCTTCATTTCTTACTAATCTATGCTCCTCCATCCCTTCGTCCTCACCACTGGGATTCACTCATTCACACTGCATCAGAAGCCTCCCTTCTCTACCCCCATCTCTTGGTACTGAAAGATTTCAAAATACACTGGACTCATCCAACTAAAGTCCCCAATAAATTGTTCTTCCATCTCTTCTCTGATCTTTCCCTTTCCCAACACATACCTTTCCCTACTCATACCACGGGCTACATTCTTGACCTTGACCTTGTCCTTTCCTGCCCATCCCTCTCCCCGTTGCTTTCTTCCTTTTCTCTTTACTTTATGACTCTTTTGGTTTCTCCTCTTCCTTCCATAGCAGGAACCTTTCCTCCCATTCCTGTGATTGGTTCCCTTCAGCTGTTCATATCTTTCCATTGGATTTCTCTTCCCTTCCCATGGATGCACAAGCCGAGCTCTGACACTCAACCCTATCGTCCATCTTTGATATCATTGCTCCCCCTTGCCCTCACAACCATCCCACTCGACACAGCCATTCTTGGCTCTATCAAGGCCTCCACCTACATCGCCGTCAGCTTCGATGAGTAGAACGCATTTGGTGGAAACACCCCTCTCCTACTTTTCTTCAATGATTTAAGACTCTGCACTGTCACTACTGCTCTTTTATCCATATGGCTATAAAATGTTATTATTCTACTCTTATCTCTACCTCCTCAGACTCTGCTCACCGCCTGTACTCAATTCTGGCTATTATTTCCGAACCTTTTACTATACTCTCCCCACCATCCCAAATATTTCCCCTCTGCCTCAACTTCTCGCCAATCATTTCAATAACAAGGGTCTCTTAAATCCTCCTTCACAAACTCTCCTCCACTGCTGTCTCCCTATCCACCATCCTCTGGTCCAACTGATTTTGCTGATTCTACTCATTCCCTCATATTATCTCTGGCCCATACTTGGTCATCCTTCTCTCTGGTATCATCTATTGAAGTTACTAACATCATCAACCCATCCCATATGACTACATCTATTGCTGACCCCATTCCGTCGGTCTGGCTCTCCACCCGATCCCTTGCATTACTATCCTTGATCCTGTCCATTCTGGATAACAGCTTATCCTCTTATTATTGTCACACCTTGGGTCTATTCATGCTCTTCACCCCCAACAATCTGGCTTTCATCCTGGGCACAGTATTGAAACTATCCTCCTTTCCTTTCTTAGTGAAATCCATCAAGAACACTGGTGGCAGCACCCCAGCTCTACAGCCCCGACCGGCATTAGGGAAGGGAGTGGGAAAGTAAACCCCTCCCCACTCCCCACCGCCAAGGCCAATCGGGCCAGGAGAAGGAACTGTTTAAATTTAAAAAACGCCTTCAGGTGTGGGAAGAACACTGGCAGCAGCACCCCAGCTCTACAGCCCCGATCAGCATCAGGGAAGGGAGCGGGAAGGTAAACCCCTCCCAACTATCCACTGCCAAGGCCAGTCGGGCCTGGAGCAACAGGAACTTTTAAATTTAAAAAGCAAAGTGCCCTCAGGTGCACCTATGCCTGTTGGGCCTATGCTTGAGAGCCTCGCCAGAGGGCCCTTTGGCATGGCCCTTAGGTGCAAGCCCAAGAGGGTACGAACATAACTGATATAAACTACTGGTACGCATAGCACTTATTCAGAGAAACTAGCTCATGCTACAACAGTCCCAGCAATTCCCTGGGAGCTCCTACACTGAGCCCCGACTCTCTATGGATGCCGTGACCACCAAATTCAGCTACACACCAAAGGTTCCCGGCAGTACATCGACAGCCTGCTACCCTCAAGAGACCTATATGTCCTGTAATGTAAGTATGTTATTTCCCTACTGGAAGCACACATACACAACATGATCTTTCCTGTCAGCTCCTCACTACATCCAAGCCTGAACACTGAGACAGCAAGATGTTTGCAAAGCCTGAAGTAGACAAATTTCCAGCTAAACAAATACCAGCACACCTCTACAACCTACTAAGAGATCAAACCACCTTCACCACACAGCAAACATGCAGCTCCAAGGTTTGTACTAGCCCTAATCAGACTAATTCATTGTCCTCACAGGAGCACCTCCTCCCTCTATTATTGGATGCCACCTGCCCAGCATCATACAGGCCAATCTCTAGTATGCCATTCATCACTAAAGTCATTGAAAAAGTGGTTCAGCAGCAGATACAAGGTCATTTGGATGAACACTCCCCTCTAGACATGCACCAGAATGGATTACACCCCCAGCATAGTGTAGAAACTCTCATGATTTCTCTACTCAACACACTTATAAAAGGCACCGAAATCATAACACAAGGATTTCTACTTATCTTCCTGGACATATCCGCTGCGTTTGATTCTGTCTCACATCAACTCCTCCTAAATCGACTCACATAGAGATTCAAGGAACTCCTCTGAAATGGTTCCACTCTTACTTATCAGACCATATACAGCACATCAAAATTGGCACCCTCACATTTGCACCATTCCCCCTCAACCACTCTCCTCACTTCTATTCAATATCTACATACAACCTCTCTGCAAAATCATCAAAAGCCACAATGTCAATTACCTAATCTATCCAGTTGACATAATGATCTTCACTCTTTTCTTTACCAAAGCACCAGACTATACCAAAATCTCTGTTTTTCAGCAATCAACCTCTGACTCAAAGAACACAACCTCAAAGTCAATCAAAACAAAATCAGAAGCACTCCAGATCACAAGAAACAAGCAGTTCAATCCTCCACCATCAATCATGATAAACAATACCCCATTTGTAGTCAAAACCCAAATTAATTATCTGGGCATCACACTTGACCAAGAACTCAACTTTCAGCTGTAAATAAGCTGAATTACCAAATCTGTCTATTTTAAGATCCGTACCTTAAAGAACCTACACAGACTCCTTTCCGCAATGGATTTCCACACAGTATGTCATGCAGTAATCACACCCGTATTTGATTATTTCAACTACATTTACCATGGGCTTCCCAAGAGCACATTATATCCCCTATAGCTAGCACAAAATATAGTAGCTAGAACCATATTGGCAAAATCTCAACAGGTTCACATTACCCCACTCCTTAAACAGCAGAGTAGCCTAGTGGTTAGAACACTGGCTTGGTAACTAAGCCACCAGGGTTTGATTCCCACTAGCACTCCTTGTGGCCTTGGGCAAGTCACTTAACCCTCCATTGCCTCGGAAGAAAGGCCTGGCAATCTACTTCCAGTGACACTACCAAGAAAACCCAGGAGCTTCTGGGTTGGCAGGAGTCAAGACGGACTCAAAGGCACACATTGCATTTTAAAGAACTCCACTGGCTTCCCATCACAAGCAGGATAAAGTATAAGACATTCTAAACACCCACAAAATTCTAACCAAACAATCAGTGAACAGCGTCACCCCCCTAGTAGAGAATAGCAACTCCAACAGACCCAGGAGAACAACTACGATCAATAGGCTTGAAATACCCACAGACAAACCTTTAAACAGCCAAAGAACCAACAGCAGACCTTTCTCACTATACACCCCCACTCTTTGGAACTCGCTACCACCCCAGATTAGATCCATCCAGTTAACTAGCTAATTCCGCAGAAATCTAAAGACTCTGTTGTTCCTAGAGTATTATGGATCAGAAAAACACCTGGCTAAACAACAATCTCAACCCACTTACTGCACGGAGATCTCCAGAAACCGTCTTGACCTGTAGAAAGACAGTATGAAAAATATGTTAAATAAATAAATAAGTTCACAATTGGACCACATAGGGGCTTGATGGTATTCTCAGTTTTGTTCTCTATCCTTCTCTGAATTATTTCCAAAATGGTATTTTATTTTCTGACAACTGCAGACCACTGGGCTGAAAATTTCAGTGTAATGTCCATAATACACTGAAAGATCCTTTTCTTGCATGACTGCTAACTTAGAACCTATCATTTTATACCTGTAGTTGGGATTTTTCCCTAAATGCATCACTTTACAATAGTCCATATTAAATTTAATCTGCTATTTCCCAGTCTCCTAGTCTCATAAATTTCTTCTGCAATTCCTCACAATTCTGTCGTTTTAATAATTTTGAATAATTTTGTTTCATCTGTAAATCTGAAAACATCACTCATCATGCCTTTCTTCTGGTCATTGACATATACATTAAAGAGCCCAGGTCCTATTATAGACCTTTGGGACACTCTATTTGTTTCCTGCTTTTTAGTCAGTTTCTAAACCACAATACGACATTGCTTCCTAGCCAATGATTTTGTAATTTCCTGAGGGGTCTCTCATGAATGACTTTTTCAAACTCCTTCTGAAAATCCAATGGTACTATATAATTCAGGTAACCTTTATCCACATTTTCAATTACACCTTTAAAATACTAATAAATCAGAAAAGCAAGGCTTTCCTTTGCTGAACCCATGCTGACTCATTCCCATTATGCCATGTCTGTATTTGTAGTCAATAATTTTGCTTTTTTTAGAATAAATTCCATCATGGACATAGTTAAGAGTAGGGGGGTGAGGGGGCATTGCCTCCTCCAAACAAATTGCCCTGATGATGGCCATGATGCTTGTCTGCCTGAGAGGGTCCTATCTCCCACAAACAGTAGAGAAGGGAATTGGTGAAATTGCGGCCAAGTCCCCTTCTATCTGCCCATGGGCAGAACAGAAGGGGCTGCAGAGGCAAACATTCTGCCCATGGGGATCCAATCCCTGTGGGCAGAAGAGAGAGGCCCGTTCACAGCCTGCAGCAAAATAGGTTGTGTGTGGGAGGAAGGGGGTGGAGTTAAAGTGATGTAGAGAAGGCAGGGACAATTTAAAGGGGGCAAGGGGCCTATTTAAAAAAGGAGGATTAGGGGGATTTTAGGGCAGGGTATGCGAGTGCTAGGAGGATTGGTGAGGAGGGAGAGTCTGGAAGGGTAACAGAGGAGGGGAGCAAGCAGGAATCCACACAAAATTTGTTGAGGCCTATAATAGTGGCATGACATGTTTGGAATTTTGGCTCCAGCTATAAGCTGCACAGCTGCACAAATAAAGTCCCATCACCATGTGTACCTCTCTGCTATCTGCTGCTTTTACATTTGCTGATCAGTAACATGAGACACAATTCTCTCTGATCCCACATGCAGGCAACACTGCTTCTCCCCATGGTCTGCCCCCTCTCTCGATTCTGGTGATTCTTGTTCAGAGATGGGCTGCAAGGAGAGCCAACATTGCACCTAATTAGTGACATGGCTGCCTCTGAGCAAGTGGTACTGAGATCGACGGAGGGAGAAGACTATGGGGAGAGGCTGTGGTGCCTCATGTGGGATCAGAGAGGCCTGCACATCTCATGCTATTGCTCAGCAAAGGTGAGGTAATGTGTCACCTGCCTCCTATATTTCTTGTGTTACCCTTCATACAAAGCCTGGCTTTTTGGGGTTTCAATTTAATTTTATCTACACATTTCTACTTTGAGTTTATTATAATTTATTCTATACTTGGTGAGGGTCTAGCATAGTTTCTAACAGCAAAATAAAATTAGTTATAATTTATTTTGGTGGTAGAAATTGTGCTGTGGTTCTTTTATTCTTCTTGACCCTTGGCGTGTGAGCACCTTACATCTCCTTTGTTTTTTGCAGACTATATATTTACAGGTATCAGTAATTTTTAAATCTTAGAGTGCCAGGCTAAATAACTAAACAGCTGCAATTTTTGCTGCATTGTAATTATATAACCTGGGAATATGTTACTTTCCCTTTTTTTGACAAAGCCACTGAATGAGAGTCTCAGCTCCCTTTTACAGTATCTTGGGGTCACCAGTTCATCCCTCAACTGTTTGATATATTAGCTTCCTATCTATCTAGTATGGTTTTAAAGATAGCCATAATGAATATGCAAATATGTCACCCCCCCCCTTTGCTCCCCCTCCCCTCCCAAATGAAGTAATCAAACGATGCCCATGGTTTCCACATTTTGCCTGGAACAACATCAAGCTCACTGGTCCATGGTTTGCAGATCAGCCCTGGCCGCTTTCTAAAATTCTGCATTACATCTTTTGGTCCTCATGTAGAAAGATGCCCAGTTCATAAGAAATCTAAACTCTTCTTTCCCGCACCAACTCTTTTCATCCATGCGCTGAGATTCCGTAGCTCCGCCTTACTCTTAGATCTTTTGTCTAGAACAAGAAGAATTTAAGTGAAGGATATAGTGGAGATTCTGGATTTCAAATTTCTACCTCAAAGTCTAAGTTTGGCTTCCAGAACCTTCCTCCTATGTCTTCCTGTGTCATTTGTACCCACATGTATCATAGCAGATGGCTCCTCCCCAGCACTGCCTAATATCTTATGTTGGTAACGACTGAGGTCCACTACCTTTGCACTAGACAAACAAGTTACCAAGTGATGCTCTCAGCTATCAGTTACCCAGATATCTACATCCCTAATGGTTGAAACAACACTTCAATGGCCATTCTAATCTTTCCCTCCTGGGCATGCACCTCTGGAGACTTTTGCTTAGTGCAAGAGGGTATTAGAGGGCAGATCCCAGCTATAAGATTGATTTCTGCCACACCCAGGTGATGCAAAATTTGTGACTTTTCATGTGACTTTTTCATACAAAGCCACTGTTATAATGCCCAGTGAAAAGTGGGCTATAAATACAGCTAAATACAATAAATAAATAAAAACAGTACAGAGCCTGCCAGACTGAAGGTGAGACTGCTCTACTATGTTTCTGAAAGTTTCATCTATATATCTCTCTGTCTGCCTCAGTTCTGCTACTCTAGTGTAAATAATGTGAAAAATAAATATAATTAATTACCTGTGGCTGGAGTGGTGTTATATTGAGGCCTGAGTCCAGGCTTGAAGTCAGGGGTGGGGGGGGGGGGGGCATGAAAGTTCCCTGAAAGTTAAAAAAATAAATTAATTAATGAAAAAAGAGCGCCTGACAGAGTCCAGGCTGCCTCTGGGCCCAAGGAGGCTTCAACCATGATTCGAGGCACCAGAGGGGGCATTTGGTGGTCGAAGCAGCACTGGGCCATGAGACTATGGAAGCTGTGCCTCGGCTGTTTAAAGGGGCCGTGACACTAAAATAAAAAGTAAAAAACAAAACAAAACAGAAAAAAGTGGGGATCAGAGGTAAGGGTAGGTCAGAGGGACTGTAACGTACTACTACTCTGTAGCCAGTTTTAAATTTATTTTCAAATATTTAGTGATGTTGGATCAAGGGTGATCTGAGCCCTGGAGGGATTCCTCGATGGGAGGGGCGGTCAGGAGGGAACCTGAAAGAGATAACCTGTGGGTTGAAAGTCAAAGGTTTAAAGAGACAGTACCTCATTTTAACAGGAATACTGTGGTACAGAGTCTTAAAAATAGAGCTGGGGTGTTTTGTGGTCAAACTGTGTAGATATTTCTGGATGTTACTAGAGCCACTCAGGCTCGCTTGAAGCAGTTCTTACAGCTAAAGTCTAGAGTGCTGGCTTTAGGTGCTACTTTTTATTTGACGTTCCCCTGTAAGTTTCTTGTGACCCTACAGGGACAAAGATATACCTTTTTTTGACAGCTCTCAATTGGATAAATTCCTTGTAGATAGACAATATGAGGAACTTGGGGGATGGATTAATATATTATCTTCTCTTAAGTGGGCTTGTTTAATGTCTTTATTTCTTTGGAATATGCAGTTGTTGAATTTCCCAACTCAGTTCCTTAATGTGGGCTTGATCAATGGTTATGGTTTATGTTGCCACATATGTTTAAACTCTTTTGTGAAATGATTGATTTACTTCTGTTTGTTATTGTTTTTAATTTGAAAAATGCAATAAATATATATTGATAAAAAAGTCTTAAAAATGACTGCCATGGGTTGGGGAGGGGGACCTATTAGGGACAATCAGTGAGGTATAGGACACAGCGAGGGTAATCACAGGTTGAAAAAGACATTTAAATAGGGAAAATTATTACAGAGCTGAGGAATGAATAGTTAAAAGCTAGTTGGCTTGTTTGATTTTTATTAAATTGTTGCATGCAGATTACTTTTAGAAGCTTAAAGTACTGCTTGCATAAATACATGCTTGAAGGTGATGCAAAGCAAAAAGCAGAAACAAGTATGTCTGTTAGACTACGAGGGATCCTGCAAAGGATTAGAAAAGGGAACACAAGATATGAAACATCAGTCAAGAGTCCATAACAGTTTGCTTGGTCAAGGAAATGTGGCATCAGCACTATGAACTAGCCAATGGGATTAAGAATAGAGATGGTGCTGGCACAGGGTATAGGGCAATGGCTGGGACATTGTAGTGCCCGACCACCACCTGCACGGACAGGGTGGCCATAGAATGTCATGCTGGGAGGTCACTCTCACCCTGACTGAGCAGTGACCACGGCATGGCTAGGTTCCCCCATAGTGCTATGCACTATTTCTTTCAAGTGATATTTATGGGTTCTCTTTTCTGGGACCCAATCGCTGACATATCTGCTTGGTGTGTGTGCTCACATCCCATTTTTGGGTGCACGCAGTTTCTCTTGGAACATGCACTATGTACTAGCTAGCAGACAGTGTGCAGTTAGCATGTGTATGGCTGGAACACCTTGCAGGGTGCAGTGGATAGAGACTGACTGTGCCCTCTGCTGGTGAATGTCAGATAGTGGTGGGGGGCAGCTGAGCTTCTCCAGCATTCTGCCTGTCTGCCATTGCCTTATGTGATGTGTACAGATCTGCATCGACTGCCCTGTAGGTGCCTGTTCCCCAGCAGGACTGGGGTTGATGGTCCTCTCAACTGCCACCATTGCAGAGATGTACAATGTGGATCTGTTGGTGGGAGATCCTGTCCCCCCACCCTGAGCCACAGAGGGCGAATTGGGTGGTGCTACATAATCCGCTTTTGGGTCCAAACACCCCCCTTCACCTATAACATGTGACCATGGAACCCACACAGGATATGCTCTATTCTGGGTGCATCATAGTCCACAAGGGCTAGACGAGACTGGGAAATACAGATGGACACAGGTGTATCCTAGGTGTGTCTGCAAGGACTACCTATCACACACTGGCACTGATGGGGACCTACAACACAGTCTATCTCAGCCAAGCCAGGTGCTGCAGACCTGGTGCTAGGTGCCCCACCTCACCCTCAGGGTGAGCACAGGACCCACACAATGTCACAGTCTGTAGCTACTCTGTGCCAGTAACACACACGGTCGGTTCCTCCTACCAGGCCTAGGTGCTGTGGGGGTGCATACCCCATTATGTGATCAGATGTAGACTGGTGCCTTGGCATTATATTTTATTTATTTATTTAATGGTATTTATATACCGCCTTATCATTCAATCAAAGTGGTTTCCATGGCAAACAATCAAGGGGGCAAATGTTTTCATGTGGTGTACAGAGTGGTGTGTATGTGTTGGCGGGGATGTGATTAGATTTTGGTTTATCTACATAGTTCGCTATTATACATCATGAGCTATTATACAGTCTTATATACAGTCTTGGGGTGGTGGTGGGGGGGGGGGTTGATGATCTGACTTGTATGCTGGTTCAGGGGGTATGTCCATAGTAATCGATGAACAGGGTTGTCTTCAGCTGTTTTCGGAAGTGCCTTGGCAGACAGGGCATTTTATAATGTGACCTATGGGGCACCTTATAGGGCGCCTTATGAGGTTACGGCACTGTGAGGGTGTTTTTGCTGGCAGCACTGATTTAAATTAAAAGAAAATGCCTCAGGCAGCCTTTTTAGATTACTCCACTGCAGGATCGAACCCATGACCTCTGCCTTCACAGTCATTGCAGTAACCAGTGGGCTGCATCATTATAGCTTCTAACACTGCGCTGGAATGTACTTAGGGTTAACGCGCGTTAACGTGCCACGGCATCCACTATCGCGTGATACATATTCTTGCTACCTTAGGAATGGAACGCCCACTCCTTATATGGCATTCTTCACATTATCGCTGCAACTAGCGCCGGTAACATTAGGATGGTTTAGTAAACATAACCGCCTAGTTTTTTTTGTGTCAGAGACTACCAGGGATTTACAGGGTATGAACTTGTTTTAAAGTGGCTGAGAGGCTAGGCCTCTAAAAAGCAAAGTCTGAAGGGTAAAGAATCAGAGCTGTTTTGTGAGAGAGTGTAGAGTGTTTGAAGTGGGAGTGTTTTAAAAGTGGTCTGAATAGCTTTACCACTATGTATGTGCATGTGAGAAGGATGGGTGTGAGGGCTTAAGGAAAACTGTGACTTCACAAGCTAGGATTGAATAAATGTTTTATGTAGTGGACTGAGGAATCTTAATCTTCATAAAATATCTGTCCTGAGGAGGGAGTCAGATGGCATAAGCCCATGAAATGTCCTAGTCACTATATTTGTAAGGACTGGAGAAAGCCTGAATTAAGTTACAGAATCTGTATAAATGGAAAAAAACTCAGCACTAGCTAGTGGTCTGAACTAGTCTCCTACTAACTGAAGTAAAGCTCAGTTGTAGTTAGAGTAGAAAGGTTAAAATATGCCTAAGACACAGTGAACGCTGAAAGTCTGGCAAGACAGCAATCCAAAGGTCTCAGTAGTTAGGGGAATTGTAATATCAATTATTTTTTCCCATTAGTTAGGGATACTTTATCAAGAAGAACCTGCTCCTCAGGATGGTAAAAAATAAACATAAGTGAACAAGAGAGGAGCATTGTAATAGATGGGTGAATCCCAAATTCCCTTGTTAGGCCAGGTAGGGTATCACTCCCTTTTACTTTTGTAAATTCAGGACAGTAGGTACCTTTAACAAGGGAATGACAGGGGGTTCCACCAAAGGAAAGAGAGGATGAGGTTCAAGGCTGCGGACCTGAGGACAGATAACATGGACATTTGAAATTCAACAGAGAGGAAAGACATACAAGACATAGGGAGGGTGAGGACACAGTTTAGATAAAATGGGGTTAATACTTACCTACTCCTGAAGAAATAGAATAGCCTTGATAATCTATGAAACCTGTTGGGAAAGATTGAAAACAAAGCATTAATCCTTAGAAACACCAAGAGGGTCATGTTAAAAGTTTTTCTCATTATTTGGACATTGAATTCAATCCATAGCCATTCTACAAATGATGTTCACAGATGTCTCCAGTGCAGGGATATCCAAGTAGGCATGGGGGTGTGGCAGAGGCATGTCCAGGGAGTAGCAATGGACTTACGCTTCCCAGTTCAATCTCAGAGATGCCTGCAGGCAGGTCCATGTTTATACCTTCTCCAGGTATGAATAAGCATCAGGAAAGTGCTTGTTTTTACCTTAAAACATTCAGAGGGTATAGAAAAGATAGATAATTAAGTAGTTAGCCTAAGAACACAAAGGACCCCCCCCCCTCCTCAGTCATACTGCTCCTAAGTCACTATCTTAACCCCTCACACTATCAGATGGGCTGGTTCTGAAATGATGTTCTAGCAATGTCTATATAGACATCTGATACATGTGCCTGCTTTTTTTTTCAGATGTTCTGGCTTTGACATCCCCACTTGCTGGCCCAAAACCAATCAGGGCTGAAGAAGCAGTTTTTTAAATTCAGAGCACCATCGGGCACAAAGGCAGAGCACCGGACCATCCAGCACCTCTGAGCAGCATCGCACCAGGGACTGGGAAGGCAAACCCCTCCTTGCTCACTGGCCTGACCAATCAGGGCCGAAGAAGCAGTCTTTTAAATTCAAAGCGCCATCGGGTGCAAAGGCAGAGCACCAGACCATCCAGCACCCCTGACTGGAGTCGGGCGAGGGAGCAGGAAGGCAAACCCCTCACTGCTCGCTGGCCCAAGACCAATGAGGGCTGAAGAAGCAGACTTTTAAATTCGGAGCACCATCGGGTGCGCCCATGCCTGGCGGGCCCATGCCTGAGGGCCTTGCCAAAGGGCCCTTTGGCATGGCACTAAGGCGGCCAAGCTACATCAGAAAATACTACAATCAATGCAGAGTACCCCAAGATCCACACAAATCCAGCAAACCACTGAACTGTATGCGCACAAAGGACTTCGGTAACTATCTCGCTTTTACAGTTTATTAACTGTACAGCTCTTTATTACCAAATACTTAATTCTACAATCTAGGTAACAAAGCCAATCTCTATCAGTGCAAATTTGTGCTAATTAATTGTAACAGCATGTAACCTGTCTGTAACTGCAGCTCCTTGTCACACATCCCATCTCCTATAAATGCTGTATGACTACATGTGATACAAACTTTAATCACCAACATCAGTGTAGTCTTGCTCTCCCCACTAGCTAAATACCCCCACTCACTACTGATAGCATTACTATCCAGCAAGAACACATAAATAAAACAACCTCACCAACAACATAATACGAAATTGACAAATCCAGCTACACCAAGATCTACACACAATTTAATCAACCCTCACTCCATATTAAAAAAATAAAATAAAATAAATTAAAAAAATATATATATATGGAAGGGCTTCTAGCTATCCTATTCCTATTACTACTAGCTACCATCTTAATAAAGCCATCAGATGCTACATGCACATGAAATATTCCAATCCCAATCCTCTACAGATCCAGACAACAACTTGCACTCCAATCAAGGTATCCCAACTATCAGTGGAGACAACATCACTGTATATAGATATAAACAAATTAGTCTACACAGGCACTGTCGCAACCTGAACTTCAAACCACAACATTCAAAGGTTCCCTAATAAATGCACACTCAATCCACAACAAAATACACACCATATCAGACTACATCCAAGACAACAAAGTAGAAATCATGTGTGTATAACAGAATCATGACTGACTGATGCAGACAACGTACTCCTAAACCAACTCACTCCTGCAACCATGGACTTCCACCGCTGTACCAGAACTCGATGCAGAGGTGGAGGATCCCTCATCCTCTCCAACAAGCAACTAAACCTGAAGATCACAGACACTCTGTCAACCCCCACACTAAACTCTATAACCCTAGAAAACAAGAACATAATGATAACCCTAATATATAGAGCTCCAACCTCTGATCCCGATGACCTCTCTCGTATAACTGAGCTTGCCACAAGATACTCTAACATGGTGAAACAACCAATAATACTAGGAGACTTCAACTTGAACTCCCTAGCCTCTACACAAGCTACATCATTCCTTAACGTCTTAAACTCCATGGACTTCACACAAGTCATCGATACCCAAACACATGACAGTGGAAACACCCTTGACCTAATGTTTGTCCCTTCCAACCTCCATTATCACATCAACTACAATGCATCCCCAGTACTCTGGTACAACCATCATATGATCACCTTCAGTTTACCTATCAACCCGATTCAGCCAAGACACAACTGCTAAAATAACCCACAGCTTTTCAAAAAATTCAATAAAGACACCCTCCTAAAGCAAATCTTTCCAGCCCTAGACAACAATTTTACAGATTTCCCAGCACTTATATCTAACTGGAATGACAGTATCTCATCAGCAGCCCTTGCGTCACCCAAGAATAACACATCTCATAGAAACAATAAAGCCCCCTGGTACTCCTCCGATATAAGGCGAGCAAAACTCACATTATGAAGACTGGAACATAAATGGAGAAGAACTAAGGATCAGACAGATAGACAAGAGTACAGAGCAAAGCAACAAGAATACAACAAATTGATACTGGACCACAAAAGACAACACCATACAAACATCATAATGAAGTCTCTCAACCGTCCTAGAAAGCTTTTTACAATAGTCAAAGATCTAATCAGAACACCTCATAACAACGCAGACTTACTATCCCCTGAAACATATGCAACTCATCTAGTGGCATCTCATGGGGTGGAGGAGTGGCCTAGTGGTTGGGGCAAGGTACTTCAGGCCGGAAGGTCAGGGGTTCAAATCCCACTAGAGGACAGCAACCTTGGGCCGGAAGGACTGGGGTTTCTAGTTGCACAGGTGCTCCTTGTGGTCTTGGGCAAGCCACTTAACCCTCCATAGCCCATGTCCCCTGTAAAATAGTTATCTCCAAGTTATAATGCCCTGTTCGATGTAATTTCAGTTTGTTCAATGTAAACCGCACTGATGCAGAATAGCACGGTATATAAGAGAATTAAAATAAATAAATCTACAAAGCAAGCTCAATTGCCCACATACCTCAATGAACCTGTCTCCCCCTCCAGCATCGCCATCACAAAAACAGGATATGTCAAAGAATTGGACAGCATTCTGCTCAATCTCTGAAGAATACTACACCAACTTACTAAAAGCCCTGTATACAACAACATCACCTCTGAACCCCTGCCCTGTCACCTGGATAAAAGCCATGTCACAAGAACTAGCACCAATGCTATGCAGAATATAAACCTTTGCCTTGCACAAGGAAGTATGTCACCACAGCTCAAAATCTCTTTAATAAGACCATTCATAAAAAGCACATCCTCTGACCCAAACTCACCATCTTCATACCATCCAATATCAAGCATACCACTCTTATCCAAGAAAATTGAAAAAAAAACATACAGCGCCAGCTCCAGGACCATGTAGACTCAACTTCCCTCTCGACCCACAACAGCACAGATTCTGAGAATCTCACAGAGTTGAAACACTATTCACATCACTGATGAACACAGTCCTTAAAGGGATCGAAAATATCAAACATGACTTCTTACTTATTTTCATTGACATTTCTGCTGCATTTGACTCAAAAATACACTCCTCACTCCTGGAGAGACTGGCAGAGATTGGAATAAGTGACATCCCACTGATTTGGTTCCATTCCTATTTAACTGACAGAACATCAGAAGTGAAGATAAAGCACAGCAAATCAAGACCATTCACTCTATATCAATGCCTACCTCAAGGCTCAGCCTTATCTGCT
Source organism: Ichthyophis bannanicus (assembly GCA_033557465.1). Taxonomy (NCBI): domain Eukaryota; kingdom Metazoa; phylum Chordata; class Amphibia; order Gymnophiona; family Ichthyophiidae; genus Ichthyophis; species Ichthyophis bannanicus. Next base: position 630,873,540 of record CM066034.1, on the reverse strand, counting down.
TTACTCTTCAACATATACATTCAACCAGTCTGCAAGATCATACAAAAACACAACATGCACTATCATCTATACGCAGATGATGTTATTATATACTCCTCAATTGACACCACAAACCCAGACTTCTCATCCTTCTCTGCATGCATGATAGAAGCAACCGAATGGCTAGCACAGCAAAATTTAACAATCAACTACAAGAAATCTAACGCCCTTGTGATCACAAGAAACACTTCATTCAACCCCCCAAATAATATACTAAATGGAAGTTGTCCATTCACAATCAATAATAAAGGCTAAAAAGATTAGGGCTCTTTAACCTGGAAAAGAGACGGCTGAGGTGAGATATGATAGAAGTCTATAAATTAATGAACGGAGTGGAACGGGTAAACGTAGATTGATTGTTTACGTTATCAGAATATAGAAAGACTAGGGGACATGCAATGAAGCTATAGGGTAAACTATTTAAGACTAATAAAAGAAAATATTTTTTCACTCAATGTGTAATCAAACTCTGGAATTTGTTACCGGAGGATGTAGTAAAGGCTGTTAGTATAGCTGGGTTTAAGAAAGGTTTGGACAAGTTCCTGGAGGAAAGGTCCATAAGTCATTATTAAGAAGGGACCCAGGATATCAATGCTTGACCCAGTACAAGCATTGTGGAACCTGTGTCTTTTGGGGAAACCGCTAGATACGTATGACCTAGATTGGCCACTGTTGGAAACAGGATACTGGGCTTGATGGACATTGGTCTGACCCAGTATGGCATATCTTATGTTCTTATGTAATAATGAGGTAAAATATCTGGGAATACACCTGGACCAGAGGCTCAATTTCCAACTTCATATCATCAAAACCACCTCCAAAGTCTACTACAAAATTAAGATCTTACAGAACCTATGACCCATGTTAGAACAGAACCACTTCAGAACTGTTTGACAGGCAATAATCACCCCGCAGCTAGACTACAGCAATATGATATTCCATGGCCTACCCCAAAGCACAACTCAAACTCTGCAACTGGAACAAAATACAGCTGCTAGCTTAGTTACAGAATCAGAGAAACATGAGCATATCACCCCCCACCTTAAAAGATCTCCACCGGCTACCGATCAGATCCAGATTTGAATATAAAGCCATAATGATAACATACAAGATATTAAATAATCAGTCCACTGAATGTTTAAATGAAATCATCAAGAGAGTACCAAACATATGCTCAATGAAGAAGTTCCACCAAAACACCCTCTCAATAGCCTCCATACCATCCAACTACTCACAAAGAATGCTTCACAGAGCATTTGAATATTATACACCTCCACTATGGAACTCACTCCCACACAACCTAAGAGATATTACAGACATCGCCGACTTCAGAAATATCTAAAAGCTTACCTCTTCAACAAACACTACAACAGCATATGAGACACATAACCATAGGATTGAATTCCATGCACAACTGTCCCCCCTCAACAAGATGTTGTCTAAGCTTGTACCTATACATTGTACATAGTTATAGAGTTGTAAACAGTTAAATGTAAATAGTTCTTTTACCGTTCCTTGTAAGAATGTTTTGTTTTCTGTAAACCACTTTGATAAAATGAAAAGCGGTATATAAAAAATGTTAAATAAATAAAATAAATAAATAAATCCCAGATTGTTAAATGTGCCAGTGATCACTGCATGGTGTGGTTCAGTATTAGGACTAGGGCTGGTAAAATCCATTCAAAGCGAGGGTCTTAGACTTTAGGAAATACTTCAAGGAGTCATTAGCAGGGTGGGAAAAGCAATGGGCAAAACTGAAACAGGATATTTTAAGGGCAATAAACCTTTTTGGTGGAAAGGTAAATAAATATAAAAGGAAAAGGAGGCCACTGGTTCTCAAAAGAAGTAGCTAAAAAGATGAAGAAAAAGAGGGTGGCCTTCATAAAATACAAGAGATCACAGAGAGAGGAAGAGAAGCATCAATATTTGAAAAAACAGAGAAGCTAGAAAAGTAGTCAGGAAAGGAAAGATACAAAAAAGAAGAAGAAATAGCCAATGCAATAAAATGGTGGGACAAGACATTTTTCAGATATGTTAGCGAAAGGAGGAAGTGCAAAAGTGATATTGTCAGACTCAAGGGTGAAGGGGAGGAATATGTAGAAGCTGATGAGGATAAAGCAGAATTGCTTAAGAAATATTTTTGTTCTGTGTTCACAGATGGAGGACGAGGAGCAGCACCTCAGAAAATACCTTCAAAGTAAAGGAGATCTTGAACAATTTTCAGAAGACTGTGTTCATTAGGAACTAGCTAAACTAAAAGTAGACAAAGTAATGGGACCGAATGGGATACATCCAAGAATACAGAAGAGACTAGGGGATGTTCTAGTGGCTCCACTCACTGACCTTCTCAATGTTTCTTTAGAGTTGGGAGTGGTCCCACAGGACTGAAGAAGGGTACATATGATCCCTTTACACAAAAGCAGAAGTAAGGATGAGGTTGAGAACTACAGGCTAGTTGGACTGACATCTGTGGTGAGTAAGTTATTGAAAACACTGCTAAAACAGAGGATAGTGAGGTTTCTGGTGTCCAATGGATTGCAGGATCCTAGGCAGCATGGGTTTACCAGAGGCAGGTCTTGTCAGACAAATCTTATTGATTACTTTGACTGCATGACCAGAGAGTTGGATCGAGGGAGAGCCCTAGATGTGGTGTACTTAGATTTCAGTAAAGCCTTTGACACCACTCCACACAGGTGAAATAAATAAATTGAGCACCCTAGGGATGGACCCTAAAGTGATTGACTGTGTTAGAAATTGTTTGAGTGGGAGATGGCAAAGTATATAGGTAAATGGAGCTCACGCTGAGGAGAAGGATGTTACTAGTGTTGTGCTGCAGGGATCTGTCCTTGGTCTGATTTTTTTTAACATCTTTTGTTAGTGATATTGCAGAAGGGCTGTCGGGTAAGGTTTGCCTCTTTGCAGATGATACCAAAATCTGCAATAAAGTAGACACCCAGGAAGGTGTAGATAACATGAGGAGGGTGTGGTGTCCCTCAGGGTTCCGTTCTTGCCCCTCTCCTGTTTAACGTCTTCCTGGCCCCTCTTGCACTCCTTGTTCAGCAACATAGCATTTCAGCCCACTATTATGCAGACGACATCATCCTCCTTCACCATACAGACCCCTCTGCCCCAGATCTCGCACCCCTCAACTCCTGCTTAGCTTCAGTATCCTCCTGGTTCTCCTCTAATTTATTGCACATAAATTCTTCTAAGTCATTTGCCATTTGGTTTACCTCTGGTGCCCCAATTCCCCCTCTTGCCCCCACCCTGTCTTGTGCCCCACTGCCGGTAGTGTCATCCCTACGCTACCTGGGAGTTACCCTGGATTCCGCTCTTTCATTTAAAGATCATATTTCTTCTGTTGTACAGTGATCCTTTTACACCTTACGTCAGCTCCGCGCTATCCGTCCCTTTATATCGGTTCCCTCCCTGTCTACTCTGTTATTGTCCCTGGTTGTATCCCGTCTGGACTACTGCAGTGTGGTCCTCGCTGGTCTTCCCCAAACTCAATTGCGAAGACTACAACTCGTTCATCATACAGCTGCACGCCTTCTCACTCACGCTTCCCGCTTCGACCACATCACCCCCATCTTGATTCACCTACACTGGCTTCCCCTTGTCTATCTCATTCAGTTCAAAATTCTTATCTACGTCCATAAGACTATCCACACTGGTGTCCCCCTCTACCTTGCCAATTTAATACGTCTTCACTCTTCCTATCGTCCCCTCAGATCAGTTCACCTGAATCGCATGTCCCTTCCTTCCCCATCACAGGCTCACCTGGAGTCCACCCGCTCCTCAGCATTTTTCTTCTTAGGGCCGAAGCTCTGGAACTCGCTTCCCGTCGCCCTTCGCTTAGAATCTTCTTATAAAACTTTTAGGGCCGGATTGAAGACCCACCTTTTTTGCACCGCCTTTAACCTTCCTCCCCCATCTGCCCCCTTCTCCCCCACACTTCGTTGATTCTGACTTCATCCCTCCTTTGTTCCTCCTTCTGCTGTATTACTTGTTGTCTGCTTTGTCTCCTCTTCCTATCCTGCTCTTTAAATTTTTGGCGTTCCTTTCTATTTCAGGCAGCCTGTATATTTTACTAATGTACACCGCTCTGATGCCACTGGTAAAGAGCGGTATATTAAATTTGCAAATAAAGATAAAGATAAAGATCTAGCTAAGCTTGAAGAATGGTCTAGAATTTGGCAGCTGAAATTTAATGCTAAAAAATGCAGGATCATGAATTTGGGCTGCAAAAATACAAGGGAGTGGTACAGAGTTGGGGGTGACGTACTTCTTTCCACAAAAGAAGAACGGGACCAGGGCATAATTGTTTCTGATGATCTTAAAGTGGATAAACATGTAGAAAAGGTGATAGCAAAAGCCAGAGGGATGCTTGGGTGCATAGGTAGAGGACTGGGCAGCAGAAAAAAGAAGGCAATAATGCCTCTGTATAAGTCTCTTATGCGACCTCATTTGGAGTATTGTGTACAATTCTGGAGACCACACCTTTAAAAGTATATAAACAAGATGGAGTCGGTGCAGAGGGTGGCTACTAAAATGGTTAGTGGTCTTTGTTATTAAACATATGGGGCCAGACTTAAAGATCTTAATGTATATGTTAGAGGAAAGGCGGGATAGTGGAGATATGATAGAGGCATTTAAATACCTGCATGGCATACAGCGCATTGCAAAAGTATTCATCCCCTCTGTGTTTGTTGTCATGAGGTCAGCCCTAGGGCTAAGAGGGCTGATCTGCCATGATATCCTTTAATCAGAAAGTGAGACCACACCTTTCTGCTTTCGCAATGACTCTTGGGAGTTGTAGTCCCTTTTAGACCTCTGATAAAGGAATAGTTATGAGTCGAGTGTTTAAGGCAAAATGATAAGAAATTGATTCCCCTCACATTAGGACTTAGTGTAGAACAAGATAGGAGAGTGTCCAGATGTTTGCTTGAGGATTATTTACAACAAAATAAGGTAGCTGCTCTTCACACTCTGGCTCCAAAACGTGCTGTGCCTTTTCTAAGTAACAAAGATGGGAAAACCAAACAGCTTCTTCTGGCAAAGTAAAATAACTTCTTCTCCTTTGCTGTTTCATAGCTCTTTAACTCAAAGACTTAACACAGTGACTCGATCTCATCGGCTAAGCAAAGCGTGCAATCCATTGGAACTTCAGCTATGTCATTAACATTACAGTCCGTTTGCATATCTTCCAGCTCAGGATTTACTGAGCTTGGCTGCCAGCTGTTACTACTGTGTTTAAGGTAACCTCCCTCTGCAAACTTGGGTGTTTCCCCTGTATACAATTCTAGACAGCAAGGGTCTGAAATACCTGTGGCTTTGGAGCTTCTTCTCTGGCTCTCATCTAGTTCCTTCCAGTTATAAGGAAATGCTCTGTGACTCTCCGTTTGTAATTCCTGACTAGAGCCACCCCCTGGCTCTCTGTTCCAGGTAAAGCTTCTTAACCTCCCTGCTTTGGTGCTGGGTCTCCACTTGTGCAAACTCTGAAGCCTTTCCTCAGGCAGTAAGGACTGACGGGCTCCCTGTTCTCTCTGCCCAGGCTGGTTCCTGGCAACAGGCTGTGCCTTCCCATCTTCTAGTCTGCTGGCTTCTCTCCCAGAACTGCAGGTAGGTTCTTTGCCCAGTCTCCCATTCTCTAGGGTTCCTGAGCCTCTCCAACCACGTCTCTCAGGAGCTCTTTCCTCTTGCTCCCTCTCTGGCTTCCTTCCTTGCTTCTCTTGTTGTCCTCGCTTCCCCTCCTTTTCTCCCAACCAGCGTTTATATTTCTGTTCCCTGAGGCTTGGCCCTGCCTTTCTGAACTGGTGTGAGTGATCAAGCTCCAGGCTTGCTGCTACATCAGAGCTTGGGCGTGTCAGCTCAGCTCCTATCTCCCACTGTTTGTCTTTCTCTTGTAAACAGTAAGCTATGTGTGCTGGCTGACTGTCAGTTTTAAAGGTAACCTTTTCCTTTCTTTCTATTTCCATGGGCTCTATAGGGGCTTCTACATCACATATCCCCCTCCTTAAGATATTGCGGGCTGGCAAACCCTCATTCGCACAGCTCGCAATCCATGATAATGTATCAGCATTAAGATGTAACCTTCCTGCCCTGTGTTGTACTGTAAAATTGAAGGCTTGTAATGCTAAGTGCCAATGAGTTAGGCGAGCGTTATGATTTTTCATGTGGTTCAACCACTTTAGGGGTGCGTGGTCCGTGATTAATAAAAACTTACGCCCGGTAAGGTAAAACCTAAGGGCCTCTACTGCCCATTTAATGCCCAAACACTCTTTCTCTATTGTAGAGTAGTTACGTTCCACTTTGGACAACTTCCTGCTAAGATACAGAATGGGGTGCTCCGTGCCTTCAAATTCTTCTGAAGGGGAGCGTGTGAGGAGAGGAGGTTGCTGCTCACCACTGTGCTCCGCTTGTGTTCCTCCTGACAGCGTTGGAGTGCACGTTCCACCTCGGCGGTGCCTACCCCTGACGTCATCTAAGGGGGTTTAAAGCTCGATCACTAAGTGGTACGCGATAGCGGTCGCGTTCTAAAGGGGCGCGTTATTAAGGGGCTTGCTCCTTATGTGCTCCTTTGGTGCTCGAGGAGCTCGGGAGCTGGCTTGTGGTATTGCAGAATGGGTAGACGGAGGAAACGACCTCTACATGTGAGTACTGAAAACCCTACTAAAGCTGTAAAGACGTCTGGCCCGAAGGATCGACATCTTGTTGCATTGAATAGTAAAGAGGGGGAGGTTGTTGTTGCAACTCCGACTCAGCTCCCCAGTAATGGCTCCTCCTTATCTTTGGGGGTTAGTATCTCTTCCCCCTCTGCTGCCATTTTAGATTCCATTCCTGTGACTTCCTCTCCTTTGAGGAATGATGTGCCCTTGCAAGTGGACTCTGCACCTTTTATATCTGCCTCTGGGTCTTCGTTGGTTTCCGGGAGAGCTCCACTACCTCGGATCCTGTCGGCCCCGGAGAGTTCTGCTTTGGCGCAACGGGGCAGTGTTTCTATTTTGTCAGTGGTTTCACAGGACGTTTTCCTTTCGGATGTGTGGAAGGTTCTTACTAGGATAGAGTCTTCATTGAATTCTGTCGTTTCGCAAATGTCGGACTTTACTAGAGACTCTGTAGTAAAATTTGCTCAACATGATTCGCAGATCGATACCCTGGGGGAAAGATGCCAGAAGTTGAAAGCTCATGGTACTGTGTTACAAAATTCTTCGTTGTCCTTTATGAAAGATAGCCTTATTCTCCATACTCAACAAGAGTTATTGGAAAATAGTCTGCGTGCTTTGAATTTGAGGTGCTTAAATTTTCCTTACACTCGGTTTATATCTCCTCAAATTCTATTTGATGAGTACTTGGTAGATATTTTGGGATAGCGAGAAGATAATAAGCCGTCTGTGACTCTCAGGAGTCTTTGAATATTTCTGATTATATTGAGTCTTCTCAAGACAACATTCCAACTAGAGCTACCCTTTTGGTGTCCTTTACCTCGGAAGTTGATAAAAATGCTGTAATGCGTTTATATTTTTCAAATAAAGCATCTGTTTTTTATGGAGAGAAGGTTAGTATTTTCCCCGATGTCTACAGGAAAACAGCTACGTCGTAGGGCTTTTTTGGTGTTGAAGCCACGCGTCTTGGATCTTGGTGCCACGTTTTTCCTCAAATTTCCTTGCAAATGCATAGTTACTTTTAAGGGCACTAAGTTTGTTTTTCTGGAGACATCGGCATTGGAATCTTTTCTTCTATCCAATGGTGTGCTGGCTTCTTAAGTTATCTTCTGTGTTAATTTCTTGACAGCAGATAGTTTGAAAAAGAGTTTGATTATTGAGTTAGCATCTTCTCCTTTATTTGCATGCTTCCCTTGATGTGGACTATATTATGGATATCCTGTTTTGCTTTTCTTTGTATTTTCTTTGATAGTATTTGTGGGATACCTGTAATTTTCTTTGAATTTCTCAATAAAAGAAATATAAACTGGGAAAAAAAAAAATTCTTGTGACAGGACCGCTCCCAATCCGGTCTCCGACGCGTCCGTTTGGACCACGAAGGGCAGGCCAAAGTCTATGCCGCGCAGCACCGGGGCCTTACAAAGCTTCCCCTTTAACAGTATAAACATCTTTTCAGCCTCCATTGTCCATGTTAAGTTATTCGGAGCGTTTTTCCTCAGCATGTCTGTAAACATTGCGCTCTCCTCCGCGAAGCGAGGGATGAATCGTCGATAATAGCCTATGAGGCCTAAGAAACTCCTTAGCTGTTTCTTATTCGTTGGTCTGGGAAAATTCTTTACGCTATTTTGCTCAGCAAGGGCCGGACCATACCTTACCCCACCATATGCTCGAGGTACTTCACTTCTTCACCTGCAAACAGGCATTTTCACGGATTCAGCGTTAGCCCTGCCCATTGCAGGGCTCTTAAAATGGCTTCTATCCTGGGCGAATGTTGGGCCCAGTTGGTACTATGAATAATAATATCGTCCATGTACGCTACCGCGTACTCCTGGTGGGGCCGCAAAATGTGGTCTACCAGCCTCTGGCACATTGCAGCTGCTCCGTGTAAACCGAATGGCATCCTACGAAACTGGAATAAACCTATAGGCATACTAAAGGCAGTCTTTGGTCTTGACTCACGGGTTAGCGGTAGTCAGGTCGAGTGTGGTTAGGTACCGTGCCTGCCCCAGCCGGTCCAACAACTCCTCAATACGAGGCATGGGGTATGCGTCAAATAGTGAAATGGCATTCACTTGCCTGAAGTCAATACAAAAGCGTAGGGTCCCATCTGGTTTCGGTACGAGGACGATGGGGCTACACCAGGGACTTTTTGACTCCTCTATAATGCCCATGTTAAGCATCTCTCGTACCTGGGCCACCACCTCCTTCTTCCGGGCCTCTGGCAGACGGTACGGCCGTTGCCTAACCACCTTTCCCGGTGGGGTGATAATCTCATGCGCTACTAAATTGGTTTCTCCCGGTAATGATGTCAGGTCGTCGGTATATTTTGCTAGCACCCTGGCTAACTCCTGCCTCTGCTGTAGGGATAGTTCCGTGCCTACTCTAGGCTCCGGGATATCTTTACAATCCACAAGTTGCGGACCTAAATCTTCTTCCACTTTCTCTGCGGACGTGGCAGTCAGGCCTTTGACTTCATTTCGCCCGGTGGACCCGAATCCCCCGGCTCCACGACTCGTGGGGGTCAGCAATTGTACTTCTTCCAAGGAGGGGAATCCGACTCTTTCACAGACAAGCTGGGCCACTCTATCACCCACCTTTACTTTAAAATATTCGTTTCCAAAATTAAAAAGTAATACTTTGACTACCCCCCTGTAGTCAGGATCTATAACACCTGCGCCGACGTCTATAAAATATTTGGAAGCTAAACCCGAACGGGGTGCTATTCGGCCATAACAGCCAATAGGCATTTGCATTTGCAGGCCTGTGTCTATTAAGGCCTTCCCTTGTTTCAGAATCACGTCCTCTATGGTGCTAAATAAATCATACCCCGCAGCTGCGGCTGAGGCTCTTTTTGGGCTCTGCGCCTTAGCAGATATTTTACAAAATTTTAGGATGAATTTTTGTTTACCTGGCGGTATAACTTCCAAGTGCTCCTTTGCATTCAGACCCTTCTTTCTGGGCTTCTCAAATAGGGGACTGGGAACCACTGTTACCATGGCCTCTACCCTCGTACCCTTCTGCTGTTCCATCCCTTTCCTGGTCTGATCGTAAGGGGCACTAATTAGGTTTTCATGTGTGGGAAGCTCCTCCCCTGCAGGTTCACCCTCATCCTCTGGGGGTTCCTCCCCCTCTTCAGGGGATTCATCTTTCACTTCCGAGGCTCCTGCCTGGGACCTAGTGGAGACCATGCCTGCCTTGGTATGTAGGCCCTTCTCCATCCCTCTACGAAACTGCGGCCAATCCCTACCAAGCACAATGTCATGGGGGAGCTTGGGGACTACGGCCACTAGAACCTCCTTTCGTGTTCCTAACCCCTTCACTGAGAGTTTGTATAGCGGGTAGAAGGAGGATGCACCGTGTATACACCGGGTCTTAACCCTACCTTCTGGTCGGCTCGGTACTAACCCGACGCGGACTACTATGGCCTGCCAGAGTTTCTTCGAAACCATGCTCTAGTCAGCACCTGAGTCGAGCAACGCACTGGCCGGAACACCCTGAACCTCCACCTCTAAAAGAAAACCTTCTTGTACCTGATGGTGCCAGCTGTTCCTCAACACTGATTGAACCCACATCACCCTGCTGCACATTGATGTTGGCTTCAGGGATCATGTCAGCCAGTACCACAGGTTGAAGATCCCCCCCTCGTATGTCTCAACAGAAGTGGCAGCATGTGTTATCAGGCCGCACTGTTGGAGGATCGGCAGGAATAGTGGCAGGAATGGGGGAATTACTGAGTCCCACAGCTGAATCCACACCTGTGGACATAAGGAAGAAAGATGTGTCCTACACTGAATGATGCATCCATTACACACACACATTAATGTCAATGTAGCAGAGAACACCAAAGACATGATACCACTGAAATAGGAGAACAACATTAGGTGAGGGCTGGTGTCCCAGTGCACCACGCAGCATTGTGAAATAGGGACCCATCACAACTCAATATTCCAGACCCACAACCACAAAACCCTATAATTAGGCAACAGAGGTCAACATGTTTGAGCAATATGCCCTAAGCATGCCCCAACCCCACACCTTCAGATATCAGGACTTATCCCCTGTGACATGCACCACTGTAGATGCCCACCCCGATATCCACAAGTCACTGTGACTGGGAACCCCTGGTGAGTCTGCATAGATGCGGTCACTGTGGATCACACAGAACACACAACACTGCAGCTGTCAGTCAACATAAGGAATAAAGTATGTCATAGCTGCAGCTACGAACACCTTTCACAACCAAAAACTGTCCCCCATACTGCAACAGAACAAGGAAATATATGGAAAGATGTCCACTGGCAATGATATGGTGTTCAAACCTGTACTCCCTGTACCACAGTGGTGCATGGCTGCTGCCTAGAATTTGTGTACAGTTATGGTGGGTGGGAGGGTGTGGAGACAACAGGAACAGGGATGGAAACTATGTGCAGAGGGTGATGGTGGGTAGAAGTGTTGCCTGAAAAAGAGACACAGGTCCAGAACAGATCCTGTGTTGTGAAGAGGGAGCTCATATAGCAGCCAATTACCCTGGTCTAGTGAGGACCGTGATGTGTCAAGTTTCTCAATGCCATCCATAGCGGTGGGGGTCCACTGTGGCCAGGACCCACTGTTCAAGGTCATTCACGTGCTCAGCCTGCCCATCTGGTCCCACACATCATGCTTTCTTGCATGTATCCTTCCGCACCTGCTGTCACTTCCTTTCACATGCTCAATATCCCTGTTATAGTGGAAAAATCATGTTCAGTTTGCAGCATATGGTGCTAGTAGGTACCCACCTTGGTCTCAAAGTTCCCAAGGATTTCCTCAAAAATAAGTGTCAGTTCCCCATCCATGAAATTGCGCTTGCATGAGACCACCTTGGGAGCCATGTCCCATACAAATCAACTAATGAACTGTGTGTGACCAGGTACCGGTTTAAGCATGCAGCCATCCATGACCTGTGCCAGGAGCTGCAGTCAAACCTTGTGTCTCTCACACAGAAACAGAAAGCTGTGCCTGTCCATGTGAAGGTGCTCCCAGCCGTAGGCTTCCTGGGAGCTGGTTTATTTCAATGAGTGATGGCAACAGCTGTAGTTCTTAGCCAGGCGGGCAGCTTTATCACGATACATCACACTGTTCCTAGGTGCCTTTATGGGACATGCCTCCCTCCAATTAAATAAGCTTCAATCCGATGTTCTATGATATGGTAATGTGTTCTCAAACTTATTTCACATTTTTCACTTCATTTCACTATTTTCCCAGATATACTATAATGCTCTTATAATAAGAACCTATGATCTCAGACAAAAGTTGGCACTGCTCCGGGTGAGTCTCCCTTGAGCTATGTGCTCCAATAGCATCAACGACCATATAAACAAGGTTCCTATAATTGAATACCACACGTTACAATTTCTAAAAAATCTGACTTATCTTAAGTTTTGATCCAGTTTTGTGAATCGTGCCAATATTGCAATTGCCCCAACGCCACCTCACCGGTATCTATTCCACGTTTCAATTCTTCTTCAGGGGGTATGCAATCTGTGAATCAGCACTATCCATAAAGAAATGCAAGAACATAACTACAGAAACATATTTCTTTAAAGATCATTACTAGATGAGTGTTCAAAAATTGGTCATACCTTAACTAGACTGGATTATTTATAAAAATAGGCTTATGCGATCAACAGCGTGTTATCCATGGCTTGTCAGCTCTCCCAAAAAACGCCGCACATGCGAGTTCGAATTTGACTCAAGGTAGTTAAATAGTTGTTCAACCTTGATGTCAGACTCCCCAAACGCTGTTACAAATAACATTACCGGACCAACTTCTAAATCATGAATGAAACTAACAATTAATTTTTACAGGCAAGCTCTCCATTCAATCATACTGTTGAGACCTCCCGGAGAAACTGATTGCAGTTTATATATCCACTTTTGCTCTCGTAGTAAAAGAGTTTGTGCTCTGGATCTGCCGGAACTGCTTCCCAGTACCCGATCCAGTCCAAAGCATCGCAAGTCTTGAAATCCATGTTTATGTTGCAGACAATGAGCCACTGATGGGGCTTCAATCACTTTACAGTGGATTCGATTACGATGTTCTCCCAACCGAACTTTTAATTGACGAACAGTCTGACCGACATACAGCAGCCCAGAAGGGCATCAGACTATATAGTCCGTAACACAAGAGGTTTGATGCCACAAAACATAGTGTTTCCCGTGATAGGTGAAGTCATCGATGTCTTCAGTTATACAGCATATAGTGCATTGACCACACTTTCTGTGTCCTCCACCGGTGCCACTTATCAACTGGGCTCCTCGTAATTGGAGGGAGATATTTACTAGATTTTTGTACAGTCAACACCCTCTGTAAGCAGACTGCCTTAGTCTTTAGTGTTGTTACACGTAATGGAAGGTCATTCCCTGTGGAAAGATGTGCATAGTTACAAAGAAAACCATATTGCAAATTTATGCAAAGAGGTGACTCCTTTCACCTTGGAAGATACTGGTGACACTGATAAGGTCACTACTGACTGGGAAGAAGTACTTCAAGCTCAAAAACGTAAAGTTCGAATGGAATTGCACAGACTATCTCTGATCGAATATATACGGCGTCAGCATATACCTCAGGGTCTCAGGATGTATAAAGAGCCCAAATTGTTTATGAACAATCCCGATTTTATAAGTAAGTGGAATAACATCCTTAACAAATGGTCGTTGGACCTGATGGTCCTGATTGTCGACACCACTACTAGTGCATTAGAAGATTTAACGAAAGAAATAGAAATGAAGTTATCCTCTCTAAAAGAGACAGAGAAATCTGCTCAATATGATTCCAAACTGGTGGAATTAGACAAGCAAATACAGACTTTACATGATGATGTAAAGAAAGGGAAATCGAAGAAATTACAGCGAGATTATGGAGATTACACCCAGGGGCATGTTTACCCCTGGATGAATCCGAGACGGAAAGCTAGAAAAATAAAAAAAAAAGTAGATTTTGATACCGCCTCTGAAGATTCAAGTACGTCCACCTCTAGTAGAAAATCAAGGGAGGATTTTCCGGACGAGGGAAGTTCAAAAACCAAAAAGAAAAATGGGGGCCGGGGAAGGCAATGTGGTCGAGGAGCGACCAGGCAGCAGGAGTGATTCATTCTAAGTCTGCGATGGGAGATCCAGGGGAGATAGCCGGTCACATTGATTCTCTAGTTATAAACATATCTTCAATGCATTTAAGTAAAGAACATGAAAATGTCTTAAGCAAGGGCTTGTCATTTGTACCGTAGATTTTTCATGATACTTTCCAATTCCGAGTAGACTTGGAAAGTTTATTACAAAAGTTACAACTAAAAATTTATTTTGCGACTCAGACCCCCCATAACGATATTCCGGTCGTCCAGGCAGACATCAGCCGGATCCCCCTACCGATAAAATAGACCTGGTTGCCCCCTGGGCCAATGCATCCTATCCTGAATTTGTTTAAAGATCTAGTGTTAAATGATGTGACAAAATTAGAAAATGAAAGAAAACTTACACAAAAAACTTTTACTATGGCGGAACAAAGAGCATTAAAAGATCTACAGACGCGGTCTGATATAGTTATCAGACGAGCGGACAAAGGAGGAGCCATAGTGGTGATGAATAGAGTATGCTATTTAGAGGAGGCTGAACGTCAATTATCACAAGGAAACACATATAAGATTTTAGAAAGGGACCCCATAAAGGACCTTCAAAGTCAGATTAAACATATTACTTCCCAGGCATTGGAAAAAAACGTAATCATGAAGAGAGAATGGAAATTCTTAAATGAGTCTTCACCAACCATGGCTCGGTTGTACCTCGTACCTAAAATACATAAAAACACACAGAACCCACCAGGAAGACCAATAGTCTCTACCAGAGGATCCGTTTTAGAGCCACTCTCCATTTACATTGATTCTTTTTTGAGACCATTGATGACGGGCATCCCTTCATACATTAAAGACACTTCACATTTTTTAAACATTTTGTTGGAACATAATGCATGGGCTTCCCAAACAAACATACTTTTGGTCACATTGGATGTTTCTGCCCTGTACACCAATATTCCGCAACAGGCAGCGCTTGACATCATCATTTCTTCTCTACAGATGGAAGGCAGGGTGCAGCTTCACATCGGCATTGCTGCCACCAGCTGCTACTATGTGCTGAGCACCTACTGGCCCAGAATGAGTCTTGCGCTGAATGGGGACAGGTGAAGGTGGAACTTCTGCACTATAGTGTGTCCCTGCAGGATGCCAGCTGGCTGCTACTGAGCACCTAGATGCCTCCATGTGCCACCCCAACTGAAGCATTGATTGCCTGCTGGCCCAACTGGACAGGACACAGGATGCCCCTATCCCCATCCCTCTACTTGTGCTAGGCAGTGATATCTCCCATCGTGTTAACACGTCTCTGTAGGTCTATCTTCTGAATGCTAAACTCATGACAAAATAAGAACTGCGTTCAATGTACCAAATTTGTAGAAGTATATCGACTTAAATAAAACAAACGTTTAAACAATCTGCATTTTGTGATGCGCTTTTTTGCTACTTCTGGGTGGTCTCAGACTTGTGATAGCATCCGACCCATTGACTAATTCGTCAAGCTCGGGAAGGTGTGCTAGTTAGCATCAATGACCACCACGAGGAAACGGCAAGATAGAGCAGTGACTTAGGTTACTTATTTTAGCACATTCTTTTTATTATTCTTAAATGACAAAGAAGGGGACTTGTAACTCTAAAAATCCCACCTCACGAATGCCTACAGTCACTTATCTTAGCCGTATCTTGAACTTTCAACTGATCCAATACTTAAAACAATCCCGACGCCTCCCCTCAGCGCTTCTGAACGTTTCTCTTCTACGATTCTTCAGGGGATAAATGTGGATCCTATAACCATACAAAACAAATGCATACTTAAACCCGTGATCATACCCCTACCTAAAAACTTAAATAGAAAATATTTAAAATGAAAATGGCCGGACCACAACGCTAATTACTCACAGAAATGCTGCAGCTGTTACCTGTTCTATACAGAAACATAATAATTGCTCGAAATTATGTCCCAAGTCCAGACAATGTTGTACTAGGGGAGCCGTGACTGTCTTACAGTGTAGTTTACTGCGATGTTCTCTCATACGGATCCGAAATTTCCGTACGGTTTTCCCCACGTAAAGGAGATCACACGGACACCGTACTATGTAAACTACCCCCGTAGAGTCACATGTGGTCATGGAAGAGATTCTATGGCTAATGTGGCAATAACGAAACAATGTAGTCTCAGACGTGATCAAACAAATATCGCACGAACCACAGGGCCTATAGCCTTTCTCCCTAGATGTTCCCTCAAGTGCTGGTAAACTGGCTGGGCAATTTGAAAGAGTACGTGAGCCCAGCCAGTTTACCAGCACTTGAGGGAACATTAGCCATAGAATCTCTTCCATGACCACATGTGACTCTACGGGGGTAGTTTACATAGTACGGTGTCCGTGTGATCTCCTTTACGTGGGGAAAACCGTACGGAAATTTCGGATCCGTATGAGAGAACATCGCAGTAAACTACACTGTAAGACAGTCACGGCTCCCCTAGTACAACATTGTCTGGACTTGGGACATAATTTTGAGCAATTATTATGTTTCTGTATAGAACAGGTAACAGCTGGTGTAGGGGATCGCTCTTTGGACCAGGTCTTAATCCAACGTGAACAACGTTGGATCTATGAGTTGGACACAGTGACACCCCGTGGTTTAAATGCTATGATAGAGTGGGCGGCGTGCTTTTAAGAACCTTAGATCGTTCGGTTATCTTGTCAGTAGCAGCATTAAGGTGGTGTCTAACTTAGATATGTTGATAAACTGTATACACACTAGTTGTAATGGGAGTTCGGTAGTTCCCTTTTCTTAGTGATGAATGAGAGCTTTTTTGACGTTCTGCATATTAAATGAAGCTTAACAGCCTTAGTCAGCGATAGCGAGCTTGACACGGCACCCCGTGGTTTAAATGTTATGATAGAGTGGGCGGTGTGCCTTTAAGAACCTTAGATCATTCGGTTATCTTGATAGTTGCCGTTTTAAAGTGGTGTCTAACTTAGATATGTTGATAAGCTGTATATACACTAGTAGTAATGGGAGTTCTATAGTTCCTTTTCCTTAGTGATGAATGCGAGCTTTTTTGCCATTCTGTATATTAAATGAAGCTCAATAGCCTCAGTCAGCGATAGCGAGCTTGATACGGCACTTTAATGAATAAGGCATTATGGTTCACGTTCTGTGTTTTGATAGGTGGGTTCCCATTCAGTTTTTGAAGAGCGCATGATGTCATTTCGAGGCGGGCCCTTAAATTAGTACCTGCGCTTGCAGATCGCATGTGCAGCGTCTTTTTGAGATAGCGTCTCGAAGAGGTCGAGAAAAAAGAAAAAAGATGATTTATGAAATGATTCATGTATGACGCGGGCAGCATTTCTGTGAGTAATTAGCGTTGTGGTCCGGCCATTTTCATTTTAAATATTTTCTATTTAAGTTTTTAGGTAGGGGTATGATCACGGGTTTAAGTATGCATTTGTTTTGTATGGTTATAGGATCCACATTTATCCCCTGAAGAATCGTAGAACGAGAAACGTTCAGAAGCGCTGAGGGGAGGCGTCGGGATTGTTTTAAGTATTGGATCAGTTGAAAGTTCAAGATACGGCTAAGATAAGTGACTGTAGGCATTCGTGAGGTGGGACTTTTAGAGTTACAAGTCCCCTTCTTTGTCATTTAAGAATAATAAAAAGAATGTGCTAAAATAAGTAACCTAAGTCACTGCTCTATCTTGCCGTTTCCTCGTGGTGGTCGTTGATGCTAACTAGCACACCTTCCCGAGCTTGACGAATTAGTCAATGGGTCGGATGCTATCACAAGTCTGAGACCACCCAGAAGTAGCAAAAAAGCGCATCACAAAATGCAGATTGTTTAAACGTTTGTTTTATTTAAGTTGATATACTTCTCCAAATTTGGTACATTGAACGCAGTGATATCTCCCAGCCACTGGCCCTAAGTCCAGCTCCAACCAGTGGTGGGTCATCTGTTGCTAGAGCCCCTCTGACACAGATGCTCTGGTACCTGCATCTGTGCTATCCACCAGCAGGGTCTCCATGTGTGTCAGTGCAAGGAGACCCTGCCATAGCTGCAGGATCCACCAGCATGGCACATTCCAATATTTTGGGCCCTGTTCCTCGGGGCATGGGCCTCCATTGATATTTCCACCCTTCCATGAGGGTCTGGTGGAGGGAAGTGGGGACAGCAGCAGTTCAGGGTCCAATGGCACACCACCCTCAACACCTGTGCGAGCCATCACACCTGCACTTGGCTGGGAGGGGGAGGTCCAGGGGGAGGGCAAGGGATCGGGGAGGAGGCAAAAGTAGCTGTCACATAGGTGGCCTAGTGTGTGTGCCTGGTGGGAGGGTTAAGTTGCAGTTCTGTTGGTGCAGTTGGGGTGTGTGGGGGTGGCTAGGTGTGATGCGTGGGGGCATTTGGATGTGGGGATGTGGACACAGTTGTGTTCTCTGTTGGCACATGGGTGACTGTGAGGTATGTAGGTATGGTGGGTGCACGGAGACAGGCATTTGTGATATCCTGCCTTGGGGGGGGGGGGGGAGGGGAAGAGTACAGCACCTCTGCTTATGCTCTGAATAAATGGTTTTGCATCACGCTTACCTGTCTCCATGTCTACTTCTGCCTCATTCTGCAGTGCTGTGCATTTTTGCATCCTTTGTACTGCCACAGGGTGCCATAGGGTGCTTGGCAGCTGCTCCTATCTGACTGTGCTTTTCTAGCTACAGGACTGCAGGTTTCTACTGTTCCAATCACATTCGCTATGTGTGACAGTTTTTTTTTTCCAAGTCCTGCCCTTATACTACGTTTCTGCTGGTCTACTTTGAACATCTGCAGTGCTGAGGCTGGCCATACATGAGTTTGACCTGTATAGACATTATGAGTCTAATTCTGAACAGGACATCCAAAATCTGGACGGAGCGGATTTGCACCCGATTCTGCACCCAATGGGGTTAGACATTCCTGCAGGAGTAGGATGAGGGCAAAGGGTCTGGACAGACAGGTCATGCCCTGATTCAGACACCCTGCATGTACAGCAGCCAACCCTTCTATCCCTCCCAAGGATTCTGCATGGAACCCGGTACCATGTCATCGCATCGCCATGGCACCGGGATGCCATACAGGAGTCCCAATCCACCGCACAAGTGCAAAACTGACTTTCCTCACCACCTGACCCCCAAATAGGACTGCCAAGGCCGGGATCTGGCTATGGGGAACCTACTGGTGCTCCTCACCTCTTAGGGGAGGGGGGGGGTCTACAGGTGCCAAACTGCTTCCATGGGAAGACTTCTTCCACCTTCAAGGTGGAATAAGTTCCCTGTCAAACCTTCAACCCCAAGGATGTCTGGGGTCAGGGTCCCGCCTCTGCCCCACCTTCGGTCCTTCTCCAGCCCGCCCTATCCGCCCCCATCCAGAACTCCATGCACAAAGCTGATGTACATGCAATGAGCTCCATGCACTGAATGCAGTCCCTGCAAATAGCGGGGAATGAATGTCCATACCAGATGTTCATCTTTGCTATTCGCAGGACAGATTCTACCCCTATATGTCTCTGCTGCAGACCACACCCTTGCTTTGCCTCTCCCATGTGTATTCTGAGATCCCCATTTTCGCGGTGTGTAATACACGGGGTCCGCTTTACGGCATATAGATGTCAACATGTTCATAGGATATCCATGTCCTGTGCACGTTCACACAGCTTATTTGTGTTTCAGAATGACCCCCATAGCTTATAAATGTGCCCTGAATGTTCACAGAGAGTGGCTGCCCTCTTCAGAAAAACTTACTAATACTGAATTGTCTTTTGTGGATGAGGAACATGAAAAAATGGTGAGTATTCTTCCATTCATGAACAAGGCTTCAGAAGTGGTAAAGGTGCTTCATCCTTGCTTTTGGAAAGCATTGGGTATTGCTTTTACCTGGTGCAGCAACATTAGAGATAGGATTGTGTGCACACTTCCACTTACTTATGATATACTATCTACTAAGGGTCATTATCCATGCAATAGATGTCGCTTTTGTGATCACACTATTAGTGGAGAATCTTGGTGTGACCTTAGTATTGATTATACATACCACTCTCTCTGGTATACTACTTGTGATTCAGATTTTGTGGTGTATGTATTATTCTGCCCTTGTGGTCTTAAATATATGGGCCAAACAATGTGTCCCTTTAAGCCACAATTAGTGGAACATGCCTCTAGTATGAACACTAAGACTGTCAGTGCACCGATTGCTCAACATTGTATACAGTTTGATTATTCTTTCCACCAACTTTCTTAGAGAGTCATTGACAGGGTCCACCCGTGACCCAGCGGAGGTGATAGAACATTGCGTCTGCAATATATTCAACAGAGCTGGATATTTAAATTGCAGACAGTGATGCTGAGAGGTTTAAATATGGAATTGGACATATCATTCACCTCATCATTACATTTATTCTAACTTTTTGGTGAGCCATCACATGTCATAAGAACATAAGAACATAAGATATGCCATACTGGGTCAGACCAAGGTCCATCAAGCCCAGTATCCTGTTTCCAACAGTGGCCAATCTAGGTCATACGTACCTAGCCGTTTCCCCAAAAGACACAGGTTCCACAATGCTTGTACTGGGTCAAGCATTGATATCCTGGGTCCCTTCTTAATAATGGTATATGGACTTTTCCTCCAGGAACTTGTCCAAACCTTTTTTAAACCCAGCTACACTAACAGCCTTTACTACATCCTCCGGTAACAAATTCCAGAGTTTGATTACACTTTGAGTGAAAAAATATTTTCTTTTATTAGTCTTAAATAGTTTACCCTGTAGCTTCATTGCATGTCCCCTAGTTTTTCTATATTCTGATAACGTAAACAATCGATCTACGTTTACCCGTTCCACTCCGTTCATTAATTTATAGACCTCTATCATATCTCCCCTCAGCCGTCTCTTTTCCAGGTTAAAGAGCCCTAACCTTTTTAGCCTTTCTTCATAGGAGTATCCTTCCATCCCCTTTACCATTTTGGTGGCTCTTCTCTGAACCTTTTCTAATAACGCTATATCCTTTTTAAGATAGGGTGACCAGAATTGCACACAATATTCAAGGTGCGGTCTCACCATGGAACGATATAGAGGCATTATAATATCTTTTGTTTTATTTTCCATTCCTTTCCTTATGATACCTAGCATTCTATTTGCTCTCTTGGCCGCCGCTGCACACTGGGCCGAGGGTTTTAACATGTTATCCACAATGACGCCTAAATCTTTTTCCTGTGTGGTGGTTCCTAAAGTGGAACCTTGCATCGTGTAACCATAGTTTGGGTTGTTCTTCCCTAGGTGCATAACTTTGCACTTGTCCACATTAAATTTCTTCTGCCATTTTGATGCCCAGTCTTCCAATTTATCAAGATCCTCTTGCAATTTTCCACAATCCTCTTGGGTTTTAACAACTTTAAATAGTTTTGTGTCATCTGCAAATTTGATAACCTCACTCGTTATTCCACTTTCCAGGTCATTTATGAATATGTCAAAAAGCAGAGGACCCAGCACAGATCCCTGGGTACACCACTATTCACCTTTCTCCATTGGGAAAATTGACCATTTAGCCCTACCCTCTGCTTTCTATCTTTTAACCAGTTTCTGATCCACAGTAGTACACTGCCTCCTATCCCATGACTCTTTAGTTTTGCCAAAAGTCTCTGATGAGGGACCTTGTCAAAGGCTTTCTGAAAGTCCAGATACACTATATCAACCGACTCACCTTTGTCCACCTGTTTATTCACACCTTCAAAAAAACATAACAGATTAGTAAGGCAAGATCTTCCTTGTCTAAAGCCATGTTGGCTGTCTCCCATTAGGCCATGACTATCTAAATGCTGAATAATTTTATTCTTTATGATGGTTTCTACCATTTTCCCCGGTACTGACGTCAAGCTCACTGGTCTGTAGTTTCCCGGATCACCCCTGGAACCCTTTTTATAAATTGGTGTTACATTGGCTATCCTCCAATCTTCAGGAATTAGAGATGATTTTAATGATAGTTAACAGATTACTAATAGCAGGTCTGCAATCTCATATTTCAGTTCTTTCAACACCCTTGGATGTATACCATCCGGCCCAGGTGATTTGCTACTCTTCAGTTTATCTAATAGTTGTAATACATCTTCCCAATGTATCAATATTTCCTTCAATTCTTCCGCACCTTTAAATACTACTTCAGTCATGCGTAACATCCCTATATCTTCCTCAGTAAAGACCGAAGCAAAGAATTCATTCAGTCTCTCTGCTATCGCCTTGTCACCTCTTAGTGCCCCTTTAACGCCTCTATCATCTAATGGACCAACTGACTCTCTCACAGGTTTTTTGCTGCGAATGTACTTGAAAAAAATCTTTATTTCGCGTTTTTGCTTCCGCAGCAAGCTTCTTCTCAAATTCTCCCTTTGCCTGCTTTATCAGTGCCTTGCATTTGACTTGCCAGGGCTTGTGTTGTTTCCAGGTTTCGTCGTTTGGCTCTTTTTTCCATTTCCTGAAAGATGCTTTTTTGGCAACAACAGCCTCTCTGACCTCACCTTTAAACCATGCTGGCAGTTTTTTTGACTTCCTTCCACTTTTCTTAAAGCGTGGAATAAAGCTGGCTTGGGCTTCCCAGATAGTATTTTTAAACAACACCCAAGCTTGATGTAAGTCTTTAACCTTTGCAACTGCTCCTTTTAGTTTTTTCTTAACTGCTTTCGTCATTTTATCATAGTCTCCCTTTCGAAAGTTAAAAGGTAGTACTGTGGATTTCCTTACTATCCCTCCTCCACTAATTAAATCAAAGGTGATCATGCTATGATCACTATTGCCAAGTGGCCCCAACACCCTTATCTCTTGCACTACATCTGGTGTTCCACTAAGGACTAGGTCTAATATTGCTTCCCCTCTGGTCGGTTCATGAACCAGCTGCTCCAAGAAGCAGTCATTTATTTCATCTAGGAACTTTATCTCCCTAGCATGTCCTGCTGTGACACTGACCCAGTCAATGCCGGGGTAATTGAAATCATCCATTATTATTAGTGCACTGTAACTTTTGCTAGCTTCCTTGATTTCTTTGAGCATTTCATCATCCATTTGTTCATTCTGGCCAGGTGGACGATAGTACACCCCCACTGCCATCGCCTTCCCCTTTTTACATGGAATTTCAATCCATAGAGATTCTACAGCAAATTTTGTTTCTTGCAAAACTTTAATCCTTTCTGACTCAATGCCCTCTCTAACATAGAGCGCAACCCCTCCACCAATTTGATCAGCTCTATCATTACGATATAGTTTGTACCCAGGTATCACAGTGTCCCACTGGTTGTCCTCCTTCCACCATGTCTCTGATATTCCAATCATATCTAACCTCTCATTTAGTGCTATATATTCTAACTCTCCCATCTTGTTTTTTAGACTTCTAGCATTTGCATACAAGCATTTTAGAGACTGTATTTTATTCATATTAACTTGGCTATTGGTAGACATGGGTAATTTGGGATCTTTAAGCTCTGTCTGTTCCATACTCGAGGGCATTTGGGCTGCTTTACTCTTTTTTGGAACCTCTCTGCTTTTTGTTGTATCCTTCAAGGATACATTCTTCCGAACCATGCGCTCTTGGGCGACTGTCGGCTTTCCCCTATTATCTAGTTTAAAAGCTGCTCTATCTCCTTTTTAAAGGTTAATGCCAGCAGCCTGGTTCCATCCCGGTTAAGGTGAAGCCCATCCCTTCGGAAGAGCCCCTCCTTTCCCCAGAATGTTCCCCAGTTCCTAGCAAATCCAAACCCCTCATCTCTGCACCATTGTCTCATCCATGCATTGAGACTCCGGAGCTCTGCCTGCCTTTTGGTTCCTGCGCGTGGAACGGGAAGCATTTCGGAGAACGCTACCCTGGAAGTTCTGGATTTCAACTTCTTACCTAAAAGCCTAAATTTAGCTTCCAGAACCTCCCTACCACATTTTCCTATGTCATTGGTACCGACATGTACCAAGACAGCAGACTCCTCCCCAGCACTATCTAAGACCTTATCTAGGTGGCGCGTGAGGTCCGCTACCTTCGCACCAGGCAGGCATGTTACCCGGCGATCCTCACGTCCACCAGCCACCCAGCTATCTACATGCCTAATGATCGAATCACCAACTATAACTGCTGTCCTAACCCTTCCCTCATGGGCACTTGGCCCTGGAGAAACCTCCTCGGTGTGAGAGGGGTTTACATCACCTGGAGGACAGCTCCTAGTTACAGGATCACTTCCTGCCACACCAGGGTGATGCTCTCCTGTCACGTGACCTCTCTCCTCCATGGCAACAGGGATGCTGCCAGACTGGAGGTGGGACTTCAGGACTATATCCCTGTAGGTCTCGTCTATGTACCTCTCTGTCTGTCTTATGTTTTCCAAGTCTGCTACTCAAGCCTCTAGAGAACGGACTCGTTCCCTGAGAGCAAAGAGCTCCTTGCACCTAGTGCACACGTAAGACCTCTCACCAGCTGGGAGAAAATCATACATGTGACACTCAATACAAAAGACTGGAAAGCCCACATCCCGCTGCTGGACTGCTGTCTGCATCTTAGTTTTAAGTTTGTGTTTAGATCTTTAAGTTCTTTACGTACTAAAGGGTGCTATGGATATTTATACCACTAAAACTGTACCTAATAAGTTTAATATACCTTGTTCACCTGAAGCTTAATTAATCTCAGGTCCTTAGTGTATGACTGATTTGGGTAATGAGCTTTTATTTTGAGCCTGTATTTTATAAAATAGATGGGGATTCTTCCTTTGGCGGAAACTGACCAGATGCTATGTGGATTAAAAAGAACTTGTCACACTTCAGGCTTTACATGGACTTGGCAGTGATTTCACTCTGGTGATTTCAAGTCTCTAAAATAATTCCTTAGGTTGACTGACCATGGAAAACATTACACCTGAAGCGGGGCCTTTTTAAGTATTCAATAGTGGCCCAAAACGTGGTGCTGCTTAGCGTATCTCTATTGGCGACAGGTATGATTTGTGGAAGGAATTGACTAAAGCCATTTGTTGTGCCGCTACAGTAAGTACCATTCAATTTTTCTATTTTAAGGCTTAAATGATTAAAATGGACACTTTATTTCAAGAGGGGTTTCCGTCCTTATGAACAGTCCGACAAAAAAATTGTTTGCTTTTATATCTAATCTTGCCACTAATCTCTCAAGCATCTGATAATAAGTAGAATTCCACCTGATGCCAACATCCTGGACGAGATGCTATGTAGGTGCCCCTGTTACTTCCTTCTTTCCGTGCTACTCACGCTCATCCTTCATACTCTGATGAAAATTCCCTGCTATTTTTCTTTCCTTTTCTATTCGTAGCTCCAGGGCAGGGCTGCTGCTTCCCTTGCTCCCCAGGCCTAGGATACCTCTGACAATCAGGTGCAGTAAGTGTGCAAAACGTTTGATCTCATGAAAGCCCCCCTCCTTCATGGCCTTAATCATGTTCATTCCAGTATCTGTTACACAAAAAACAGGAAGCACAGTGCCCTGTGCCCTATTTGCCATCCCTGCATCATTGTCCTTATTTCTGCTTCGAAATGAGTCTGGATATCGCTATCATCCATCACCTGAGTTTTCAGCACAGCCCACTAGTATCTCCTCTTGTTGCACCCCCTCCTTCTATCATCACCCTGTCCCCGCCTCATCTAACTGCCACCAGTGTGATGTCATGGACTGGTAGGCATCTGTAGCGTTCCAACTTGTCCAGATTTCTCGGTCAAATGCACACTATTATCCTCTACCTTTGCCAGCACTACCTGCAGCTGGCCACACAGATTAT
Source organism: Ichthyophis bannanicus (assembly GCA_033557465.1). Classification (NCBI taxonomy): domain Eukaryota; kingdom Metazoa; phylum Chordata; class Amphibia; order Gymnophiona; family Ichthyophiidae; genus Ichthyophis; species Ichthyophis bannanicus. The sequence goes on along the minus strand of CM066034.1, from coordinate 630,847,946 downwards.
ACATGTTGGGAAACATCTGTTTAATAAAAGTTGCAATGCAGGGAACTTGACAGTTGGAAACTAAGAGATGCAGCAGCCTCTTAAACATCCCTTCTCAGACACTTGCAGGGGCTTGTCATCCAGGACTATCATTTCCCTGACGTAAAACCTTCAAGACTGCCTGCTGCTTGCCATGCAACCCTGTGGCTGAATACCACCCTATTTCTTCCATGTTGACCTGCTTTGATGCATCAATTCTGCTGGCATGCCACCTCACTAGCAAAAGAGCCCTGGAGGGCTCTGCTTGTCCCTTTTTTCTGTACCTTTCATGTTGCTGCTATTTTTTCCACTGCTGCACTGAGTTACCAGCCTAGGATCAATGTACTCTCTTTTACTGAGCTGGAGGGGGTGCTCTTTCTATAAGGGGAGGGGAGGAGTAGCCTAGTGGTTAGGACACAGTACCTCAGGCCAGGGGTTCAAGTCCCACCTGGGGACAGCAATCTCAGGCCAGAGGGACTGGGGTTTCTAGTCCTGTAGGCACTCCTTGTGGCCTTGGGCAAGCCACTTAACCCTCAGTTGCCTCAGGTACACACAGATTGTGAGCCCTTTAGGGACAAAGGAATGTATCCAGTACCAGTTTGTCATAATTACATAATGTAAACCACTTTGATTGAAGGATAAGGCAGTATAGAAAACTGGTGAAATAAATAATGCACCATGCCACTGTTGACAAAATGGCCCATCGGCTTCCCTCCTCTAATGTACTTTATACAGTAACTGCATAACGTATTCTGGAGATTCCCAAGCACTTTAAAGCATTTATTTAAATTTTAGAAAATATAACAATAACAACCTTAAGAACAGCATAACATCCCCCCCCCCCACCCCCGGTCCCTAGCATATTCCAAGTATAGAAAAAGCATACACATGATAGGTTGAAGTTGAGAACAAAGTTTATTATGGAAATGTTGGGACATAACAATCTAAAGATTTTCACTTGTTGGACATTTGCATGGACTGTTTTGACCTGGTTGAATAGGTCATTTTATATTTACAGTATAGGCACATCGGGTTCCACCAGTGATGGAACTCAAGAGTTGAGGAGTCTTTCCAGTGATTGATAGTTAGCTTCAGAGCGACACACATCATAAAATCAAATAGGAATCTATCTGCCTCCTGTAGAGACTTTCTATCTGCAAGTGACCTGAATATAATTGGGAAGGTAAGATCTTCATGTAAGTTTAAGATATGCTTTATTCTTGTCCAGATTGATTGCCAATAGATTTTCAAATTCAGGCATTCGTAGAGAAGATGTGAGAGGGTACCTATCTGGGAGGAGCAGGACCAGCACTGATTGTTCTGGCGGAGATTCCATTTAGTGAGTATAACTGGAGTTATGAAAAACCTGTGGGCTAGAAAGAATAGTGATTCCATAAGGGATGCCAGAGAAATGTGATGAGGTAATGTTCCCCAAAACTGATCCCACTGGTGGCGAGTAAGAAGTTTGGCAGCTTCTGTCTCCCAGACCTTTTCAGTTCTTACACGGTATGATCCTGCATGGCAGCATAGAAGTTAGAGGCTACTTGGTTTGTTTCAAAGATAGTGAAGATTTTCTGGTATAAGTCCCAACCTTCAGATACATGCAGGGGTATTAGCCCAGCTTTTAGTAGGCAGTGCTGCAATTGTAGTCTTTGAAAGAAGTGCTGTTTCAATAATCTGAATTCCAGTTGTAAGTCAGTGAAAGTTTTAAAGGATTCTGGGGTCAATATCTGACTTATCGTCCATATGCCTCTAGCTTGCCATGCTCGCCACTTGAAGAGATAATGCTATATTTTCAATATGGGATTAAGCCAGATGGGCATTTGCCTGGATAGAGGGCAGGAAGTCTTGAATAGCATATTAAATGCATGAAATGTGGCTTGTGTGGCTGTGATGACCGGGGATATGTACTTAATTCCTCCATGGGAGATCCCTGCCAGGAGATGAGGAGTAATTCTTCTAACCAGGCCAATGTTGGCCACTGCTGCTTAGGGAGCTGAGTCACCCAGTGGGAGCCTTGCTTAAGGAGAAAAGAGCGATGATACCACCTGAAGTCTGGAAAGTGTACCCCACCCTGCGTTTTGGGGAGTTTCAGCTTCCAGGAGGCTATACGAGGGGTTTTGCCTTTCCAAAGAAAAGTAAGCAGTATTTTTTCAAGTTTACTCTAAAAGACATTGGGGAAAAGAACAAGAAGCATACCTAGAATATAATTTATTTTGGGAATGAGCTTCATTTTGATGTTCTACGACTGCCCCCACCAGGAAATATGTAGGGGGGACCATTGCAAAATTAATGATTTCAGCAAAGTGAGGCATTCAGATGCATTTCGGTCTAAGGTGTCTGTTAAGGATGGGGAGTAGCGAATTACTAGGTATTTGAATGAGCCACTCGCCCACTGGAATAGTGCTAGGTCTGCTCTGGAAACATGCTGATTTAGTGGAACTGCGACTGATTTGGGCTAATTAATCTTATACCGAGAAAGGCATGAGTATTGATTGATGGTGGTAAGAACAGCCGATATCGAGGCGGGCTCTATAAAAAGCATGAGGTCATCCGTGTAAGCAGAAAGTTTAATCTGGTCCTCTTTGAGGCGAAACCCCACAATCGCTGGCATTTGTCTAACGAGGAGAGCCAGAGATTCCAAGGCTAGATTGAAGAGCAACAGTGATAGGGGATTGCCTTGGCATTTGCCTCTATGTAGTGAGAAAGGGTTCAAAAGTACCAAGTTAGTGCATATTTGAGTGGATGGTTATGTCTATAGGACACAGATCATATCAATGAATGTAGTACCTACACCAAACCAGCAGAGGACTGAAAAAAGAAATGGCCACCCTAGTCTATCAAAGACTTTTTCTGCATCGAGTGAGAAACCAAACAAAGGGGTAAAATGGTTTTGAGAAAGTGCCGGGAGGTTACATAGGAGATGGCCATTATCGATGGTGGATCACCTGGAAACAAAGCCACATTGATCAGGATGAATAAGGGTAGGTACAACTAAGTTCAAGCGGTTGGCTAGGATCTTAGTATAGATCTTGTAGTCAATATTAAGTAAAGAGATGGGGTGATCATTTTCTACCTTTTGGGGATCTCTGCCAGGCTTTTCATGTACAACTATTGTGGCTAGGGTGAAAGAGCCGACTGACGGGGACTGTTCAAAGAGTAGATTAAAATAGGTCAACAGGTATAGGGCGAGCTCTGCGTTAAAGGTCCAGAAAAATTCTAAGGGTAGTCCACTGGGGCCTGAGGCTTTCCCTGCAGGCATCTGCTTAAGTGCTTGAAAGATTTCCTTGAGGTAGATATCACTATCCAGTTCCGCAGCCTGAGTTGCGTTGAGGGTCGGCTTTTCCAGGTGACTCATCAGGGTATCAAACCCTTCCAGTCCCTCTATAAGTTCAGACTGGTAGAGTTGTTCATAGAAGGAGCAGAAGTGATCCAGAATGTCCAGATCGTGGGTCAGGAGTGAAAGAAAGCTTGTCTGTACAGGGCTGTGTACACTGTGAGGGTACTTAATAATAGTATATCACTGAAAGCCCTCAGAAAGAGTTAGCACCATAGATTCAGTAGTTTAGATATTCCATTGGCTATTATTTAGCTAACGACCTTGAGAAACTCTACTGAAAAACTATGCTGAACTTTCAAATAACAGAGAAACTAGGTTTGTTTATAATACAGAAAGTGCAGGGAAGAACTTTCTCTTCAGTCTTGAAACATACACTGTGAAAACTACTTGTGTTAGAATTATTGTTTAAGAAGTTATGTCTGAGAATACATGTATGTCTCTTCCTGACGACCTATACTAATAAGATCTGACCTAAGACATAGAGATGCACATTATGAATATACGTGATGTTTGATGTAGAATAATAAGATGGAAATTATGTTGTGAGATGGAATTTTAACCAATAAAAACAGTGACCGAAGTAGATGGGGTCAGAGAGAGAAGGTGCAAGCTTTTACTCTCTCTCCCAAAGCTTTGGTTGTGTATATAATACAATTGTGTGTGAATTGTATTATTAATGGTTATTGCTTCCTTCTCATTGCTCTGAGTGTGGATATCCATTACCCATGAGCCCAGGTGCTGTTACCGGTGAGGGAAGGAGTAGAGTACACTTTCAACGAGATGGCCATCACTTTATTTCAAAGCAGCAATACGTAGAGTTTTGGTAGGTTATAATTTGGCTGGCTTCTGTACTGAGGGTTGAATTATATTGATAGCGTAACTTTTGGAGTCGAAGGAGGGCTATTGTTTGCCTGCTCAAATTTGCGCAACTCTTGTCTCCGCTTTTTGGAGGCTCCTATAGCATAAGTAGCAATGGTTTCCTGGAGATAAGCTTTAAATGCTTCCCACCAGGCCCATCCTGTGGTGTCATTAGGGGAATTACAAGCAAAGAAGGTAGCAATGGCCTGTCTAATAGTATTTAAGAATTGGTCATCACTCAGTAGAGTTTTATTAAATGTCCATTGGGAGTATATGGTGTCTTGTTGGGTTAGTTGCAAGCATAGGGTGATAGCAGCATGATTTGAGACCATGATTCCTAGTGTGACAGTGGAGAGTGTTCCTGCTAATAGTGATTTTGATATAAGAAAAAAGTCTATCCCCGAATGCATAGGGTGAGGTATGGAGTAAAAGGTGAACTCTTTGGATGTGGGATGCTGAAGCCTCCATTGAAGTCTTTGACATTAAGAGACAATAGCTTAAGCAACAGAGCCATTTCTATACAGATTCATAGGCTTATCTCTTTCTTGCGAGATAAAATGCTAGAGGGAATTGTAAGAGAGGTATCAGGAAAACCTGTGTGCCAACAAGTGAATGACAGCCATAGGGAAAGTGGTGGAAAGGAAGGCAGTCTGAGCTCATGCATATACCACTGGAAACAACAACCAGGGATCATAACCAGAACATACCTAACATAGCATAATAATATAACTTGTGGGATAGCCGACATGCTGTGACTATGCCAAGTGGGGCCCATAGGTCTGCAAGGCTCCCCACTCCTTCCCTCTCTTAGAGAATAAAGGAAAGTGAGAAAAAAAGAGAAGAAAAGAGCCACCCATCCCTTATTCAATGTTATTGCCATTCAGAAATCAATAAACCCATAACATGCATCCGAGGAAAACCATACAGGATGGGGGAACAACACTAGGGTAGGCCATATTCACACCCTGATGCATGCACAGAGTTATGGAGGTATGGGTACAAAGAACCTGAGCATCTGTAAGAGCTGCTGATAGAAAGAAAAGTTTCTTCTGGTAGTTTTATTAATGCGGCAGAAGTCGCACCATGTAAAAGAACGGCAGAGGTCTGGCTGAAATCATCAGTCGATCAAACAGGCAAAGTCCAAACACAGCATAATATAATAGAGCTGCCACAAAGTTTGAAGTTCAATGTGAAGACTGGCTGGGTTAGTGTGTGCCCATTCCTTCAAATGCAGCAATGAAATCTCGGAAAAGAGTGAGATCCTTGGAAGTATGTATACTAACTCGGAGGCATACAGCAAAAAATAGGCCATATCGCGACTGTAACTTCTGCAGCTGAGGTCAGTAGAGAAATTGTTTACTACAGTCTACAGTAGTTTTATTCAGATCAGGGAAGAACATCAATTGGTGCCTGTTGTAGAGGATTGTCAATTTGATCTGAGTGGCCTGGAGAATTTGCAATGTATGTGGGTACCGGAGCAGCTTGATAACAAAGGGCCTTGTGGTTTTCGCCTGTGCCATGCGGTTAGAAGGCGCTCTATCTCCAATTGCCAGTGGAAGTCGAGTTATAAGAGTTTAGGCAGAGGTTACTGTAGGAAATGGATTGGGTCCATCCCTTCTGCACCTTCAGTGATTCTGAGGATGTGAATGTTGTTCTGTCAGGAATGATTATTTAGATCCTCAAGCTGAACGTTCCAATCAAGTAAGTCATTTGCTATTTTTCCCAATTTGTTGTATGTGCTTCTCATGTGCTAAAATGAGGGCAGCAGCCTTGTCGAGCCGCAGAGAGAATGAATGCTTTTATACTGTCAGTTCATTCAGCTCAGATTAGATGGATTCTAGCAACTCCCCAGTTCTTTGACCTGTCTGATCCAGTCAGTATGTCTTTATGTTTTATATTTAGCTGTATTTATATCCTGCTTTTCACTGGGTCAAAGCGGTCAATTGGGGGATACATTTAACATGAGGGGATATGACACACATACGCTAATACTTACAAGGAACATGGGCAATGGAGGGTTAAGTGGCTTGCCCAAGACCACAAGGAGTGCCTATAGGACTAGAAATCCCAGTCCCTCCGGAGTGAGATTGCTGTCCCCAGGTGGGACTTGAATACCCAGCCTGAAGTATCTTGTCCTAACCATTAGACCACTACTGCTTCCTTGGTGGCCACCATCTTGCTAGGGGATGGGAGTTTCTATTTGGACCTCTTTACACCCTGTGTAAGCGCTGTTGAGTAATTGAGTTGGGCTAGCTTGACAGCTGACATTCTTGCACAGAACTAAGATCAACGTAAGGATATGGAAGTGAGGAGAGTTGTGGGGGAGAACCAGGAGTCAGTACTGGGCCGCCAAAGCAGAACCCTTAAGTGTCTATCTTGACCAGCATTCGGATTCCCCCCTCCCTCCAATCCTCAAGCACTTTAAAATGCCTCTACTCCACTGAGATTTTACAAAACTACCCCTTCTACTTCTTTGGGATGGCCTGCTGCAATTTCTGCTGCTGCTGCTGCTGTTGCTGGAACTGGGGCTGAATATGGAGGACAGGATAAAACACCAGCATTATCTTTCGCATTCTACTGCTTCCTCCATTGTGGGGTGCTGTTTGCTCTGGCACTGTCAGTATCACTTCCTTCCTCCTCATCACTTAGCATACTAACAAGACCCTCTTCAGCCATTAAACTTTCAATATTTGATGATCTGATGGAAATCCCATACAAGGATTCCTCAGATTCTGTATCTATCAAGACCAGCGCTATACACTTTTCAGCAGGGAATTGGTATACCTGATCCTCTGCTATGTTGCCTTTAGCGGCTGCTTCTGACTCTGCACCTTCTCAACCTCCCTTTGGTTTTCTGTAGAGATGAGACTAAAAGCCGGCTTTTCACAGCTCACTGAAAGCTGCATCTCTTCCAGCTCTCCTCTTAAACAAATCTCTTTGTAGCTTCATTTGTGGACTATGTGCATATCCAGTGGAATGACTTGTCTTTTTATCTGCATGTGTGCACTGCTGCCCTTCCTTCTTTTACAACCATTTAATTTTCCATACCTGCCCATCTCAAGCATTTTGATGCATTTAGACTAAATTGTCACTTATATGGAGAAGACTGCCTCTCTTTTATATGTCTTTTTTACAGTGCGTTTCTAGCCAGTAGTGCTTTGGAACTTGGAAGTACTGTAACCTCAACTATAATTTCTCAGATACTTGTTGTGCCAGAGTCCTCTGAACAGACTGGCATTGGTCCTTGAGTGCCTTGTGCCCTGCACTCCCTTCTTCCACTGTTCTACTCACTTGGGAGAAGATGGCTTTGATCAGACATCTAATGCCAGTTGTGGACTAGATTGTCAGCTCTATGAAACAGGAACTGTCTCTTTTTATGTGCCACTTAACGTGCATTTTGGCAGACATAGTTGTTTGTATTTCTCCAGAATTTGAGCTCGTGAGATCTAAGAACAAACGGAAGCACCAAGCGAAAGATCAACAACAGAAAAATTACTGACCTTAGAGATATGAGAAGTTCCAACCTCAGATTTCCTGCTTGTTAGTGTCTTGTTGTGCCAGTGAGCTGCTGAGAGAATATTTGAATGATGCAGAGCAGCAACCGTAATCAAGCCTTGCAAACTGCTCACTAATTCAATCTGTGAATTCATGAGAGCCGGTTTTATCCTCACTGCATGTACAACACACACACTTTACCTGATTGCTTGCTGTGATACCACCTTGATTATTAAGATAAGGCGGTTTAGAAATACTGTTAAATAAATAAATAAATAAATAAATAAATAAATAATCCTTCAGCAATGCCAATAATTCCTTGTCAGATTCGGAAAGAGACAAAACAACAGAAGTGACATGACCTGCCATCAGGTATAAGAAAATACCAGCGAAAATGGCGGTTGACCTTAATCAGCAGAGTTTCGGGGCTGGGTGCTGGAGTACCAAGAGGCGACTGAGCTGCTAGTCCCATCTTTTCTAGCTGTATTCTCAGAATCTCCACCCTTCTTGAGGGGTGCCATAGCTGGTGTGGTACTCCCAAAGAATCAGAAGATATAACCTTCCTCTTAGACATTTTAAAGAAAGAAGATGGGAGAGTTCAGGCAAACAGTAACTACCAAATGGCTATATTGGATTCAGTAGTCATCCATGTTGACCACCATACAATTCATCATTGACGGCACACGTTAATTTCCCCCACATTAACTGCAATATGCAGTCAATGCCCATTCTCTGTCCCTCACCCACCCATTTCCCGTCCCTTCACATACTAATCATTTAGAGTGCGACTTTTACAGCACTGTTTGTATGTGTGGTAGCAGTTACAGTGGCCCCATGCTAACTGCTTAGTGTGTGCAAAACCACACTTTAGTAAAAGAGCCCCCGTGTAACTGTGTGCTCTAATCTATGGGGTATGTTTACTAAAGTGCGTTAAGCACTTTCCACTCGTTTTAACGCTCGGTAACAGTGTGGTAAAACTACCATGAAGTAAAAATCATGCATTAAGTGCTTGACAGGGATGAGGTGGGATCAGGATTGGTTCTGGTTGGAGAGTGGGTATGAGTGGCAGGGACAGGTATTGTGTGGTATGCTACCATGTGATAGATGTCAGGACTGATGAAAGTGCAGAGGCACTTTACAATACCTCACAAGGTGACATTAAAGTGCAGCTACACGACTGGCTGTGAGTTAGCTCGGTGGTTGCCACAAGTCCTTTAAAAAAATTGCTGCAAGACTTCCCCCAATCCATTTCTTCTCTACATAATCTGAGCCGTCCAATCCAATACCCCCTTAACAGTTCTCCCAATCATATCCCCTCTGAACAGTTCCCCCTCCCAATCAATGTCCCTACTCTGAACAGCAACTGCTCTCACAATCAAGACCCTCCCTCAAAAATTGAACCCAAAACACCCCACACCAGGATCACTTCGGCCCCAACTCAAACTCCAGCCCCCAGGTCGCACCATGGCAGAATCCTCCCCAAACAGCATACCCTTCCCAATTCTTCAGCCCCCATTGGAACTCATCTAGAGGTTTTCTTGGTTATCTAGTGGAATGGGGCAGTAACGGTCCCCCTCAAATGGAGCAGATGGCTTTCATAATAGTGTCTATGACTCTTAGTGGTAGAATCGAAGTACTACCACTAGGGGGCAATCTGCCATATAAAAAGTGATTAACCAGAACCAATCCTGATCCCGCCCCATCCCTGTCAAGCACTTAATGCCTGATTTTTACTTCATGGTAGTTTTTACCACACTAATAGTTCCGAGTGTAGATCAGAAGACTGTCACTAGAGATCATAGCTGCTATTAAAATCTGTCAGCTGCAGGGAGGGAACCTAGGAGTACCACTTCTGCCCCTGTCCACTGGATGACTATGGAAATTCCCAGGTCAGTCCTGGGGGTACAGAGCTTGGGGAGGGTCAGAGTATGGTCTTTGGGGGAGGTTTCTTTTCAGAGGGTTCTCTTAGAGGGGGCTTCTGATATCTTGAAGGGTGGTTCTGGTGGGGAGACATAAGAACATAAGATATGCCATACTGGGTCAGACCAAGGTCCATCAGACTCAGTATCCTGTTTCAAACAGCAGCCAGTTCCGATCACAAGTACCTGTCAGGTTCCAAAAAGGTACACATTCCATGTTGATTATCCTGGTGTAAGCAATGGATTTCCCTGGTCCTCTTAAATAATGATTAAATGATTAAATAATGACTTTTCCTCCAGGGACTTGTTCAAACCTTTTTTAAACCTAGCTAAACTAACCATTTTTACTACATCCTCCACTAACGAATTCCAGAGTTTGATTACATGTTGAATGAAAAAATATTTTTCTTATTAGCTTCCATTGCATGTCCCCTAGTCTTTCTACTCTTTGAAGGAATAAAAAAATCAGTCTATGCTTACCCGTTCCACTCTATTCATTATTTTATAGACCTCTGCCTTTTTTCCACGTTGAAGAGCCCTAACCGTTGAAGCCTTTCCCCATAGGGATATCCTTCCATCCTCTTTACCATTTTGGTGGCTCTTCTCTGTACCTTTTCTAATTCTGCTATATCCTTTTTAAGATATGGCACATCTTGGGGGTGGTTTGATTGCAGGGGAGGAATTACTGTCAGAGGGATCATATGGGGAGGACTGTCCAGAGGAAGGATTGGATTGGAGGGTGTCATTCTATAGGTGCTGATCTTGGGCATATTGGATTGGGTGGAGGATGTGTTTGGGGTGGAATCATATTGGGGGGGGGGGTATTGGAAGGGTTATGCAGGTTGTGCTTCCAAATGATACCCCTTTTTCTTTTAGTTTGCACTGGGGTGTGCATGCCATGCCTCAGCAGGTAGTGTAGATGTATCCACATTGTCTACCAAGACATAGAACACAGGCCTGTGCGGTAAGGGTCTACACTGTGTGCTAACTGCAGGGCAGATGCTGGGGCATGTACCACAGCAGTTAAAGTATAGGGTCTGTGCTTACCAGATGTTATTTTTGCAAATAATGCGTGGTAAGTGCAAAGACTTGTAAAGGGGGTTATTCAAAGTCCTGCAAAGCATGTAAATGCTGCTCGGTGGATCTTCAGTGGCACTAACATGGTTACTGCCGCTGAATATCCACAGGTGCCGGAGCGTTCTGGGACGGCACCCATCAATAATCAAACAGCGGCGATAATGAACTGCTGCCCAGTTACCATTCCATAGTGAAAGTCAGGTGCAGTAAAGACTGGCCTAACTTTCACTGCAGAAGCTAACTGGGTAGTGGCTGAATACCGCCACTACCCGGTTAGCTTCCTGGCAATGCAGTCAACCCGAATATTCAATGCTGGGGCCCAGATATGGCCCCGGCATTGAATATCTGGGTTTAGAGTTCAGTGGCAGCAGCTACCTTCTTAGACCAGATAGCCACCATCGCTGAATATGTCCCTAGTACACTTTAGTAAACACCCCTCCCCCCCTAAAATGCACTGAGTAGAAGCCAACTTTTAAGGAATATGATTAGACATAATTAACCACTAATTCTTAGAAGAATTAAATCCCAAATTAAAAATAGGTAAATTGTTCCCATCTTAATATATAGCCTTAAAAAGACTGCTGTTTAGAGCACTGTTTTTTGCACATACTAATTGTTTGGTATGATTATTTTCGAGTTGATTGATATACTTTTTTTTAAAGATGTCTATAATTTTATACTTTTGATTGATTATATGCTTTTTAAACATCATTTGTCAAGCACGATCATGAATCATTAACATTTCTTATGTTAATTTTTTGATAAAGTAAAAACAATTACTATTCCTGCCTTTGTTTTCAACAGTAAAGATGGGTATATTCTTGAGTATCCTGTTTTCGATACAGCGATACAGACATAATCTGACACTAGAGGGCACTTTTGACGAGGGATCCAGGGAGGAATATCTGCATGAGTTCTGTGTGAGGTAAAGTATAGCTATGATGTCTGTTGGATGATTTTAGTAAAAGCCAGAAATGATCTGAGGTATTGAAGTTAGTTTATTAATTAATCTTCAGTAAAGATAGGTATATGATCAGTAATTAACTGGTTTTTAATAATCACTCAATATAATTAATGTTTTTTTTCCAGTGATAGAATAAAATTTCACACCAGTATTCACTCTGTGTGGAATCATTCTTTTCTTTGCCTAACATCTTGAGATGAGAATTTGATCATAGCTCTATGGTATATAAAAGAAAAGGTTTACTTATGATTACTATTATTATTCCTTATTTTTATATTAAAGAGAGTAATTCCATTTCATATATATTGTATATTTGCCAGTATTGGGTCCGAGTCTGTGAGACTCTAGCAGTAGCAGAGACAGGCTAAAATCAGAGCTGGGCAGCATGAATGAGGTGAGGTCACATTGTTTTGAAAGTAAAGCCACAGTTCAAAGTGTTCAAAGCGCAGTGGGGAGGCCTGGATGTCAGCTGCATTAAGGCTGCAGTAGGGAAAGGAACCTGACCGACTGAATGACTGCTAAAGGGGTGTTATATATAGTTTTCCAAATTCAAAATCTACACCCAAAACCGAAAAGTTCCAGGACTGCCACTGGAGCCGTTCAACCTTATGAAAAGCTTTTCCTGAGTCTAGTGTCACGAAACCAATGTCCTCATTCAAATTTTGAAAATGATAAATGATGTTCATCGATCTCTAAACTTTATGTTCCCTTATTTAATTTTAATGAATCCAGTCTGATCCAAGTGGATAATTTTAGACATATGGGAGCCTATTGTCAATAGGATGTAAGGTGCAGAATGTCTAAACAAGATGTTTCAATTTATGCCGATATTCAATGGCACAAAGCCCGGGTGTGCCGAAAAGTTGGCACCTAATTTAAATGTTCAGGCATTCCAGGATAGGACTGGCTTTGTGACACCTAAGCCAAACACATAGTTAAAGGGGATCGTTGTAGAAGATCTATTTGTGAATTTGGCATGATGCAAGTACTATATCGAGCATTAGCAGTAAATTTGAGAAACAGAGATCATACTCCACATACCTTGACAGTCATGAACCTCACTTCCTACATGGAGGGGAGAAGACTGGCTTAAGCAATTGAATCTTCATGAACAAACTTGGATTTTCCACCTGGATTCTATTGAACCATATGGACTTAGAGTATTGACTGGTGCTCATTACTCTAATGGGTCTATCCAGTCATGTGCTGCCTTTTTGCCTTGTATAAATACTGAAGTTTGTCTTTGGTTTGTGGGAGCAAACAGCCAGCTGGAGTTTTGCTCTGGGACTCTGTTTTGGAGCTTGCCCCTGATGCAGATAAGTGTTATTTTACCTTATCAAAACACCATATTGTGTCGGATGTTTTTGAAGTTTGATATATTTTTGATTATAGTGTAGAGTTTTGTTTCACACATTTTTTCACATGGGAATATTGAGTACACATATAAAATTATATGACTAAATGGACCTATGATGATCTTGTGAGCAAATCTAGTGGTAGCCTTAATGCTGTTATACCATAGGGCTGGTCGGCTTGATGTAAGCTCTTGTTATTTGAAGCCCTATTAAGTCTTATATAGTTTTCTTCAGATCTGGTGTATTTTTGTTGTTTGTCTTTTTTATTTAGCCGTTGCCGCAGGGCCGGGTCCCGAGGCCGGCATTGTAACCGGGTCCCCAGGGCCCGAACCCTCGGCACGTGGCATGGGTTGAGCCTGTGGGGGGGTGGTGAGTTCAAAGGGAGCAAGGGCGGGCTGCGCTCCGCAGCTCGTGGCGCTGTCGGGCGCGTGATTGGCTAAGAGGATGGAGGAGGCGGGGCGGCAGGGCGCATGGGGGGAGCACTTGTATTCATTCTCCCTCTCTCGTCCTGCTCGCCCCGGAGAAAGGTGTGTGGCGTATTGTTTGTTTTTGGGCCTGTGGCGCGGTGTAGAGGTTTGGGCGTGGGGGGGGGGGTGTTTGGCTGTTTGCGGTACTGGTTAAGGGCGGCGCACGGGGGGCCATTGTGCCAGCTGGCCTTTTGTCGGGGGAGCAGGGTTTAGGGGGTGCAACGCGGGCGTGTGTTTCTTGGGCCAGTCGCACGTGCGGCGGCCTACCGCCGTTTCCCTCACATTGTGTGCTGCTGGGGGGGAGGCTTTCACTATAGGGCAGCATTTCTTAGGGTGTTTAGCAGCGGGTGAGGGTTCTCCCTGGTCCAAATTAAAAAGAAATAATAATAATAAAATAAAAATATAACGACAAGAGGAATCCTTCTAGGTATTCTCAAAGGGGCCTTCCGCGCTCCCTTCAGCTTTTGTTCGGGGCCGGCGCGTGGGTGTGTGTGTGGGATATTCCTTCTAGTAGCGCAGTTCCAGTGTACTATGGGCAGGGGCGCTACGCCTCGTCGGACGGGCAGGCAAGGAGCTGGGAAACGGATTGGGGCGGTAGGGGCGGCCAGGGGTCGGGGCTTGTCGTCCAGTAGGGGGAGGGCTCCTGGCGGGGGGGCTAGGCCAGGCGGCGAGCTCGGTGCGGCAAGCACAGAGCGCGGTAGGGGGAAGGAGAAACGGGCGAGGGGCCAGGTTGCTTTGCCGCAGGTCCCGCAGACCAGGGTGCCTCAGGTGGCTGCAGAGGGCTCAGGGTTAGCAGGGTTGGGGCCGTTGTCCCCAGTAGCGGGTGGCAGTGCAGGGTGCGACGCAGGAGGGGGAGTGGGCGCCGCCGGTGCAGAGGTTGCGCGGGCCGTCAGGCTGGCAGCGCTTGATGTATCCTGTGGATCTCCTAGGGGGGCTACTTCCTCGGCGGTGCCCGGGCAGTTAGCGTACCCGGGGTGCTTTGGGTCGTGGGGCCTGTGGGCATTTGGTATGGGGCAGAGTGCGGGTATGGGACCTTGGGGGGGGGGTGGGTGGGGTGACTGGTTTGGTGCTGGGCGTGGTGGGCCAGGCTGTTTCGGGGCTCGGGGCCCTGTGGCTTAGGATGCTGGTGGTCTCGGCTCTTCCACTTGGGGCTGGGGTGGGGGGCCGGTTCCTACTCTTAGTGCGTCTGGGCCTGTGGCTGCTGGTCTTTCTTCTCCTCTTCCCCTGCAGATACACCCGATGTCGCTGGCCCGGGCGAACATGGTGGACACAGCTCCAGGTTCGGGACAGGCAGGTGTCTCAGAGGAGATGATCGACGCGGCAGCAGCGGCTCAGCCTCTGGATGCTTCCGTGGCTTCTTCCTCTGCTGCTGGTGAGTATGTGGGAGGGGCGAGTGGGGCGCAGGCCCCTGGCGCTGAGAGTGGCGTGGCTAAGAAGGTGAGAGCGAAGCGCAGGCGTGGGAGCCATTGTCGTCGTGCATCTTCGTCCTCCTCATCGTCGTCCTCTTTGTTTTCTTTGAGCAATTCGGGGACAGCAGGGGGTGGGAAGGGTGACGGCGGAGGGTCCGCGGTGGTGCATTGTTCCAAAGTGCGTGCCGCGGAAGCTGCGCCATCGGATTAAGCGGCGCAAGTATATTGATATTTTCCGCCTGTTGGATGGCAGGAAGCGTTCTGGCGAAAGCCGTAAAAAGCACAAGGAAGACGAGAAATCGGGCAGGGTGCAGAGGGTGTCTCGCAATACCCTGAACTGGACTCGCGCTTTTTTGCGTTTGGCTAGTGTTTGGGGTCATTATTTCCCGGAGCAGTCCGGAGCGCTGCTGGCTTATGCAGATACTATTCTAGCAGCGTCCCAGGCTCACGAGGGGTGGGCGTGGTTAAATTACGATGAGGAGTTCCGGGACATGATGGAGGAGAATGGGCAGCTCTCGTGGGGGACGAAGGACATTAATCTGTGGTTAACACAGATGTCCACTCGCAATCGGAGCAGTGGCGTGGGGGGGAGTGGCAAGTTGGGGCCGTCTCCTTCGTTGGGTGGCCTGCGGTCCTTTCGGGCCTCCGCTCCCGTCCAGTTCCAATCAAAAGTGGGTGCGGGGGGGTGGGGGGTTGACGTCTGTTGGCGTTTCAACAAGGCGTCGTGCCCATTCCCCAACTGTAAATTCCGGCACATCTGCTCCTTGTGCGGGAGCAGGCATGCAGCTATTAAGTGCAGTCGTAAAGGGGTGGCGGGCGCCCCCATGGGGGGTAAGTGAGGGGGCTTGCGGTACTTTGGCCCCCACGCCCGTCAGGGTGTCGGTTATGCAACCATGGCTGGTCAGTTATGGGCATGTGCGGCGGGGTGGGGTAGGGCAGCTGCTATTGCATGGTTTCTCAGAAGGCTTCTGGATTCCATGCCAGGGTGTCCCATCGGGGAGGGGTTCGCGTAATGCTAGTTCTGTCAAAGCCCACACCGGGGTGGTGCGGCGGAAGATAGCGGAGGAGTGCGCGTTGGGCAGGGTCGCGGGGCCTTTCAGCGAGCCTTCATTTTCGCTGTTTACCATTTCCCCTTTGGGAGTGGTGCCCAAGAAGGAGCCGGGTAAGTTTCAGCTGATCCACAACCTTTCCTGCCCCCCGGGTGATTCGGTGAATGACCGCATTCCTCGCGAACGGTGTACCGTGCGTTATGCTTCATTTGATGCAGCTGTGCTCCTGGTGTGGCAGTGTGGGGTTGGGGCGCTGCTGGCGAAGGTTGATGTTGAATCCGCTTTCCGGCTGTTGCCTGTGCACCCTTCTGCTTTCCCATTATTGGGTTTTCGCTTCGATTCGGCGTTTTATTTCGATAAGTGCATGCCTATGGGCTGTGCCATTTCCTGCACCTATTTCGAAGCCTTTAGTACTTTTCTGCATTGGGTGTTAGACCGGCAGACGTGCCTCAGCGGTATAGTCCATTATCTGGATGATTTTCTATTCGTTGGCCTGGGGGGGACCGCACGTGTGTTACCCTGCTCGATGCTTTCCTGCGCTTGGCAGAGGATTTCAGCATTCCTGTAGCGGCCGGCAAAACCGTGGGACCGGTCACCTGCCTCACTTTCCTGGGGAATGAGATTGATATGGTGGCTATGGTTGTCTGCTTGCCTGCCCAGAAGGTCGAGCGGCTCAAGGAGTTGGTGGCGTTCGTGGGATCTTCGCCCAGGACTACATTGCGGGTCATGCAGTCTTTGGTGGGGCACCTCAATTTCGCTTGCAGGGTTCTACCCATGGGGCGTCCGTTCTCGCGGCGGTTATCGTTGGCCATGGCTGGGGTGCGGCTCCCGCATCATCGGATTCGCGTGTCAGTGGGCATGAGGGAGGATCTGCGGGTGTGGGACGTGTTTCTAGCAACTTTCAATGGGTGCTCGGTGTTGCAGTTACTGGAGATCTCGAACCTAGATTTACATTTGTTCACCGATGCGGCAGGTAGTTCCGATTTCGGGGCGTACTGCCAAGGGGCCTGGTGCGCGGAGCCTTGGCTGGTGGATTGGGTGCAGTCTGGTTTGGTATGCAATATCGCCTTTCTGGAGCTGTTTCCTATAGTGGTTGCTTTTTGGGTGTGGCCTGATCGCATGCGGAATCGGCGTGTGGTCTTCTGGTGCGACAATGCGGCGGTGGTCGAGGTGATCAATAGACATGCGCCCGGTGTCCACGAGTGGCGGCTCTGATGAGGCTTTTTGTGCTGGCGTGCCTACGGTTGAATGTGGCTGCCAGGGCATGGCATGTGCCGGGCACTCAGAATTCCATTGCTGATGCTCTGTCCCGTTTCCAGTGGGAGCAGTTCCGGCGCCTGGCGCCAGAGGCGGAGGAGTTGGCGTTGCCGGTCCCGGAGCATCTTTGGAGTGTTGGGACCCCGAGCTAATGGCTTTGCTGGCTGCATCGGTGGCGCGTGGTACCTGGGCATGTTATCGGCGTGGCTATGCCCAGGTGAGTTTGTTCTTGGGCGATAGGGGTTGGTCTGGGGGTCAGGTGCCGGAAGGGCTTGTGGGACAATTTGTATTGTGGGCTAAGAGCGCGGGCTGGGCATGGTCCGCGGTCGTCTCTGCGCTGGCGGGGTTTTCCTTCTTTTCTGGTTAAGCATTTGTTGGCGGGTTTGGCGCGAGTGCAGCTCCGACCTCGGGATTGGCGGCTACCTGTTTCCCACGACTTATTATTGCAGATTTGCGAGTCGTTACTGCGCATCACGGCCTCGGATTTTGAGTTCATTCTTTTCCGTGCGTTGCTTGCGACCGCGTTCTTTGGGGCTTTTCGGGTTTGCGAGCTCGTTCCAAGGTCTGCGAGGCGGGGTGCTTTTGGCGGGCTGGAATTTGAGCACGTGATGGTGGAGGCGTCCTTGGTGCGTATCTATGTCTCACGCTCCAAAACTGACCAGGCTGGAAAAGGGGGCTGGGTAGTCCTCAAGGCTATCTCCCCTTTGCAGTCTTGCCCGGTGCATGCTCTTCGGCATTACTTGCGGCTTCGGCCGGCGGCACGGGGATATTTTTTCATTCATGCTGATGGCAGGCCGGCAACGCAGTTTCAGTTTACGGCGGTGCTGCGCAGGGTTTTGCGGTTTCTGGGCTATGATGATAAGAGCTATGCTTCTCATTCTTTCTGGATTGGGGCGGCCACGAGTGCGGCTGCTGCGGGCCTAGAACCCCAGGTCATTCAGCGAATTGGTCTGTGGCGTTCTGGGGCTTACGCGGGCTACGTTCGCCCGTAAGCGTACCTGCCCAGCTTCTGGATTGGGAGCACACCCTGGGTGCGTTACTTATGTGGGGCGTGGGTGGGGGGGTTTCCTAATGTTTTCTTTCCTGTTGCAGAGTTAGCTGCTGGTGGCACTGCGGCTTCTCCTTTTCAGATGGTGTGCGCTTGGGAGACTGGTGGATTGTCAGACACTCCTTCGTCTACTGGGCAGAGCGTCAGGCTGCAGTGCGGCCGTTGGGCACCCATCTCGGTCTCGAGTCTGCAGGAGTCCAGCTGCACTGGATGGGGCACCGCGGCATGCGCTGGTGGCAGTTGGTGGCCTGCATTCAGGCGAAGATGGTACAGCGACGGCGCCCTGCGGGATTGTTGCTACACCTGGGCGGCAATGATTTGGCGAGCTGGTCATGTCGTCAGATCATCAGAGCTGTGCAACGGGACATTGAACTGGTGCGGGAGCTTCTCCCGGGAGTGGCCATTATATGGTCGGACATTATTCCTCGTCCCGCGTGCTGGTCTCAGCGACGCTGGTCACGAGGTCTCACCAAGATCAACAGGCAGATTGGGTGTTGGGTTCAGCAGTCAGGGGGCCTTCAGGTGTTGCATCCGTGGGCGGATGTCCAGTGCACCGGCCTGTATCGTTTGGATGGAGTTCACCTCGCCCCGGTTGGGCAGGACCTCCTTCTGAATGATTGGCAGGAAGCTCTGGAGGGTTGGTGCTGGTCGCAGCTTTCTTTGGGGGGGGGGGGCGGCACAAGGTTAGGGTTTTCCTTGTGCTGGTGGCGGGGTAGTGAGCTGGCGCTCGTCGACCCGGTGGGGCATTTGAGGCTGATGCCGCTTTGAGTGGGAGCGGTTCAGCTCCTTGGGTGGGAGAGACGTCCCAGCTGGGGTCTCTGCCCGGTGGAAGGCAACTGGAGCCTGCCTCTGCTAATAACATGGCAAGGCGGGCGGCGGGGGAAAGGGGGGGGTGGATGATGCACCACTTTGCTAGAAACGGCTGGTGGGGCATCATCCGGAAAAGGGGGGGGCGGGGGGGGCATGTGGCATTTTTGGTGATATTGAGTTGGCCCATGTTGGGCCGGATTTTCACTGTTGTTAATAAAGCTGCGACCAAGCAACTGTTTACCATAATCTGGTGTTGGCTTGTTTATTTGGGTTTCATGTGTGGTTGGTCAGGGGGTTGAGGGATGCAGGGTTGGGGCTTCCGGGTACCCCGGTTAATTTAGCCATTGCTGCAGGGCCGGGTCCCGAGGCCGGCATTGTAACCGGGTCCCCGGGGCCCAAACCCTCGGCACGTGGCATGGGTTGAGCCTGTGGGGGGGGGGGGTTGGTGAGTTCAAAGGGAGCAAGGGCGGGCTGCGCTCCGCAGCTCGTGGCGCTGTCGGGCGCGTGATTGGCTAAGAGGATGGAGGAGGCGGGGCGGCAGGGCGCGTGGGGGGAGCTCTTGTATTCATTCTCCCTCTCTCGTCCTGCTCGCCCCGGAGAAAGGTGTCCCTCCCTCCCTCCCTTGTTTTCTTTAAGGGGGTGGTTTTCGCAGCTGGGGGTGTGTGTTACTTGGGTTATCTGGCTTGAGCGGGGTAGCGAGCTGGCGCTCGTCGACCCGGCGAGGCATTTGAGGCTGATGCCGCTTTGAGTGGGAGCGGTTTAGCTCCTTGGGTGGGAGAGATGTCCCGGCTGGGGTCTCTGCCCGGTGGAAGGCAACTGGAGCCTGCCTCTGCTAATAACATGGCGAGGCGGGCGGCGGGGGTTTTTCAGGCACAGTGATGTTGTAGTGTTTACCTCTTCTGTGGAGAAAGGCCTGTCTTTCAATTCTCTGGAAGATACATCAAGCCATGGAATATTTAATTGGTCCAGCTACTCTTTAATCAGCCATTCTGACATACAGTAGCTAGCTGCAACGTATATAATTGACAACAGTACTGAGTAAAAGAGTCTTCAATCTATGCTTGCCAGACCTGGATGTCCCTCTGCAAGTTCACATCTTTTGCCACCCTGTGCTTTGTTCTAATATGCCTCAATTACCAGAGCTGTAGCTTATTAGATTTATTAGAGTATTCTTAGAAATGTCTCTTAGGGGTATGTTTACTAAGCTGCATTAGTGGCTGCCATGCGATATCGGAGCCATGGCCCCATGTAGGCCCCGACTCCGATATCGCACATAGTTGCTACCACTGCTTAGTAAACATACCCTTTAGTTTCTAAAAAAACAAGCCACCCAAAATATCTCAAGTTTATTCAGCTCACCCTTAATGTGTATTAGTTCTAATGTGTATGTGAAAAATTGTACGCATGACTTCCAAACAAGGGAGTATATTCTAGGCTCTTCTATTCACTAATTAAATTATCTCCTCCCCACCACAAACCCCCACACACAGATAAAACTCTGCATTCAGATTTTCAGTTCTGTGAAGAACTTCTTAAGGTGAAAGTGGATCTCTTCTGATGGAAGATAAATATTAGCAAATGTCACCATAGTATGACTAAAAATATCTACTAAATTAATAAATTTTCCCTCAATGTCCTCTACCACTTTCTGTGGGGGGGGGGGGGGGGAGAGGGGATAGAAAGAACAATTCTTTGAAAATAAAATAGCCACTCTCCTTTTTGTTTTTAGAAGATAAGAACATAAGACATTCCACACTGGGTCAGATCAAGATCCATCAAGCCCAGTATTCTGTTTCCTACAGCTGCCAGTCAGGTCACAAGTACTGTCAGGTTCCCAAAAAGGTACACAGATTCCACCTTGCTTATCCCAGGATAAGCAGTAGATTTTCCTGGTCCTCTTTAATAATGGTTTATATACTTTTCCTCCAGGAACTTGTCCAAACCTTGTTTAAACCCAGCTACACTAACAGCCCTTATTATATCTTCCGCTAATGAATTCCAGAGTTTGATTATGTGTTGAGTGAAAAATTTTATCCTATTAGTCTTAAATGGGCTATGTTGTAGCTTGTCATATTCCCTAGACTTTCTACTTTTTGAAGGAGTAAACAATTGATCTATGTTTACCTGTTCCACTCCATTCTTTATTTTATAGATCCCCTCAGCCGTCTTTTTTCAGGTTGAAGAGCCTTGATCTTTTATGCCTTTCCTCATAGGGATATCCTTCCATCCCCTTTATCATTTTGGTGGCTCATTTCTGTACCCATTCTGATTCTTCTATGCCTTTTTTTAAGATATGGAGACCAGAATTGCACACAATATTCAAGGCGTGGTTGCACCATGGAACCATACAGAGGCATTATAATATCCTTTGTTTTATTCTCTATTCCTTTCCTTATGATTCCTAGCATTCTATTTGCTTCCTTGGCTGCCGCTGTACACTGTGGGCAGATGGTTTTGACGTATTATCCAAAATGATGCCTAAATCTTTTGACAGGGTGGTGGTTCCTAATGTGGAACCTTGAATCATGTAACCGTAGTTTAGGTTGTTCTTCCCTAAGTGCATAACTTTGCATATTAAATTCCATCTGTCATTTGGATGCCCAGTCTTCAAATTTATCAAGATCCTCTTGCAATTTTTCACAATCCTCTTGTGTTTTAGCAACTTTGAATATTTTTGTGTCATTTGCAAATTTGATCACCTCACTCATTAGTACAATTTCCAAGTCATTTATGAATGTGTTAAAAAGCAGTGGACCCAGCACAGATCCATGGAGTGCTCCACTTTTTACCCCTTTCCGTTGAGAAAATTGGTCCTTTAACCTGACTTTCTGTTTTCTATCTTTTAACTAGTTACTGATCTATAATAGTACACTGTCTCCTATCTCATGACTTTTATTTTGCTTCATGAATGACCTTGTCAAAAGCTTTCTGAAAATCCAGATACACTATGGGGTATGTTTACTAAAGTGCGGTAATCGTGAATAACACGCGTAAAGTACGTTTAACAATCATTCGCACGTCCGAACGCGCGTTCTGACGTGCGAACGATCGTTAAACGTGCTTTACGCACGTTAACCGTAGTTAACGATCGTAAACCTCCGCAGCGCGTTAAAACAGCGCAGAAGGTGGAGAGTGGGCGGAGAGAAGGGGTCAATGGGCGGAGAGTGGGCGGGGAGAGGCTCCCCTCACACTAACGCACGGAATTCCTGAGCTCAATTCCAACGCGAATGAAAACCTGTCGTTAAAGGCATTTAAAGGGAAGAGAAACAATTTCCGTAAGCAATGTACAGATAAACCGGGGAAACCCACAAAACGTGAGCAGTGTGATACATGTGCACAGAACAAAATTTCACATAAAACGTTAAAAATGACCACAAGAAACATTTTAAAAAGCATAATTCAGCTGGGCAACAGTGATAGCAATGGGCAACAAGGAACAACACTCCCTGTAAAGCACCAAATAAAAAAGAAATGATGTGTGGAAGGGTCTACGCCCCGCAGACCCGTTCAAAGATCATCTCATTGTAATGGAGCTGTCCTGGGAGTGTTGTGTAATGTTGCCCAATGATATCATTGTTGCCCAGCTTGGTTATGGGTGTGTGCCCCTTTTATGAGGTCTTCTCTGAGGTTTATGTGCACCTTTGTCTGCATACAAGGTAAATGAGGCCACAGTAAACCTGTTGCAGAGCAGGGTTTCTGACCCGTCAGGCCGGATTAACTAACACCAGGGACTACCCAGTCTCTGTGGCCACAGTGTGGTGCAACAGACACAGCCAGTGCCTGTAAGACCAGAGGGTCACAGGTTCAAAGCCCAGCTGTGGCTCCTGCCAACCCAGTCCCCATAGTTTTACCCACCACTAAACAGTGATAGTAAAGATACTCCTTTATTGCAGAGAACATACGCATGGCCTATGTTTTACCACACCAAACACAGACACCAGAAACAGGCACATTACCTAAAGCAGAGTCCCGCAAATGCAGTCCTGGAGGGCCACACACCATTCCGGCTTCATGATGCCTCTAATAAAGATGCCTGTGCTGCATAGCTATGCACCACCCCCATGGTATGCAGATATAGCTCATGCATATTTATGAGGGACAGCATGAAAACCCGAACAGTGTTTGAAACACCAGGACTGGAGTTGGGGAACTCTGCTGTAAAGCAGCAGCCAACAGGGCCACACACCCACCCACAGGCCCCATTGGCCAATGCCTCCTGGAGAGGCAAGACATTGGGCCCTGCCTGTATCTCCCAATACTAGCAGTTGCAAACCTTAGCAATGCCACCCTACACCTGGGTATATGGTACAGAGCTATCAAACGTTTCCTATGATAACTGGCAGATATCAATTCCTACGTTAAGCACATTTTGCTCATTGAGCTCCACCATAACAATCATTCTGATGTCTGCGGTGTGTGCTGCAGGTCTGGTCTCTGACAGTGTTCACCACCCTGGGGAGTGACCCCCCAACAGCCTTGTGTACCATATCCATGCCTGTACTATGCCCATGACTGGTGTGGTGGGTATGGCTGCTGACCACCTCTATAGTAGCACAATGCTGGCATAGGTGTGGGGGTGGCTGTCTGTCTATCCAGTGCATAGGTGTCAAACCTGTCCTGGAGGGCCACAATCCTGCCAGGTTTTGGGATAGCCCTAATGAATATGCATGAGATATATATGCATTAGAGATAGCCTGCCAACCTGACTGGTTTGTGGCCCTCCAGGACTGGATTTGGAGACCCCTGCTTTACACCTCTGTCATTTAAGATGGTGAGTGGGCAAGGTACAGATGTCCTAGACATCAAAAGGGTAGCTAGAATGTGTCACATTCATCCTCGATTCTCACCACCACCAAAAAGATGTCTAGTGCCCACCCCTGACCTACACAGACAGGGTGACCTCAGTAGATCCTGCTGAGAGATCACTCTCACCCTGACTGTGCAGTGACCACAGCATGGCTAGGCACTCCCATGGTCCTATCCAGTATTTCTCTCATGTGATAAATATGGGTTTCTTTTTGGGGCCCAGTCACTGATTTATCTGCTTGCTGTGTATGCTGACATCCCAGTTCTGGGTGCAGGCATCTCCACTGGGCACTAGCAGACTGTTTGCTGTTGCTAGGTGTTGTGATGGAGTGGCTTGCAGGGTGCAGTGGCTGATGGCTTGCACCAGGGGAATATCAGATAGTGGTGGGGTGCAGCACACCATATCCAGGCCTAATGTTTGTTTGCTATTGTATTATGGCTGTGTACAGAGCTGCAGAGACTGCCCTGTGGGGTGTCTGTTCCTCAGCAGGACTAGGGTTAATGTTCCCCTCTACTGCCACCTTTGCAGGAAGGTAGAATGTGGATCTTTTGATGGGAGACCCTGTTTGCCACTCTCAGCCCTGGGAGAGGGGGGGGGGCTACACCTGACTGAAACAGACAGAGATGTCCAAGGTGTTCCTGCAGAAGTTACTTATTTCACACAGTAACACTGCTTTGGACCTGCGCCATGGCCTCTTTCAGCCATGGACGGTGCTGTGGACCTAGTGCTGGGCGCCTCACTGCACCCTCAGGGTGAGCACAGTACCCGCACAATGTGACGGTGTGTAGCTACTCTATGCCAGTACAACACACGGTCAGTACCCCCTATCAGGCCGAGGTGATGTGGGGGTGCACATGGTCAGTTCCCCCTACCAGGCCGAGGTGCTGTGGGGGTGCATTCCCCATGGTGTGTATCTGTGGACAGCTGATTTGCATGTGCAGTGCATCCTGGGTGTGACTGGTGCAATCCAACCCTGTGAAACTCCAGCACCTGCTCACAGGCTCTGATAAACCATAGGCCATCACACGTACATCTGTTAGCATAATGCATAGGTGCAAGACACCCTACAGAGTCTGTAATATAAGATGCCCACACTGGTAAAAACACACGTACCCACGCACGTAAAAACACTCGTACCCACGCACGATTGTATGCACGCAGCTACGCACGGGGCTACGCACGTACCAACGCACGCACCAACGTACGTGGCTAGGCACACTCCGAGGGTGTGTTTCTGACACCAATACTCAACGTAATGAAAAACATGCCTCCTCATTCCCTCTGTAATGTACAGGGTGATGCCTGGGACAGCCTTCTGCGTTAGGCACACTGGGGACTCGAACCCATGCTGCCTGTAACAGCGGTCAGTACCGTAACCATTGTGCTACAGCTCTGTTTCAGTGCTTTGTGTCTGTACGTCTTCTTCCGATTAACGCGCAGTAACGCGCCACCGCGCCCGGTAACGCTCGTTAATTTTTTGATCGCGCGTTAGTGGTGATGATGTACCGCCCATGTCCTTATTTGGGGTTTCTGTCACTACCGCGGCTCCTAACGTGAATTTTACTAACGCAGTTTAGTAAACATACCCCTATGAGTCCATTTGGACCCAATTCTGAAACGTGGGAGCACAATGTTCCCATGGCTGTCAGTATTGGGCCTAAGGATGGCCCAGCATGCCTTTCCCGCACCCACGAGGACATCCTCCCCGCAGCCCCAAATCCCCGAGTCCTCACGCCTGACCCCGACAGGAGCTGCTGGAGCCCAGATCAGGTGGTGAGGACTCACTCTCCATGTTATGGTACACATGGGGCTTCTGGGCTCCGGGGAGGCTGCTGTCGTTTAGGGAGGGGGCATCCCACCGGCAATCCCCGGACATACAGGGCCTTCCTGGAATTGGTCTTGTACTTCTGGGGGTGGGGGGGTTGACCCCACCCATGCTACACCTGCTCTCCGCCCATTCTCTGCCCCCGTCATGCCTCCATCCTCTGCAGCATGCATAGTAGCTCTGTGCGTGTAGTGGGGTATGAAGGAGGAATACCAGCAAGGCAGATAGTGGGGTAACATATCCTGGTGGGACATGCTACCCCACTATCTGCCTTATGGAACAGCTCATTATAGCTACTTGTTTATTCATACCTTAAAAAATTATAACAGATTAGTAAGACAAGACTTTCCTTGGCAAAGTCTATATTTGCTTTGTCATATTAAACCATGACTATCTACATGTTCAGTAATTTTATTATTTATAATGGTTTCTACGATTTTGCCTGGTGCTGATATCAGGCTCACTGATCTGTAGTTTCCCGGATCACCTCTGGGACCCTTTTTAAAAATTGGCGTTATCTTGGCCATTCTCCAACCTTCAGGTACTACAGATGATTTTAATGATAGTTCAAAGATTACTAAATAGGTCTGAAATCTCATATTTCAGTTCTTTCAATACCCTTGGATGTATACCATCTGGTCCAGGTGATTTGCTACTCTTCAGTTTATTAAAATAGTTGTAATACATCTTCCCAGTTTATAGATATTTCTTTCAATTCTTCCAAAAAATACCCTTAAATACCATTTCAGGTATGGATAACTTCCCTACACCTTCTTCAGTAAAGACCAAAGCAAAGAATTCATTCTGTCACTCGGATATGGCCTTGTCCTCCCTTAGTGCCTCTTTTACCCCTCTATTATCTAATGGTCCAACTGACTCTCATAGATTTTTTTGCTATGAATATACTTGAAAAGTTTTTATTATGTGTTTTTGATTCCATGGCAAGCTTCTTTTCAAATTCTCTCTTTGTCTGCCGTATCAATGCCTTGCATTCAACTTGTGAGTGCTTATGTTGTTTCTGTTTTTTGTGATTTTGCTCCTTTTTCCATTTACTGAAAGATGCTTTTTTGGCTGCAACAGCATCTCTGATCTCACCTTTAAGCCATGCTGGCAATCATTTGGACTTTCTTCTACTTTTCTTAAAGCCATTGCAGATGCTCCTTTAGGTTTTTCTTAACTATGTTTCTCATTTTATCAGTCTCCCTTTTGAAAGTTAAAAGCTAATGCTTTAAATTTTCTTGCTGTCTTGCCTTCATTTATTAAATCAAATGTGATCATGTTATGATCACTATTGCCAAGTGGCCCCAACACTGCTGTCTCTTGCACCAAACCCTATGTTCCCCTAAGGACTAGGTCTAAAATGGCTTCCTTTCTTGTCGGTTCATGAACCATCTGCTCCAAGAAACAGTCATTTATTTCATTTAGAAACGTTTTCTCCTAAGTTTGTCTTGCTGGGAACATTGACCAGTTGATACTGGGGTAACTGAAATCACCCATTACTGTGTTGTAACTTTAATTAGTTTTCTTGATTTCTTTTAGCGTTTCATCATCCATCTGTTCATTTTGGCTAGGTGGACAGTGGTAAACAGTGCATTGCCTTTTTTCTTTTTACATGGAATTTCTATCCACAGAGATTCCGCAGTGTATTTCGTTTTTTTGCAAAATTTTTATACTGTTTGACTCAATGCGCTCTCTAACATAGAGTTCAACCCTTTGACCAATTTGATCTATCCTATCATTGCGATATATTTTGTACCCAGGTATCACAGTGTCTCATTGGTTACCCTCCTTCCACCCAGTCTCTGGTACATATAAATAACCTGGGCAGTGCCACCTCTTTTTATTTTTTCATGCTCTTTAGAGGTAAAAATAGGTTTCTTGCAGAAAGGATATACAAGACCTTTGCTTTTTCAGAGACTCCAGAACCCTCTTCCTTTTAAATGGACTGTATAACCCATGCACATTACAAGATACTAATTTACAAAGCATTCAAATATGAAGCAAATAAAGCACTCCATCAGCAGTAAAAAAAAAAAAAACTTTGTCCAAAAAATGTGTGTGTCTCTTGTACCATTGACACATCCTATCTCCCCCCACCCCATTAGAATTCAGCAAAAAAAAAAAAAAAAAAAAAAAAGAGCATCATTGGTGACATACGGTACTCTAGTCAAGTAATCTGGTAAGTGTCCATTTCAGAGTCGGAATTTGAAGCCTAGAGTTCCTGAGAGCATCGATGAGGTTTGGAAACTTTACGTCTTTTAGGCAGGTTTAGCTTTCAAGTCTAACCCTATAGATTTCTTATGGAGTGCATCAGAAGAGTTGTTATCCTTAAGTCCTCTCTACCCAGTCTAGATATTCTTCCAGTTCTGATATGTTGTATCTCTTTCTTTCTCAGGCACTGGATTAAGAGCTTGAAGTTTCTCTGCTGTAGAAGAATATATTGTTACAAGTCTGCAAAAATGTGCATGATAGCTCTTCTATATCATAGAGCCTCTTTATTGAAAATTGAGGTGATCAATAACAGGATGAGTTTTTAAATTCTGTGAGTCTGGACAGTGAGAAGTCTGGTGTGCATGATTTATACTCATTTTCCCTGTTTATAATCCAGAACACATTGATATAAAACATCTTTAACTATTTGGAGTATGTCCTCTGCTTGATCGGATTCAGCAATGCCAAGAATTTGGAGGTTACAGCACTTTTGACGATTCTCCATATTATCCTGTTTTTCTCTAGTTTCCTTACACTGAGTTTTGAGCTTCGATTGGAAACAGGCTGTGGCAACTGTTTGTTCACCTATGTTAATCTCAGTTTGGGTCACTCTTTCATCAAGTGATTTGATCTCTGTTCGCTGGCTGCCTTACTAATGTCCACTCTCAGTAGCTTAATCTGATTGACGAGTTCCATAAAATCACATTTAATAACTGGGGAATCACTCAGAGGCAGTGCCTCCTCAGAGGTATTGGAATTCATTCTGCCCTCCTTAATAACTATTTGACCTAGATTCCATATGATTCCTTTATGTCAAAATACCAAGAGTATAGTAGCAATGCAAAGCTCCAATTTTTTTGCACACACACTCTTCCACGCTGCAAATGATCTGTATTCAGTAAAAGTATCAGTTTCACTGATGACTGGTACCTCTGGTAAGCGTTGACACATTGTGATACCAAACTATCCCAGTTAGAGAAGGAATCATGTTAAGGTCTTTCTCACCAACGACGGATACTACCTAAAGGCGTCTCCGTATTGTGACACAGAGAGTAGTGCAGCCAGTGAGAGAGAGACAGTGGTAACATAGAGTTCCCAAATTCCAGTCTACTAATTACTTTTTCCTTATCAACTGCCACAAAAATGTTCAGCATATGCTACTTGCCAAATAAAGAAGGTATCTGAGGTCTCCAGAGGCACATGTTTTTCTGTTTAAATCAGCAGAAGATTTTCTTGAGCGATTGTTATCGCTTCTCCTCCTGTGTACAATTCTACTACAATATCAGATCAGCTCACAGCTGGGTCACTCACTGGCCCTAACCGTCTTCATAACCAGAACTAAATCAAATTAACAGGCTGATACAGAAAGACAGTGCTGAAGTTGCACTCTATCAACTTTTTACACCTATTTGCAGTGCATGGATAGGGCGCGACTTCAGCGCCGTAATGCAGAAAGGGGCTTATATTCAAATGAGCTATGCTTTAAACTATGCGCAAAATGGCAGCATTAAACTTGGATGGCAAGCCAAACACATGCGCAGAAAAGTCAGAGCTAGTTTGGAATGCTCTCCCAGAGAAACAGGGACATGTGGATAATTTGCATATGAGCCCCGACAGTATTTTGATGACAATGGGGACTTTCTCCAATGCCTTGATCCAGTCATAGGGGAAAGCCTCTGAGGCCATCAAAATACTGTCAGGGGCTGGTGCCCCCAACAGAAAGTGAACCCCTGGTGGCCCAACAGCCCCAACCCCCCCAGCCCTCCCAACTAAAAATAAAGCTGGTGGCCCTGTGGCCCTGAACCCCCCCCCCCCCCCACACTCCTTGTCCAATCAAGAATAACCAGATTAACATCTGCTAAGTTAACACGCATTAAGTGCTGCCACTGCCCATTCATTTATATTGGGCATTGCAGCATTTAACACGTGTTAACATTTAGCAAACATGTCCCTTAGTTTAACACATGTCATCACATACTTTATAAAATAGGAGCGAAAGTGGTAAGATGCATGGCAAATCTAGGTACGACCACTTACACCAACCTTTATCTTGATGTAAACGCCCTTGCCTAGATTTGTTATATTTTATAACTTATGTGTGTAAATGTAGGGAGCACCTGTGATTTGCCCCTGTGTTCACCTGCTCTGAAACTATGCACCATTACCCAGAATAGTACTTGTCTAAACTATGTGCATGTGTAAGTGCCCATCTCCATGCATACATAATTGAAAATAGGTGATTTACACATGTTGGTGGTACATAACTTTACACAGCTGATAACCGAGGTATCCGGATGCCCGACCCGGGCCACAGCCCCCCCCCCTCCACCCGCAGAACCACACCACCCCCGACAGAGCACACAGACTTCAGGTATTGGTGCAAACTATGCTTGGTCGCAGCTTTTATTATTATTAACGGTAAAACACCGGCCCAACATGGGCCCACTCAATAATCAGAACAATACAGAATACCTCACACCCCCCCCCACCCGTCCTCCGGATGGTGTCCCCCCCACCAGCCATATTAGCAAAGCGGGGGCACCATCCAACCCCCCCCACCCCCCCCCGCATACCCCTTGGCGCCCGCCTCGCCGTATTAGCAAAGGCTGGCTGAAGGGGTTGCCTATATCCGGGTTGAGACCCCAGCCGGGACGTCTCCCCCCAACCTGAAGAGCCGAGCCGCTCACCTGGGAAGCGGCATAAAGCTGAAATGAGCCACCGGGTCGACGAGCACCAGCTCGCCACCCCGCGCACCTTCCCGCCCCCCGCCGCCCCACCCCCAGCTGCAACAGACACACGCCCCCCCCCCAACCCTGCTAAAGGAAGGGAGGGAGGGCGGGAACCTTCTCGCAGGCACGAGCAAGGAGGAAGAGGGAGATCGCCAGCCGGCGATCCCTCCTTGCTCGCACAGGCCACGCCCCCACGACCGCCTATGCGGACCAATCCGCAGACGCCACGGGGAGGACGTGAGGGGCCCGCAGGCACGCAAGCCTGCCCGTGCCCCCCCCTCCCCACCCCCGGCCCACCGCTGCGAAGAGGGCTGCCATGTGGTCGGGCCCCGGGAACCCGGTTACCCGGCCAGCCGCGGGACCGGGGCCCGTCGGCTCAGCCATCATAACCGAGGTATCCGGATGCCCGACCCGGGCCACAGCCCCCCCCCTCCACCCGCAGAACCACACCACCCCCGACAGAGCACACAGACTTCAGGTATTGGTGCAAACTATGCTTGGTCGCAGCTTTTATTATTATTAACGGTAAAACACCGGCCCAACATGGGCCCACTCAATAATCAGAACAATACAGAATACCTCACACCCCCCCCCACCCGTCCTCCGGATGGTGTCTCCCCCACCAGCCATATTAGCAAAGCGGGGGCACCATCCAACCCACCCCCCCCCCGCATACCCCTTGGCGCCCGCCTCGCCGTATTAGCAAAGGCTGGCTGAAGGGGTTGCCTATATCCGGGTTGAGACCCCAGCCGGGACGTCTCCCCCCAACCTGAAGAGCCGAGCCGCTCACCTGGGAAGCGGCATAAAGCTGAAATGAGCCACCGGGTCGACGAGCACCAGCTCGCCACCCCGCCACCGGCGCTAGGTAGCTCGCTATCCTAGCGCCGCCCCCCCCACCGAAAGCTGCGACCAGCACCAATACTCCAAGGCCTCCTGCCAGTCGTTCAAAAGTAAATCCTGCCCCACCGGGGAAAGGTGGACCCCATCAAGACGGTACAGGCCCGCACAAGCGAGGTCCGCCCAAGGGTGACGAACCTGGAACCCACCCGTCAGCTCTACCCAGCGCCCAATCTGACGATTGATTTTGCACAGACCCCTCGACCAGCGCCGCTGGGTCCGGCAGGCCGGGCGGGGTATAATGTCCGACCAGATTATGGCCACTCCGGGGAGGACCACACGCAACTGGGCAATGTCACTCTGAACCGTCATGATGAGGTGCCAGCAGGGCCAACAGGCGACGTCATTGCCCCCCAGGTGGAGCAGCAGCCCGACCGGCCGCCGCCGCCGACTCATCTCCGTGCGAACGCAGTCCAGGAGCTGTCCCCAATGCATGCCGCGGCGACCCAGCCAGGACAGACGCACTCCATGCGCGGCGAGGCCAAGGTGGGTACCCAACGGCCGAACCGCCGCTCGACGCTCAGCCCAGTAAACAAAGGAGTGCCCGATGATCCACCATTCACCCACCGACACACCATCTGAAAGCAGAAAAGAGCGGACTACCACCAGCCCGCCACTCTGGAAAAGGAAGACAAAAGGTTAGTACCCCCCCGACCCCCCCCTTTACTTCCCACAGCACGACTCAAACGAGCCACCGACCAAGGGCATCAGCACGAGGGCGCTCAGTTAGGGGCAGATGGGCGAACGTACCCCGCGTAGGCCCCCGAACGCCATCGGCCGATGCGCTGAATCACCCGTGAGTCCAAACCTGCAGCCGCCGCACTAGTAGCCGCTCCTATCCGGAACGAGTGTGAAGCATAACTACGCTCGGGGTAACCCAAAGTACGCAGAACAAGGCGTAACACAGCCGTGAACTGGAACTGGGTCACCGGACGGCCATCCGCATGGACGAAGAACTGGCCACCAGCCTCCGGACACTGGCTCACGTATGCGCGCAAAGCACGAACGGGACAAGACAAGAGGGGGGAAATGGCACATAGGAGGACCCAACCCCCTAGTCCGGACTGATCCGTCTTGGACCGCGAAAGGAAGATCCGGACACACGCTGGATCGACCCGGACGTGCCCCGCGTCAAGCCCCCCAAAAGCCCCCCGCCTCGCCGACCAAGGAACCAGCTCGGACACCCGAAAGGCGCCGAAAAAGGCCGTCGTAAACAGCGCCTGAAACAACACTGCTTCGAAGCTCGAGGACGCCACCCGGGGCAACAGCGCACAGATCCGCACCAAAAGCTCGTGAGATACCGGCAACCGCCAATCCCGCGACTGTGGCGTCCCATGGGCCCAACCGGCGAGGAGCCGCCCAACTAAAAAGGAGACCCGGGGGTTCCCCCACCCCGCAGCCTTGCAAAAGAAAGAAAAACCCGCCAACGCACCAGTGACCGCCGACCGAGCCCACGCCTCCTTTCTCGCCCATAACACGAAACGGCCAACTAGACCATCCGAAACCGCCCCCCCAGACCAGCCGTGCGTTCCCAGAAAATCACTCACCTGAGAGTAGCCCCGGCGATAAGACACCCAGGTACTGCGCGCCACCGACGCCGCAAGCAGAGCCATTAGGTCAGGGTCCCAATCGTCCAGAGATGCTCCGGAACCCAAGAGGGCCACTCGTCCGCCCCTGGAGCCAACCGCCGAAACTGCACCCACTGAAAACGGGATAAAGCGTCAGCAATGGCATTCTGAGAGCCCGGCACATGCCGGGCCCGGGCGGTGACATTTAGGCGCAAGCAGGCTAGCACAAAGACCCTCATCAAAGACGCCACCCTGGGGCACCGAGGAGCATGTCGATTAATGACCTCGACGACCGCAGCATTATCACACCAGAAGACCACCCATCGATCCCGCAAATGGTCCGGCCATACCCAGAGGGCCACAACGATGGGGAAGAGCTCCAGGAAAGCAATATTCCGGACCAACCCGGAGCTCACCCAAGCCGCGGGCCAAGGCTCAGCACACCAGGAACCATGACAAAAGGCCCCAAAACCAGAACCGCCCGCCGCGTCAGTGAACAACTGAAGGTCAAGATTGGAGAGCTCCGGCAACTGAAGGACGGAGCACCCATCAAAGCCAGCCAGAAAAGCGTCCCATACCCGCAGATCCTCCCGCATCCCCGCGGAGACCCGGATCCGATGGTGAGGCAGCCGCAGACCAGCCATAGCCAAGGATAAACGCCTCGTGAAGGGGCGCCCCATGGGAAGGACTCGGCAAGCGAAGTTGAGATGACCAACCAGCGACTGCAGGACGCGGAGGGAGGCCTTCGAGGCAGAGCCGACGGCGGCCACCAACTCCCGAAGGCGCCGAACCTTCGGCGGCGGCAAACGAACTACCATGGCAGCCGTGTCAATCTCAATGCCAAGGAAGGTGAGGGAAGTGCCCGGGTCGACCGTTTTATCCCCAGCGATGGGGACGCCGAAGGCGGCAGCTACACGTTGAAAGGTGCTCAAGAGGGCGGAACAGGTGGGGGTCCGCTCAGGCCCGACAAAAAGAAAATCATCGAGGTAGTGGACAATACTCGAGGCTCCCGACTGCCGTTCAACCACCCAATGCAAGAAGGTACTGAAAGCCTCGAAATACGCACAAGAAATAGCACAGCCCATGGGCATGCACATGTCGAAGTAGTACCGCGCCTCGAAGCAAAACCCGAGCAAAGGGAAGGCCGAGTGATGCACCGGCAACAGACGGAAAGCCGATTCAATGTCCACCTTGGCCAGGAGGGCACCGTGCCCACACTGCCGTACCAGGGCGACGGCAGCATCGAAAGAGGAGTAGCGCACGGTGCAGAGCTCGCGGGGGATAAGGTCATTTACCGAAGTGCCCGGCGGGCAAGAAAGATTGTGTATCAATCGAAACTTGCCCGGCTCCTTTTTGGGAACCACCCCCAACGGCGAGACCGTGAACGGGGAAAAGGGGGGTTCCAGGAACGGACCCGCGATACGGCCAAGCGCACACTCTTCCGAGAGCTTTTGCCGCACAATCTCCCGGTGCTGCCGAACGGAGGCGGCATTGCGGGCTCCACCGTGCCCGGACGCCCCCAGAACGGGGATGCGGAAACCCCAGGAAAACCCCCCCAAGAAGCAAACCGGCCGCCCTGCCCCGACGGGATCGCCCGTATAAGAGGAGCCACGGACGCATAGCCTTGACCCGTACCGGGGTCCGGGCCGAGACCGCCGCAGCCTCTCTTACCCCCCGCAGGGGCCCCCGCGGGACCCTTGCGGGTGCACTTAGCAGCCGGGTGCGCACCCCCACACAAGGAGCAAGCGTGTTTGAACTTGCAGTCGGGAAAGGGGCAGGACGCCTTGTTGAAGCGCCAGCAAACGTCCCCCCCGATGGCGCCCCCCCTTTGCTGCGGCAAAACGGGGGCGGGGACACGAAAGGAGCGCCCACCAGCCCCCAACGGGGATGGCCCAGCCTTGGCGACCGTCGGGCCAGACCCCCCAACCCGACCCCTTACAGACATCTGAGTCAGCCACAGATTGATATCCTTCGTTCCCCACTGCAACTGACAGTTCTCTTCCATTTGATCACGAAACTCCTCGTCATAATTCAACCAGGCCCACCCCTCATGGGCCTGGGACGCCGCCAATATATTGTCAGCATGGGCCAGCAAGGCCCCGTACTGCTCCGGGAAGTAGTGCCCCCACACACTCGCCAAACGCAGGAAAGCGCGGGTCCAGTTGAGGGTGTTGCGAGAAACCTTACGCACCCTGCCCGCTTTCTCGTCTTCCTTGCGCTTCCGCCGGCTCTCCCCGGAGCGCTTCCGACCATCGAGCAAACGGAAGATGTCAATATATTTACGGCGCTTAATCCGCCGGTGCAACTTCCGCGGCACGGACTCCCACAATTCGGAACAACGTATAACGGGGGCGCCACCGGACGCCCCACCATCCGCCGCCCCCGGAACTGAGCCGCGCGAAGAAGCCGAAGAGGACGACGAGGAGGAAGAGGAAGAGGACGCTCGCCGGCAGCGGCGCGCCCGCTTGCGCTTCCCTTTGGCTTTGCCCACCCCAGCGGAGCCCGAAGCGGAGTCCTCCCCCCCCACCTCGGCCCCTCCAATATACTCACCAGGCGTCCCAGAAGAGGCAGCGAGAGTACCCCCGGAGGACCCACCGGGCACCGGAGGACCCAGCTCAGCCGTGGAGACCGCAGGACCCGCACCGGCCAGCCTGTCCTCAGAAGCCATGGAGATGGTCGGTGTCGAAGTCGTCGGGACCTGCGGAGGAAAGGGAGAAAAACAAGCAGCAGAGACCCCAGGGGTACCGGGAGCCACCGGCGAGCCGGCCCCCCACACACGAGCCGAAGGCCCCAACCCACCAGCCTCCCAGGTCGCCGCTCCCGCAGCCGCACCACGCCCCTCGCCAAACCAGCCCCCCCCCCAACCCCCACCCCACGGCCCTACACCCCCCCACGGGACCGCACCATAAGCCCAGGAGGCCGCAGGGGCGAAGAAGCCGTGCGGTGGAAGGGGAACCGAGGGATTGGGGGTAGGACCCCTCTCCCCAGAGGGAGAGGAGGCGAGTGGAGGGTAGCCCGCACCCACCTCCCAGGGCCGGTTGGGAATCGGGGCCCCCGATGACCCAGGCTCGCCAGCACCCGGACTATCTGTACCTTCGGGCTCTGCTAGCACAGCCGGCGAGGGAACCCCACGGGATGCCCCCCCAGGAGGGACCAACTCAACCTGGGAGGCACACTCGACCCCGATGACGGGCGCAGGACACTCGCCCGCTCCGCCACGGCCCCGAGCCCCGCCCACCCGGCTGCGCCCTCGCCCCTGCCGGACCCCCGAGAGGACCCTGGCCGTCGAGGTCGTAGAACACGGGGCCCGACCACGGCCCATAGGCCGCGCCACACCGCGCCCCCTAGTAGTGCCACGCGCCCCCTGGGCCGCCCCCCGTGACCCCTTGGCCGCCCCCCGCGATGGGACCCTTCGGGCCATGAGCAAGGGGTACCCCAGGCAACAGAAGCCCACCCCCAAAGGGCACGTGCAGCTCAGGACCCTCTAACTGCTGCAGCCGCAGCAGCCTGGAGGTGTGTGGTCTCTTTCTTTTTTTTTATTATTATTATTTTTTTTTTTGAAGCAGCAAACGGGGCCCCCCCAGAAGTGGCAGGGACAAAGGGTGACCCAGCAAGAGGGGACCCAGCACCCCGCTAAAAGAACCGGCCGCCAAGGAAGACCGGGAAGCCCCCCCTCCTCTCCCCTACCCACGTGCTAAGCGGCAGGCACACGCAAGGTGCGCCGCGAGAATTTGAAACGGCCGGCGACCGAGCCTCGGCGAACCCGGCCAAGACCAGCGCTCGGGGGCAGAGGGGAGACCAAAAAACCCGCCCCAGAAGAACAAGGCCCCGAAGCCAAGGCCCAACTCACCAGCTCTCCTCCGCGGCGCCAACCTTCTCGCAGGCACGAGCAAGGAGGAAGAGGGAGATCGCCAGCTGGCGATCCCTCCTTGCTCGCACAGGCCACGCCCCCACGACCGCCTATGCGGACCAATCCGCAGACGCCACGGGGAGGACGTGAGGGGCGCGCAGGCACGCAAGCCTGCCCGTGCCCCCCACTCCCCCCCCCGGCCCACCGCCGTGAAGAGGGCTGCCATGTGGTCGGGCCCCGGGAACCCGGTTACCCGGCCAGCCGCGGGACCGGGGCCCGTCGGCTCAGCCATCATTATAAAAGTGCCTCCTTTAAGATATATTTATATCTTTCTAGTCAGAAATACAAATTACTAATGTATTTTTAGTTCTTTGGCTTGACTGGGAATCTTTAAAATTCGATTCTCTCTTGTTAGTAAAGTGTGAGTTAAGTAGAGAGCAGGAACACAATATACTGCAGGGCTTTTCACAGTCCAACTCACATCATGGAATTAGAGTTCAATAACATGACATAAATACGTATGTCTCATCAGGAGATATGCTGATCCAATACAACAAAGGAGTAAAGATGGCAGCTGGGATCTTTGTCCTTGAATATGGGTTATATCTTTCAATTCTGCTTCTGAATTTTTGTAATCTTTACAATTTGGAAAATGATTCACCAAAATACTAAATGGATGACAATATGCTTATTCAACATGCCATAGCATCATTTTAAATAACCTAAATAGGAAAATACTCTGAGTGGCATCCACCCTTCCAGTGAGTAATTCAACTAACTGGCAAATTATTGCTAGCTCTACTCCCTCTTAACCCATAATCATTTGGGTTATACTAAATTCCTATTGGTTCTTTAAAGTCTCCACCAAGGCATGCATAATACCTACTTCACCAAAGGAGGAATGTATATAAATAGTTTATTTATTCATAGAAGGTCAAATCTTCTGAGAATCACTCTTCATATTCTTCACTATTCTACACACTTAGAGGCAAATATGTCTGCCAAGGGTGAAGGAGAGCAAACACCCCAAAAGGCACAGTATCAGCAGGATGGAAGCCCACAGCAAATTCAAGATCAGGTCTATGAGAGTAAGTTGTATTTTGTTATTAATATTATATTTCTTAGAAAGTGTTAAAATGCTGGATCAGCTGCTGGCTCAGTGGGTTAGATTATCCATTCTTGAACAAGAAGTGTTGTGGATAAGGAATTCCAACTCTTGTGCAACAGTGACATTTAGGGGCCAATTATGGCAGATTTCTAGAAGGTGCCTGTAGTTGGGTAGGAGAGATATAGAAAATGGGGGAGAATCGCAGGATATAGAATTCCAAATGATGGCTCATAGTACAGAAGGCTATCTCTGTTATGATTGCACTGGAAACTCAAATAAGCAGGATACTGCTGCTCCAAAAAATGGTGTGATTTTTGCAAACAACTCTATTTTGAAAATTTTGAAAAAATAAATCTTGGATGCCCGTTCACCCAGCTGGAGTGCTATACAGAGCCATTATAGAAACCTAAGCAAGATTCACATTGTCAGGTTATCTAGGCTTCGGTACGCAAGAGAGGAACTATTTAGGCATCCCAGAGGGAAAGACATCCCAGTCTAACTGAAATAGGGACAACTACTTAGCTGACTCAAGCAGCATGGCAACCAGCTATGGAAAAAGCTTGGACTAGGGTACATGGCTAAAGATTATAGTTGCCATGGATGAGCTAGATTATAGGATTTAAAAGTTGTGTCTGACAACCCCATTGGACAGCAAATGATGTATTGCAAATTCAAACGAAGAATACTAATGTTTCTTAGGGGTATGTTTACTAAAGGGTGCTATTTGCGCTGCTGTCACGTTAACGGGCAATAAGGCACGTTATAGCGCGATAATGGTGCTTTACCGGGTGATAGGGTACCTTAGTGTGCGATAACGTGCGCAGCAGCGCAAACAAGCGCTGAAGGTGGAGAAAGGCTCCCGGAGGGCGGAGGAAGGCTGCCCAGGGGCGGAGAGAGAGGGTCAATGGGTGGAGAGTGGGAGGGGAGAGGCTCCCTGCACACTAACGCTCTGGAATCCGGGGCTGAAAACTAACGCCAGTGAAACCCTCACGTTAGAGCAGATTTAAAGGGAAGAGAAACCATTTCCATCAGCAATGTACAGCAAAGCCAGGGAAACCTACAAAAAGTGATAGTTGTGATACATGTGCACGGAACAAAAGGACAAATAAACATTGAAAGCGACCTGAACAAAATGGAAAAAAAACATAACCAAGCTGGCCAATAGTGATATTCATGGGAAACAGCAAAAAACACTACCGAGAAGGCTCAAAAATAAAGATATTAATTTTGGAAGGGTCTATGCTCTGTCCCCCTACATGGTGAATGATCCTACAGTGAAATAGCATTGATCAGGGTTTTCCCTTGTTATTGGGCAGGTTTCCTAAGGCGTGCACATGTTCCGCAACAGCAGGGTGGGCATGTCAGAACGGGCAACTGGACAGATGCTGGAAAAGGGGATACAGAGGGCTGCAGGCGGCACATGCTGTGGTGCAGCTGGGCCACAGTGCGGACTAGAGTGATGCCCAGGTGGGCCATAGGAATGCTGAAACAGTAGAGCAGCCAGACAGCAACTGATGAGGGCCCAACATGGGCATGAGTGTGTTTCCCACAGTGTCACAGGGGATAGCACCCAGCAGGTACCCCCAAGGGCACAGAACATTGGCAGGTGGTGCTGGGGGGAAGTGTGGACGTCTATACAGGCATCCCTACCCCAGAACCCACACCATAGGCAGCTGCCTACTGGCACAATGGATGGCCTGAGACTGCGCACCACCAGCACCACCATCAGAAGGGCATGTCAGCATGGCGGTGGAGGGGTACTGGTGGTGGAGGGAGCAGTGGCAGCTGCCCACAGCAGACCATGGCCTGGCCCTGTTTAGGTGGGTGCCATGCACTGCAACAGACAGGCCCTGTCTGACAAACAGTCATGGTATCCCCAGGGAATGAACTTCCCCTGTGGCAACACAGTGGTGCAGTACACACAGCCAGTGTGTTCAGGAACAGACGGTCACAAGTTCAAGTCCTAGCTGTGGCTCCTGCCAACCCAGTCCCCATAGTTTACCCAGTACTAAACCATGGTAATAAAGACAGAACCTTTATTGCAGATAACATAAACATGCCTGAAACGCCTATATTTTACCCTACAGAGCACAGACACCATAAACATGTGCAATACTTACAGTAGAGTTTCCCAAATGCAGTCCTGGAGGGCCAAAAACCATTCAGATTTCATGCTGTCTCCAATAAAGATGCCTGTGCTGCATTTCTATGCGCCGCCCCCATGGTATGCAAATGTATCTCATACATATTCATTAGGGACAGCATGAAAACCCGAACAGTGTTTGGCCCACCAGGACCGGAGTTGGGAACCTCTGCCCTAGAGCAGCGGCTAACAGGGGCAGAAACACCCGCACCCACAGGCTCCTTATCCAAAGCCTCATGGAGAGGCAGGATGTTGGGACCTGTGCGCAGCAGCATCTCCAAATGCTAGCACTTGCATACCGTAGCAATGCCGCCCTAAACCTGGGAATACGTTACACATATATCAAAAGGTTGCTATGATTAATGGCAGATAGCAATTCCTAAGTTCAGCACAATCTGCTGATTGAGCTGCATCATAGCAACCTTTCTGATGTCTGTGGAGTGTGTTTCAGTTCTGGTTTCTGACAGTGTTTACCACCCCGGGGAGCGACCCCAACAGTATTGCGTACCATAGCCATGCCTGCACTGTGCCCACGACTGGTGCGGTGGCCAGGGCTGCCAAAAGCCTCTATATTTGCACAATGCTATCATAGGTGTGGGAGTGTGTGTCTGTCTATCCAGTGTGTGGTGGCTGCCAACACCTTACGCAGCCCACACTGCTTGCACTGTTTCCAGTGTTAGCCTGCCAATGTGCATAATAAGGAGCAAGGTACTGTGGATATAGCCCAGACAGGGCGGCCTGGGCAGGATGCATCTGCACAGGGCATAGGGCAATGGCTGGGACATTGTAGTGCCCAGCCACCACCTGCACGGACAGGGTGACCACAGCATGTCCTGCTGGGAGGTCACTCTCACCCTGACTGAGCAGTGACCACGGCATGGCTAGTTTCCCCCATAGTGCTATATAGTGTCTCTCTCAAGTGACATTTATGGGTTTTCCTTCTGGGGCCTAATCACTGACTTATCTGCTTGGTGGGTGTGCACACATCTTCTCTAGAAACATGTACTATGGACTAGCTAGCAGACTGTTTGCAGTTCTATGTGTATGGCTGGAACACCTTGCAGGGTGCAGTGGCTGGAGACTCACTGTGCTTGCTGCTAGAGAATGTCAGATGGTGGTGGGGGCAGCTGAGCATTTTCAGGCCTACTGTCTGTCTGCC
This sequence comes from Ichthyophis bannanicus, assembly GCA_033557465.1. NCBI lineage: Eukaryota > Metazoa > Chordata > Amphibia > Gymnophiona > Ichthyophiidae > Ichthyophis > Ichthyophis bannanicus. Next base: position 630,806,583 of record CM066034.1, on the reverse strand, counting down.
ATTGCCTTATGGATGGGTACAGATCTGCATTGACTGCCCTGTAGGGCAGTGGTCCCCAACCCAGTCCTATGGGGCCCACCGGCCAGTCAGGTTTTCGGGATATCCCTAATGACTATGCATGAGATATATATGCATTAGAGATATCCTGTCAACCTGACTGGTTTGTGGCCCTCCAGGGCTGGATTTGGAGACCCCTGCCTTACACCTCTGTCATTTAAGATTGTGAGTGGGCAAGGTGCAGATGTCCAAGACATCAAAAAGGTTAGACAGAATTTGTCACAGTCCTCCTCACTTCTCACCACCACCAAAAAATTGTCTATTAGACAACTTTTTGGTGGTGGTCAGAATCGAGGAGGAATGTGACACATTCTATATACCCTTTCGATGTCTAGGACATCTGTACCTTGCCCACTCGCAATCTTAAATGACAGAGGTGTAAGGCAGGGGTCTCCAAATCCAGCCCTGGAGGGCCACAAACCAGTCAGGTTGGCAGGATATCTCTAATGCATATATATTTCATGCATAGTCATTAGGGATATCCCGAAAACCTGACTGGCCGGTGGGCCCCATAGGACTGGGTTGGGGACCACTGCTGTAGGGTGTCTGTTCCCCAGCAGGACTGGGGTTGATGGTCCCCTCTACTGCCACCATTGCAGGGAGGTGGAATGTGGATCTGTTGGTGGGAGATCCTGTTTTCCACCCTGAGCCTCAGAGGGTGGGTTGGGTGGTGGTACATAATCCGCCTATGGGTCCAAACAGCCCCCCCTGACCTATATCATGTGACCATGGCACCAACACAGGACATGCACTATTCTGGGTCCATCACAGCCCATAAGGGCTAGACATGACTGAAACATACAGATGTATCCTAAGTGTGGCTGCAGGAACTACTTATCACACATACACTAGCACTGATGGGGACCTGCAGCATAGCATACATCAGCCATGAAAGGTGCTGTGGACCTGGTGCTGGGCACCCCACCTCACCCTCAGGGTGAGCACAGTAACCGCACAATGTGATGGTCTGTAGCTACTCTGTGCCAGTAACACACACAGTCTGTACCCCCTACCATTCTGAGGTGCTCTGGGGGTGCATACCCTATCTTGTGATCATCTGTAGACTGCTGATTTGCATGTGCAGTGCAGCATGGGTACTGGTGGGTTAACCCTATCCTTGTAACCACAGCAGACAATGTGTGGTGACCTGCAGTCCTTCTGTAAGCAACCAGGTGCTTGTTAGCAGCTGTAGCCTACTGGTTGCTTCACTTCCTGTGGAGCCAGAGGTCATGGGTTTAACCCCACTGTGGGTTATTTGATAGGGCTGTCTGAGGCAATTTCTTTTTATTATAAAAATTAGTGCTGTTAGCAAAAACACACTCACAGTGCTGTAACCTTAAGGTGCCTCATAAGGCAAACCATAAAGCGTCTTATAAGGTGCCCTATAGTGAACATTATAGGGTGCCGTGGTGGACAGAGCACTTTAGAATGTGCCCTCTGGAGTGCCCTATAGGGCGCCTTTTGCGGCACCTTAGGTTACGGCACTGTGAGGGTGTGTTTGCTGGCAGCACTTATTAAGGTAAAAATGAAAATGCCACATACATCACTGGTTTAAAGTAAAGGGTAATGCAGCAAACAGCCATACTCATTAGGCCCACTGGGGGGATTGAACTCATGACCCTGTACCATCAGTCATTGTATGAACCATTGTGCTACACCTCTGCTGCTCTGTTTGCATGTCAGCGCACCTACTTAAGATTAACGCGTGTTAACGTGCTTAGCTCCTTCTCGCACAATAATGTGCGCAGCGCGCGTTATCGCGATAATCCCGGTTTGCTACGTTTAGACCGGAATGCCCACTCCTTTTATGGCATCCTGCACACTATCGCCGGGCGCACATTAAGACCGCTTAGTAAACATACCCCTTAGAATCACTTTAGCTATACTGTTCTTCTATATGTGGCCAGAGAGTGTCACATTGCCCAGAGGAACCAGTTGATGATTCAGGCAAAATGTCAGGTCAAACCCAGGCTCTTGATAATAGTTTTGAAATTGATGTGCATTCTTTGGAGAAGTTTGCATAAAAAAAGCATTGAGAAGGATTAAAGGCAGTAGTTACTTACCTGTGGTAAAATCTACCGCAGGTTAGTGACTCTCATAGTAAAGTAATAACACCAGCTCAGAGCTCGGATTGTTTTTCTGTAGGGAGCATTGAGCAGTTAACATGTGACCTGGTGTTCCTGGCCATCATCTTAATGAGGCTGCACTGTAAAGATCACACTGATGGTCCAGGCACCACCATGGAGCAAAGATGCCCCCCAGTAAGCTCCCCACATACACATGCCACCAACCCTCCCCCAAAGTCCCAATCCTTCCCTTAAGGTCCTCTACCTCTGGATCCTGATCTGACCACCTACCTCCTTAAACCCCCCTCAGGACTCTCTTAAATACGTAAACCTGGTAGACTAGTGGGCCCCTACTGGTCCCATCTGGGCTGGTGCTGGGTTCAAAGAATTCAAACCGATATTCTTTAAGCTAAATTCTCATATGTATATAATTTCTCAGTTAATTCCATGTTATAACCCTAGTTTGTTTGATGCTAAAGTTCATATGTATATAGTTTCCCCAGTTAATTCCATGTTATATCCCTGTTTTATGTAAACGTAGGACAAAATGTTTGTCCAAGTGTTTAATGTTCAATGTAAACCGCACTGATGAGAAATAGCACGGTATATAAGAAGTGTTAAATAAATAAATAAAAATGGTGCCCTCAATCCCTTAGTCTTTTGGTACCCTTATTGATAAAACTGCGAGATATCACTAAGAGTCAGATCTGGCATTTTTAACCTGGTTGGCAATTCAGCAGGAGTGAAGGAGGGTCGCTTCTGTCCTATACACTATACAGCAAGGATACCTTCTTGGTAAGTGCAAGAGATGTCAAGGGTTGGGGGGAATGTAGAAACTTAACCTAATGGGGTGTGTCATCAGGGGATTGTGTTCAGAGGAATTACATCGGGGTTTTGTCATGTGAGGGGGAATTAGATTGGGGGGGGGGGTGGGTGTAAGAGGTTCCGTAACTGACCATTGGCGATGCTATTGGAAAGATAGGTATCTAACTGGCCATCCATGATGTGATTAGTGAGATGGTATGCGGAGCTTACATTATAATACAATCAGGTCGTGGGAGGGCCAAGCTGACATCCTTGATGCAATTGGGAAGTGGGAGGGCAGTGTTGACATCACAGGTTGTCGCAAGTGTCTTGATTGAGGTAATGGGCAGAGTACTTGACTGTCAGTAGCATGGCTATACTTCATGCCACCTCTTGAGGTGGTGTTAATTGCAGCCATGCATGGTCAATCCCATGCACTAGCTGTCACCGGCTGTTGCCGTCACTCCCTACCCCAAACCCACTCTGATTCCACCCAAACTGATAGTAAGCACTTAGTGTGGGTTTTTTATTGCTGTGTTGTTTTTACCACATGATACTGCTTTGCACTATTAACGCATGATAAAACTCACATTAAGGGGTATGTTTACTAAAGTGTGCTAGGGTTTTGCAGATATTGTGAATTTATGGAGATATCAAAATGTGTTACATGCAAAATCATGTGCTACCTGTTGGGGATGTGAAAAGCATGGCTGCAGCAGATACTGCACTGATTCATAGAAACATGAAACATAGAAACATAGAAACATGACGACAGAAAAAGACCACATGGCATATCTAGTCTGTCCTTCCATATCAACAACCTCAACAGTCCCCTTTTTACCTTTAGAGATCCTCTGTGTTGGTCCCATGCTTTTTTGAATTCAGTTACTGTCCTCATCTCTACCACCTCCACTGGAAGACTATTCCACAGATCCACTACTCTTTCCGTAAAGAAATATTTCCGCATATCACTCCTGAGTCTATCCCCCTTCACCCTCATCCCATGTCCCCTCGTAGCAGAACTTGCTTTCAATTGAAAGAGGCTCTCTCCCTGAACATTTATGCCATGGAGGTATTTAAACATCTCAATCATATCACCTCTATCCCGCCTTTCCTCTAAGGTGTACATATTAAGATCCTTAAGTCTGTCCTCATATGCTTTATAATGAAGACCACTAATCATCTTAGTAGCCACCCTCTGCACCGACTCCAACCTGTTCACATCCTTTTGAAGGTGCGGTCTCCAGAATTGCACACTATACTCCAAATGAGGTCACACCAAAGACTTATACAGAGGCACTATCACCTCCAGAACCATAACACGTGCTGGCTTCAACACAGATGCGCTTAATGTTCCCCATTCAGCTGGTGTTAAATGCAACCATACTCTCTGCAGCATTGATGGAAAACTTATACTATCAATGCCCATACAAACCAAGATGTGCATACATGCCCATTCTCAGCCCATGCCATGCCCATTTCCCTCCCTGTCAACTACTAGGCAGATACGGCAAAATTAACCATGCACTGTCTGTTTAGTGCACATGCTAACTGTTGTTGCGGGCTATTAGCACACGCTCAGACCCATATTAACAGCTAGCAAAGCTTAGTGAATATGCCCCTAAAATGTACCTCTATACATTCATATCTGAATATTGAATATGTAGACATATGTTTATGGGGTAATTTTATGAAGCATTTTCCACTTATAAAACATATTTTGCGCAGAGAAAAAGGTTCTCCAATTATTATGAACACCAATACACTTGTTGAAATACCTGCACCAAAAAGATGACAGGTACTATTCAAATTACTCCCCTATGGGGGTTATTCTGTTGTGCCTTCCCCACCAGCATCTAACTTCCCGGCTGGTGGTACGGAAAAGTTGGATGGGGTGGGAAGGGGTTGCTCAGGGCAGAATATGGGCAGGTGGTGGGCAGTCGCCAGCCCTGGATGTATAGGGCCGATTCTAATGTTGGCGCATCCAGGGAAGGTGGAATAACTTCTCTGGACATTTTATTTTGGGCTTGGGTGTGGATGGGGCAGGGGGGCCTGAGGACATTCCATGCAGCTCGACCCTGGCCTTAGGAGGCCAGATCGGGGGTCGGGCTGTAGGGAAATCACCTTTGAAGTCCAGTGTCTGGGATCGCAGCTTTAGAATGGAGCCATGGTGCCAATGGCAACCGGATGCCTTGGCACCGTGGCTCCATTATAGAGCCCTGACTGAGATAGCCGGGATCAGTATGTGCAGGCTGGGCTGAATCACAGTCCCAGCCTGCACGCACAGGCCTGTTTGCGATTCTGACCCAATGGAGTTAAACGTGCCCTGCGGGATCAGAATCGCAAGCCCCTCTGTACGTCCAGCTCAGACCGGACGTACAGAGAGGCTGGATGTCCGGGATGGAATGAGCCCTTATCTGTATAACCTCTGATCCAACCACTGGATAAATTTTGGCCATAGCGATTTATACATCTAGTTTTTGTCTGCTTACTGACTGGTATTTAAAATTCCATCTTATGCGATCAGAACCTGATGCTGAACACCTAAGTGGTTTGCAGCATTGTTGGCTACTTGTGAATGAAGGTTGATTAAATAATCAGGTAGACAAGACCAGACATTCACAGAATCTCTCTCTTCTTATTCCCTTCTACTCTATTTAACCAGACACTGACATACGTTCCAAGAGTACTAGCAATGACGGAGAACTGCATAGTCTGAAGTCCGAGTCCACAAAGGATCCAGTTGATGACCCATGTAAAAAGTCAGCTAAAAGCCAGGATTGTAAGTTTTGCTTTTAAGTATTAATCATTTGTGTTGAAAATAGGTTAAAAATAGCTATGAGATATTCGGAGACGCTTTTAATTTAATAAGTAACAGTTTAATGTGATAAGGACTGAATTCGTTTTTTGAAATGTGATCTGGGTAAACTGTACCTCATGCAGTCAGATTAACATTCTCAGTGCCCTTATCTAGATAACCTCTGTAGTTATCTGGATAAGTGCTTTTGAATATCGGCCCCTTTATTGTTAGCTTCATCATTGTATATTATGTGGAAGATATCATCCGCTCTCTTATTCACACTAGAGTTGAGAAAGGATCAGAAAAAAGATGAGAGCATAATCAATATTCCCACAAAGCCGCGCTGAGTCCTCTGCCAGCATTCCTGCCGGTGGGGGAGGTGCAGAAGGATCGCACTTAGGATCGCACATCATCAGCGGGCCCTCGGGACCTGCCTATGCCACGTGATCTAAGCATGATTGCTTTCGTGTTCGCTTTGCACCTCCTCCCACCGGCAGGAATGCTGGCAGAGGACTCAGCGCGGCTTAGCGGGAACTTGGAACGTAATAGAATTTTCAGCTGACCAGTGGTTTCTCGGAGACTATCTGCTCATAATTAACCACATTATTTTTGTGAAGTACCTGTAGAGTCATGATTCTGAACCACATGCTCAGGACACTCCCAGCCAATTGGGTTTTGAGGATATCCATAATGAATATGCATGAGATAGATTTGTATACCATGGAGACAGCATAGGCAAATCTATCTCATGTGTTTCATTATTGATATTGTGAAAATTTAACTGGCTGGCTATGTCCCAAGGATTGGGTTGAAAACACTTGCTATAGAGTAACACTGGTCAACATTGAAATCGTTGCTGATTTTAAAAGGCCCTAATCTGTAGTATCTTGGTGAGCTGAACACGAATATAACATTACAACAATTTTATTGGCTCTCTTTTTGAAGATATTGCATGTAGTTCATTTTTGACGTTTCACCATGTAAATTGATCAAGTAGGACATCAACAACATCCCAAATAAGCCTTGAATGATGTAATATTGCATCACATTGCATAATACCAGCATGCACACATCATCCATAGTTGACTGCATCATTTTCTGATGCAATGCAATACTACTGCCAGACAGCTGCTGAAGCCATCTGACGTCAGCAGTGTACTATATGCAGTCGGAAAGGAAAGTAAACTGGTATTATGTTCCGATATTGAAAGCCTCATGAATGCCTTAAAAATCACTCATAACTCACAAGACTGGAGACTATTTATAGACTCTTTGAAACTGAGTATGAAAGCTGTGCTTTTGAACAATGGAAACTGTCTTCCATCTATTCCAGTAGCGCATGTTGTCCACATGAAAGAGACATATTTTATTTATTTATTTATTTAAAGTCTCTTTTATACCGCGCTATTGACATCAGCGCGGTTTACAATGAACATTAAACTACACATCTCAGCTTGGTGATTTGTGCTTACAATAAACAGGTATCATAACTTGGGTATACATTAAAACAATTTCTTAACAGGGAAAACATGATAAATATATAAACATATGATAACTTAAAGCATCTACTGACTTCCACTCCCTTCTCACTCAGTTTAAGTTACTTACTCTAGTTCACAGGGCTCTTCACACTAGTACTCCACAATACCTGGCAGACCTTATTACATTCCACACCCCCAGACACACTCCCCGCTCCTCCCACCTTAACTGCCTTAATCTCCCTTCCCCCTCCCTTGCTCACCTTCAATCTACCCGCTCCTCTGCTTTCTTTTTCATCGTACCCGCACTCTGGAATTCACTCCCCACCTCCCTCCGGTTAGAACCACATCACACCACTTTCAAGCGAGACCTAAAAACCCACCTCTTTTCCTTGGCCTATGACCTTCCCTCCCCTCTTGTCTGATCTTGTCCCCTACGTATAGTCCTGTATCCTTTCTCTCGTTCTATTATATCAACAATTGTAACTTCCTTTCCTCCTTTCTGGCCCTGTGCCTGTTTCTAATTGTTTGTGAATTGTAAACCACTCTGATTAATAAAGTAGGGCGGTATATCAAATAAAAAAACATAAACATACAGCTGGCACCTCTGTGGTGACTTGAAGGTAGTTGCCCTTTTAATGGGACTGCAGCAGGGATATATAAAATGCACGTGTTTCTTATGTGAGTGGGATAGCCGAGCAAGGAATTGGCACTACTTGCGGAAGGAATGGAATCGCAGACAAAATGTAACAGTTGGAGAGAAGAATATCCAGCACCCAGCTGTGGTTGAGGCTCACAAAATCCTGTTACCACCCCTTCACATCAAACTAAGTTTGATGAAAAACTTCATGAAAGCCATGGACCGCACTTCGCCAGCTTTCCGATACCTGCATGAAAAATTTCCCTCGACTCAGCGAAGCAAAGATTAAAGAGGGAGTTTTTGTGGGTCCTCAGATTCGAGAGCTCTTCAAAGATGACCGGTTCAACAACTTGCTGCAGGGTGATGCGAAACAAGCATGGAATGCTTTTCGCCTAGTGTCAACAAACTTTCTCGGGAATGTTAGGGCAGAAAACTACAAGGAACTAGTAGAAGACATGCTGATGCAGTATCAGAAGCTTGGCTGCAATATGTCTCTAAAAATCCATTTCCTTGATTCCCATCTTGATTTCTTTCCTGACAACTGTGGTATGGTTAGTGATGAACAGGGCGAACGTTTTCACCAGGATATCGCAACGATGGAGCAAAAATAGCAGGGAAAATGGTCCACTACAATGCTGGCTGACTACTGCTAGACACTCCTCAGAGAAGCTCCCGAACAGCTGTACAAGAGACAGGCGAACAAATCTAAGAAGTAGTCTATGACTTGGTTTTTTACAGGTATTAACTGAAGGCCTATTATATTTACTATTGACATGCATTTCGTGATATAAACATTAATTCTTGTAGATTACAAAAAAACTAGAGCCAACTTTGCAATTTCACTGTCATATTCGTGTTCAGCATATAAAAATTGATAAGAAATTACTATTTTTATTTCAGTAACATGACTTTTGTAAAAATTTGTTGACCAGTGTAATCTGTAAACTTAGTATTTCTATTTTTGATATTCTTTTTCAGGGAGGGGGCATTAAGAAGGGTGGACAGCACATTTTATAGACTGTTGAAATAGACTGTTGGGGAAGATGGGGGGACAGCACATTTTATAGACTTGAAAATTTCACACTCTTCGACCATAACCACGTGCGTTAATTAATGTTGACAATGCTATGCTATTGGAATTTCAAAATCTATTGTCCTTTGAGGATAGGATTTCATTGATTAGCTCCGATGAAGGAGCCTACTTTCTTGAATGGGCACACATGTCTGCAAATACATGTGGATCTGAAAGAGAAACATCCCTACCCATTTCTTCAGTGGTACCATATGTTTTACAGGCTCTGCATTAAGAGCTGTTCAAAGTTTAGTCTTTAATTCAGATGGGACCCTGCTTCTGATGTCAAAACCTACTGCCTCATAAGCCTGTGTGCAATTTTATGTCTGGATAATACTTAACAAAGCTTCTCTGAAAATTCAGCTTTTTCCAGAACTATTATGACTTTCAGAGCTCTGAACAAAGAGAAGATAACAGACATATACAGAGTTTTCTAAGTAACTGCTACTGTCTGACTTCTTGCACACAAACATATGGAAACTGTCCTGCCAGGAGGACTGATCTATCTCCTTCTGCTGAATAAAGCTGAGATGCGTAATTGTAAGTTTGGTTGCATAAATAATTCAGATTGTATCATGATTGTTTATGGAGCCAAATGTTGAGAAGCAGCCTAATAGTAAGAGCAGCAATTTAGACCGACGGAAGCAAGTGATCCTGGGCAAGTCATTTAACACTCCAAAGCCTCGGAAAGAAACTTAAGGATAAGTGCTGACCAGCAAGATATTTTAGCTGAACTATTGATATGGTACCACTGAAAATTTTCTCTGACCGCCTCAGCACTATCTGGATAGTGCTGGGACAGTCAAAGGGTGAAGACTGAGAGGAGTTATCTACTTAGTGGTGATAACTATTTGAACAAAGTTTAAGCAGCAGTAAGACAGTTCTAACTTTCTTGAGTTAGCTATCCAGATGGCAGGCTGAATATAGAAGCATAGAGGTATGTCTGCTAAAGGGCGTTAGTTGCTTCTGCGGGGCTAATGCAGGATTAACACCCTAAAATAGCAGCTAATCCATGAAAAAATCTGATATCGAAGGCAATTTTCTGTATTATCTGATTTCCTCAGAGCAGGATCGGGGTGGATTGGGGTGGGAATTGGGCATGGCCATGGTTGGAAGCCTGGCCGTGAAAAAGATTTTGCATAGTGGCTGTCAGAATTGGGCCCGATCAAGGCAGCAGATGACACCACCTCAAGATGTATTATTATTTGCTGGGAGGCCCAATAATGCAGATTCTGCCCTGCAGGAGATTGGGCCTTCCCCCTTCAAAATATTGTCGGTGTCACGGTGCTGCAATCCATGGCACTGACAATATCCAAAATAAAAGTGGTGGAACACCCTCCCCCCTCCCCCACGCAGCAGCAATCCCCCCTGGACAGCTCCCAATCCCCAACAGGAGATGCCCATGGGGAGGGGGGGGGGGGAAACAGTGCACTTTTTCTAAGTTACAAGTTACCTGGTTAGCCAGTCAGGCTAAGGCCCCCTCCCTCCTTCCTCGATGCACTATTGAAAGGGTGGGGGCCAAGGCCGCCTCCAACCTCCCTGATCCAAAAACAGGCTAATCAGCCAGGCCCCCTGACCCCCCCCCCCAGCTTCCCAAAACACATCCCCTGTATGGACCCTGGTGGTCTAGTGGAGAAACAGGGCAGGAACGCTCCTCTAGGCTTCTTCCCCGTCATGCACCCAAATCAAAATGTCTGTCATCATGAGTTGCTGCCCTCTAGCCTCATGTTTGGGAGCAGCACCGCAAGATCATGGCCATCCTTTTTTGAGCCTATGAGAAGGGCAGGAGAGATAAAGGTTTAATTTATGGGATTCAGGGGATGAGCTTGCTACCAGCTTTTAGTGTGGCTGTCTATAATGCACCCTAAGGGGCATGTTTACTAAGCTAGGCTAACTGTTAATGTGGCTGACAGCATGCTATTGGGCCACATTAACAGATAGTGCTGGCTCAAAGCAGATAGCATGGGGATTTTCTGCACTGTCTACATACTGCATGGGTAGGGTATGTGTGGAGGGTAGGCATGTCTGCAATGCACTGCATGGGTGTGAACATCCCATGCCAACCATCAAAGTTGCAGACAGCATGGGTGCAACTAAAGTCACTTCAAAAGATGGTCTTAGCTCCATCCACATTGCTGCCGGAGCATGCTTGGTGAAAAATCAGTGCACTATCTGCTGAGGACATGCTGTACATTCCCCCAACATATAGCACCCTGCTTTTGAGGTAACTTTAAAGGTGCATTACCTGCAAAAGCCTAATGCACCTTAGTAAACATGCCCTTAACTTGTTTTGGTGTGCATTTTTGGAAAATATAAAAAAAAAAAAGAAAATGCAAAGTGTACGTTTGAGTCCATGCTGACTCCTGGTAACCCAGCAGCTCCTGGCTTTTCTTGGCAGTGTGACTGGAAGTAGGTTGCCAGGCCTTTCTTCCAAGGCAATAGAGGGTTAAGTGACTTGCTCAAGCCACAAGGAGTGCTAGTGGGAATTGAATGCTGGTCTCTTGGTTACTACGCCAGTGCTCTAGCCATACGGCTACTCCTCACTCCTTTTGGAAAACAGCATGCACTAAATTAAATACATTTAAAAAGGCAAGCAAATGAAAAAAAATCTGTCTTTTCTTCCTGGTCATTGTCTTAACATTCAGAAATATTTTTCTGATGTTAGACTGGTAAATCATATAACTAAATACAGTTAAAACGTAGTGATGTTTACATGGTTAGATATGTCAGTGTAAAATAATACAACATATTTAAATTTGTAATTGCTTTCCATTTGCTTAATTTCAACAGGTGCATCTGTACCAGTGTACCAGGACCAGAATGCCTCTTTAAAATCAGGTCTGAGCAATTTCTTAGCTGCGAAGTTTTGGGAGAGTAATTGTATCAAGGAGTTTTCACACATAGAGGCCCTTGGAAGCATATAAAGAGGCTTTTATAAAATTATCCTGGGTATTACATGTATAAAAATAGAAGCAGCGACAAGAAGACACCTGCTTTTCTTTGACCTGGGGCAAAGTTTGGCCGCAGCATGGGCAGAGTTATGATTTATGTGTGTTAGTTATTAAATATACATGCTTGTGCATTATTACTAAAGTGAGTTAACAGCGCAAGGTTTACTTTGCACTAAGAGTACCACACTGACCATTAGTGCGGTAAATCTCCCACATTAACCATTTAGAGTGGGCTGGAGTGGCGACTGGATGGGTCAGGGCAGAGTGTGGGCACTGATGGCACGTTGTGGTTAGTGTAGGTGTCATTAGTATATGCTAACTACAATATGCTGCCGTTGGCTTCCTTAATGGGCGGTGGCAGGAGCATCTACCTTAAGTTTTCTCAGTGGTTACCCTTGTGAGGTGTGTCTCTCTGCAGTAACTGCAGAGGGACATGCTCTGCACAGTCCCAATGGTTAGCATGGATATACACCACTTCCCATGCTAACCTTTGGGTGTAACATGTGGTAAACTATGTCAGTTTAGTTAACAAGCCCCTTTATGTGCAAACATTTATGCTTGCACCTGAGGAGGCACAAATGTCCACAGTTTCAATCTAAGCATGATTTCTACCACTTTTGTTTTAGTATTTTAGAAAGGCATATAAGTGCCCAGGCAACTTTATTTGGTTTTTTAAAAATCTTTATTTAAACTTTCAATCATAGGTAGACAGAATATCACAGAACAGAAAGAGGCCAATTTAGATCTGAGTGCCTCCTGCCCTTCCAGACCTCCAGAATCTGGATGGACTGGAATTGCACGCAATTCTGATCCCACGGGGGCTACACATCCCCTCGGGATCAAAATCAGGTGCACCTGGCCTGGGCAGGTTCATGCATGGAGCAGTGGTACCATGGTGTCCTGTTGCCATGGCACCATGGCTTCATGCAGGAGCCACGATCCCTGGCAGCCCCCGAAATGTCCCTTTCCCCACCACCCAACCCCTGATCAGGCCTACTGTGGCCAGGATTAGGCTGCAAGGAAACACCTGCACCCACTCACTCCCGTCCAAATGGCCGACCCTAGACATAGACCCGGGACCCGGGAAATTACAGACCGGTGAGCCTGACGTCAGTACCAGGGAAAATGGTAGAAACCATCATAAAGAACAAAATTACACAGCATGTAGATAGTCATGGCCTAATGGGAGACAGCCAACATGGCTTTAGACAAGGAAGATCTTGTCTTACTAATCTGATCTGTTTTTTTGAAGGTGTGCATAAACAGGTAGACAAAGGTGAGTCGGTTGATATAGTGTATCTGGACTTTCAGAAAGCTTTTGACAAGGTCCCCCATCAGAGACTTTTGGCGAAGCTAAAAAGTCATGGGATAAGAGGCAGTGTACTATTGTGGATCGGGAACTGGTTAAAAGATAGAAAGCAGAGGGTAGGGCTAAATGGCCAATATTCCCAATGGAAAAAGGTGAATAGTGGAGTACCCCAGGGATCTGTACTGGGTCCGCTACTTTTTGACATATTCATAAATGACCTGGAAAAGGGAATAACTAGTGAGGTTATCAAATTTGCAGATGACACAAAACTGTTTAAAGTTGTTAAAACACAAGAGGATTGTGGAAAACTGCAGGAGGATCTGGATAAATTGGAAGACTGGGCATCCAAATGGCAGATGAAATTTAATGTGGACAAGTGCAAAGTTATGCACCTAGGAAAGAACAACCCACACTACAGTTACACGATGCAAGGCTCCACATTAGAAACCACCACCCAGGAAAAAGATTTAGGAGTCATCGTGGATAACATCTTAAAACCCTCCACCCAGTGTGCAGCGGCGGCCAAGAAAGCAAATAGAATGCTAGGTATCATAAGGAAAGGGATGGAGAATAAAACAAAGGATATTATAATGCCTCTGTATCGCTCCATGGTACGACCGCACCTTGAATATTGTGTGCAATTCTGGTCACCGTATCTTAAAAAGGACATAGAGTTATTAGAAAAAGTACAGAGAAGAGCCACCAAATTGGTGAAGGGGATGGAAGGCTACTCCTATGAAGAAAGGCTAAAAAGGTTAGGGCTCTTTAACCTGAAAAAGAGACGGCTGAGGGGAGATATGATAGAGGTCTATAAATTAATGAATGGAGTGGAACGGATAAACGTGGATCAATTGTTTACGCTATCAGAATATAGAAGGACTAGGGGACATGTAATGAAGCTACAGGGTAAACTATTTAAGACAAATAGGAGAAAATATTTCTTCACTCAACGTGTAATCAAACTCTGGAATCTGTTACCGGAGGATGTAGTAAGGGCTGTTAGTATAGCTGGGTTTAAAAAAGGTTTGGACAAGTTCCTGGAGGAAAGGTCCATAAACCACTATTAAAAAGGGACCCAGGATATCAATGCTTGGCCTAGTACAAGCACTGCAGAACCTGTGTCTTTTGGGGAAACTGCTAGGTACGTATGACCTAGATTGGCCACTGTTGGAAACAGGATACTGGGCTTGATGGACCTCGGTCTGACCCAGTATGGCATTTCTTATGTTCTTATGTTCTTATGTTCTTAACCTCGGAATCAGCCCTGTACATCTGAGATCAGGTGCCCATCCACTGCCCGCCCTCACTCCACTCCAGTTCACCCCCTCCCACCCACGAACAGAGCTTCCCGCACATCTCGGATCTATGTACGGGAGCTCTGCAATCTGAATTGGTATCCTGGTGGAATATACCCCTAAACCAACATATAATACAAACAGTACCCCCCCCCCCCCATCCCTGGCTCTAGGTACAGGCATGGAAGTATACAAGATATACATATAATAGCACACGGTTACCTATGACATTTCAGAGACATATGTATCTAGAGTACACCAGTCCTGGTGTGGTGCATTAAAGGGCACACGAGTGTTGGCATAGGCTGCTTCATAGCGGCAGAATAAGCAGACAATGTTCCCCCAGTGGTGAAAAGTTAATATGGATGAGTCTTTGCAATGAATGATTATCACCTTCAATGCTGTACTGAGCAGCAGATCAAATAAAGGCCAATCAGCTTCGGGCAAGGGGGCTATATCTGCAAGAGACTTATAAATTATAATACAAAAGGCAGATGGCAGATTCATGATATGATCTCCCAAACTTTATTCCAATAAATCTGTACATTTGGGCAGTCAAAATGCATATATGGTAAAGTATCTGTATCTGCTAAACATGACCAGCATTGGTTCCCTTGTTCCAGTTGGTAAGGACAACTGTGTAATGTATGCTCTGTGGGCTAGGAAAAACATTGTTATCTCTTATCCCGTCTTCAGGATGCTGGCCTCTCTGGTCTGGTTCTTCGCTGTTTTCACACTTTTTTCTCTAGTCATACTTTCTCAGTTCACACTGGTTCAGGGTCTTCACCATCTACTCCTCTCCCCTGTGGTGTTCCCCAGGGTTCTGTTCTTGCTCCTCTTCTCTTTAATGTTTTTCTGCCCCCCTCCCCCCCTTGCTCTTCTTATTCAACAGCACGGTGTCTCCGCTTATTACTATGCTGATGACATTTTTCTCCTCTTTCACACTGACTCTGCTGCACCTGACATCACTGCCTTCAACACCTGTCTTTCTTCTGTAGCCTCCTGGCTTTCGGCTAACTTTCTTCACATCAATCTCTCGAAAACTTCGGCTATCTGGTTCACCTTCGGTAATCCCCCTCCTACCTTCACTCCCTTGTTCTCTTCCTCACCCATCCCCACCGTTTCCTCTTTGAGGTACTTGGGTGTAACTCTTGATTCCTCCCTTTCCTTTAAAGAACATATCTCCTCCGTTGTTCAACGCTCTTTCTTTACTCTAAGACAACTTTGCGCTGTAGTCCTTTTCTCACCCCCTCTTCTATGGCCACTCTCATTATTTCTCTTGTCATGTCTTGTCTCAACTATTGTAATGTTTGTCTTGCCGGGCTTCCCCAATCCCAAACCTGTCGCCTTCAACGGGTTCAAAATACCGCCGTTCGTGTTCTCTCTCATGCTTCACGTTTCGATCACATCACTCCCTTGTTAATACATTTTCACTGGCTTCCTGTTATCTTTCGTGTTATTTATATTTATTTATTTATTTATTTTAATTTCTTATATACCGCACTATTTAGTATCAGCGCGGTTCACAAGGAACAACGAACCATAATGAACAAACATGAGTTTTACAGAGAACAGGGAAATACAACTTGGATAACTTAGGGAAACATGCACATCAACTATTTACATATGTAACAGTAAGCTTTGCATAATGGGTTATGCACCTATGGACGGATGTTAAGAATGGGACTAATATACAGTGGTTTCTAGAGAAAAAGGTGTGGCTATGGTGGAGTATGGTTGATCTGGTAATGTTGAATAAATAAGTAATGTTTTAGTGCCTTCCTGAATTGTGTGAGATCGGTAATGGCTCGGATTTCTGGTGGCAGTGTGTTCCAATGCTTGGGAGCATAAAAACTGAAAGCCCTGTTTGACGATGTTAGTGTGCATTTTGTTGATTCACTTGGGATAGTTAGAGTGTTTGCTGCTGTGGATCTTCTGGATCTGTTAGGTGGAGTGGGCTGAACTAGATTAACTAGTGATGAAGCGGTTATGCTGTTGATGGCTTTAAAAGTAAGCATCAGAGTTTTGAATAGAATTCTTCCATGTGTTGGGAGCCAATGGAGCTGAATTAAGATGGGCGTGATATGGTCAAATCTCGATGTTCCAGATAGAACTCTAGCAGCGGCGTTCATGGCTAGTTGTAGGGGATTCAAAGTAGACTGTGGGAGGCCTTGGAGAATGGCATTTGCAAAATCAAAGTGGGGTAGGATAAGAGCTTGGTATACAGTCCGGAAGTCACTTGGGTCCAATAAGGATCTGAGGTGTTTGAGTGTCCGGATCTTGAAATATACGGCTCTGACAATGTAGGATATGTGTAGCTTCATGTCCAAGTGTTCATCTAGTGTAACTCCTAAGTATCGAATGTTGACTTCGTTTGGAGTTCAGCTTCTCTCACTTTTATATGAGGTGGTAGAGTAAAATTCGGATTATTTGTGATAAAGAGTACCTCAGCTTTTTTATGTTGAATGCGGAGGTTTTGAGATAGAAACCATTCTGATACTGCGTTAAAACATTCAATGATAGGTGAGAGGTCCATTTGCTTTGTGGAGAATGGCATGTAGAGAAGGATGTCATCTGCATATATCTGACATTGGACATTGAAGGACCTGATGATGTTACAGACAGGTTGAACGTAAATGTTAAACATGAGAGATGATAATGATGAGCCTTGTGGAACGCCCTGATCTTGGTGGAAGGGCTCTGATTTTGTTGATCTTGATCTTACTTGCTGCCACCTTCCTTCAAGGTATGATCTACACCAATCAAGGGCGAGGCCATTAATGCCTTTTTCTTTTAGACGTTCTATGAGCAGGCCGTGGTGTACCGAGTCGAAGGCTGCAGCTATGTCTATGAAAATAAGTACACAGCCTTGGTGGATGTTGTCAATACATGTGATGATATTATTGAGAAGGGAGATCAGAAGGGTTTCCACGCCATGGAACTCCCTGAAGCCATGTTGATGGGGGTCTAGTGGGGATGCAGTGTCGATGTGGTCTTGTATTTGTCGTTGTGCTTCCTTTTCAAATATCTTAGCTAGAAATGGTATGCTAGCTATGGGTCTGTATGATTCCACTTTACTAGTGTTCAGTTTAAAGTCCTTATTTATGTACACAGGGTGATCCACTCTGGTATCCCCTTGTATCTTGCAAACCAAGTTCACCTCCATACCCCTCACCGACCCCTATGTTCCATCCAACCGTATGTTTCTTCCCCCTCCCTCCCAAGCTCACTTAGAATCCACTCGTTCTTCAGCTTTCTTCTTTCTTGGTCCTAGGCTCTGGAACTCACTTCCCCACTCCCTACGTCTAGAAACCTCCTACCTATCCTTTAAAGCTAAACTGAAAACCCATCTTTTCTGTTCTGCATTTAATCTCCCCTTTCCTGCTCCGCCCTCTTCCCCTCCCTAGTATTACCATGCTAGCTCCTCATCCCCTTCTCTCCTACACCCTCCTGCGTTGTTAATGTGTTCCCTTTCTCCCCTCATGTTAGCCACCTTTGTTCCCCGACTGCTCTCTGACTCTATCTCCTTTTCTTTAAGATTTTATGGTGTTCCTTTTCTGATTCTATTTTCGCAGGTCTCTCTCTTTTAATGATTTTATGTATTGTGAACCGCCCAGATGCTAATCGTATTGGGCGGTATATAAAGTTTTAATAAACATAAACATAAACAAACTGCTGCAGAGTATGAGGTACAGATTAAGGGCCCTAAAATCTAGTTCAGTGCTGATGAGTTAGTAAGACTCCAACATCAGATTCCCAGACTTTCTCTGTTCTAGTGCAACATCTAGGAGTCCCATCCCACATGTAAACATATAGCTTGGAAGCAACCTGGCCTGACCCAGCAAGGTCATGAAGACTCAGCATAGCAGCCCAGCCTTCAGTAGTCTGAGAGGGGGAGCCTTGCAGTGCAGAGACAGTGCAAGAGTTGAAGAAATTGGAAGAAAAAGTGAAAAGGGAGAGAACTCCTGCTGTACGTCCTGAAATGTTTTGAAAACGAAGGAGTCATCAGCTACCTGATCATCCAGATGTACAGCACTGAGCCCCCTGTTTAAGAAAAAAAGAAAGATGGTGCAGTTTAAAATAGGGGAAATGGACCCTCCCTGCATTTTGGGAAGTTTGAGCTTCCATACAGCAATGTGTAGGGTTTTGGTCTTCCATAAGAAGTTCAGTAGAAGCTTCTCTAGCTTTCTATAAAACGATTCAAAAAGCATATATGGTAAAGTACCTGCATCCGCTAAACAGGACCAGAAAACATTCCAAGGATATAGTTGTTCTTAGGCACCAGCATCATTTTAATAGTTTCCAGATGCTCCCATCATGAAAGAAACATGGGGGGACCATCTAGTAGTAAGAGATTGTTGGAGCTTGATACATTCTGTGGCATTCTTCTCCAAAGTGGATTGAAGAGAGAGTGCAATATTTCACTCCCAAATCGTCAGATGCAGTCTCCGAGGGCAGCAATTCCAGATTCGATGCCAGAACCATGGCAGAGGCCTTCGAGCCAACCAGCTCCCCCATTGCTTTTCACGATTCCTCCAGCTGTTGCTTGACATCTGCAGGCAGAGCGGGCAAGTCATCGTGATCTGCACTGAAGACATAGCTGGGAGCGGACATTCGCGAGGTCAAACTCAGACATCTCAGTCAGGAAGGGTGCATGAAAGACCTGTGCATTGAAAAAGAAAAAGAACCTGAGAAAAATGTGACACTAAGGCAAGGGCGAACTAGGGCGGTGAGAAGGTGATCGGAACTGACCTGCAAAAAGAGCAAAAACACTAAGGGGTATGTTTACTAAACTGCGTTAGTGTGATTCGCGTTAGGAACCGCGGTAGAGACAGAAACCCCAAATAAGGACTTGGGCGGTACATCGTTACCGATAACGCGCGTTACCAGGCGCCATAAATGAACGAGCGCTACATGGCACGTTACCGCGCATTAATCTTAAGAAGGCGCGCAGGCATACAAGCATAACAACAGAGCTGTAGCACAATGGTTACAACACTGACTGATGGTACAGGGGTCATGGGCTTGATTCCCCAGTGGGCCTAATGAATAAGGCTGGCTGAGGCATCACCCTTTACATTTAAGTAGTGATTGTTGAGGCATTTCACTTGTATTTTAATTAGTGCTGCCAGCAAACACACCCTCATGGTGGCATAACCTAAGGTGCCGCATAAGGCACCCCATAATGCACTCCATAGGGCACATTACAAAGTGTACTGCTCGACAAGACACCTTATAATGTCCCCTATAGGACACCTGATAAGGCTGTGCACAAAGCCCTGGCTGGCTGCAGAAGGACTGCACGTCACCACACAAACTGTCTGCTGTGGTTACCAGGATAGGGTTAACCCACCCGTACCCATGATGCACTGCACATGCAAATCAGCAGTCGAGAGATGGGCACAAGATTGGGAATGCACCCCCACAGCACCTCGGCCTGGTAGGGGGAACAGACCATGTGTGGTACTGCCACAGACAGTCACATTGTGCGGGTACTGTGCCCACACTGAGGTTGAGGTGGGGCATCCAGCACCAGGTCCACAGCACCTTTCATGGCTGAAATACGCCATGCTGCAGGTCCCCATCACTGTGTAATAGGTAGTTCAATTAGACACACCTAGGATACATCTGTGTCCTGCTGTATTTCTCGGTCATGTCTAGTCCTTATGGGCGATGATGCACCCAGAATAGTGCATATCCTGTGCTGGTGCCATGGTTACCTGCTGTAGGTGAAGGGGGGGGGGTGTATGGACCCATAGGCAGATTATGTACCACCACACAACCCAGCCTCTGGGGCTCAGGGTGGGAAACAGGATCACCCACCAATAGATCCACATTCTACCTCCCTGCAATGGTAGCAGTAGAGGGGACTATCAACCCCAGTCCTACTGGGAAACAGACAGAGCGGTACACATCCATAACACAATAGCAGACAGACAGCAGGCCTGGAAATGCTCAGCTGACCCCACCATTATCTGACATTCTCCAGCAGCAAGCCTCCAGCCGCTGCACCCTGCAAGGTGTTCCAACAAGACACATACTAGCTGCAGACAGTCTGCCAGCTAGTCCATAGTGCATGGTCCTGGAGAAAATGCATGTACCCAGAACAGGGATATCAGCATACACACCAAGCAAATAAGTCAGTGATTGGGCCCCAAAAGAAAACCCATAAATATCACATGAAAAAAATGCAACATAGCACTATGGGGGAACCTAGCCATGCCATGGTCACTGCTCAGTCAGGGTGAGAGTGACTTCCCAGCAGGACATGCTATGGCCACCCTGTCTGTGCAGGTGGTGGCCAGGCACTACAATGTCCGAGCCATTGCCCTATGCCGTGTGCAGATGCATCCAGGCCAGGCCACCCTATCCAGGCTATTCCCACGGTACCTTGCTCCTCATTATGCACATTGGCAGGCCAATACTGGCAACAGTGCTAGCAGTGTGGGCTGTGGAGGGTGATGGCAGCCACCACACACTGGATAGACCAGAGGTGTCCAAACCTGTCCTGGAGGGCCACAATCCTGCCAGGTTTTGGGATAGCCTTAATGAATATGCATGAGATATATATGCATTAGAGATATCCTGCCAACCTGACTGGTTTGTGGCCCTCCAGGACTGGATTTGGAGACCCCTGCTTTACACCTCTGTCATTTAAGATGGTGAGTGGGCAAGGTACAGATGTCCTAGACATCAAAAGGGTAGCTAGAATGTGTCACATTCATCCTCGATTCTCACCACCACCAAAAAGATGTCTAATGGACAATATTTTGGTGGTGGTGAGAAGTGAGGAGGAATGTGACAAATTCTATCTAACCTTTTTGATGTCTTGGACATCTGCACCTTGCCCACTCACAATCTTAAATGACAGAGGTGTAAGGCAGGGGTCTCCAAATCCAGTCCTGGAGGGCCACAAACCAATCAGGTTGGCAGGCTATCTCTAATGCATATATATCTCATGCATATTCATTAGGGCTATCCCAAAACCTGGCAGGATTGTGGCCCTCCAGGACAGGTTTGGACACCTCTGGGATAGACAGACACACACACACTCCCCACACCTATGCCAGCATTGTGCAACTATAGAGGTGTTGGGCAGCCCAGGCCACCACACCAGTCCTGGGCACAGTGCAGGCATGGCTATGGTACGCAATACTGTAGGAGTCACTCCCCAGGTTGGTAAACACTGTCAGACACAAGACCTGTAGCACACTTCACAGACATCAGAAAGGTTGCTATGATGCAGCTCACTCAGAAAATTGTACTTAACTTAGGAATTGCTATCTGCCAGTAATCATAGCAACCTTTTGGTAGATGTGTACCATATTCCCAGGTTTAGGGTGGCATTACTAAGGTATGCAAGTGCTAGTATTGGGGGATGCACGCAGAGCCCAAAGTCCTGCCTCTCCATGAGGCTTTGGATAATGGGGCCTGTGGGTGCGGGTGTGTCTGCCCCTGTTGGCTGCTGCTTTACGGCAGAGGTTCCCAACACCAGTCCTGCGGTGCCAAACCCTGTTCGGGTTTTCATGCTGTCCCTCATGAATATGCATGAGATACATCTGCATACCATGGGGGTGGTGCATAGAAATGCAGCACAGGCATCTTTATCAGAGGCAGCATGCAACCGGAATGGTGTTTGGCCCTCCAGGACTGCATTTTGGAGACTCTGCTCTAGGTAATGTGCATGTTTATGGTGTCTGTGCTCTGTAGGGTAAAATGTAGGTGTCTTGGGCATGTTTACGTCATCTGCAATAAAGGTGCTGTCTGTACTAGCACGTTGTAGTAGTGGGTAAAATATGGGGACTGGGTTGGCAGGAACCACAGCTGGGACTTGAACCTGTGACTTTCTGCTTCTGAATACACTGGTTTTGTGCACTGCACCACCTTGTTGTCACAGAGTCAGTGCATTCCTTGGTGATACCATGACTGTTCATCAGACAGGGCCCGTCTGTTGCAGTACACGGCACCCACCTACACAGGGCTAGGCCACGGTCTGCTCTGGGCAGCTGCCACTGCCCCCTCCACCACCAGTATCCCTCAGCCACCATGCTGACATGCCCTTCTGCTGGTGGTGCTGGTGGTGCGCAGTCTCAGGCCATCCAGTGTGCAGGTAGGTGGCTGCCTATGGTGCGGGTTCTGGGGTAGGGGTGCCTGCATAGACGTCCACGCTCCCCCCAGCCCCGCCTGCCAATGTTCCGTGCCCTTGGGGGTAGCTGTTGGGTACTATCCCCTGTGACACTGTGGGAAACACACTCGTGCCCATGTTGGGCCTTCAGCAGTTGCTGTCTGGCTGCTCTGCTGTTTCAGCATTCGTATGGGCCACCTAGGCATCACCCTAGTCTGCACTGTGGCCCAGCTGCACCACAGCATGTGCCGCCTGCGGCCCTCTGTATCCCCTTTTCCGGCATCTGTCCAGTTGCCGTTCCGACATGCCCGCCCTGATGTTGTGGGACATGTGCACGCCATAGGAACCCTGTCCGATGGCGGGGAAAACCCTGAGCAGCGCTATTTCACTGTGGGCTCATTCACCTTTATGGGGACGGAGTATAGACCCTTCCACGATTTATATCTTTTCTATGGAGCTTACTCGGGGGGGGGGGGGTTTGATGTTTCTCATTAATACCACTATTAGCCAGCTTTGTTATGGTTTTTTTCCAGTTTGTTGAGGTCATTTTCAGTGTTTATGTGCCCTTTTGTTCTGTGCACATGTATCACACTTATCACTTTTTTTTTGTTTCCCTGCCTGGGCTGTGCATTGCCGACACTGAAATGGTTTCTCTCCCCTGTAATCTGCATTTAACGGCAGGTTTTCAATCGCGTTTGGATTCAGATCTTCAGATCAGCACGTTAGTTTGAAGGGAGCCTCTCCCCGCCCACTCTCCGCCCACTGACCCCTTCTCTCCGTCCTCTCTCCACCTTGTTTTACCGCGCCGCAGAGCTTTACGATCGTTAATGTTGGTTAACGCGCGTTATGTAATGTTAACGATAGTTAGTGCATCATAACGCGCGTTATGATGCGCTAACGATCGTTAACGTTACATAATGCACGTTATGTAACGTTACCGCAGTTTAGTAAACATCCTCCTAAGAGAAAGGTTAGAAAAAAAATCAACTTTTACCGGGGATAAGAGACGGGACATCTGCAGGGCTCCACAGAAAAAAGAAGACTGAGGTAAGATGGCACATTTATGTATGCAAATGATATGCAAATAATTTATCATTTATTCAGGTATGATATACCGCCCTTGGTTAGAGCATGCAGAGCAGTTTACAATTTGTTTTAAAAGGGAAAAAACATTGAGTCACACACATAAAATCAAAGGAGAGAAAGAGAACTCCAAAAATGACAGGAAAGGGAGAACAAAGAGCAGAAGAGGAGAGCAGAAACAGAGTATGGAGGCCATTTATTCATGCAGTATTCTACATGCTGTCTGTGCCGAAAGCTTTGGTGAATAGATAAGTTTTTAGGAAAGTTTTGAATTTGGGGAAAGAGGGTGTCATTCCTCACAAAATATCTGACTACCCTACCCTTTTCCCATCCAAATAAAACAGACAAACTATGTCCATGATAAAAATACCTCAGATGCTGTCCTTTTTTCTGTTTTAGCCATGAAAGGTTCCTCTTGGAGTCTTTAACTGGCTGTTAGGACTACTTGTCATGGGTCAAAAAGACGAGGCCTGTGTTTCACTAACTCTGCTGCATCAGAAGTGTGTTCAATGGTGGAGTGGCATAGGGCATAATCCACTGAAGTGATAGCTCAGTATGATCTTCTCCCTCTCCACAATATTCACAGAATAATCCCTTGGAAAGGACATCTCTGTAATCAATATCATTTTAATGGCTTTCTCCTTTACTTCTATTTTGGGTTTCCTTGCATCCAGCCTTTTATCAGTCAGAATGGGAATGTCCCAGGTGATCATTGTTGCATGTAATGAATTCCTAGTCAGCGGCAACAAAGACAGGGATCTTTCCTTGATCCTTGGTCTACTATCTCAGGGCCCAGAAGCAAGTGAGAAGAAATGAAAAAAAAAAAGAAAACCCCACAGAATTATACCATAACAGTCTGTTAAAGCTTTAGGAAGGAAGTCACAGGCCCGCTAACTCCCTGCATTAGCTTAGCCGCAGCTCCTTCTTTTATTAGGAAAAAAATGCCACATTGTAAAATTTCATCTTATCACTCTACATCATGCTTTTTGCTTTGCCTATATCTAAATGTTATATATCTAGCTAAATACTACATCTTTTAGGTCAAGCCAAGCATAAACATATTGTTCACACTTAATCAAGACAAGCTTCCTGCAAAAATAAGCTCCCTTTTTTGCATGATGTATAGTAACCTTGAGTGTCTCACTTATTCATAACCCCCGCCCCCTGTGAAACTATCAGTGCTTTTTAAGATGCTTTCACTCACTAGACTTTCTCCATGAGGCCCCAGTACCCTATAAGTCCCTTTCTATAATCATAACATCTTCATTCTCCATTATTCTCTTAGGATCATGTTCTCAATGCTTTGCTAATAACAATGCTGTACTGTTTGCAGAGTTTCCAGTGGTTGAGACATCCCACTTTATTGTTCCTTTCTGTATAGAAATTTTCTGTTATCAGAACTCCACAGCCAGCTATGAGATGAGTGACCATTTCTAGCTCTTTCTTACAGAATCTACATATGCCAGTTTTTCAATTTTTTTTCTATGCATGCTGCAATCTATCGTGTCCATAATCCACAGTCCTGGGGTGCAACTATCAGTCTCTCATTCTTCAATTTCAGTGCATCTCTCTTTAATCTTTCCTGCATGGCTGGTGGAAGGATTGAAGATGCCCTAGGTGGTCCTCCAAGATGCCACTCTCCCATGGACCCTGCCTCCTTTGCCGCTGCTACTGCCCCTCTCCATGGTTTCTTTCATTTACTAGAATGCCATTTCCATTCCCCTCCAATGCAGCTTCTGGTTTGCATAAATGGCTTCATAGTAAGAAAAAGAAACCACGATACAGCATTGGAATATATTGGTAAGCCCTGAGTCATAGTTTGGAAGCCATTGCCACAACTGAAGGCCTTGGAGAGGGCAGCAGTGGCAGCAATGGTAGCACCAGCCTTTCATTCATGTGTCCAGTTTTGATAGACAAATAGTTCCTGGAATAACATTTTGTATTTTTCACTGCATTATGAACATAAGAACATAAGATATGCCATACTGGGTCAGACCAAGGTCCATCAAGCCCAGTATCCTGTTTCCAACAGTGGCCAATCTAGGTCATACGTACCTAGCAGTTTCCCCATTCATTGTTGCACACATTGTATGGCAAGCCAAGTTATTCAGTCCATCTCCATACTTTGTCCCCATCCTCAGAGCCAGAGCCTCCAGAACATCTCTTGTCATCTGCCAATATATCACTGTCAAAGTGTTAGAGCAGGAATGGTGTCCTAGTTTGCACCCTGGTGTGGTCCTGTTATCATTGCATTGGTACAAGAGTTCAACAACTGCTGGGCAGACTAGATGGGCTATAGTGGTCTTTTTCTTCTGTCATTTACTGCATTAATATGTCACAATGTACGTGAGTGATTCAAAGACTTGCCAAGACTGATGAGATGCTCAACACTGATTAGTCTTTGTCAAGGCTTTTTTTCATCCATTATGTGCCAGTGAACATTGTCATCTATCGCTTTTACTGTCCATTCATCATCTCCCACTCTGTTTCCTATCCCCCGTGTCCATCATCTTCGCTTCCCTTTCCTACACCCCAGAAGGTCTGCATGGCAGGCACTGTACTTACAGTAGTTTGAGCAGTGTTGTCGTGCTGTCTCTGATCCTGCCCGTCAATGAAGCTGAAGGTATCACTCTTTCTGCTGTGAAGCCACGTCTTGCAGAAAGAATTGTGAGATCTTGCAGATCTTATCTCAGGACTTGGCTCAATGGAGGGAAGAGAGAAAATGCTCTTACTATAAGCACTTCTGTTACAGCCGGTTTCATCGAGGGGGCAGGGTTTGAGATAGTGCAACAAGAGTGCTCAAAGAAGTAGTGTCTGCTGCATTGGCCTTCAGGGAAGAAGAGAGTGTGTAGAAGTTGATGTAGAGAAGGGAAGAAATTGGAATAGAAGGGAAGGGAAAATGCTAGACATGGTTGAGGCATAGGGAATGCAAAGGAAGATGCTCGAGTTGGACCATGTGGAGCTGAGAGGGGTAGAGAGGGAGACATGATATCGGGAAACTATGCTATTTGCTATTTGTTAATAAGTCTAATCAACAGATTTAAAAAATTGTAGAAAACTCTTAGATTGTGCAGCTCTTGATGCTTAAGAACCAAGTTGCATATCTAAAAAATGGTTCACTGGAAGATATTAAGGGGATAGTTTGTAATCTTGATCCACTGTCAGGCCATTCCCATCCCATACTTACCAACTGCTTTCTCAAGCACCTCTATACACTCCAACTTGGAGCCACAAACCCTATAGATTATTTATAGAACAATAATTTATGTTTTGGTTATATAGCCTATGTATCTCATATGGTCCAGTAAACTACCCATTAGTCTAAACGTAATTAATCAATTTGTTCTCTTTCATATGAACAACATTTATTATGTCTGGCTGCCTAAAGTAAATCTTTTAATAGTTGTTCTTTTCTGTGCCAGCATACCTTTTCCTACTTTGTGCAGATACCCTGCCTCATGAATAATATTCATGTTTTTGTTATGCAGATAGTTAAGTGCTCAAATACTCATATATCCACAGGTTTCCATGTTACTAAGAAATTGATATGGTATTTTAGCCTTCCTTGAAGCAAAGGGGATTACATAGACATTAAGGCAGGAGTTCTCAACCCTGTCCTCGGAACCCACCTAGCCAGTCGGGTTTTCAGGATAACCACAATGAATATGCATGGAAGAGATTTGCATATAATGGAGGCAGTGTATGCAAATCTCTCTCATACATATTCATTGTGGTTATCCTGAAAACCCGACTGGCTAGGTGGGTCCCGAGGACAGGGTTGAGAACCCCTGCATTAAGGGAATTATTTTAGAAGCCCTGTTTATGATATGGATGTCTGAAAACAGTTATTCAGACTTCCCAATCACATCCACATCTCAAGAACCAATTTAGAATGCTTGTTCAGTGTTTTCACTTCATATCGCATGGGGGTGCTGGAGGCATGTCAAGGTATTCTGAAAATGATACACGTGCTGTCGATTTTAGATTGCCACTACACATTTAAATCCACCTGTGGGCATATCCATGTCTATACCTCCTCCTAGGAATAAGTAGACATTTCAAAAGTCCTCATTTTGGCCAGCCATCAACAGTACAGAGGAGAATGCTCTCTCATTCCCTCAATATTTTTTGCCAACTCAAACAAACCTGACAGGTAAATATTGAGGCCTTGTTTACTGCTGTGCCACTGCAAGTCTCCATTTCCAAAATGGCGGGCCAGAATTTATAGGTGGTAGCCTATAAACATGCATGTTCTGAAATAATGGCTCTGGAACGTCCATGTAGTCAGTACTATGAATGTCTGGATCTTGCACCTTCATATTTCTAAAGTTGGCAGGTTTTCTACATGTGTCTGTGCCCTTTCTCTGCATCATTCTCTTTATATTGCGATGGACATGTTTATCTTTTTGGGAGGAGATGTGTCTGTTTCACAAAGTACTTGCATGTATCCACCTTCATTGCTGCCTCTCCCACAGCATTTCAAATGTTTTTGACAGGGATGTCTCAGATTTCAACAGAAACGCCTTTCTAAAATGCTCCTTGGAGTCAAGGAGTAGTCTGATGGTTAGAATACTAGCTTGGTAGCTAATAGACCAGTGTTTGATTCCTACCAGCATTCCTTGTCTCCTTGGGCAAGCCACTTAAAACTCCATTACCTCTAAAGAAAGATCTGGCAATCTACCTTTGGTCACACTGCCAAGAAAGCCCAGGGGCCGCTGGGGTACCAGGAATCAGCATTGACCCAAAGAAACACATTGCATTTGTAAAATGTGCCTTATAGGTTCCATATCACTTTTTGCAAGAATAAGAATGCCAATGTTGGTGCCAATGTTAAATTCCAACAGAGTCTATAAAGTCTGACCAACCAAAACTGCCTTTTTTGAAAAGGTTGGGTACAGAAAGAATGACAGCCTCACTGTCCGATGGTGGGCTGGGAATCTAACCAAATGCAGTATGTTTGAGGATGGATGAAAATTAATAGCACGGGGGAAGTAAGCTGTACTCAACAGTAGAGTGTGACTGTGAGAGAGACAGGGATGGCGCTACTATTAGGTGAAATAGGCGGTCGACTAGAAAGCTGGCCCTCCAGGAGTGCTCATTGCCACCACTGTTGCTCATCTCAGGATCTTCAGTGGCGGCAATAGCCACAAATAGGCCCTTGGTGCTTTTCTTACAACTTCAGTGCCATGGGGCTGTTTGCTTCTGCCCCCTTGGGCCGCCCGATGCTGATTTCCTGTTTGCAGAGAGAGATGAGGGAAAGAAGGAATAGATGTCTGATAGGTGCAGAAGGAGGGCAGTATGTGAGAGGAAGGGAAGGGTGAGTGTTGAGTCAGGAGAGAGGTTTGTGTGGAGAGGGCCAACAGATGATATGAGAAAAAGGAAAGAGGATAATGAAAGAGTGCAGTTAGGATAAAGAAAAATCAAAGGGAAACAAAACAATTGGATGTAGAAAAGATATGAGTCAAATAAGAGAGACAGCAGCAAGGCAGAAAAATCTAGTTAAAAAGTTGAAAAAATAATATAGATAATAGGAAAAAGAAAATTAGACATCTGATGGAGAGGAAAAATAAATAAGAAAAATCTAGACATGAAAACTGGAGAACAGAAAAAAAAGAGACAATAAAGTAGAAGATTAAGAACTACAAAGGTTTGAAAATATTTTATTAAACTTTTCTGCTTCAGCTGAAGAGGTGGGCGGGCTGATGCTTGTGAGGTTTGTCCCAGGGAGGATGTGGGTGTGTTTGTGCCCAAATATGCAGGAAAGGCTGAACATGGGAAGAAACGTAGCTCTGTTTCTATTTCTTCAGTTTTCCACAAGAGTCTGTCTTCTTGGGGAGTCCAGTTCAGATTTTCTCTGCACATTTCTATTGCAAATTCGTGGTCATTTATTTTGCATTAGTTGCAGGAGGTGTGGTGGCTGCTATGGTGGTGGAGCCACAGTCACCCCACCACATAAAGTTGGTCTATATGTGAGCATCGGTTCCTTTTCCCCTATAAACAAAGCACTGGTAATGGAAAGTACGATCATGGTGAGGAGAAGTAAGGCAGCTGACAAATGTATCTTGTGCAGGAGAGGGTATGTGAGAAAGGGGATGAGAAGAGAAGAGCAAAGAGAGAAGCAATGATGGTTCAAACTAGTGAAAAAGAGTGAGATTGAGAAAACCAACTAGGCAGGGACAGAAAAGAAGAGGACCAAGGAAGAGAATGTAATGGAAATGGGTTCATGAAGTTTCCTAAAGAAAATTCTCCAAAACCCCAAAGCTCTTCCTGGGGTGCACTGTGACAGAAACTCCTTGAAGAAATATGTCTTCCAACTCAGAAAAGCCTTTATGGATGAGGATTTGCTTTCTGAACTGCGGTTGTAATTAACTTTTATTGAAGGACAGTTGTTAAATTGTATTAATTCATCAAGCTAAGTTTGCTGAATGTGACTGTATACTTAAGGGTATATTTACTAAACAGCGGTAGTGGCTTCTGTGCAATATCGGAGCTGCGGCACCATTGGATTCCATGGGGTCGTGGCTCCAATATCAGCGGAAACCGCTACCGCTGTTTAGTAAACATACCCCTAAGTGAACTTTCTCTGCACACATTAGAATTTCTTTTCTCATACAAGGGATGACCACAATAGAATAGTAAACTGAAAAAGGGATGATTGATCTCTGGCAAGGGCAGGCAGCTATTAGGAAAATGTGCTTGTAGTTCATTGTGGCTAACTGATATTTAATAGGAGATGTACACCATTAGCTGCGGTCATATGCAATAGAAAGACTCCTCCTCAGTTATTGTACTGAAGGCAATGTACAAACTTATTGACTGAAACTAGGTGCAACCTGAGCACTCAGTTGTCATTTCTTTCTCCTAACAGATACTAGCAGCTCCTCCTCCTCCTCTGTGGTTGAGAATGAGAAGAAAGAAGATAAGAAGAAGGAGGAGAAGGAGGAAGGCAAGAAGAAGAAGGAAGAAGGAGAGGAGGAAGAAGATGAAAATGAGGAGGAGGAGAAAGAAGGTGAGGAGGGGGATAGGGAAGAAGCAAAGGAAGAACAAGAGGACAACAAGAACTTAGGACAGAAGCATCAAGCTGCTCAGTTCCTTTCTGTCTGTATAGCATGTTCTGATGTTGTGGCCCAGGGAGGGAGTGAGGAAGATTTGTTTGTAATTTTAATTTTGGGGTAACCAGAGGTCACTTCATCTGGTTGCACAAAATCTGAAAAGTCTACCCCTCAAAAGGCCTCAATTGTTCAGACTGGGTCTCCAATAACTAGAGGGTCTGGTGAGGTCCAGCTCTTGCAAACTATGGAGGTCATACAAGGCAACCTGACAAGCCTGATGGCAGAAGTACGTTCTATTGGAACCCTGGTAGGTCATGTAACCTGTGCTCTTGAGCACACTGACAAGCTATTAGTAACTCATGTACCTATCTCTCTAGGGCCAGACTACCAGTAAGATGTGGTTGCTTGGTGAGTGTGAAGACTTGTAGGTCTCAACTCACAGTTTGGCTGCACTCATCAAGCTGTAAACCCAGCATGGCACTAACTATACAGGGAGGTTGTAGGTATAATTACATATTAGACAGGTCTCCCTATGGACATTTTTTGTTTGTTTTTAACTGCCTAGTTATCTCTATCTAGTTGTTAATTACTTCTGATGCTTCATATTTTTTAAGAAATTAGGTATTGTCTTTTTTTATCAACTGGGTTGGTGTGCACATGACAGTCTAATTGGATAATTAAATAATAGGCACTAACAGTTCAAAGAAATCAATAGGCAGCTACAATTCACTACAGAGAAGGTCTTCAAATACAGTGTTCTAGAGGCCCAAACGTTTGCCCTCAACCTATGGGGACAATGCCTATTTCACTTTTGGCTGTGTGTACTGATTCAAGCCATAATGGAATTACAACTAGTTCAGATTAGATAAGCGGAATAAATATGGAAAAGGCCACCTCCCCCAGTCACATCTCCAGGAGAGTTTTAGTTCTTCTACCACCCAAGGCCACAGTGGATCTGCAAAGATCCATGCAGATACCCAGCATATGCACAGTAGTTCAGACTGGGAGAAGGAAAGTCAGGAAGAGGAGGTGGAGGAAGGTACAATACTGCAACAGCACATTCAAGGGTCACTCAATATAGCTGGGCAACTTCCTTTTAACACATGTTCAAGAAAAAGTATTTTGTATACCAAGTTCTATGCCATACTATAAGAAAGTATGCTAAGTTATTATTGGAAGAAGACAAAAGTGTCTCTAGAGTTAGCTTCATGTGAATAGGAAGCCATGCAACTGCCCCTCCAAAATGGCTACCTTTTCTGTTTGACTAGGTCAGCTGAGATCTTGACTGATGGTCTAGGAGGTATACCTTTTGACCTCATAGCTAAATAGATAGCATCACTAGGTGACGCTGCAACTACAATGACCATAACACTTTTCATAGATGTACTGTATCAGCAATCTGCTCAGTTCTCCTGTCCTCTGACTAAATAATGTCTATCGTGTTACCTGTGTCTCTGAGTAGCCAAGGACATAACAACATATCCAGCAAAGCGTTCCTAGAAACTACTTGTGGGTTTTCTTATTCACTGAGGTTAGAACAATGAACAGAGATTCATTTAAAAAAAAGTCCATGCAGTTCACGTCATATGTGTCAAATAGTCATTGTTTTATGGTTTATGTATATCTATGAGGGAAATGGAAAAGGTTTTGAGAGTGAGGGACAACATTACCTCTAAAGAAAGGTCTGGCAATCTACTTTTGGTCATACTGCCAAGAAATTCCAGTTGCTGCTGGGTAACCAGAAATCAACTGTACACACATTGCATTTATAAAATGTGTCTTATAGGTTCCATATCACTACTTGCAAGATAAGAATGTCAATGTTGGTGCCATTGTTAAATTCCAGCAGGGTCTATAAAGTCTGACCAACCAAAATTTCCTTTTTTGAAATGGTTGGGTACAGAAAGAATGTCATCCTCACTGTTCCATAGTGGGCTGGGAATGTAACCAAATGCAATATGTTTGAGGATCGATGAAAATTAATAGTACCGGGGAAGTAAGATGTACTGAACAGCAGAGTGTGAATGAGAGAGAGAAGGGGCCTGCATTACTTGTAGGTGAATCAGGCAATTTCCTAGAAAGCTGGCCCTCCAGGGGTGCCCATTGCCACTGCTGTTGCCCCTCTCAGGACCTTCATTGGCAGCAATGGCTGCAAATAACCTCACAGAGCTTACCTTACAACTTCAATGCCATGGGGCTGTTTGCTCAGCCCCCTTTGACCGCCCAAGGCTGACTTCATGTTTGCAGGCAGGAAGTCATTGACGGGTGGTCTGAGGGGGTGGAAGCAAACAACCCCATGATGCTAAAGCTGTAAGGTAAGTGCCGAGGGGCTGTTTGCAGCCATTGCTATATTGCTACTGCTGCAAATCCCAGAGGGGGCAATGGGCATCTCGGGGGTGGGGGTGGGGGGGGGGGTTGGGTGCAGAAGGCATGAGGTTTTCCTAGGGTGCTCATCTCCTTGTGCCAGTCCTGGAGAGAGAATAGATGAAAGAAAAGGAGGGAGAAGGAGGACTGAAAGAGAAGAGAGATGAGGGAAAGAAGTAGTAGATGTTTGATAGGTGCAGAAGGAGAGCAATATGTGAGAGGCAGGGAAAGGTGAGTGCTGGATCAAGGGAGAGGTGTGTGCGAAGAGGAGTGGACCAAGAGAGGATATGAGAAAGAGGAAAGAGTATAATGAAATAATATAGTTAGAATAAAGAAAAATCAAATAGAAACAAGAGGATATAGAAATGAAATGCGCCGAATAAGAAAGACAGCAGCAAAGTAGAAAAATCTAGTAAAAAAGCTGAGAGAATAAGATGGATAATAGATAAAATAAACTCACAGATGGAGAGGAAAAATAAATATAGAAATTCTAGAGAAATGAAAAGTGGAAAACAGAAAAAAAAGAGACAAAAAAAAAAGAAGAAGATCAAGAACCACAAAGATCTGAAAATATTTTATTAAACTTTTCTGCTTCAACTGAAGAGGTGGGTGGGTGATGCTAGTGAGGTTCGTCCCAGGGAGGGTGTGGGTGTGTTTGTGTCCAAATATGCAGGAAAGGCTGAACACGGGAAGAAAAGTGAATCTGTTTCTATTTCTTCAGTGTTCCACAAGAGTGTGCCTTCAGGAGATTCCAGTTCAGACTTTCTCTGCACATATCAGTTTCTAATTAGTGGTCTTTTATTTTGCATTAGGTGTTAGGTTCTATGTTGTGTCTATGTGACTGAGATGAGCTTGTTCTGCTGACATGTAGTTTCTGTGTAGAGAATCCTATGTATTCTGTTTTTCTAAAAGAACAGTTAATGTTCTAGGGACCGGTGTAATATTTGTAATGCTGCCATTTCATTGATCCGTGGCTAGTTGCAGGAGGTGTAGCGGCTACTATGGTGGTGCAGCCACAGTCACCCCACCCCCTAAAGTTGGTCTATAGGTGAGCATTGGTACCTTTTTCACTAGAAATAAAGCACTGGTAATGGAAAGTACAATCATGGTGATGAAAAGTAAGGCAGCTAAGAAATGTATCTTATGCAGGCGAGGGTATGTGAGAAAGGGGATGAGAAGAGGAAAGGGAGGAGAGAAACAATGATGGTTCAAACTGGTGAAAAAGAGTGAGAATGAGAAACTAGGAGGGCCTGAAGAAAAGAGGGCTGAGAAAGAGAATGTAATGGGAATGGGTTCATGAAGTTTCCGAAAGAAAACTCTCCAAAACCCCAAAATTCTCCCTGGGGTGCACTGTGACAGTACTCCTTGAATAAATATGTCTTTAAACTCAGAAAAGTCATGATGGATGAAGAACTGCATTTGTAATTAATTGTTATTGAAACACAGTTGTTAAATTATATTAATTCATCAAGCAAATTTGCTGAATGTGGTTGTATTCTTAGTGAACTTTCTCTGCACACACTAGAATCTCTTTTTCTCAAACAAAAGATGTACACAATAGAATAATAAGCTGAAAAAGGGATGACTGATCTCTGGCAAGAGCAGGTAGCTTTTAGGAACATTTTCTTGTAGTTCTTTGTGGCTAACTAATATACAAGAGGAGATGTACACCATTAGCTGCGGTCATATGCAATAGAAAGACTTCTCAGTTATTGTGGAAGATAATGTACAAAATTATTGAAAGTAGGTACAACCTTAGCACTTAGTTGTCATTTCTTTCTCCTAACAGATACTAGCAGCTCCTCTTCCTCCTCCTCTTCTGAGGACGATGATGATGATGATGATAAGGAGAAAGAAGAGAAGGAAGAGAAGGAGGAAGGCAAGAAGAAGGAAGAAGGAGAGAAGGAAGAAGATGAAAATGAGGAGAAGGAGAAAGAAGGTAAGGGGGGGGGAGGAAGAAGCAAATGAAGAATAGGATGACAACAAGAATGCAGGACAGTTACCTTCAAGCCAGCTCCTTCTGTCTGTGTATCACCTTCTGATGTTATGGCCCAGGGAGGTGGTGAGGAAGATTTATCTGTAATTTTATTTTTGGGGGAACTAGAGGTCACTCCATGTAGTTGCACAAAAACGGAAAAGTCTGCCCCTCAAAAGGCCTCAATTGTTGAGGCTGGATCTCCAACAACTAGAGAGACTGTTGAGGTCCAGCTCTTGCAAACTATGGAAGTCATACAAGGCAACCTGACAAGCCTGATAGCAGAAGTGTGTTTTATTAGAACCGCTGTGGACCGTGTAACCTGTGCTCTTAAGCACATTGGCAAGCTATTAGCAACTCAAGCACCTACCTCTTGAGGGCGAGACTACCAGTGAGTTGTGGTTGCTTGGCGAGCGTGACGACTTGTAGGCCTCTACACACAGGTTGGCTACACTCACCGAGCTGTAAAGCCAGCATGACACAGTAACAATACAGGAAGGTTGTAGGTGTCATTACCTGTTAGACAGGTCTCCCTTTGCCCTTTTTTGTTTGGTTTTAACTGTCTAGTTGTCTCTAAATAGTTGTTAATTACTTATGAAGGTTCATATTTTTTAAGAAATTAGTTATGATGTCTTTTTTTAACAACTGTGCTCATGACGGTCTAATTTGATAATTAAATAATAGGCACTGCAACAGTTCACAGAATCAACAGGCAGCTACAATTCACTACAGAGAAGGCCTTCAAATACAGTGTACTAGAAGCCCAAACATTTGCCCTCAACCTATGGGGAAAATGCCTGTTTTACTTTGGGCTGTATGTACTGATTCAAACCATAATGGAGGTATGGCTAGTTCAGATTTGATAGGAAGTATAAATATGGAAAAGGCCACCTCCCCCAGTCACATCTCCAGGAGAGTTTTAGTTCTTCTACCACCCAAGGCCACAGAGGATCTGCAAAGGTCCATGCAGATGCCCAGAATATTCATATTAGCTCAGATTGGGAGAAGGAATGTTAGGAAGAGGAGGAGGAGGTAGATACAGTATTCCAACAGCACACTCAAGGGTCACTCAATATGACTGGGAAACTTCCTTTTTACACATGTCCAAGAAAAAGTCTCTAGTATACCCAAGTTCTATTGCATACTATAAGAAAGTATGCTAAGTTATTATAGGAAGAAGACAAAAGTGTCTCCAGGGGTTAGCTTCATGTGAAAAGGCAGCCACGTGTTCTTATATCTGCCACTGCCTCTCCAAAATGGCTACCTTTTATGTTTGACTAGGTCAGCTGAGATTTTGAGTGATGGTCTAGGAGGTATACCGTCTGACCTCATGAGTAAATAGATAGCAGCACCGGGTGACGCTGCAACTACAATGGCCTTAACACTTTTCATAGATGTACTGTATCAGCAATCTGCTCAGTTCTCCCGTCCTCTGCCTAAATAATGTCTGCCGTGTCACCTGTGTCTTCGAGTAACCAAGGACATAACAACATATCCAGCAAAGCGTTCCTAGAAACTACTTGTTGGGTTTTCTTATTCAGTGAGATTAGAACAATGAACAGAGACTCTTTTAAAAAAAAGTCCAAGCAGTTCACATCATTTGCGTCAAATAGTTATTGTTTTATGTTTTATGCATATCTATGAGGGAACTGGAAAAGGTTTTGAGAGTGAAGGACACCAGGAAGATGGGGAATTCACATGTTCACATCTTGGTCTGATTTTTACTATTATACATCCATCCCCGATTTTCATCAGGGAGAAGGTCTTTGTGACCTCTAGGAGAACAAGAAGAAAAGCACAATAGTCAGAGAGTAAAACGGCTTTTTAACTTCAAAGCTGCACAAATTAGTACTTAAACTTTTAAATATTGGGCCAAAGCTGCTATTTAGATAAGCGCCGGCCAGCACAATATTCAATGGCACTATCTGGTTAGTATCGTTGAATATTTCTTCAGGTTGTTTTGGTGCTATCAGGATAGTGTTGGTATCATCAATGGCTGAAGCTTGGGCAGAGTTTGGGATTATCTAGTTAGCAACAATGTTCATACCACTGACTGGATAACAAACTTTCTAAAACTAGATCATGAAAAAAGCAGTCGTAACTTTATGTGGTTTAGCTATCTGGATAGCGGTTGGATATTGTCACTATCCAGATAGTGCCACCAACCAATGCTGAAACTGGATATTCAACATTGCAGGATATCTGGATTCTGTCACTGAATATTCAGTTTTGCTTTTCTGCACTGTGACTAGTTGTTTAAAAAACCACCAACCGTGGAATATAATTATAGGCCTGATTCTCTCTCTCTCTCTCTCTCTCTCTCTGTATACTACTAGCATTCCTTGTCTCCTCAAGCAAGTCACTTAACCTTCCATTACCTCTAAAGAAAGGTCTGGCAATCTATTTTTGGCCATACTGTCAATAAAACCCAGTATCTGCTGGGTCACCAGCAATCAACATTGTATACACATTGCATTTGTAAAATGTGCCTTATAGGTTCCATATCACTATTTGCAAGAATAAAAATGCCAGTGTTGGTGCCAATGTTACATTACAGCAGAGTCTATAAATTCTGACCAACCAAAATTTCCTCTTTTGAAATGGATGGGTACAGAACGAATGACCCCCTCACTGTTCCATAGTGGGCTGGGAATGTAACCAAATGCAATATGTTTGAGGATTAATGAAAATTAATAGTACCGGGGAAGTAAGATGTACTGAACAGCAAAGTGTGAATGTGTGAGAGAAAGGGCCAGCAATACTAGTAGGTGAACTAGGCAATCTCCTAGAAAGCTGGCCCTCCAGGGGTGCCCATTGCCTCTGCTGTTGCCCTACTCTGGATCTTCATTGATGGCAATGGATGCAAATAACCCCAGGTGCTTACCTTACAACTTCAATGCCATGGGGCTGCTTGCTTTAGCCCGCTTTGATTGCCTGATGCTGACTTCATGTTTGCAGGCAGGAAGTCATCGATGGGTGGTCTGAGGGGGTGGAAGCAAACAACTCTATGGCACTAAAGCTGTAAGGTAAGTGCCGCGGGCTTGTTTGCAGCCATTGCTGTATTGCTACTGCTGCAGATCCCAGAGGGGGCAATGGATATCGTGGTGGGGGGGGGGGGGGGGGCGACTTAGTAGCACAAGGCATGAGGTTTCCTAGGGTGCCTCATCTCCTTGTGCCAGCGCTGGAGAGAGATGAGAGAGGTGTGAGCATGGATGAAAGAAAAGTGAGAAGAAGGACTGGAAGAGAAGAGAGATGAGGGACAGAAGTAATAGATGTTTAATAGGTGCAGAAAGAGGGCAGTATGTAGGGAAGGGTCAGTGCTGGGTCAGGAAAGAGGTGTGTGTGAAGAGGAGAGGACCAAGAAAGGATATGAGAAAGAGGAAAGAGGATAATGAAATAATGTAGTTAGAATAAAGAAAAATTAAAGGGAAACAAAAGAAATAGAATATAGAAATGAAATGAGACAAATAAGAAAGACAACAGCAAAGCAGAAAATCTAGTAAAAAGCTGAGAGAATAAGATGGATAATAGAAAAAACAAACTTAGACATCACAGATGGAGAGGAAAAATAAAGAAAGAAAATCTAGAGAAATGAAAACTGGAAAACAGAAAAAAAAGAGACAAAAAAGTAGAAGATCAAGTATTAGAAAGATCTGAAAATATTTTATCAAACTTTTCTGCTTCAACTGAAGGGGTGGGCGGGTTGATGCTTGTGAGGTTTGTCCCAGGGAGGATGTGGGTGTGTTTGTGCCCAAATATGCAGGAAAGGCTGAACACGGGAAGAAACGTAGCTCTGTTTCTATTTCTTCAGTGTTCCACAAGAGTCTGTCTTCTTGGGGATTCCAGGTCAGATTTTCTCTGCACATATCAATTTCTAATTAGTGGTCTTTTATTTTGCTTTGGGTGTTAGGTTCTATGTTGTGTATATGTGACTGAGATGAGCTTCTTCTGCTGACATGTAGTTTCTGTGTAGAGAATCCTATGTGTTCTGTTTTTCTAAAAGAACAGTTAATATTTTAGGGACCAGTGTAATATTTGTAATGCTGCCATTTCATTGATCTGTGGCTAGTTGCAGGAGGTATAACGGCTACTATGGTGGTGCAGCCACAGTCACCCCCACCCCCACCCCCTAAAGTTGGTCTATATGAGAGAATCTGTACCATTTCCCTAGAAATAAACCACTGGTAATGGAAAGTACAATCATGTTGAGGAGAGGTAAGGTGAGGGTATGTGAGAAAGAGGATGAGAAGAGAAAAGAGAGAAGAGAAACAATGATGGTTCAAACTGGTGAAAAAGAGTGAGAATGAGAAAGCCAACTAGTAGGGCCTGAAGAGAAGAGGGCCGAGAAAGAGAATGCAATGGAAATGGGTTCATGACGTTTACTAAAGAAAACTCCAAAACCCCAAAGCTCTTCCTGGGGTGCACTGTGACAGTACTCCTTGATGAAATATGTCTTTTAACTCAGAAAAGTCATTATGGATGAAAAACTGCATTTGTAATGAATTATTATTGAAAGACAGTTGTTAAATTGTATTAATTCATCAAACTAAATTTGCTGAATGTGGCTGTATACTTAGGGGTATGTTTACTAAACCGCGCACACGTGCGCGGCGCACAGTAGCGTACGCTAATGATGCACTTAAGTGCTCTTAAGTGCCCCGCACGCGTGTGCATCACACTAACGGGCCCCCACACACGTGCACCTCACACTGACGGGCCCGCGCAAGTGTGTGGTGCGCTGATGTGCGATAGAGGCGTGGAAAGGCATTTCGAGGGTGGAGGAAGGCTCCCGAGGGGCGGGGGGACGGGGTCAATAGGTGGAGAGTGGGAGGGGAGAGGCTCAACGCACAGGAGTGGGGCTGAATTTCGGCAAAGAAAATACCGCGAGTGAAACCCTCGTGTTAGTGCCGATTTAAAGGGAAGAGAAACCATTTCCGTCAGCAATGTACAGCAAAACCGGGGAAACCTGCAAAAAGTGAGCAGTGTGATACATGTGCACAGAACAAAATATTAAATATAAATTGAAAATGACCACAACAAATTCCAAAAAAATTATAATCCAGCTGGGCAACAGTGATATTAATGGGAAACCATAAAAAACACTCCCAGGAAAGCTAAAAAAAAAAAAGAAATGGTTTTTGGAAGGGTCTACGTTCCGTAGACTCTTTAAAAAATCACTGCATTTTATTGGAGCTTTCCTGGGAGTGTTTTTTATGGCTGCCCATTAAAGCAACTGTTGCCCAGCTTGGTTTTGGTTTTCTTCCCCTTTTCTGGAGGTCATTTTTGAGGTTTATGTGCACCTTTGTCCCCATACAAGGTAAACGAGCCCACAGTAAAATTGTGCAGAGCAGGGTGTCTGACTCGTGTGGCCAGGTTTCCTATCTCCAGAGACTGCACTGTCTCTGTGGCCACAGTGTGGAGCAGCAGACACAGCCAGCACCTGTAAGACCAGAGGGTCACATGTTAAAATCCCAGCTGGGGCTCCTGCCAACCCAGTCTCCATAGTTTTACCCACCACTAAACAATGATAGTAAAGACACTCCTTTATTGCTGAGAACATAAGCATGGTTCAAACACCCATATTTTACCCTACACCACACACAAACCATAACAATGGGCATTACCTACAGCCACGTCCCCCAAATTCAGTCCTGGAGTGCCATAACTCAATCAGGTCATATGCTTTTTCCCAGATAAGGACATGTCTGCATGTTGGCGGAGGGTACAGGTGGTGGAGGGGGCAGTGGCTGCAAGCCACAGCAGACAGTGGCCTAGGCGTGTGCAGATTGGCATGTCCACCACAACAGACAGGCTCTGTTGTATGTACAGTCATGGACTCCCCAGGGAAAGCAGCATATCTGTGGCAACACGGTGGTGCAGTGCACACAGACAGTGTGTGCAGGAACAGAAGGTCACAGGTTCAAAGGCCAGCTAGGGCTACCTCCAATCCTGTCCACATATTTTTCCCACAACTAAACCATGATAGTAAGGACAAACCTTTATTGCTGAGAACATACGCATGGTTAATACGCCTATATTTTACCACACCAAACACAGACACCATAAACAGCCGCATTACCTAGAGCAGAGTCTCCCAAATGCAGTCCTGGAGGGCCCCACGCCATTCAGGTTCCATGCTGCCTCTAATAAAGATGCCTGTGCTGTATATCTATGCACCACCCCCATGGTATGCAGATGTAGCTCATGCATATTTATGAGGGACAGCATGAAAACCCGAACACTGTTTGGAACACCAGGACTGGAGTTGGTAAACTCTGCCGTAAAGCAGCAGTCAACAGGGTCAGACACACCCACACCCACACCCACAGGCCCCATTGGCCAATGCCTCCTGGAGAGGCAGAACATTGGGCCCTGCCTGTATCTCCCAGTACTAGCAGTTGCATACCTTAGCAATGCCACCCTACACCTGGGTATATGGTACACAGCTATCAAATGTTTCCCATGATAACTGGCAGATATCAATTCCTACGTTAAGCACATTTTGCTCCTTGGGCTCCACCATAACAATCATTCTGATGTCTGGGGTGTGTGCTGCAGGTCTGGTCTCTGACAGTGTTTACCGCCCTGGGGAGTGACCCCCAACAGTATTGCGTACCATATCCATGCCTGTACTGTGCCCAGGACTGGTGTGGTGGGTATGGCTGCTGAACCCCTCTATAGTAGCACAATGCTGGCATAGGTGTGGGGGTGGCTGTCTGTCTATCCAGTGTGTGGTGGCTGCAAACACCTTCCACAGCCCACACTGCCAGCAATGTTGCCAGTATTGGGCTGCCAATGTGCATAATGAGGAGCAAGATACCATGGGTATAGGCCGGACAGGGTGGCCTGGCCAGGGTGCATCTGCACAGGGCATAGGGCACTGACTGGGATATTTTAGTGCCCGGCCACCACTTACACGGACAGGGTGAGCTCAGTATGTCCTGCTGAGAGATCACTCTCACCCTGACTGTGCAGTGACCACAGCATGGCTACGCACCCCATAGTGCCATCTACCATTTCTCTCATGTGATAGATATGGGTTTTCTTTTGGGACACAGTCACTGATTTATCTGCTTGCTGTGTATGCTGACATCCCAGTTCTGGGTGTATGTATCTCCACTGGGAGCATGCACTGTGGACTAACTAGCACACTGTTTGTAGCTGGTATGTGTTGTGATGGAGCAGCTTGCAGGGTGCAGTGGATGATGACTTGCTGCAGGAGAATATCAGATAGTGGTGGGGTGCAGCTCACCATATTCAGACCTAATGTCTGTCTGATATTGTGTTATGGATGTGTATATAGCTGCATTGACTGCCCTGTGGGGTGTCTGCTCCTCAGCAGGACCAGTGTTGATGGACCCCTCTACTGTCACCTTTGCAGGGAGGTAGAATGTGGATCTATTGATAGGAGACCCTGTTTGCCACCCTCAGCCCTGGAGGAGGGGGGTGGTTGTGCATGGCCCAACTGGGGGTCCATGGGGCTACACCTGACTGAGTCAGACAGAGATATCCAAGGTGTTTGTGCAGGAACTACCTATCTCACACATTACCACTGCTTTACACC
Source organism: Ichthyophis bannanicus (assembly GCA_033557465.1). Classification (NCBI taxonomy): domain Eukaryota; kingdom Metazoa; phylum Chordata; class Amphibia; order Gymnophiona; family Ichthyophiidae; genus Ichthyophis; species Ichthyophis bannanicus. The sequence continues at coordinate 630,763,948 of CM066034.1, read as the reverse complement.
TGCATCATGGCTTCTTTCAGCCATGGAAGGTGCTGTGGACCTGGTGCTGGGCGCCTCACTGCACCCTCAGGGTGAGCACAGTACCCGCAAATTGTGACGGTGTTTAGCTACTCTGTGCCAGTAAAACACACGGTCTGTACCCCCTACCAGGCCGTGGTGCTGTGGGGGTGCATACTCCATCTTGTGTTTATCTGTGGACAGCTGATTTGCATGTGCAGTGCATCATGGGTATGGGTGGGCTAACCCTATCCTGGTGACCACAGCAGACTGTCTGTGTGGTGACATGCAGGCTCTCTGCAACCACCCAGGGGCTTTCTAGTAGCTGTAGCCCAGTGGTTACTTCACTGCCTCTGAAGCCAAAGACCATGGGTTCAAACCCACAGTGGGGTTATTTGATAGGCTTGTCCAATGCATTTTTTTTAATGTACATATTTTGATGCCAGCAAAAACACCCTCAGCATACTGTACCCATAAGGTGCCTCTGGGGGTGCTTTATAGGGCGCCCTATAGGGCACCTTATGGCTCCTGTCCATATAAGGTGCACTATACATTATCCTGTGATGCAACCTATAGGGTGCCCTATAGGGGACATTTTAGGGTGCTGTGGCGGACAGTGCAATTTCTTTTTTTTTTTAAACGTTTATTTTCATTTTACAACAAGCAAAAAGAAACAACACACCAAAGGAGACAAATACAAGCATACAATAAGGAAAAGCAACCCCAAGTCCCCCCCACCCCTATGCTTCTTCTCTAAGCTGATAAGTATCATCATATAAGCGCTTACAAACAACAGTAATTGTACATCAAAACAAACCGAAATAGTATCTGCGATACAGAATGATCATGTGACAGAGATTTACACAGATTTAAACAGTCAGATGAGAGCATTTAGCAGTTTGAACATAGTCGTTGAGCATCTTCCATTTAGACAAGTGGTGGGGGGTCTGAACGGGAGAAGCTAACATACGAGGTATTTGCTCATATTTACTGTAGAGACAGACATGATTCCACCATTCATTGGGGCTCAGATGGGAGCAATTGTCCAGTATTTTGTAATTAGGGAATAGCTATGCCCCAAAAAACCAAGCACGGGGATGTTCACCTTGCGTAGTGACATGTAATGAGAAAGATATGGCAGCATGATCTGAAATATGGAGAGGATGAATCCTAGCCGTGTCCACTTGGGATATCAGTGCTTTGGAGATAAGAAAAAAAAAATCTATTCTAGATTGTGAGTGATGGGGGGCTGAGAAAAAGATGAACTCTAAGTCGGTGGGGGAAGCAGCCTCCATAGATCTACTAACACAAGATCTTTCATCAGAGCTGTAAGGGTATCAAGACTCTTGGGTGGACCACTCGTTCTAGGCGGCTCCATCTATCAAAGGATCAAGTACTTGGTTGAAATCGCCGCCAAGTATCAATGGACTATTGGCAGAGGCCTATGCCAACTGCGCATTACTTGCATAGTAAGCAGGGTTATCCACATTCGGAGCATAAATACAAATACACGTGAAGTCACTATCTCCACCCTTAAGGTGTACACGAGCCCATCCACCCTCCTTATCAGAGCTAGTATCCATTACAGTAGCTTGCAAAGACGTCTTAACCAAGAAGGCTACCCCACGGGAGAGTAGGCAGCCACCATGTAAGGCTGAGCAGTAAGTTTCAGTGCTTCAGCGGAGTTTAAATGCGTTTCCTGAAGAAACACTAAATCAGCATGCTCATGATTAAGATAGCTAAGGATTTTCTTTCTTTTGATTGGACTATTGATGCCTTTTACGTTCAGCGATAAGAGCTTACATAAGGCCATTCAGAAGAGTTAAAAATTCTGAAAAAGAACATGATAACGCACATAATTTCACAATGTCCCTCATATTAACTGTATATGGCTGTACACATGACATGATAGAAAATAAACTAATGAAAAACAATGAAGCGCCCCATATAAAAAAAATAAGCACCGAAGTGCATTAGAGAAGAAGCAGAACCCCAGAAATTACTGGCGACCATATGTCTGCGGGGAGAAACCCCAGAGAAGGCCTAAATTGAAACATATAACCTATATAGCTGTGCATGTTCCGAATCCAACCGAGGTGCACATCATGGAGGGATAGGAGACCAAGAAAGTTATATATAGACAGAAAGAAAAGTCCAGGCAGTCTCTGTTCCAGGCTGTGATCACCGCGTCGGGCCATTCAAAATGGCGGGCAGATCCGGCGGATTACAGATCCAAGTTGTTGGATTAGCGCATCTGGTCTGCTTCTTTGGAATCTAAAAATGTTGCTAGTAGATCAGGATCTTCGAATGTTCTAGTTTGGTTATGGAGAGTCACTCTGAGCTTCGCTGGATACAATAGGCCAAAGCGAGCCTGTAGCTGTTGAAGTCTAGGGCGAAAAGCAAGGAGTCTCTTCCGACAGTCAACTGTGGGCTTTGCCAAGTCAGGGAAGAAGGAGACTTTATGACTTTCAAACTCCAGAGGATGATTCGCCCGGGCAGCATTTAGAATTTGCTCAACTTGCTGATATCTCAGTAATCGAAAGATGATAGGCCGGGGGGTCGTCCCATTGAGCGCCATGTTGGGAGGAACACGATGTGCTCGATCAATTTCCAGATCTCTGTGAAAAGTAATCTTCAGCAAGGAGGGAAGAGTTTTGACCAGGAATTCTCTTATATCTCCCGCTTCCGCCCCCTCCGGTACTCCAATGAGCCTGACATTGTTGCGACGGGCTCGATTATTGCTATCCTCTAACTCTTTTTGAAGATTCTGTATCTGACGCTCAGCCTTGTCCAGTTTCTCCAAGCGCACCGCGTGCGAGTCGAGGACCCCCACCATGTTGTCCTGCCGTAGTGAAAGACCTTCAAGCCGGTCCTGAAGCATACCGAAGTCTTCTCGCATGGCTCGGAGCGCTTCTCCGTTGGACTGTACCAGTTCCTTCACACCGCGTATTTCCTCCAAGATCTCCCGTTGCATTTCTGGGTTTTCCCGAAATGGAACTATCTTTTGTGGGGAAGACAACTCTGTTTTGGAGCGTTTTCCGTGTGAAGAAGAGGGAGACCTGAAGTCTAAGCGCGCTGGTTTGTGGGCCGCCATCCCCCCTGAGGTACCCCGGTAAGTTCGGAGCAAAATATTAAGTTTATGTAGGTATTAAGTCAGGATTCTGAGTAGGCCTCTCGGGAGCTTCAGCGCGAAGCGTCTAACCCGCTGGACATCAGGCTCCGCCCCCCCGGACAGTGCAATTTCTAATGTGCCCTATGGAGTGCCTTATAGGGTGCCTTATACGGCACCTTCAATTACGGCACGTGAGGGCGTGTTTGCTGGCAGCAATTAATAACATAAAAATAAAGTGCTGCAGGACAAAATATGTACAATGCAAAGCTGATGCCACAGCCAGCCTCATGACCCCTGTATCAGCAGTCAGTGCCTTAACCATTGTGCTCCACTGCTGCTCCTCCTTGCCTGTCAGCGCACCTACTTATGCTTTTCATTCCTTAAACTGCACAGTGCTGCCATAAAAAACAGTACACTGACCTTGCGGTACCTCATACGGCACCCTCTAAAGCGCCCTATAAGCAACATTCTAGGGTGCCTTGGCTGACAGTGCACTTTAAAATGTGCCTTATAGGGCGCCTTATGTTAACACGCTTTGAGAGTGCGTTTGCTAGTAGTGATAATTAAAATATGAATAAAATGCCTCCTAAAGCAATCTTCCCCATAATATGTTATGCCTCAGCCAGCCTTGTTCATTGGGCACTTTGGGGGATTGAACCCCTGATCCCTGCACCACTGGCTAGTGTCTTAACCATTGTGCTGTGGTTCTGTTCCTGTGATTGCACATCAGTGCGCCGCCTTATGCCGCCCAGTATTAAAAAGCCTCATAAAACATCAGCGCGCCGCCTTATACCGCCCATCATTTAAATGCCTCCTAAATTAATGCCTCAGCAAGCTGTCTCCATTGGGCACTGTGGGGGATTAAACCCCTGATCCCTGCCCTATTGGCAAGGGCCTTAACCATTGTGCTGTGGCTCTGTTTTTTTTTCTGTACATCAGCGCGCCACTTATACCGCCCAGTATTATAATGCCTCCATAAACATCAGTGCACCGCCTTATGCCGCCCAGTATTAATATGCCGCCAAAAACATTAGCGCACCGCCTTATGCTGTGCAGTATTTCTGTGCCTCCTAAATTAATGCCTCAGCCAGCTGTCTTCATTGGGCACTGTGGGGGATTAAACCCCTGATCTCTGCACCATTGGTCAGCGTCTTAACCATTGTGCTGTGGCTCTGCTCTTTTTCTTGCACTTCAGCGCGCCACTTATGCCTCTCGCGCAGCTATCTCATGCACTAAGGTGCGGGGCGCACATGGGCGCCGCGCACCTTAGCGCATATGTAAATTCCGGCTTTTCTTTTTCAGGACGGAACGCCCACTCCTTATATGGCACCCGCACACTACCGGGGCCCGCACTTTACCGGGGTTTTAGTAAACATACCCCTTAGTGAACTTTCTCTACACACTCTAGAATCTCTTTTTCTCACACAAGGACTGTATACAATACAATAGTAAGCCGAAAAAGGGATGATTGATCTTTTGCAAGGGGAGGCAGCTGTTATGAAAATGTGCTTGTAGTTCATTGTGGCTAACTGATATTGAAGAGTAGATGTACACCATTAACTGCAGTCATATGCAATAGAAAGACTCCTCCTCAGTTATTGTGCTGAAGGCAATGTACAAACTTACTGACTGAAATTAGGTGCAACCTGAGCACTTAGTTGTCATTTATTTCTCCGAACAGATACTAGCAGCTCCTCCTCCTCCTCTTCTGAGGATGATGAGGATGATGATGATGATGAGAAGGAGAAAGAAGATAAGGAGGACAAGGAAGAAGGCGAGGAGGAAGAAGATGAAAATGAGGAGGAGGAGAAGGAGGAGGAAGAAGCAAAAGAAGAGCAAGAGGACAACAAGATTGCAGAGCGAGAAGCATCATCCTGTTTAGCTCCCTTCAAGAAAGATCCAGCTGTCAGTGTAGCACCTTCTGATGTTGTGGCCCAGGGAGGTGGTGAGGAAGATTTGTCTGTAATTTTATTTTTTGGGGAACTAGAGGTCACTCCATCTGGTTGCAAAAAAACTGAAAAGTCTGCCCCTCAAAAGGCCTCAATTGTTGATGCTGGATCTCCAACAACTAGAGGGTCTGTTGAGGTCCAGCTCTTGCAAACTATGGAGGTCATACAAGGCAACCTGACAAGCCTGATGACAGAAGTGCGTTCTATTGGAACCTTTGTGGACCGTGTAACCTGTGCTCTTGAGCAAATTGGCAAACTATTAGCAAATCATGCACCTACCTCTCAAGGGTCAGACTACCAGTGAGTTGTGGTTGCTTGGTGAGTGTGAAGACTTGTAGGCCTCTACACACAGGTTGGCTACACTCACCAAGCTGTAAACCCAGCAAGACACAGTAACAATACAGGGAGGTTGTGGGTGTCATTACCTGTTAGACAGGTCTCCCTTTGATTGTTTTTGTTTGGTTTTAACTGTCTAGTTGTCTCTAAATAGTTGTTAATACTTATGAAACTTCATATTTTTTAAGAAATTACTTATGTCTTTTTTAACAACTGTGTTGATGTGCTCATGACAGTCTAATTTGAATATTAAATAAGAAGCACTGCAACAGTTCACAGAAGTCAACTGGCACTACAATTTACTATAGGGAAGGCCTTCAAATACAGTGTTCTGGAAGACCAAACTTTTACCATCAATCTATGGGGAAAATGCTGTTTTACTTTGGGTTTATGTACTGATTCAAGCCATAATGGAATTGCAATTACTTCATATTTGATATGGGGTATAAATATGGAGAAAACCACCTCCCCCAGTCACATCTCCAGGAGAATTTGAGTTCTTCTACCACCCAAGACCACAGAGGATCTGCAAAGGCCCACGCAGATGCCCAGCATATGCACTGTAGTTCAGATTGGGAGAAGGAAAGTAAGGAAGAGGAGGAGGACATAGGTACAGTATTCCAACAGCACACTCAAGGGTCACTCAATAGGGCCGGGCAACTTCCTTTTTATACATGTCCACGAAAAAGTCTCTAGTATACCCAAGTTCTCTGCCATGCTATAAGAAAGTATGCTAAGTTATTATAGGAAGAAGAAAAAAGTGTCTCCAGGGTTAGCTTCATGTGATTAGACAGCCATGTGTTCTTGTATCTGCAACTGCCTCTCCAAAATGGCTACCTTTTAAGTTTGACTAGGTCAGCTGAGATCTTGACTGATGGTCTAGGAGGTATACCTTCTGACCTCATGACTAAATAGATAGCAGCACCGGGTGACGCTGCAACTACAATGACCATAACAGTTTTCATAGATGTACTGTATCAGCAATCTGTTCAGTTCTCCTGTCCTCTGCCTAATGTCTGCCATGTCACCTGGATCTCCGAGTAGCCAAGGACATAACAACATATCCAGCAAAGCGTTCCGAGAAACTACATATTGGGTTTTCTTTTCCACTTACATTAGAAAAATGAACAGAGATTCATTAAAAAAAGTCCATGCAGTTCAAATCATTTGTGTCAAATAGTTATTGTTTTATATTTTATGCATATCTATGAGGGAACTGGAAAAGGTTTTGAGAGTGAGGGACACCATTGAGACATGGAATTCACATGTTCACATCCTGGGCTGATTTTTACTATTATACATCCATCCCCGATTTTCATCAGGGAGAAGCTATTGTGACCTCCAGGAGAACAAGAAGAGAATCACAAGAGAGTCAGAAAGAAAAACTGCCTTTTAATTTCAAAGCTGCACAAATTAGTACTTAAACTTTTAAATATTGGGCCCAAATCTGCTATTCAGATAAGTGCCGGCCAGCACAATATTGAATGGCACTATCTGGATAGCATCATTGAAGATTTCTTCAGACTACTTTGGTGCTATCAGGATAGTGTTGGTACCTTCAATGGCTAGAGCTTGGGCAGAGTTTGGGATTATCTAGTTATTTATTTATTTATTTGTGTGCTTTTCTATACCACCCCTTCCAGAGATCAAGGGCGGTTTACAGAGAACAAGTTAAAACCATTAGCAACAATGTTCATACCACTGACTGGATAACAGACTTTCTAAAGCTAGATCATGAAAAAAGCAGTCGTAACTTTATGTGGTTTTGCTATCTGGAGAGCGGTTGGATATCGCCACTGTCCTGATAGTGCCACCAACCAGTGCTGAAACTGGATATTCAACACTGGAGGATATCTGGATTCCGGCACTGAATATTCAGTTTCACTTTTCAGTGTTGTGACTAGTGCTTTAAAAAAACACCCAACTGTGGAATATACAAAAAATATAGGCCTGTTTTTTTTTCCTCTCTCTCTCTCTATACTAATGTGTGAAGCTTTGAAGCCAACAGGGTGCTTGTGTTCTGACTTCGTGCTTTTCTTCTTGTTCTGGGTGTCATAACTAGTGGTGTGCAGTCCAAAATTTTTCATTTTTTTTTAGCCTTCTATGTCTTTTATGGGATTGTTCATTTAATTTTTTTATTTTAATTTTAATTTTTGGTGTTGTTTTGTTTTTTTGTTTCATTTTGTGGGCAATGTCATCAACAGTATGAACTATCCCTGAGTATTGCACCCCATTGCTCAGCAGTTCACACTATTGTGCAAAAGTGCATACTGTTCTTCAATATGCACCTAATGATAAATAAGGAACACTATTTAGCAATAGTGTGCAATATTGACTGGGGCTTAAAACCTCTCAAAAGATAATTTCGTTTTTTTTTTCAGTTGTTTTGAATTAAAACTGAAATGAAAAACATGGTAAATATTGTCATTCCCATGTCATTTCAAATGAATACACAACCTTAGTCACAGCATCATCTCCCTGATGGGAATCAGGGCTGGATATATCACAGATAGCAAAAAATCCCATTGAATATGTTCTCATGTATGTATATAGCATAAAACAATAACTATTTGGCACATATGATGAGAACCACATGGATGTTAATATTTATTGACTGCCTGCCTGCTTTTCATATAAAATAGCCCATGTTAAAGGTCAATAAATAAAAATAAAACAAAACATAATATAAAGTGATACCTTCTTATTGGACTAAATGTATTTTTGACACATTTTCGAAGGTTGAAATCTCCTTCCTCAAGTCAGGACAGTAGGGGTAAAGGATGACAATACTAAGGGGTATTTTTATTATACCGCAGTAAAGGAGCAAATATGCAGTTAGCGTGCCCTTAGCCATCCAAAAAGCCACTTTAATGCGCGTTAACAGTACCAGCAGTGTAAAGTGCCCTGTGGGCAGAGAATCGGTGTCCACAGGGCGGAGGGAGGGAGTCAATGGGTGGGGAGTGGGTCTGAACAAGGCTTGCTCCCTTAACGCAAGGCACCTTAATGGCAGGAATCCTAACGCAAATCAAAATCTTACAGAAAGGGTGCATTTTGAGGAGAGAGTCTATTTTAACGTCTGAAATGTGATGCAGAGACAGGGGAGCCCAAGAGAATGATAGTAGTGCTCCATTAGCAGCAACAGTATAGTGCCCAATATGAAAGGGCACTATGTTGATTGTGCAAATGGGGCAAAGGAGGGTGAATGTGGGTCATGCAGTGGGGGCCTCTGGTGCACAGGGCAGAGCACACAGTTGCCTAGGTGGCACATAAGGACATAAGACTTAAAATATGCCAGACTGTGCCAGACCAAGGTCCATCATGCCCAGTATCCTGTGTCCATCAATGTCCAATCTAGGTCACAGGTACTTAGCAGTTTGCCCAAAAGACACACAGGATCTGCAGTGCATGTATTGGGCAAACTGGGGATATTCTGGGCTCCTCTTTAGTAATGGTTTATGGACCGTTCCCCAGGACCTGTCCAAACATTTCTGAAACCCAGCTACACTAACTGCCTTTATGACATCCTCCAGAAATGAATTCCAGAGTTTGAATACGCGTTGACTGAGAAACCATTCCCTCCCAGTAGTCCTCAATGGGTTACACTGTAGCTGCATTGCATGTCCCCTAGTCCTACTACATTTTGATGGTGTAAACAATCGATATATATTTACCCAATCCACTCCAGTCAATATTTTATAGACCTCTAACATAACACTCCTCAACCATCTCTTCCCCAGGTTGAAGAGACATAACATTGGCAGATGGTGATGGGATCCCTGGAGAGACAGATGGGTATGGGGGGGATGTATGGCTATCCTTGTATGCCTCCGCCCCCCCCCCCCCGACTCTATGCCCTAGGCACCTGCCAACCTGCATGTTGGCTGGCCTAGGACTGTGCACCACCAACACTGACAGCACATGGGCATGTCAGCATGGAACTGGGGGTATTGGTGGAAGGGTCAGCAGCACCTGCCTGCAGCAGACCAAAACCAAGCCCTGCTCTAGCATGCCATGCACAGTGCAACATGTGCCAAGGTCTGTCTGTTGGGAAGAATGTCATCCCCAAGGACTGTTGCAGCCATGTGGCAGCAATGTGTTGCCCTACACATACTTGGTGTGTACATGTAGTGGAGGGTTACAGGTTCAGGTCCTGGCTATGGATCATGCAGTCTCTGTGACTAAACGTTTGCCTACAATGCAGGTATCAAATATAAATCTTGATTCCACTCATAGCACCGTGTGGAACTACTACTCCATTGCTGGATACACTCACGTGCTCCCAAAGTTCCGAAGACTAGTATATGTGCCACCAATAAATTTTTGTCGGATCGCTCACCTTGAAAGGGAAGTATCCCATTCTCGGAGTGAGCCCTCCATTTTAATCAATTTTATAACATGCCACCCATGGGCTATTTAAAAACCCGACTCCACGACACAAGTCGCCGTCAGAATCCACATATCAAGTCGATAAAAGTTAGGAAGCTCGTTCATGCTGATAAACCACTCTCCAAATCAGTCCATCTTTCATACTGCAACTGACATAAGGTAGAGAAAAAGTACTTAGCTTCCTCAACAGAATAGAAGGAAAAGATAAGTCGGCTGGAGCACAAACACTTTCTCCGTAGCTCATCCAATCAAATGGGTACAGCTCCAACGCCGATAAGGCACTCCTTCCCAATGCCGAATATCAGGGGCACTCTTACTCTAACCGAGCAGTGACCATGGCATGGCTATGTATCCACATAATGCTTATATAATGATTGGTTCTAGGATGTGGGTGTATGTCCTGTCTTGGATGCCCACTCCACTGCTGGATGTTCATGGTCGCTCTGTGCACATGGAATGTGTACTGACCAGTGGATATGTACTGACCTGTGGACTATCTGCAGTTTGTATGTGCATGGCTGGAAAATCTAGTGGTGGGCGGCAGGTGCAGTCTGACTGTGCTTCCTGCGGATGAATGTTAGACACAGATGGTTGGGAAGGAAGGTGTTCCAGGCCTACTCCTAGTGGCACTGGTAGGGCCAGCAGGACTCTAGTAACACCCCCCCCCCATGCAAGTATAGATGCAACCCTCTTTAGACCCACCCACTGGTAGTTGGCAGCCATGATATCAGCATTGCAACACTGTTCTAGATGGGCTCCTATCCACAAGGAGCAGAGCACAGGGCCAGATATGACCAGCACATACAGCAATTCTGTAGAACAAAAGGTGACTAGCATATCATACTGCAGATAATACCTACCAAACACTAGAAGTGATGGGGATCTACAGCAGAGACCATCTCTAGCACTGCAGGTACTGGGGATCTGGTGCTGGGTGCCCATCCTCATCCTCAGGGTGACCACAGAAATTGCTCAGTGGCATGGTTTGTAGCTGCTCTGTGCTTGTATCACACACTGTCAGTGCATCTTACTGAGCTGAGGTGATGGATAAGTGCATTCTCCTTTCGGTGATCAGCTGTAGACCACTGTTCTGCATGTGCACTGCATCATGGGTACTGGTGGGGGCTACCTATGCCTGTGCAAACAGCGGAGATTTTAGGCAGTGACCTGCAGTCTCTTTTTGTTCAGCCATTGCTGTACAGAGAGATGTGGAGGTATAGCCCACTGATTAGTGCAAGGTCTCAGTGGGCAGAGGTTCAATTCCTACTTGTTCTTTTTGTGATTGTGCTACTCAAATCATTTTCATGCCTGTAACAGTCAGGGCTCTGCACATTGGTGCTGCCAGCCCATACCACCCTCTCCTCAGCTACCATCCTTCCTTCAGCCTCTGCCAACTGTGTGCAGTCATGTCTTCTTTTGCAGTCATGTCTTCTTTTGCATGACCTACACTGGTACTCCTTTCTGCATTTCTGCTCTTCGCACTTCCCTCTCCTTTGCCCGATCTCCACATCACCACTACTACTCTCTCTTCCTGTCACTGCAAACATCCTGCCACTTCTGCCTCCACTGGGGGACATGTCTTCCCCATCCTATGCCACACACTGACATTGCAGCACTTTACATCGACACCACCCTGTGCATCAGTACAGCTGCCTCCCACATACTCGTCCACTTTACTGGCTGCCATGTAGGGTGCCCACCAATATGGCAGGTCCATCACCTCCCTACTGTCCTTCTTTCCATCACCTTTACATTGACATTCCTTGGTGCTCTATCCAGTGTTTTGGTTATGGCCATTTTCGTGCCTTAAGGTGCATGCTTTCCACCTTAGAGCACCTTGTCTCATATTAGGGCACTTGTCACATATTAGGGCACCTTGTTTCATATTATGGCACCTTGTTTCTCCTTAGGACGCCTTATCTCTCCTTAGAATGTCTTGTCTCACCTTAGGATGTCTTGTCACCTTACCGCACTTGGTCCTGTTAGTGCACGTTAAATGGCCCAAGACTTCCTAACGCCGGGACGCACCCTACCCGCCCACTGCCTTATATGGCTTCAGGCATCTTAATGCTACCATTACCACCTGTGACTACCACAGTTTAGTAAACATATCCATAAGTGAATCATAAAACCATCCTGATAGTTTCAATGAGACAGGTAGGTTGGGGGTGGGGTATGGAAACAGAGGGAGAGATGGATGAGTGATTAGAAGGTGACAAAGCAGTAGAATTGTATCATTTATAGATCTTTCTTAAATCCTTTCTAGTGAGTTTTTAAGTATGTTGTCATTTTAACCTCAAAAGCCTTATGTTCCTGGATTGTTTTACTGTTCCTCATAAGAGGCTTATCAATAAACTCAACAGCTTGGGGATGGGTCAGAAGATGATGAACTGGATCAGAAATTGGTTGACTGACAGATGACAGAAGGTGATGGTAAATGGAACTCACTTAGATGAAAGGAAGGCGATTAGTGGTGTGCCCCAGGGTTCGGTCCTGGGACCGGTATTGCTCAATGTATTTGTGAGTGATATTGCCAAAGGACTGAATGGAAAAGTCTGTCTTTCTGCAGATGACATGGAAATTTGCAACAGAGTGGACTCCCCAGAGAAAGTGGATAACATGAGGAAAGATCTACAAAAGCTGGAAGAATGGTCTAATGCTTGGCAGTTAAGATTTAATGTGAAGAAGTGCAGTGTCATGCACTTGGGAAGCAGAAACTCAAGGGAATTGTATGCGATAGGGGGCGAGAGGTTGGTGTGCACGGAGCAGGAGAAGGGCCACGGAGTGATTGTTTCTGAGGATCTCAAGGTAGTGAAATAATGTGACAAAGTCAGAAGGATGCTGGGTTGCATACAGATAGGAATAATCAGCAGAAAGGAGGACTACTACTACCGCTACTACTACTACTGATCATTTGTATAGAGCTACAAGGCATACACAGTGCTGAACAGACACATGGAGTGGAGGAGTAGCCTAATGGTTAAGAACACTGGCTTGGGAACCCAGAGACCAGGGTTCAATTCCCACTAGTGCTCCTTATGGCCTTGGGCAAGACACTTAACCCTACATTACCTCAGAAAAATCTAAGGGGTATGTTTACTAAAGTCTCTTAATGTGCATGGCACGCATGAGCATGCGCTAAGGTACCTTAGTGCACGCTAATGATGCTTTACGGGGCAAAAATGCGCTTTAGTGCGTGCTCATGCGTGCAGCGGCGCACATGAGCGCTGAAGGCAGGGAAAGGCTACCAGAGGGCGGAGGAAGGCTCCCCAGGGGCGGAGAGAAGGGGGTCAATGGGTTGAGAGTGGGAGGGGAGAGGCTCCCCGTACACTAGCGCGGTGAAATTCGAGGCCAAAAATAACGCGAATGAAAACCTCGCGTTAGAGCTGATTTAAAGGGAAGAGAAACCATTTATGTCAGCAATGTACAGCAAAACCAGGGAAACCAACAAAAAGTGATAAGTGTGATACATGTGCACAAAACAAAAGTACAAATAAACATTGAAAAGGACCCCAACAAAATAAAAAAAAATTATAATCAAGCTGGTCAATAGTGATAGTAATGGGAAACATCAAAAAACACTCCCAAGAAAGCCCCAAAAAATAAAAATGAATTTTGGAAGGGTCTACGCTCCGTCCCCATACAAGGTGAATGATCCCACAGTGAAATAGCACTGATCAGGGTTTCCCTCTCCATCAGACAGGTTTCCTATGGCGTACACATGTGCGGCAACAGCAGGGCGGGCATGTCAAAACGGCCAACTGGACAGATGCTTGGAAATGGGATACAGAGGGCTGCAGGCGGCACATGCTGTGGTGCAGCTGGGGCACAGTGCGGACTAGGCTGATGTCTAGATGGCACTTAGGAATGCTGAAACTGACCAGCAGCCAGACAGCAACTGATGAGGGCCCAACATGGGCACGAGAGTGTCTATCACAGTGTCACAGGGGATAGTACCCAGCAGGTATCCCCAAGGGCACAGAACATTGGCAGGCGGTGTTGGGGGGAAGCGTGGACGCCTATGCAGGCACCCCTACCCCAGAACATGCACCATAGGCAGCCGCCTACCTGCACACTGGATGGCTTGAGATTGCACACCACCAGCACCACCAGCAGAAGGGCATGTCAGCATGATGCAGAGGGGTACTGGTGGTGGAGGGGGGCAGTGGCAGCTGCCCAGAGCCAACCATGGCCTAGCCCTGTGTAGGTGGGTGCCATGCACTGCAACAGACAGGCTCTGTCTGACAAACAACCATGGTATCTCCAGGGACTGCACTCTCTCTGTGAGCACAGTGTGGTGCAGTGAACACAGCCAGTGTGTTCAGGAGCAGAAAGTCACAAGTTCAAGTCCCAGCTGGGGCTACTGCCAATCCAGTCCCCATATTTTACCCACTACTAAACCGTGATAGTAAGGACAAACCTTTATTGCAGAGAACATACGCATGGTTCAAACGCCTATATTTTACCCCACTGAGCACAGACACCAAAAACATGCGCATTACCTAGAGCAGAGTCCTCCAAATGCAGTCCTGGAGGGCCACAAATCATTCAGGTTTTATGCTGTATCCAATATAAGGCCATGTCAGCATGGTGGCGGAGGGGTACTGGTGGTGGAGGGGGCAGTGGCAGCTGCCCAGAGCAGACCATGGCCTAGCCCTGTGTAGGTGGGTGCCATGCACTGCAACAGACAGGCCCTGCCGGACAAACAGTCATGGTATCATCAGGGAACACACTGTCTCTGCGGCAACACGGAGGTGCAGTGCACAGAACCAGTGTGTTTGGAGGCAGAAGGTCACAGGTTCAAGTCCCAGCTATGGTGCCTGCCAACCCAGTCCCCATATTTTACCCACTACTACAACGTGCTAGTACAGACAGAACGTTTAGTGCAGATGATGTAAACATGCCCAAAACACCTACATTTTACCCTACAGAGCAAAGACACCATAAATAGGTGCATTACCTAGAGCAGAGTCTCCCAAATGCAGTCCTGGAGGGCCAAACACCATTCAGGTTCCATGCTGCCTCTAATAAAGATGCTGCATATCTATGCACCACCCCCATGGTATGCAGATGTATCTCATGCATATTCATGAGGGATAGCATGAAAACCCGAACAGTGTTTGGCACACCAGGACTGGAGTTGGGAACCTCTGCCGTAAAGCAGCAGCCAACAGGGGCAGACACACCCACACCCACACCCACAGGCTCCATTAGACAATGCCTCCTGGAGAGGCAGGACATTGGGCCCTGCGTGCATCTCCCAATACTAGCACTTGCATACCTTAGCAATGCCACCCTACACCTGGGAATACGGTACACAGCTATCAAACGTTTGCTATGATTACTGGCAGATAACAATTCCAACGATAAGCACAGTTTGCTGATTGAGCTCCATCATAACAACCTTTCTGATGTCTGTGGAGTGTGCTTCAGGTCTGGTCTCTGACAGTGTTTACCACCCTGGGGAGTGACCCCCAATAGTATTGCGTACCATATCCATGCCTGTACTGTGCCCAGGACTGGTGTGGTGGCCAGGGCTGCTAAACTCCTCTATAGTAGCACAATGCTGGCATAGGTGTCGGAGTGTGTGTCTGTCTATCCAGTGTGTGGTGGCTGCAAACACCCTCCACAGCCCACACTGTCAGCACTGTTGCCAGTATTGACCTGCCAATGTGCATAATGAGGAGCAAGGTACCATGGGTATAGCCCGGACAGGGTGGCCTGGCCAGGATGCATCTGCACAGGGCATAGGGCACTGGCTGGGACATTGTAGTGCCCGGCCACCACCTACACAGACAGGGTAGCCACAGCATTTCCTGCTGGGAGATCACTCTCACCCTGACTGTGCAGTGAACACAGCATGGCTAGGCACCCCCATAGTGCTATATAATATTCCTCTCATGTGATATTTATGGGTGTCCTTTTGGGGTCCAGTCATGGACTTATCTGCTTGTTGTGTATGCTGACATCCCAGTTCTGAGTGCATGTGTTTCTACCAGGAACATGCACTATGGACTAGCTAGCAGACTGTTTGCAGCTGGTATATGTCTTGATGGAGCGCTGTGCAGTGGCTGAAGGCTTGCTGCAGGAGAATATCAGATAGTGGTGGGGTTCAGCTTAGCATATCCAGGCCTAATGTCTGTCTGCTATTGCATTATGGATGTGTACAGAGCTGCCTTGACTGCTCTGTAGGTGTCTGTTCCCCAGCAGGACCGGGGTTGATGGTCCCTCTCTACTGCCACCATTGCAGCGAGGTAGAATGTGGATCTGTTGATGGGAGACCCTGTTTACCACCCTCAGCCCTGGAGGAGGAGGGTGGTGGTACATGATCCTCTTAGGGGTCCATAGGGGCTACACCTGACTGAGACATACAGATATATCCAAGGTGTGTCTGCAGAAACTACCTAGCTCACACATTAGCACTGCTGAGGACCTGCAGCATGGCCTACTTCTGCCATGGAAGGTGCTGTGGACCTGGTGCTGGGCGCCCCACCGCACCCTCAGGTTGAGCACAGTACCCGCACAATGTGACGGTGTGTAGCTACTCTGTGCCAGTAACACGCATGGTCAGTTCCCCCTACCAGGCCGAGGTGCTGTGGGGGTGCATACCTCATCTTGTGTTCATCTGTAGATAGCTGATTTGCATGTGCAGTGCATCATGGGTACGGGTGGGCTAACCCTAGCCTGGGGACCACAGCAGACTGTTTGTGAGGTGACATGCAGTCCCTCTGCAATCAGCCAGGGGCTTGCTAGCAGCTGTAGCCCACTGGTTATTTCACTGCCTGTGGAGCCAGAGGTCATGGGTTCAAACCCACAGTGGGGTTATTTGATAGGGCTGCCCAAAGCATTATCTATTTTTAATGTACATTATTGCTGCCAGCAAAAACACCCTCAGTGTACTGTACCCATAGGGTGCCTCAGAGGGCGCCCTATAGGGCACCTTTTGGTTACCATCCATATAAGGTGCACTATACGTTATCCTGGGTGCCCTATAGGGGACATTATAGGGTGCCGTGGCGGACAGTGCACTTTAAAATGTGCCCTCTGGGGTACCTTATGGGGTGCCTTATGCAGCACCTTATGTTACAGTGCTTTGAGAGTGCATTTGCTAGCATCAGTAATTAAAATAAAATTAAAAAGCCTCATAATGCAATATTACACATAAATGGTAGTGCCTCAGCCAGCCTTACTCATTGGGCACAGTGGGGATTGAACCCATGACCCCTGCACCATCTGTTAGTGTCTTTACCATTGTACTGCAGCCCTGTTCCTCTGTTTGTACATCAGCGCGCCTGCTTATGCTTCCTGCGCACGTTCCTCGTGCGCTACTGCGCTAATCCCGTTTTGCTCTATTTTTGACCGGACCGCCCACTCCTTATATGGCATCCTGCAGACTACTGCGCCGCACACGTTAAGAGACTTTAGTAAACATACCCCTAAGTTATCAATGTCCCTGTTTAATGTACATTGCTAAGTTTCAATGTAAACTGCTTTGATTGAAATGAAAAAGTGGTATATAAAACCTGTTAAATAAATAAACATGTAAAAGACAGTCCCTGCTCATCAGAGCTTATAATCTAGCCAAGACAGACAGCACAACAGCTGAGGACAAGGATACATCTAGGGGAATGGTAAGGAAACGCATAGAAGACTATGCAGATCAGGATCCAAAGCAGTCTTGAAGTGAATTTTCTGCCTGGATTTGAAAAGGGCCAGTGATGAAGCCTGATATACAGACTCAGGTAGTTTGTTCCAGGCATAAAGAGCAGCATGCTGAAAGGACTGAAGTCTGGAGTTGGCAGTATAAGAGAAGGGCACAGATAGAAGCTATCTGCCGGAAGAGCGGAGTTCCTGAGGAGGGCTGTAGGGAGAAATAAGAGAGTAAAGGTAGTGAGGAGCAGCAGAATGAGCACACTTTTGGTCAGTAGAAGAAGCCTGAACTGGATACAGAAATGGATAGGAAGCCAATGAAGCAATTTGAGAAGAGGGGTTATATGAGCATATTGAGGCTGGCAGAAGATTAGCCATGCAGCTGAGTTTTGAACAGATTGAAGGGGAGAGAGATGATTCAGAGGGAGACCAGCAAGGAGAAGGTCACAATAGTCTAGACGGGAGGTGACTAAAGAGTGGATAAGTGTCTTAGTAGTGTGTTCTCAAAGGAAGGGGCAGATTTTGCTGATGTTATAGAGAAAGAAATGACAGGTTTTAGCTATCAGTTGGATGTGTGTGGAGAAGGAGAGGGAAGAGTCAAAGATGACCTAAGGTTATGAGCCGAGGAAAGAGGGAATAGTAGAATGTTATCCACAGACACTGAGAAAGGAAGAAGGGGAGAGGTGTGTTTAGGCAGAAAAATAAGAAGCTTGGTTTTGGCCATGTTCAATTTCAAATGACGGTGAGACATCCAGGCAGCAATTTCAAATAGGCAGGCAGAGATCCAGGCCTGGATTACCAGAGGGATTTCAGGTGTAGAGATGTAGATCTGAGAGTAATCAGTGTAAAGATAGTAAAACATGGGAGGAGATGAGTCCACCAAGAGACTGGGTATAGAGAGAAAAATGGAGTGGGCCCAAGACAGATCCTTGGGGTAAACCAACTGAGAGTGGGATAGCAGAAGAGGAGGATCCACCAGCACAAATACTGACAGTATGATGGGAGAGATAAGAAGAGGGCCAGGATAGAACACAGCCCTTAAAACCAAGCAAGGACAAGGTATCAAGGAAAAGGGGATGATCAACAATGTCAAAAGCAGCAGAAAGGTCAAGAAGGATGACGATTGAGTAATGGCCTTTGGATTTTGCCAGGAATAGGTTGCTAGAGACTTTGGCAACAGCAGTTTCAGTAGAATGTAAAGGACAAAAGTCAAATTGCAATGGATCCAGAAGGGTTCGAGAGGAGAGAAAGTCAATGCAATGGTAGTTGGAGGAAGAGGAATTAATGCTCCTGTACAAGTCATTGGTGAAGCCTCACTTGGAGTATTGTGTTCAGTTTTGGAGACCATATTTTACAAAGGATAGACAAAGACTTGAAATGGTTCAGAGGAAAGTGACCAAAATGATTTGGAGCCTGTGCCAGAAGACACATAAGAAGAGACTTGAAGACCTAAATATGTATAGCCTAGAGGAGAGGAGGGACAGGTAGAAATGATACAGATGTCCAGATACTTAAAGGGTAGTAATGAACAAAGAAGTCTTTTTCAAAAAGGGGAAGCTGTAATACTAGAGGGCATAAAATGAAGCTGCAAGGAGGTAAACTTAAAAGTAACATCAGGAAATATATCTTACTGACAGGGTGGTGGATGCTTGGAATGCCATCCTGATGGAGGTGGTGGGAGCTAATACACTGATGGAATTCAAAATGGCATGGGACAGACACAGTGGATTTGTTTATAGCAAGAGGATAAAATCAAAATAAACTTAACTTTTTTTTTATACTTCAACAAGCAGCAGCACCAGGACTTTAAAAAAGAGCACGCTTGGGCTCCAACCCCCACCACCCCAATCGGCTTTAGCAGCAGGGAGTAGGATCGCTGAAACCTCCCGCTCCCCACTGCCAAAGGCCAATCAGGGCCCAATGAGCAGCAGCAGTACTTTAAAAAAGAACACTCTTGGGCGCACCCGTGCCTGGCGGACCCATGCCTGGTGGGGTCATGCCTGGCAGGCCTGTGCCTGGTAGGGCTGCGCCTGGCAGGCACATGTCTGAGAGCCTTGCCAGAAGGCCCTTTGGGTGGCCCTTAGGCATGGGACCATTGGCGGGGGCTTCCACAGCTATTACCTACTTTTACAGCTATTACCTATGCAAGCTAAACCATAATATGAAACCCTAACAACCCTAGAACTCATCACAAACCACAAGTTGCTCGACCCCAGGTAATATGCCCCAACACTAGGATCTAGCGGCATCCACATCACCTGGATCACAGCAGGGAGACTACAAAAGTCCCCAGACAAGCCGTCCAATATAGACACATCACCTATAGGTGAGTTCACAGTAGCATCCTTGCATTGGGAGCACACACAGAACAGCAAGCATGTCAGGTACCCAAAGATGGCTCACTCTCCTCTGCCTCACCACTCCAGTCATAGGTGATCTGGCTACCCACATGACAATCCCGTGCCTAATCCTGTTGGGATGAAACAGATTGAAGCCCACTTCATACCATGTCCAAAAGTAGCCCTGTGGCCTGTCCTGATGACAGAATGACCCGAAGCAGTCCTGTAGCAAGAGCCTAACTAAATGTGACTATTGTCTTGTTGCTGGGCAGATTTCAGAGAGCCATTATGCCTGGTTAGGTAGATCAGGAGATGTGACAGTTGGTTGAGACACATTGTGGCAGCAGGTCAAGTATGGAGTATGCAGAAACAGGAAGTATGCCCACCACAGACTAGACAGGGGGAGGGAAAGGGGGGTAGAGACAAACTAGAGACAAGCTGGAAGAGAACTGATAGCAAACTACTATAATTCTAGTCCCACAGGTGCTCCTTGTGGTCTTGGGCAAGCCACTTAACCCTTCATTTCCCATGTTCCCTGTAAAATAGTAATCTCCAAGTTATAATTTATTTTCTCTTATATACTGCACTATTCTGCATCAGTGTGGTTTACATTGAACAAACTGAAATTACATTGAACAGGGCATTATAACTTGGAGATAACTATTTTACAGGGAACATGGGCTATGGAGGGTTAAGTAGCTTGCCCAAGACCACAAGGAGCACCTGTGGGACTAGAAACCCCAGTCCTTCCAGCCCAAGGTTGCTGTCCTCTAGTGGGATTTGAACCCCTGACTTTCTGGGCTGAAGTACCTTGCCCCAACCACTAGGCCACTCCTCCACTCCAATAATGCCCTGTTCAATGTAATTTCAGTTTGTTCAATGTAAACCGCCTCAATATCATGAAAGGTGGTATATAACAAATGTTAAATAAATAAATAAAAATAAAATAACACAGGTACACTACCAAAAAACTGCCTCCAGTTTTGCAACTGATTCCTATAGATTTTGGGGTGCTGAATCCAGGAAAAATAGCCAAAATGTTCCATCACGTCACGTTTTCTTGCAAAATTAGATTTCTTACCCATATAAGGAATGTTCACATAATTTCTTTTTAGCCGACTGCAGTTTATTTTCTTGGCCCAAAATAGAGGTTGTAATGGTTAACTAACTAGAAACACTCCCTCATGATATTTTAGAGTGTTTTGTATTCATTTTATACATTAACAGGACAATTGGGAGGCGGGGGGCTAAATCCAGTACTCGCGCTGGCGCATGTTCTTTCCTGTTCGCCTCGCCTCGTTCGCTCGCTCAAACACGGTGGTTGCGACATGAACGTTCCTGTCAAATTTCAGTTTCTTGCAAGTTCATTATTACCTTTTGTTTGCTCAGTCTTAATCCAGTTTTATTCCGAAGTGGTTCACTACAGTTGTAGTTTGCAGTGCTGTGTATTTGTGATGGCTCACAGAGCCAGAGGTTGCGTCAACTCTCCGGACAGTTTTTGTTTTATTTGTGGGGAATATACCGTGAAAAAGCGGCAGAGGAACATTTCTGCATTTATTAAAAAATTATATTTCGCCTATTTCGGTTTGAAGTTAGGCGATCAAGACAAACCGTGGGCTCCTCACAAAGTGTGCAAGACATGTGAGGAAGATCTACGCTTATGGATGAAAGGTAAAAAACAAGCATTTCGTTTCGGAATACCTATGATGTGGCATGAACAAAGAGACCACAGCAGTGACTGCTATTTTTGCTCTTGCATTGTGAAGGGATACAACTTAAAAAATAAGAACGTAATAAGTTACCCCAACCTTCCCTCAGCAATTAGGCCTATGCCTCATAGCAACGAAGTACCTGTGCCTGAACCACCAAAATCTTTGGATCATATTTGTGTGGACGGTTCTGATCATGATGAGACTCATCAGATGGCTTTTCCCGATGAGTCCAGTACTTCCGAGTTTGAAACTGAACCAGATCCGAAACCTGAACTTTTCTCTCAAGCTGAATTGAATGATTTAGTCCGGGATTTAGGACTCCCAAAAGATGCTGCCCAACTGCTAGGTTCTCGGCTTAAACAGAAAAATCTATTGTCACCAGGAACAACTTTTTATTGGTACCGCAACCGCGAGACACAATTTTTGAAGTATTTCAGCAAAGAGGAAGATTTGGTATTTTGCAACAATATATACGGAGTGATGGAAAAGTTTAAACTCAAGTATGATCCTGCTGAATGGCGGCTGTTCATTGATTCGTCAAAAGACAGCATAAAAGGTGTTCTTCTTCATAATGGCAACACATTCGCTTCAGTTCCTATTGCTCACTCTGTTATTCTCCAAGAAAAATACGAGAATTTGGCCCTGATTCTTCAGAAGATTCATTATGATGAGCATAAGTGGATGATTTGTGGAGACTTTAAAATTCTATCCATGCTATTAGGGCAACAATCCAGTTTCACCAAATATCCCTGCTTCCTTTGCTTGTGGGATAGCCGGGCCCGCGACCTACACTGGGGGAAAAAAGACTGGCCAATTCGGGAGTATTTGAGACCCGGTGAGAAAAATGTTCTTCATGAGAGCTTGGTACCTCTTGATAAAATTCTATTACCACCTCTCCACATTAAGTTGGGTCTCATTAAGCAATTCATCAAGTCCCTTCCAAAAGATGGTGAGTGCTTTCGGTACCTTTGCTCAAAGTTCCCCCGACTTTCTGAAGCAAAGCTAAAGGAAGGAGTGTTTGTTGGCCCTGATATAAGGAAACTCATTTCAGATGGAGCATTCGCTGAAACGATGTCTGAGAAGGAAAAAGAAGCCTGGGATTCCTTCAAGGATGTTGTTCTCAAATTCTTGGGGAACAGGCGGAATGAGAACTATAAGGATATTGTTGCCAGGATGCTCAATGCCTTCAAAGAACAAGGCTGTAACATGAGCCTGAAAGTGCATTTCTTGCACTCCCATGTGAACTACTTTCCCGAAAACCTGGGGGCGTACAGTGAAGAACAAGGTGAAAGGTTTCACCAGGACATCAAGGACGCAGAGAGAAGGTACCAAGGAAGATGGAACACCACTATGATGGCTGATTTCTGCTGGTTGCTGCTGCGGGAAACCCCAGATGAAAAATACGCCAAGCAGCGCACCAAGAGAAGCATTCGGGGGAAGAAGAAACGGGCCCACCAGGAGATTGATTGACCCAAGAATGACTTTAAAATCTAAACTGTGTTGACAAATATCGTGTTTTTACTAAACTTTGAAATAAAAATTTGCTAGTTATTACCACAGTGTCGGATCTCATTTATTAGAATTTTATTTTCACACCATCGGGTGTTTGTCTTCATGTATTGCAATGGTGCGGTTTACGTTTTCTATTCTTACATACATACCTGTACAACATTTTTTGCACATTTCTTTGCTTTGCTTTGTGTCTAACCTCGCTCTTATATGCTCAATGTTTGTGCACATGTATGTGGCTGTTTTAAGTGCAGACAATTTTGCTACCATCACAGTGTGTTTTGTTGACATTACTCTATTCTTATGTGCTGCCTTGTTACAATTTTCTTTATTCTTATTTGAATAACTACTAAACAATTAGTATAAAGAATTCATCCAAGAAACTTTTATCTCGATCGCACTCAATCTGAAACGTTCACCTCAAACTGCTAACCCAATGTAGCAAAAAGTCTGTACGTGATGGAGCAAATTGGTTACCAGATTTGGATTCAGTGCACCAAAAAACTTAAAAATCAATCGAAACATTAGAGGCAGTTTAAAAAATTTTTTTTTAGTGTACCTGTGTAATTTGCGTAAGTCTGTAAGTCTGTAAACTGCTTGCACAGGAAACGGCTAATCTAACCAATAGGAATATGTCACAGTAAAAAGTACCAGCTACAGCTAGGTGACAGTCTGAAATAATGTATATAAGAACAGCATTTAGTATCATTCGTGAGGGGGGGGAGGGGGGAGACAAACAGGATCCATACAGAGAATCTGTGCTTGATAGTCAGCTTTTGTTCTCTTTGTCCCCTAACCTCTGACTCAGGCAAACTGTATTGTTTAAGAAAATAATGCTACTTTTGGCTTTTTGGCTAAGATTGTAACTGATTGGGCATAATAAAGATCTCATTTCCTTCCAAGTGTCTGTGTCTGTTTGAAGCAGTGTGAGGTCACTCATCTTTGGGGTACAACACAGTAGCCTTAATTCACCAAAATCCCCAAGAATCCCTATCATCCACTGCCCGAGGCTCAAAACACTTGCTCCTAGGTTCTCACAAGTCACTCAATACAATAGACAACCTGGATGTCTCCTCCACATCCCCACAGACCCCCGTACAGAGCTACCAATCCCCCACAACATTCTCTCAGATTACTCCTTCAAATGTAGCCTGATCAATGCACGTTCCACCCGTAATAAAATACAGACCACATTACTGATGACAGAATAGAACTTTTGTATGTCACTGAGACATGGTTTATGGACGGCAACAACGCGTTGCTCAATCAACTCAACCCTAACACCCATACCATCCACAACTGCCCACACAGCAGCAGCAGAGGGGGTGGTATCTGCATCCTCTCAAAGAAACACTTGAACTTCACCATTGTAAACACAGCCTCCTCAAAAGGCTTGGACACCCTCATCATAGCGAACAAGCAATCCACCATCTTCTTCGCATAAAGAGCACTGCTCCACAATGCTGAGGAACTCAACACCCTGCTTGAGACTGTCTGCTCCTACTCATCACACCAAAGACACCTCATTCTCATTGGCGACCTCAACTTCCCATCAGCTAACACCAGCCAATGCAATGCATTCCTCCAAGCAATGAGTGACCTACAGTACACTCAGCTCATCACCACCTCAACACACTCAAAAGGTGGAAACCTCGATCTTCTCTCCCTCCCCAACCACCTACTCACCACACCTAACCATATCATTCCCATATCCACCCCTGTCCCTTGGTAAGATCACCATGTAATAACCTTCATATAATCTCACCACCACCTCATCTATTCTCCACATACCAAAGCCCTCACAACAAGGAGATTTCTCGCTTTCAATGAACCTTCCTTCGTCCAAAGTACCCTCCCAGCATTAGAAGACACCTTTCATGACACAGACCTTGACTCAATGGTCACCAAGTGGAACTCCATCATCTCTGCTGCCTCTACAGCTCCCCTTCAAGCCCCTCCCAAAGCATGGTGATGCAGCACACCCTGGTACTCCATGCACCTCAGGGAACAGAAGGGTATACTTTGGAGAATCGTGTACAAATGGAGGAAATCCAAAGACTCTCAACTACGGACCAGCTACATAGACATACTTAGAGCATACTGCAGCAGTACCTTCAATGCCAAACATGAATACTATAATAATACCCTTCTCCGTGCCCTCAACAAACTGAGGGGGCTCTTTGATCTTATAAAGACCCTCATAAGAGATCCCAACCAGCCACTACAAAATCACACCCTTGAAGCCAGGAGATGGTTGACTTTCTCAAAGCCTCACTAATCCCATTGCACTCCTTATGCCTGTGCCATGCAACACAACCACAACCACGCAATTCTGGACCATGTTCAGAGAGGTCTACCCCAGTGAACTCCTCGACATCATCTCACACATCAACACTACCACCTCTCCACTGGATCCCTGTCCAGTCTCCTGGGTAAAAGCTCCTTTCATTCATCTCAACCATCCTGCAAACCTCCCTGTTGCAAGGCCTATCTCTCACCCTCCATGAAACAAGCCTCCGTTAGATCCCTCCTGAAGAAACCCAACCTAGACTCAAGCTCACCCACCTCTTACAGACCCATAGCCAGTGTTCCCTTCCTCGCCAAAATCACTGAGAAGGCAGTTCAAATTCAACTCCAGGAGCACATTGATAGGCACATGCTTCTGGACAGAAATCAGCATGGGTTTCTCCCCTTCCACAGTGCTGAAACATTACTCACCTCACTCATATCAACACTCATCACTGGAACTGAAAAGGCCACCAGCGGATTTGTGCTGTTCTTCCTAGATATTTCTGCAGCATTTGATACAGTTTCCCACCAGATGCTACTCAACCAGCTCAGTAGCATTGGGGTTCAAGAATCGGAACCCACACCTCCGCACCCTACACACTACCTCAAGGAGTTCCCAAAGGATCTGCACTCTCCTTCCTACTCTTTAATATCTATATCAGGCCCCTCTGCACAACTATTTGGTGGGTACCAATTATATGTGGATGACATAATGATATTTACTCCATTCCATACCACTGCTTTGGACTACTCTAACGTAAATGCCTGCTTCAAAGATATAGTCTGTTGGCTTCAACATCACAACCTTGCAGTCAACTTCGCAAGACTGAGATCTTTCATGTTACTAAGGACCCCAATTTCACACTCCCCTCCTCCATTAACATAAGAACATAAGAACATAAGATATTCCATACTGGGTCAGACCAAGGTCCATCAAGCCCAGTATTCTGTTTCCAACAGTGGCCAATCTAGGTCATATGTACCTAGCAGTTTCCCCAAGAGACACAAGTTCCACAATGCTTGTACTGGGTCAAGCATTGATATCTTCGGTCACTTCTTAATAATGGTTTATGGACCTTTCCTCCAGGAACTTGTCCAAACCTTTTTTAAACCCAGCTACACTAACAGCCTTTACTACATCCTCTGGTAACAAATTCCAGAGTTTGATTACACGTTGAGTGAAAAAATATTTTCTTTTATTAGTCTTAAATAGTTTACCCTGTAGCTTCATTGCATGTCCCCTAGTCTTTCTATATTCTGATAAGGTAAACAATCGATCTACGTTTACCCATTCCACTCCGTTCATTAATTTATAGACTTCTATCATATCTCCCCTCAGCCGTCTCTTTTCCAGGTTAAAGAGCCCTAACCTTTTTATCCTTTCTTCATAGGAGTATCCTTCCATCCCCTTTACCATTTTGGTGGCTCTTCTCTGTACCATTAAGATTGAAGATACCGAACTACAGGTCAAGTCATAAGTCAAATATCTCGGTGTCGTTCTGCATCAGCGGCTGAACTTCCAGGCCCACATCAAGAACACCACCATGAATATCTACTTCAAACTCAGAACCCTTTGCAAACTACGCCTCTCCTCTCTCAAGAGAATTTCCGTGCAGTATGTCAAGCTTCCATCAATTACTGCAAGTATCAAGCTCTCCCCAAAACCTCCTTCACGCCACTGCAGCTAGCCCAGAACACCACAGCACGCACTATTGTCGGAGCCTCCAAACACACCCAAATCACTCCCATACTGATATCCCCTCATTGGCTTCCTATTGCATCAAGAATTAAACACAAAGTTCTTACCATCATCCACAAAGTCTGAAATAATACCACCTCCAGACACTGATCATATGCCCCAACTCCAGTAGGCCATGCAGACAAAGTATCCTAATCCTCTTTCACCTGCCACATCAAGTACTTAAGAGTACATAATACGCTTGCATGAGAGCCTTTGCACTCTACGCTCACACCCTCTGGAATGCTCTCTCTCACTACAGAGCATCCAATCATACCAAGCCTCCAAATGACACTTCAAGACATACCTCTTTGAAGAACACTATGGCACAACTCCTCTGACTGACTCTTTACAGGAACACTCAACTCCCTCACAGAACACCCCCCTTTCCCCTCCTCCTAATCAGACATCCAAGCAACGGCACTCCAATTCATATGTAACACCACTTCCAGCAATGATATCCTAGTCTTTAATGTTAACCGATAAGCCTTATCCCTGTCATCATTTTGTTCATGCATACAGCCCTGTTTCTCTTGCTTGTACAAGCGCAAGTTTCGTGAGGGGCATAGGGAGAGATAAGAGATACGAGATATTGAGGGGCCATAGAGTGAATGCACTTATAGGTCAGCAAGAGAGGCTTGAATTGGATGCGGAATTGGACAGGGAGCCAGTGAAGTGACTTGAGGAGAGAAGTAATGTGGGCATGGCGAGGCTGGCAGAAGATTAGTCGAGCAGCGTGATTTTGTATAGATTGGAGGGGAAGGAGGTGGCTCACGGGGAGACCAGTGAGGAGTAGGTTGCAGTAATCGAGGCGAGAGGAGATTAAGGAGTGGATAAGCATTTTGGTAGTATGTTCAGAGAGGAAGGGGCGGATCTTGCTGATGTTGTAGAGGAAAAAGCGACAAGTCTTAGCTACAAGCTGGATATAGGCAGAGAAGGAGAGCGAGGCGTCAAAGATGACCCCCAGATTTCGGGCCGAGAGAACAGAAAGGTTAGTAGATCCATCCACATGGACTGAGAGAGGGGGAAGTGTGTGTGTGTGGGGGGAGGGGGGGGAGTTGGGTGGAAAGACAAGGAGTTCAGTCTTGGCCATGTTCAGTTTCAATCGGTGATGAGACATCCAGGCAGCAATGTCCGAAAGACAAGCAGAAATCTTGGAATGGGTTTCCGGATAAATATTAGGTGTGGAGAGGTATATTTGGGAGTCATCGGCATAGAGATGGTACTGAAAGCCATGGGAAGAGACAAGCACACCAAGGCCTTGGGTATAGAGAGAGAAAAGGAGGGGGCCCAAGACAGATCCCTCGGGTACACCTACATGGAGCGGGGTAGGGGAGGAGGAGAAGCCGCCAGAGCATACACTGAATGAGCGATGGGAGAGGGAGGAGGAGAATCAGGATAGTAAAGAGTCCCTGAAGCCAAGCGAGGTGGTGAGGAGAAGGTCATTGTCAATGGTGTCAAAGGCAGCAGAAAGGTCAAGAAGGTTGAGGATAGGCCCTTAGATTTAGCCAGGAACAGGTCATTGGTGACTTTTCTGAGTGCCATTTCAGTGGAGTGTAGGGGACGGAAGCCTGATTATAGTGGGTCCAGGAGGGCCTGGGAGGTGAGGAAGTTGAGGCAACGATGGTGGACTACTCGTTCTAATAATTTGGATATGAAAGGAAGGAGGGAGATGGGTCGATAGTTAGAAGGGCAAGTGGGATCAAGTGAGGGTTTCTTGAGGAGGGGTGTGACAACAGCATGTTTGAAGTCAGAGGGGACAGTTGCAGTGGAGAGTGAGAGGTTGAGGATATAAGTGATGGAGGGGACGATGGTGAGGGAGATGGAATGTAGGAGATGGGTGGGGATAGGGTCTGAGAACAGGTGGTGAGTTTGGAGGAGGAAAGAAGAAATATGGTTTCCTCTTCAGAGATTGAGGGGAAGGAGGAGAGGGTAGCAGGGGGAGTATGGGTGGGGGAGGAGAAATGGGGGGATGGGAGGTGGATGAGGGGGTAGGGAATTGGAGGGTAATTTTGAGAATTTTGTCATGGAGGTAGTCGGCTAGGGTTTGGGCAGAGAGGGAGGGCAGGATCAGGGGCGGGGAGACCTTGAAGAGAGAACTGAGGGTGTTAAAGGGATGGCGTGGATCAGAGGCAAGGGAATTGGTCAGATGGATGTAGTAGTCTTGTTTGGCAAGTGCTAGGGCTGACTGGAAGGAGCCAAGCATGAATTTGAAGTGTAGAAGGTCTTCCAGGGAGTGGGATTTGGACCAGGCTCGTTTGGCAGAACGGGCACAGATGTGTAGGTAACGGGTTGTGGGTGAAAGCCAGGGTTGGGGAGTAGATCATTTTACAGGACGTGAGGTAGGAGGGGCAAGAGTGTCAAGGCCTGAGGATAGTATAGCATTGTATGAGGATAATGCTTCTTCGACAGACTCGGAGTATAAAATGGAGGAAAGAGATGGAGAAATGGTGGAGGAGAGAGTCAGGGGATTAATATTATGAAGGTTTCTAAATAGGTCGGAGGAGACAGGACAAGGTTGGTGATGGTCAGATAAGGGAAGGATTGATTTGCGGAAGTTTGAGGGAGAGGAATTGGAGAAGAGTATTAGATCAAGGCAGTGGCCGTGTAGGTGTGTGGGGGCAGTGGAGCAGAGTTGGAGGTCGAACGAGGAGGTAAGAGCGAGGAACTTTGAGGCAACTTTGAGTGGAGGAGTGGCCTAGTGATTGGGGCAAGGTACTTCAGGCTGGAAGGTCAGGGGTTCAAATCCCACTAGAGGACAGCAACCTTGGGCCAGAAGGACTGGAGTTTCTAGTCCCACAGATGCTCCTTGTGGTCTTGGGCAAGCCACTTAACCCTCCATAGCCCATGTTCCCTGTAAAATAGTTATCTCCAAGTTATAATGCCCTATTCAATGTAATTTCAGTTTATTCAATGTAAACTGCACTGATGCAAAATAGCGCGGTATATAAGAGAATATAAAGAAAATAAAATTGGGGTCGGAGGGGTTGTTGACGTGAATGTTGAAATCGCCAAGAATAAGAGTGGGGGAGGAGGGATCCATAAAGACAGAAAGCCAGGAGTTGAAGTTGGTGAGGAAGATTGATTTGGAGTTGTCGGTGGGCGATAGATAACAGCTACACGGAGGGGAAGTGGTGTGAGAAGGCGAATGGAGTGGACTTCAAAGGAAAGGGGGGAGTGTGATTGGGGTGGCAGGAGGGGTTGGAACTGGCAGGAGGGGGAGAGTAGGAGGCCAACGCCACCACTGCGGCCAGTAGATCGAGGTGTATGGGAGAATTGGTAGCCCCCATAGCAGAGAGAGGCAATGGATGAGGTGTCATCTGGGGGGAGCCAGGTCTCGGTCAGGGCAAGAAGGTGTAGGGCATTAGAGATGAAGAGATTGTGAATAAAAGTAGTTTTTCAATGACTGAGCATGCGTTCCATATGGCGCAAGTAAACGGGAGAGCGGAGGAGAGGGATATGGATAAGATTGGATATGTTACGTGTGGATTTCTTATTAGAGTAGAGTGGGGGTCTATTTCTAGGGTAGTACCGAGATTTCTTATCAGAGTAGCGTGGGGGTCTATTTCTAGGGTAGTACCGAGATTTAGAGGGAGTAGGGTGTGGGTGGATATATCTGGGTGTATGTGCTCTCCAAGAGGGACATGAGGGGGGGAAGTGAGGGATAAATTGCTGGTATTAGATAGGTTATGTGGGGGATTATATTTGGGGGTAGGTTTGGAGTTGACATGAAAGGTTGAATGACTGTGGGATGAATGGTGGAGGGCGGAAGGAGGGAGGAGCAGGATATGGATGATATTAGATAGGGTACGTGAAGAACTTTCTTTAGTGTGGGAGAGAAATCAGGGGGGGCAGGGTTGGGGTTGATGTTATCTGATGAGAGAAGGAGAATGAGTATTAGAGTGCGAGGTAAAGTGGAGATAGTATGGCAGAAGCGAAGATGGGGTTGCCTAAGAGAGAGGGGGGTGGGTTGAATGCAGGGGATGGTGTGAAGAAGCTCAAGAGCAGGTGCTAGGCTAGGGGGCAGAACAGAGGGAGAAGTGAGGAAGGTAGAGAGGGGGCAGGTTGAATGCAGGGAATAGTGTGGAGAGGCTCCGGAGCGGGTGCTAGGCTAGGGGGCAAAGTGGAGGGAGAAGTGAGTAGGGTAGGGGGAAGAGGAGGGAGGATGTTGATAGGGAGGCTGTTGGGGAGGAAGAGGAAGATAATGACAATGAAATGTGGGGCCATGGTAGTGGGCAGCAAGGTTTGAGCAAATGATGGGTAACAGTTCTATGCGGGCAATGGGTAGCAGTTCTATGCAGGCAGTGGTAGAAAATCAAGCAGCAATGGGTAACAGTTCTACGCAGGCAATGGTAACAGTTCAAGCTCTAAGCAACAATGGCAGCAGTTCAAGCAGCAATGGGTAACAGTTCTATGCGGGCAGTGGTAGCAGTTCAAGCAGCAATGGGTAACAGTTCTACGTGGGTAATGGTAGCAGTTCAAGCTCTAAGCAACAATGGTAGCAGTTCAAGCAGCAATGGGTAACAGTTCTATGCGGGCAGTGGTAGCAGTTCAAGCAGCCATGGGTAACAGTTCTAAGTGGGCACTAGTAGCAGTTCTACACAGGTGATGGTAACAGTTCAAGCTCTAAGCAACAATGGTAGCAGTTCAAGCAGCAATGGGTAACAGTTCTATGCAGGCAATGGTAGCAATTCAAGCAGCAATGGGTAACAGTTCTATGCGGGCAATGGTAGCAGTTCAAGCTCTAAGCAACAATGGTATCAGTTCAAGCAGCAATGGGTAACAGTTCTACGCAGGCAATGGTAAGAGTTCAAGCTCTAAGAAACAATGGTAGCAGTTCTACGCAGGCAGTGGTAGCAAGTCAAGCAGCAATGGTTAACAGTTCTACGCAGGCGATGGTAACAGTTCAAGCCCTAAGCAACAATGGTAGCAGTTCAAGCAGCAATGGGTAACAGTTCTATGCGGGCAATGGGTAGCAGATCTAAGCAGGCAATGGGTGAAGGAGCGATCGTGCTTACTCAGATCCAGGGGGCTGCGGTGAAATGGAGGAGCAGGATGGATGGACCACACAGAGCGCCCACGGGCCCGCGCCTAAGGACCAAGCCAAAAGGCCCTCTGGCGAGGCCCTCAGGCACAGGCCCGCCAGGCGCAGGTGCGCCAGCAGGAGCATGCCGCTTAAAGGGCCACTTGCCCTTTGATCTCCCGGCGGCGTGTGATGATGGCTCCGGCAGGAGCAGGCCGCTTAAAGGGCCGCTTGCCCTTTGATCTCCCAGCGGCATGTGATGATGGCACCGGCAGGAGCAAGAGCACGCCGCTTAAAGGGCCGCTTGCCCTTTGATCTCCCAGCAGCGTGCAATGATGGCGCCGGCAGGAGCAGGCCGCTTAAAGGGTGGATGGTGGATTGTAGGGTAAAATATAGGGACATGCTCTGCAGGAACCACAGCTGGGACTTGAACCTGTGACCCTCTGCTTCTGGACACACTGGCTGGGTGTACTGCATCACACTGTTGCCACAGATGCATGGCAGTCCCTGGAGCTACCTGTACTTTTCCTCAGCCAGACCTTTTATATTGCACTGCACACCACGTACTGGTACAGGGCATGGCCTAGGTCCACTGCAGACAGGTGCCACTGCCCCCTCCAGCATGGGCACCCCCCCTGCCATGCTGACATGACCATATGCTGTTGGTGCTGGTAGTGCACAGTCCCAGGCCATCCACTGTGTGAGTAAGTGGTCGCCTAGGGAGCGGGGTCTGGAGCAGGGGGCATACCTGAGCATCCTCACATACCCCCATCACCACCTACCAATAGTTTGTCCCTTCCACTTGGAGGAGGGTTGGCTGGAGGGATGTCAGGTCAGTGCCCTGGCAACTGTTAGCTCGGGTGGACCAGGTAGATGTAGGTGGATTGTGTTTGGACTTTGTCAGCTGCTGTCTTGCTTATTTCCAGTTTCTATGTTCCTATGTGCCACCTAGGCGCCTGCCTAGTCCACCCTGTGCCCCAGCTGCCCCCGCTACATGTCCCGCCTGCAGCCCCCTATGCCCCATTTACACCATTGCCATAATGGCCTCTCATACTTGGGCACTATGCTGTTGCTGCAAATGGAGCACTACTAACACGTTTCTTGTGCTTCCTGCCTATGCTGTACATTGCTGACACCAAAATGGTTTCTCTCACCTGCAAATGTGCATCTAACAGCAGGTTTTCATTCGGGGTAGGATTCAGCCCTTCAGTTCAGCGCATTAGTGTGCAGGGAGCCTTTCCCCGCCCACTCCCCGCCCATTGACCCCTGCTCTCTGCCCTCTCTCCTCCCTCTACGGTGTGTACCGCACCACGGAAAGCTTCTGCACGGTTTGTAATGTTACTGTGCGTTAACGTTACATACCGCGCGTTAACGCTACCTAACGAGCATTAACGTTACCTAACGTGCGGTCTGTAAGTTACCGCAGTTTAGTAAACATACCCCTAGAAGGTCTCATGTTATTCAATGTTTGCCCAGTTTAGTAAACATACTCCAAAGGTTTTTTTGCCTGCATACCCCTAATCTTTTATGTACGTAACAATGCCTCTGGTCATGGACATTTCAAATGGAGCACTCAGCCTCCCAGTAGCTAACAGGTCACATGAGCACTTGGGGACACTTTCACTGATGCGTGGTAGGTTTTTGCAATTACACCATTTTAATAGTAAAAATTATCTTGTTTTAAGTGCAAAGGCTATGTACTAACGGTGGGGGGTGTGCCCAGCATGTCCCCTGCAATTAAGGCACAGAAAGTTTTTTTACCATGTGTCATCCATGCTAACTGTGAATGATCTTAATGGATCCTCTTGAAGAGGATGCGTTAAGTGTATCAGTGGCAACTCTGCAAGTGACTGCACCCTATAATTACCATGCACTAGCAGTAATGTGCAGCCCATGCCCAGTCTCTACCTATAACCTGTCCAGTCCTTGCCCCATATAGCCCTAAGCCGTTACCGCAGGATATTTATCATGTTTTATTTATTTATTTATTTTTTATTTATTTATATTTCTTATATACGCGCTATTAAAATCAGTGCGGTTTACAGTTGAAACAGAACATACTACAGTGTAACAGGTCACATTGAGTTTACATTGAACAGGGGTAGTAAAACATTGAAGAACCGGGAGAACTATATACAAATTATAGACACTCTTATGAAAGACATATAAGGAACTTTAAATCGGGGCCTAAGCTCCTGGGTCAGGGAGGGAATGTAGGAGAACTATATACAAATTAAAGACATCTGTATGAAGGACATATAAGGATCTTTAAGCAGAGGCCTAAGCTCCTGGGTCAGGGAGAGGAGGTAGGGGAAAGCTGATTAACCATTCTCTACGGGAGGCTGATATATGGGGTGGGCTAGGTGAGGTGATGGCTGTGTGTTTTCCGGAATTGGTATCAGAGTAATGTTGTAGGAACAAGTGGTGTTTGAGAGCTTTTCTGAATAACGCTAGATTGGATATAGCTCGAATTTCCGCTGGGAGGGCATTCCAGGCCATAGGTGCGAAAATGGAGAAGGCTCTACTGGCTGTTGTCTTTGTACATTTTATCAACAACTTAGGTACTTCAAGTGTATTCATCAATGTAGATCTCCTGATTCTGTTGACTGGTGTGCTGTGGAGAAGTTTATTGATAGGCGTGGGTGGCTGGTTCTTGAGGGCTTTGAATGTCAGGACTAGAGTCTTGTAGTGGATTCTGGCCTGCAGCAGAAGCCAGGGTAGGTTCTTCAGGACTGGCGTTATATGGTCTGACCTTGATAGTCCTACCAGTACCCTTGCAGCTGAGTTCATGGTGGCCTCTTAGCTTCACTGGGACTGTGGGGCAGCAGCAATGCTTGAGCTCACGGTCTAACAGTTCTTGACCTCCCAAAAGTTGTGGAAACTGCATTTGCAACTAGGCTCCCACTTGTCCTATTGCCAATGGTTCCTCTTTCTATAATTTCTTACCCTTTTGACCCATTTTCCACCCTCTTTCCTTATTTACATTAATTTTTGCATGAATACTTTAACACAGGATCTAAGGTATGTTAATGGTGTTTAGGGACATGTTTACTAAACATTAGCATGCACTATCTTCCACTGTGTCCATAGAAATAGCATGGCTTCTGTGGCAAACAGCGTGTGCTAGTGATTAGTAAATATGGTTTTTAATGTGCATTAATGTCTGAAATAACATGTGTTATCCATTGATATATTATATTCTGCATTAAAGCAATAATACCCCTTAGTATGTAGGGAAATATTTATCATAATCAGTAAATCCCTGTACAGTTTGTGCTAAAAGCTGCCCAGTGGACTAAAGCCTATGCTAAGCAAAATATAAGATGGGATTGCAAAGAAATTAAAATTGTGCATTCAAAAAACACGCGAAGGCACATTTTAGAAAGGATGTCTGTGACGATATGTAAATCTGTATGTGTGGCATTCTGGGGCGATTTTGCACATCTATGTGCACCTGCGCAGCATATCCAGAAAAGATACATGCAAATCTCTGCAGGTGCATGTCCTGCCACAATGGAGGCTTGCATGTGCATGTGGCGGGAGATAGCATGACCAACATGTATACAAGCCCCATAGGAAATAATGATGAGGTAAAACATGTAGCAGTATCTAAGGGATATGCTCCCCGCTGCTGCTCTTTGGAAGCCAAAACAGCATCCTACTCAAAAGCCACAATAAAACAACAATGAATATTTTAAAAAAAAGCAAGTTGAAAAGGGTACACTGGTAGTGTGATGCAATGGCATGTTTCCCTCATTCGCAGAATCAGGCATGTGGGGGATACATGTGTCTGTCATGTGGGAAGTCAGGGTATGTGCGTGTGAGTGTCATGGGGTGACAGAGGATGCATGTATATGTCAAAAGCAAGATTGCAGTTGCATGCATGTGTGTGTGCATCATGGAGATGTCAGGGATATACGTGTATGTATGTCATGTCGGTGTGAAGTGGTGTATGTAGGTGTACATCATGGGGAATGTGTGCGCATGTATGTCTATGTCATGGGGGTTTACCATCGATATGCTTCAATAAATTCTCTCCTGCATACTTTCTCTCTTTCTCCTTCCCTTCACTCAGCTGTACACTCTCGCTTTCCCCATTAGGAGACGTCAGTAAATATATGTCAGTTGGGGATACTTTCACTGACGCGTGGTAGGTTTTAATGCATAAAATTGTGTCCAGGTATGTCAGAAATGTGTGTCTTGGTGAGGGCACGGGTGTGTGAGAGTGAGCTGGGAGACACGGATGAGGCTGCACCAAGTGCATGTGCAACTCTGAAGGGATGTGTGTGGTTGATGCTGTGTCAAAGAAGTATTTGTGTGTGTGTGTGTGTACTGTATGTGTGTGTGTGTCCTGGGAGAGACAGGTAAGTGATCAGCATGTATAATTTTTCCCTTTACCTGTCCCTCCCATCCTCTTGCAATCTCCTTCTTTTCTTGACACCATCCCTTGCACTCACACTTCTCCTTTCTCTGGCACCCCTTGCACACCCTTACTTAGAGCATAAGAACATAAGATATGCCATACTGGGTCAGACCAAGGTCCATCAAGCCCAGTATCCTGTTTCCAACAGTGGCCAATCTAGGTCATACGTACCTAGCAGTTTCCCCAAAAGACACAGGTTCCACAATGCTTGTACTGGGTCAAGCATTGATATCCTGGGTCCCTTCTTAATAATGGTTTATGGACCTTTCCTCCAGGAACTTGTCCAAACCTTTTTTAAACCCAGCTACACTAACAGCCTTTACTACATCCTCCGGTAACAAATTCCAGAGTTTGATTACACATTGAGTGAAAAAATATTTCCTTTTATTAGTCTTAAATAGTTTACCCTGTAGCTTCATTGCATGTCCCCTAGGCTTTCTATATTCTGATAACGTAAACAATTGATCTACGTTTACCTGTTCCACTCCGTTCATTAATTTACAGACTTCTATCATATCTCCCCTCAGCCGTTAAAGAGGTTAAAGAGACCTAACCTTTTTAGCCTTTCTTTATAGGAATATCTTTCCATCCCCTTTACCATTTTGGTGGCTCT
Source organism: Ichthyophis bannanicus (assembly GCA_033557465.1). NCBI lineage: Eukaryota > Metazoa > Chordata > Amphibia > Gymnophiona > Ichthyophiidae > Ichthyophis > Ichthyophis bannanicus. Next base: position 630,726,872 of record CM066034.1, on the reverse strand, counting down.
TCTCTGAACATTTTCTAATATCGCTATATCCTTTTTAAGATACGACGACCAAAACTGTACACAATATTCAAGGTGCGGTCTCACCATGGAAAGATATAGAGGGATTATAATATCTTTTGTTTTATTTTCCATTCCTTTCCTTATGATACCTAGCATTCAATTTGCTCTCTTGGCCGCCGCTGTTCACTGGGCCGAGGGTTTTAACATGTTATCCACAATGACGCCTAAATCTTTTTCCTGGGTGGTGGTTCCTAATGTGGAACCTTGCATCGTGTAACCATAACTTGGGTTGTTCTTCCCTAGGTGCATAACTTTGCACTTGTCCACATTAAATTTCATCTGCCATTTTGATGCCCAGTCTTCCAATTTATCAAGATCCTCTTGCAATTTTCCACAATCCTCTTGGGTTTTAACAACTTTAAATAGTTTTGTGTCATCTGCAAATTTGATAAACTCACTCGTTATTCCACTTTCCAGGTCATTTATGAATATGTCAAAAAGCAGCGGACCCAGCACAGATCCCTGGGGTACACCACTATTCACCTTTCTCCAACTTGGCACAATACAATTAATAATGCAGCTGCATATAAACAATCCATCAAGAAGAAAAGCTACTCTAGAATAGGAGATGCCCCCTGGTTCAACAGCACCTTAAGACGAATGAAGAGAGAATTGAGAAATATTGAATCTAAATGGCGCAAATCCAAATCCATCTCTTCTTATGACGCTTATCACAGCCACCTTAAAAAGTACAAAAAAGCTTCAGACGGCGCAAAGAAAAACTACCACACAACTATACTAACCAAATCCATTAATAGACCAAGAGAACTTTTCAGTATCGTCCAAAACTTAACTAATAACTCATATGGGACCAGCAACGATACTATTGATATCTCTGCCCAGACTCTAGCAAACCACTATATAAATAAATCAAAAACATTTGCATTCACACCAAATCCTCTTTCACTTTCCCACCAACATCAATTAGAAAAATGGTCTGACTTCCACTCTATAACCAAAGACACTCTTAAGATGACTATTTCAAACCTGAACACTACGACCTCTCAACTTGATCCATGTCCGGTAAACTGGATCAAGCATACCCTCTCTACACTATCCCCCTTTATCCTTCCTATAGTCAATCTGTCGCTGCGCCAAGGATACTTACCACCTTCCCTCAAACATGCACAAATCCGACCGATAATCAAAAATAACACCCTCGACAAAACATCACCCAATTCCTACAGGCCTATCTCTAGCATTCCATTTATGGCTAAACTGATTGAAAAGGTCGTTCAAACTCAAACACAAGATCACTACCCAAACTAAGAACAAATCCTGTTATGTATACTTGTAAATACTCTTGTAAATACTCTTGTAAATAGTTGCAGTAATGACGTCCCATGTTTTATCCAAGTTCTCTGACCTTGTTCTCTGTAAAACCTAACAGTTTGTTGTTATGGTATGTTGTTATATTGTGAACCGCGCTGATTCTGAATAGAGCGGTATATAAGAGCCTGTAATAAATAAATAAATAAATAAAAAATAAACATAGAAACCTCAGCCCCCCTTGATGACCAACAATATGGCTTTCGCCCCTATCATGGTGTAGACACTCTATTAACAGTACTCCTCGATACCTTAACACGAGGTATTGATAACCCTAAACAAGCTTTCATTCTCCTCTTTCTAGACATCTCTGCAGCGTTTGACAGTGTACACCATGCTGTAATGCTTAACAGACTAAAACAAATAGGAATACACTCAACTGTACATAACTGGTTCACCTCATATCTAACTGATCGAACCCAAACCGTCCGAACTAACACAGAAACATCTAAAACATATAAACAGGAAATTGGTCTCCCACAAGGCTCCGCCCTCTCTGCCCTCCTATTTAATATATATATTCAACCAGTCTGCAACATTTTCAAGAAATTTAAAGTCCACTATCACATATATGCAGACGATATGATGATGTACATACCATTCACAATCCCAACACTCCCATTACAACTGTTAACAGAATGCTTCTCTGAATTAACAATCTGGCTAAAAGACCACAATCTCCATATCAATCATTCTAAAACAGATATATTAATAGTAACTAAAAATCAATCCTACATACCTCCAACACAAATCACTCTCCAAAATCACAACATTACTATAAAAAATGAAGTAAAATACCTAGGTGTCACCCTTGACTCACACCTTAGTATGGACACACATATTAGAAACATCACTAAGAAAATCTACTTTAAACTCAAAATTTTAAAACAATTACGTCCTCTTGTACTCCTACATGATTTTCTGAGCATTATCCAGGCTATCATCACACCACACTTTGATTTCGCAAATCTCACCCTACTAGGAACAACAAAACAAAACATTAAAAGACTCCAACTTGCCCAAAATGCAGCAGCAAGAATTGTAATGAAGGTTCCACCATTTGAACACATTACCCCTATACTAGCAAACCTTCACTGGCTCCCAATTCAATCCAGAATAAATCACAAATTGATTATCACTACATTTAAGACATTAAATACAATGGCCCCAGTCTCTTTAACAAAACTTATCATTAAAGACACATCCCAAACTGCGCTACGGAGAGGCCACACGAATAAAATTAGGATCCCGAAAGATTTCACAACTACCAAAAAAACAACTAATAAAAAAGCGTTTTCTCATGCAGCTCCCACCCTATGGAACTCCCTCCCCGAAGAAATAAGAGCACTAAATGATGCAAAGGAACTCCGCAAGAAATTAAAAACATATTTATTCATCTCCAATTTCGGCAAACTAGAAAATACCTTACCACTAACAGGAAATGGTTAATAGCGACCTCAGGGTACACCAACTCCAATTACTCTATCTAACTACAATTAAAGTCGATTAAATAACTATTTGTAAATCCTGTAAATAGATATATGTAAATAGTTCAAAATATGTAAATAGTTCAATTGTTATTTAACAAATTATTTACCATATTTAGTCCAATCATGTTTAATGTATTTAGCAAAATTGTACCTAGTTAATTAATGTTTCGTGTATTTAGCAAAATTGTACCTAGTTAATTAATGTTTCATGTAAAACAGACCTGTTAATCTGTTCATTCCTTGTTCACTGTAAACCGCACCTGATCTGTGGAAGGTAGCGGTATATAAGCAACTGTTAAATAAAATAAATAAATAAATAAATTGGGAAAATTGGCCATTTATTTATTTATTTATTTAACATTTTTTATATACCGCACTATTTACATCAGCGCGGTATATAAAAAAGCCCTACCCTCTGCTTTCTATCTTTTAATCAGTTCCTGATCCACAGGAGTACACTGCCTCCTATTCCATGACTCTTTAGTTTTGCCAAAAGTCTCTGATGAGGGACCTTGTCAAAGGCTTTCTGAAAGTCCAGATGCACTATATCAACCGACTCACCTTTGTCCACCTGTTTATTCACAGCTTCAAAAAAACATAACAGATTAGTAAGACAAGGTCTTCCTTGTCTAAAGCCATGTCGGCTGTCTCCCATTAGGCCATGACTATCTACATGTTGAGTAATTTTATTCTTTATGATGGTTTCTACCATTTTTCCCGGTACTGACGTCAGGCTCACCGGTCTGTAGTTTCCCAGATCACCCCTTGAACCCTTTTTAAAAATTGCTGTTACATTGGCAATCCTCCAATCTTCAGGTATTAGAGATGATTTTAATGATAGTTTACAGATTACTAATAGCAGGTCTGCAACCTCATATTTCAGTTCTTTCAACACCCTTGGATGTATATCATCCGGCCCAGGTGATTTTCTACTCTTCAGTTTATCTAATAGTTGTAATACATCTTCCCGATGTATCGATATTTCCTTCAATTCTTCCGCACCTTTAAATACCACTTCAGTCATGGGTAACATCCCTACATCTTCCTCAGTAAAGACTGAAGCAAAGAATTCATTCAGTCTCTCCGCTATCGCCTTGTCACCTTTTAGTGCCCCTTTAACCCCCCTATCGTCTAATGGACCAACTGACTCTCTCACAAGTTTTTTGCTACGAATGTACTTGAAAAAGTCTTTATTTCGTGTTTTTGCTTCTGCAGCCAGCTTCTTCTCAAATTCTCCCTTTGCCTGCCTTATCAATGCCTTGCATTTGACTTGCCAGTGCTTGTGCTGTTTCCAGGTTTTGTCATTTGGCTCTTTTTTCCATTTCCTGAAAGATGTTTTTTTTGGCAACAACAGCCTCTCTGACCTCACCTTTAAACCATGCTGGCAGTTTTTTGGACTTCCTTCCACTTTTCTTAAAGTGTGGAATACAGCTGTTCTGGGCTTCCTAGATAGTATTTTTCAACAACACCCAAGCTTGATGTAAGTCTTTTACCTTTGCAACTGCTCCTTTTAATTTTTTCTTAACTATTTTCCTCATTTTATCATAGTCTCCCTTTCGAAAGTTAAAAGGTAGTACTGTGGATTTCCTTACTATCCCTCCTACACTAATTAAATCAAAGGCAATCATGCTATGATCACTATTGCCAAGTGGCCCCAACACCCTTATCTCTTGCACTAGATCTGGTGTTCCACTAAGGACTAGGTCTAATATGGCTTCCCCTCTGGTCGGTTCATGAACCAGCTACTCCAAGAAGCAATCATTTATTTCATCTAGAACTTTATCTCCCTAGCATTTCCTGCAGTGACACTGACCCAGTCGATACCGGGGTAATTGAAATCACCCATTATTATTACTGCGCTGTAACGTTTGTTAGCTTCCTTGATTTCTTTGAGCATTTCATCATCCATTTGTTCATTCTGGCCAGGCAGTCGATAGTACACCCCAACTGCCATCGCCTTCCCCTTTTTACATGGAATTTCAATCCATAGAGATTCTAGAGCAAATTTTGTTTCCTACAAAACTTTAATCCTTTCTGACTCAATGCCCTCTCTAACATAGAGCGCAGCCCCTCCACCATTTTGATCAGCTCTATCATTACGATATAGTTTGTACCCAGGTATCACAGTGTCCCACTGGTTGTCCTCCTTCCACCATGTCTGTGATATTCCAATGATATCTAACCTCTCATTTAGTGATATATATTCTAACTCTCCCATCTTATTTTTTAGACTTCTTAGCATTTCCATACAAGCATTTTAGAGACTGTATTTTAGTCATATTAATTTGGCTATTGGTAGACATGGGTAATTTGGGATCTTTAAGCTCTATCTCCTCCATACTCGAGGACATTTGGGCTACTTTACTCTTTTTTGGAACCTCTCTGCTTTTGGTAGTATCCTTCAAGGATACATTCTTATGAACCATCCACTTTCCCCTATTAGGAGTGGAGGAGTGGCCTAGTGGTTGGGGCAAGGTACTTCAGGTCGGGGGATCAATTCCCACTAGAGGACAGCAACCTTGATCCAGAAGGACTGGGGTTTCTAGTCCCACAGGTGCTCCTTGTGGTCTTGGGCAAGCCACTTAACCCTCCATAGCCCATGTTCCCTGTAAAATAGTTATCTCCAAGTTATAATGCCCTGTTCAATGTAATTTCAGTTTGTTCAATGTAAACCGCACTGATGCAGAATAGCGCGGTATATAAGAGAATATAAATAAATAAATAAATCTAGTTTAAAATCTGCTCTATCTCCTTTTTAAAGGTTAATGCCAGCAGCCTGGTTCCATCCCAGTTAAGGTGAAGCCCATCCCTTCGGAAGAGCCCCTCCTTTCCTCAGAATGTTCCCCAGTTCCTATCAAATCCAAAACCCTCATCTCTGCACCATTGTTTCATCCACGCATTGAGACTCTGGAGCTCTGCCTGCCTTTTTGGTCCTGCGCATGGAACGGGAAGCATTTCGGAGAACGCTGTCCTGGAAGTTCTGGATTTCAACTTCCTACCTAAAAGCCTAAATTTAGCCTCCAGAGCCGCCCTACCACATTTTCCTATGTCATTGGTACCGACATGTACCAAGACAGCAGACTCCTCCCCAGCACTATCTAAGACCTTATCTAGGTAGTGCGGGAGGTCCGCTACCTTCGCACCAGGCAGGCATGTTGCCAGGTGATCCTCACGTCCACCAGCCACCCAGCTATCTATATGCAAAATGATCGAATCAACTATAACGGCTGTCCCAAGCTCTCTGCTGGGTTCCATATTTAACCAGAAAGCTCTCTTCTGTGTTTTAAATTTAAACTAAAAGTACTTTGCTGATGCTAGGCCCTGAGTGACTATTAAATTTAAACTACAAGTTCTCTGCTGGGTATGAAATGTAACCAGAAAGTTCTCTTCTGTGTTTTAAATTTAAACTTAAACTACTGCTACTAGGCTCTGACTGATTTAACAAAAAATAGTGGGTTCACAGATTAATTAGCTTTAATACAAAGAATTCCTTTCAGAAAATTCCCAGAAATATATACTCCCAGAAGTATATACTCCCTGAAGTATATACTCACAATTGCAGTTCTCTCTCCAGAAGTAACAGTCCCCTTTTCTAGTCCTTCAAGACTTCTCCTCACTCTCTTTTGAGCAATGAGATGCAGCTTCCATTTCTCTAGCCATGACTTGAGGTTCCTCACTGCCTGTTATTTATCATCGTTGGGTGGGGCTTGACCTCCTCGTGGCTCTTCTTTCCTTCCTCCACAGGCTCAGGCTGAGTAGCTCTCTCTCAACATGAGCTTCCCCTACCTGATTTCTCTCTTGTTGGGGAAGCCTGGCCTCACCATCAGCTATTGTTTCCCATGATTCTTTGGTGGACCCTCTCTCCTATCAGGGGCAGGATGGGGAGAGACAAGGCCCTGTTTCTCCAACAAGAAAGATGGCAGGGAAGGATCCCAAGAGGAGCTGGGCACCTTTTCTTTTGCCGAGTAGCAAGGACGTGAGCCTACACAAATGTAATTATATTTTTCTAGCCAGTAAGATTGAATATTGAAATTTAATTTCTTCATCCATGGCAGGGTTTTTTTGGAAGGGGTACTCAGTAGTACTTTGTGCTGGTACCTTTTTCATTGCCTGCTAAAATTGTCCCATGGTCCTCATGCATTAATGAAAGAGGCCTGCATATGAGTACCAGCAACTTTTTTTGCTAGGAAAAATGGATTGCCCAGAGTCATATCCTATTGGGAGGATAGAAGTATATCTGCTACTGACTGAATAAACTGTTTTAAGGAACAGAGACATTCATTGTGAATGTTCCCAAGGGCAGCCTCTATAAATATTTCTCAGCTGAATATAAACAGACCTTTGGCAGACCCACCAATTTTGTCTGTCCTTTTCTTCCTAGGGTGTGTTCATCCCCAACTGCAGAAGATTTTGAGTTTGCATGGGTATACACCAAGGTGGGGGGGGGGGTCAGTTATTTTAGACGTCCTATTCATGAGTTAGACATCTGAAAATGGGAACTTGGATGTGCAAAGCATGGAGACATCACAGGAGCCATTATAGAAGCCAAGTATAGAGATGTCCCCAGTGCGCGAATGTCCATGTAGAATGGAAGTGTGATGGCAGCGTGGACTGGGAGGAACAAGGGTGATGAAGATGCTGTGCAATTGCAGAATGGCACAAGCATCTATGGTCCTGGATATATCTGCTACTGACCATGAATAAGATGAAAAAAAAGTGCTAGTTTCATGGCTGCTACCCTTCCAAGGGAAAGCACGTTATGTGTTTACATAGCCACAGTTATTGTTTCCTGCCCGAAAAAACCTGATCATAAATACAAACTAAAAACATATTACTGGCCTGTTGACACACATCTGAGTATCTGAAATGGAAGGCTAGGTTATGCAAATCTCATGGTGTAGTTGCCGCTTCTGAAATACTCCTGTTGGCACGTCCGAATATCTGGTTCTAATGCTGTGCAATTCGGGGACATCCACGTTTGTGAAATGGCCTATACCCACGTATGTACCCGGCCTTGCAACCTGCAAGGGACCTGCCTCCTTAACCGATTACAGGGATGTTCATTTTTCAGGATAGAGAAGGATCAATTTTAGAAGGCTTGTATAAATGATTCCCTTCACTGCTGCTACTCCCTCTGATTTTTGGACGTTCTTCTCTAGATGTTCCAAGTTTTTCTAGACATCCCTTCAAGACTGTATGAAAGCAACCAGCAATATGATCTATAGAGGGAGGATTCATGCATCAGCTCTACTACTCCATCTGTTTGTGATTGGTAAGAACCCAAGTCCCTCTTGTTTGGACTTACCCCACTCAGACATTATAAAATTCATGCAAGTCATTAGGATTGCTTTAATATGTCAAGGAAACTGTATTTAATGAACAGATTAATTTTGATGACAAAACATTGGAATTATAACATTATACAATTAATCTTTTGATATCAGCAAGAAGTTAATGTGCATGGTCATAATTGCGGAAAGTGGATTTTCAGTGTTTATTCCCCCCCCCCCCCCCCCAGTGCATTGTTTCTGCTGGTTGGTGTATTGACTTCCACCTGGAACAAGAACCACAGAATTAATGGAGGTTTGCCAGATCACACTTTCTCAGGCTTCTCCAAACACTTCACTTCCTTCTCTGGATAAGAAATAATTCTCAGTATTTGCTGGTAGTTCATTTTTAGTTGATAACATGCAATGGAATTCACTCATTTATCATATTTACTGTAAACATAAAAGGAAACCTCAGTCTGAGATATCAGCACACCCTGAAAATTAACCCGTTTTGGACAACTTGCATATTCTTTCTCTGTTCTGGATGATTTATTAGATTTGTTACATTCAAACAACTATGAAATACCGCAATAATAAAAAATATTAAAACTTTGCAGAAAATAGAAGTTTCACATAATGTATGTTTTTCATACACTGGTCCAATATAGTATATTGTCCGTCTTCAGAAAAGATAGGATTCAGTTCCAATACTCATTGACATAAACATACTGTATGATACTATTGAAACTACAGTTTTCATTTAAAACACTTTATTATGATATAATATAGTTTGTCAACAGTCCATTCTGACGGCGGAATATGATACACGTGAAAACACTTCTAATGCAGTGCATCGATATTGCACCATTGAAGCAGCTAGAACAAAATGTTTGACAGCAAATAGTTTCGACAACATATTAGCCCAGGGCATGAAAAACATATAAGGCACCAATAACTCTGACACTAAGTAACATACAGTTATCTAAACCTATTTTCTAAAGTCTACAAATACTTTTATTTGCAAAATAGTAGCTATTACAGCATTATAAGTTACTTACTATTTTTTGTGATCTTTTTATGTTGAACCGCCAGTACCGTCAAAATCAGCAAACTTCGAATACCTATTAAACTAAATCGAGGCCTCGGGGGCGGGAGTCCCGAGCTGGCCGCCCATAACCGGGAGCGCGGCAATATGCGGAGCCCTAGCGTCGGGTCCGCAGGAACGGGGGCAGGGACATCGTGATGTGGCGGCGTCTTTTAAATTCATTGGCTCTCCCTTGGTAGAGTGGGGAGTGAAGGGAGAGCCAATGAGGAGGTGAGAGGAGGCGGGCGCCTGAAGGAGAGCCACCAGAGAGCAGGCAGCGAGGTCCGATGGACGGTGAGGAACGGTGTTGGCGGGGAGTGGTTGCCTGAGAAGTGGAGGCTGAGGCGGCAGAGTTCTTCAGGCAGTGGCAAGAGGCTTGACGAGCGGACGGCAGAGCAGGAGTCTGGTGGAAGGGGTGCAGAGAGCTCGTGGCCTCATGGGCCTCATGGGCAGCGTGTGCGGCTGCGTAGCTGGTACACCACAGCGTTCAGCAGGCGGGTCATGTGGAGAGCAAGACAAGTGGGGTTGGGGGGGGTGCAGTTGATTACAATATAAAAAAAACAAAAAATCCCAAAGTAAAGTACAATGGGAGCATGCCTGCGCGGGGGGGTCGCAAAGGGCGGGGGAGAGGGATTGCAAGAGCTGGGGGGGGGGGGGGGGGGGTACCGGGCACCAAGGGAAGCAGCGAAGGGGGGCGGGTGATGAAGGAGGGGAGGAGTATGTGGAGAGGGCCGACAGTCTCTGGCGGGGGAGAGGAGCATGGGGAGAGAGCAGCCGGACGAGAGGGTCAAGGCTACCAAGGATGAGAGGTGGACAAGGGAGAGCACAGGGAGTGGGGAGAAGGGCACAGAAGGGGGGGGGGGTTGGGGGAGGGGGGTGCTCCTGCAGGCAGGAGACGGCGAGCTAGGAGGAGGTATGGGGGGTGGGATGGCCTCCCACATGGGGTCACGGAGTGTAGAGGATGGAGAGGCAACAGGGGGTCAGCAGGATGGGGGGGGAGGCAGGGTTTGGGGGGAGAAGAAGTGCGATGGGCTTTTCGCCTATGCAGTTTCGGTGGATGGGGGGTCGCATGGGGGGGCGACGGGATGTTAACACCGGGGAGGGGTTGGACTGGGGGGAGTGCGGAGGCATGGCAGCATTGGATATGGGGGGGGCAAGGTTCATCGGGGGCTGAGTGGCTCGAGGCGTGGCAGCCAGTGTGGGCGGAGGTGGTCCCTTCCCCATTGACATCTTCGTCATCTTCTTCAGTCTCATCATCGTCTCTATCAGAAGGTGGCCAAGAGGGATAGGATGCAGGTAGTAAGGAGAGGGGGGTGAGTGAGGCGGGAGGGAGTGCTCCCTTGGTAGTGGGGTATGCGGAGTTATGGGAAGGGGTGCCAAATAAGTTGCATCATAAGATTAAAAAAAGGAGATATATTGATATTTTATGGCTATTGGAGGGGCGGAGGAGATCGGAGGAGAGTAGGAAGAAGAGAAAGGAAGATGAAAAGGCCGGTCGGATTAGGAAGGTGTCTCGGAGTGTAGTGAATTGGATGCGAGCATTTTTGCGTTTGGCTAGTGTGTGGGGCCATCATTACCCGGGGCAGTATGGGATGTTGTTGGCCTACGCGGATTCCATTTTAGAGGCGATGCAGATGCACGAAGGATGGTCGTGGTTGAACTACGACGAGAAGTTCCACGATAAAACTGAGGAGAATAGGGCTATGTCATGGGGGCTCTCAGGATATTAATCTGTGGCTAACGCAGATGTCCGCAAAGCCGGGGGCGGGGAGTAGCAGCGGCAAGTCAGAGGGTGTGGTAGTGAGGGGGGCGGGGCGTTCCTTTTGGCCGGCAGGAATCAATCCGACGCAGAAAGGGGGGAGTGCGGGAGTGAGTGATGTGTGCTGGCGCTTCAGTAAGACCTCGTGCCCCTTTCCCGATTGCAAGTTTCGGCACGCCTGTTCAAGTTGTGGAGGGGGGCATTCAGCAGCAAAGTGTCTTAAGCGAGGGGCCGCCAACATTAGTGGGTCGGCTGCTAAGTAGCGGAGCGAGCAGCAGTCTGGCCTATACCCCAGTATGCGTGGAGGCGTTGAAGGCCAGGCTGCGGCACTGTCTGAGAAGGGGTGATAAGGGGGTGTTGGAAAAAGGGTTTTGGGAGGGTTTTGTCATTCCTGTGGAGGGGTGGTGAGAGCGCACTCGTCACGCAATTCACCGTCGGTGCGGTGCTTGGCGACCATCGTGCGCACACCGTTTTGACCATATCACACCTATTCTTCTCCGTTTACACTGGTTGCCACTTTCCTCTCGCTTTCATTATAAGTTTCTTATCCTGATTCACCGCGCTCTTTATACTAATACTCCTTTATACCTTGCAGATCGGATTTCCCTTCATACTCCCTACCGTCAGCTTCGCTCTCTACATGCTAACCGTCTGTCCCTTCCTTCCCTGTCACAAGCACACCTTGAGCAGACCCGTCACGCAGCTTTCTTCTTTCTAGGTCCAATGTTGTGGAATGCACTACCCACATCCCTCCGTTTAGAACCCTCCTACCCTCATTTTAAGTCATTACTCAAAACCCATCTGTTTCAGCAAGCTTTTCATCTCCCCCCTGATGGTCCTTCCTAACGTCCCCTCAGTTTCCTGTGTCTAGTACTGTTTGCTTGTATATTAGTTTTGTTGTGTAACTTGTCTACCCATAGTCTGTCTTGTCTTCCCTGTTTTGGGCCTTTTATTATCGTTTGTATTCTTTTTAGACAACCTTTGTTTTAAATATTTAAGTTAATCTATGTTATAGTTTTATTGGCCCTTTGTCTGGTTTTGTTTAACTTTTGTCTTATATTTATCTTGGCTTTTATTCTTTCCTTTCCTATCTTATTTTTTGGCGTTCCTTTCTTTGTCTTGCACTGCCAACCTTTTATTGTACACCGCTTTATGTTCTCCACGAAAAGCGGTTTATCAAGTTTTTAATAAAGATAAAGATAAAGAAAACTGTTAAGGGAGTTAGAGTTAGGGAGAATCGCAGGACCATTTGTGGAGAAGCCATTTCAGGATTTGGTAGTGTCCCCGTTGGGTCTTATACCCAAGAAGGAGGCAGGAAAGTTTCGGTTGATACATAATTTGTCCTTTCCGGAGGGATTATCGGTCAACGCACAGATACCCAAGGAACGCTGTACAGTGAGATATGCATCGTTTGACAGGGCAGTGGAGTTGGTGCGTCGCACGGGGGTGGGGGCGTGGATGACAAAGGTTGATATTGAGTCGGTGTTTCGGCTGTTGCCGGTACATCCGTCTAGTTTACAGTGGTTGGGTTTTCAATTTGAGAAGCTTTTCTATTTTGACAAGTGTATGCCCATGGTATGCTCGGTGTCCTGTGCGTATTTCGAGAAATTCAGTACCTTCCTTCACTGGGCGGTGGTGCAGGATGTAGGTTGTGAGAATGCCATGCATTATTTAGATGATTTTTTATTTGTGGGAGCTGAACAGTCGGATGACTGTCAGCAGCTGTTGTGCGGTTTTATCGACCTGGCGAGGGAATTGGGAGTGCCTTTAGCTGGGGACAAGACGGAGGGTCCGACGTGCTGTATAACATTTCTGGGGGTAGAATTGGACTCCAGGGAAATGGTCGCTAGGCTGCTGGAAGAGAAGGTGACGAGGTTGCGGGTACTGGTGGCTAATGCCTTGGGGTCTAGCAAATTGAACTTGAGGGAGCTGCAGTCATTGATCGGAGCATTGAATTTTGCATGTCGTATTATCCCGATGGGTAGGGTGTTTCTGCAGAGGTTAACAGGGGCGACAGCTGTGGTGTGCAAACCGCATCATAGAATCAGTGTGTCGAGGGTGATGAAGGAGGATTTGCGGATTTGGGATGTCTTTCTGCAGGAGTTTAACGGTACATCGGTAATGATGGAGGAAGAGATGTCCTCAGCAGACTTACAGTTATACTCTGATGCGGCAGGGGGGTCAGGCTTAGGCATCTATTTTGCAGGAGCATGGTGTGCCGACAGATGGCCCGCAGCTTGGCAGGAGGCGTGCTTGGTCCGGAACAGTACCTTCTTGGAGTTATTTCCAATGTTAGTAGCTTTGGAGCTGTGGCCGGATCGCTTGCGCAACAGACATGTCTTGTGGTGGTGTGACAATGAAGCAGTGGTGAGCGTAATCAATCACTACACCCAGAGGTGCGCGTTAGTGGCAGAATTAATGCGAGGGATAATTCTAGCCTGTTTAAGATTGAATGTAGTTATCAAAGCGAGACATATACAGGGTTGTACTAATGAAACTGAGGATGCTCCTTCTCATTTTCAGTGGGACAGGTTTCGCAAACTGGCACCGGGAGCGGAGGAGAGTGGATTGCTGGTCCCAGAGCAGTTATGGCAGGTTGGCCTGAAGAGATGCTGAGGTTGTTCCGGGGCTCTGTAGCGAGAACAACTTGGTCGGCGTACCAGCAGGGCTGCGACAAGAGTTTCTACACGTGCAAGGATGGCAGCTGGATGCAGTGTCTGACTGGATGTTAGCAAGATATGTGGCAGAGGCCAAGGAAAGGGGCTTGTCCAAGGCAGCGGTGTGGTTGCAGTTGGTGGGGTTTGCCTTTTTCACGCGGGCGGTGGGCTGGCTTCCAGAGGGGGGGGGGTTTGACGCGGCGGTTATTACAATGGTGGGGGAAGCTGAGCTCGAGGCCTAGGGATGGCCGGCGACCAATAATGCATGACGTGCTAGTGAGGCTCTGTGCGGTGCTCCCGTAGGTGGCGTCTTTGGAGTATGAAATGATATTATTTAAGGCGTTTTTTTGTTTGGCGTTTTTTGGGGCATTCCGGGTAGGGGAATTGGTGGCAGGGGCACGGGGAGTGGGTAGTGCCAGCGGCTTACTGCATCAGCATTTGCACATCGGGCCAGGGAGTGCGAGGGTATTGTTGGAGCGCTCTAAGACTGATCAAGATGGGCGGGGGCGGTGGGTGGTGTTAAAAGAGATGCAGGGGTGACAATATGCACGGTGGCAACATTACAGGGGTACTTGCAGCGGCGGCTGGCAGGCGAGGGTCTTCTCTTTATTCACGCAGATGGCAGGGGGTTCACATGCTTCCAATTGACAGCGGTGTTAAGAATGGCACTGCAGTGGATAGGAGAGGAACCGCTTCAATTCGCGGCACACTCCTTCCGTATAGGGGTGGCCACTAGTGCGGCGGCGGCGGGTTTGTCGGATCAGGAGGTCCAGCGCATAGGGAGATGGCGTTCAAGGGCCTTTGTGGGGTATGTCCAACTGTAAGGTAGTCGGGCAGGGGAGGATGGGGGTGGTTAATAATGTTTTTTCTTTTGCAGATAGAGGGCGAGATCCAATTGGATGTTGGATGATAGGCCATTCGTTTGTCCACTGGGCAGGGCAGCGGGCGGCTGTGCGGCCAGTGGGGGCGAATCTTGGCCTGGATCCGGAGGTGGTGTCCGTTTTATGGCTGGGCGAGCGTGGACTCCATTGGACTCAATTGCTCCCTTTGCTTTGGCACCACGGGCGGCTACGGAAGGCACCGGACTTGTTGCTAATACATTTGTGGGGAAACGATCTGTCAGCCTGGACCTGCAAGCAACTGATCAGAGCGGCGCAGAAAGATTTGGAGGTGGTGATGCAGTTGTTTCCAGGTGTCATAATACTGTGGTCCAATATTATACCCAGGCCTAGTTGCCGGGATCAACGTCGTTGGTCTTGAGGGTTGCCAAAAATTAATAGCCAGATTGGCCGTTGGATTTGTTCCCATGGAGGGTACCAGATAATGCATGCATGGGTGGAAGTAGGATGTGTGGGACTGTATGGGAGGGATGTGGTCCACTTGTCCCCAGTGGGGTTAGATTTGCTATTAAACGATTGGCAGGAGGCGTTGGAGTGGGTAGGGCTACGAGATGCTCACTGGTCTCAGCTTTTGGTGGATGGGGGGGCACAGGGAAGGTGACTTCCTTGTGCCTGTGGCAGGATCCCGTAGGTTTCCGGGGTCCGGAGCCTTTGGATAAGATTGGGACGGGGGTGAGGTACCCCCGACCCGGACAATCCCTAGGCTGGCCTTTGCTAATGATATGGCGAAGTCGGCTGGCCAAGTGGGGGGGGGAGTTGTAAAGTGGAGGCGTGCGCACTTTGCTAGTGATATGGCAGGTGTGGCATCCTTATGCGGGGTATGATAAGGATTGTTAATGTTATTGAAGTTGATTGTTATTCTGTTACTACGGTTAATCGAGGCCGCGGGGGTGGGAGTCCCGAGCCGGCCGCACGTAACCGGGGACGTGGCAAGATGTGGAGCCCTATCGTCGGGTCCGCGTGAACAGGGCAGGGACGTCATGACGCGGTGGCGTCTTTTAAATTCATTGGCTCTCCCTTGGTAGTGTGGGGAGTGAAGGGAGAGCCAATGAGGAGGTGAGAGGAGGCGGGCCCCTGAAGGAGAGCCACCAGAGAGCAGGCAGCGAGGTTCGGTGGGGGTTGACCCACCCGCCTGCCCTGTGGGGTTGTAATCAAGGGTGGTGTCGCAGCATGGGGGGGGGGGGAGTTGGCGGGATCCCGGAGGTTTCTAGGGTCTGGAGCCTTTGGATAAGATTAGGATGGGGGTGAGGACAACCCCTAGGCTGGCTTTTGCTAATTATATGGCGAAGTTGGGTGGCCAAGTGGGGGGGGGGGAATTTATAAAGTGGAGGCGTGCGCACTTTGCTAGTGATATGGCGGGTGTGGCATCCTTACGCGGGGTATGATAAGGATTGTTAATGTTATTGAAGTTGATTGTTATTCTGTTATGGTGAATAAAGCTGCGACCAGACGTTTCCAGAAAATGGTGTCCGAGTGTTTATGAGTAAAAGGGGGGAACAGGGAGAGGGGAGGAGGTAAAAGAAGGGGTGGGGGGACGGGGGTAGGGAGGAGCATCAAGTCCACGTTACTACGGTTACTAGATCTCAGATAAAAAATCTGTATATAACGCTTTTTGACATAACGATAATAGATAAGCATAGTTCCAATGAATTTATAACCATTAATTAATAAACAGTTGAGTAGTAAGTATGGAAACCTTATGTATGTAAAACATACGCTGGTCCAAAACGGGTTGGCATAGAAAACAATTGTGAACGGAAAACCTGTCTCTTATTTTAGCCCTTTTATCTCCAGTTGTGCAAATTCTGTTTTAAGATAAATTTCAGCCAGCAATTTACTAGTCTCTGGAAGGGAGGTATTCCTGAATGGTAACAGACACTTCTGAAAGTGAGAAAAGGTCTCCTCTGAACAGCATGCAACATTACTTCGGTGCTTTCACACTCTTCATAGGCTTCTTACAATTCTCATTGTTTGAAGCCTTATTTATAGTGTTCAGAAACAAAATTGTTTGAAATGCTGATGTACTAGAATTCATAGAATTAAAAAATATTAAAATCATTAAAAGGCCTATTTACTAAATCATGACAGATATTTAGGGGTATGTTTACTAAACTGTCTTAATGTGCGCTCTGCCACGTTATCACGTGATAAGGTACCTTATCGCGCAATAATGGCGCTTTATCGGGCGCAGAGGTACCGTAGCGCGCGATAACGTGCGCAGCGGCGCAATTGAGCACTGAGGGTGGAGAAAGGCTCCCGGAGGGCGGAGGAAGGCTCCCCAGGGGCAGAGAGAGAGGGTCAATGGGTGGAGAGTGGGAGGGGAGAGGCTCCCCGCACACTAACGCTGTGAAATCCGAGGCTGAAAACTAACACCAGTGAAACCCTGGCGTTAGAGCTGATTTAAAGGGAAAAGAAACCATTTCCGTCAGCAATGTACAGCAAAACCAGGGAAACCAACAAAAAGTGATGTGTGATACATGTGCATGGAATGAAAGGGCAAATAAACAGTGAAAATGAACAGAAGAAAATATAATAAAAACATAACCACGCTGGCCAATACTGATATTAATTGGAAACATCAAAAAACACTCCCGAGAAAGCTCCAAAAAAAGATATGAATTTTGGAAGGGTCTACGCTCCATCCCCATCCAAGGTGAATGAGCCCACAGTGAAATTGTGCTGAACAGGGTTTCCCTCTCCATTGGGCAGGTTTCCTATGGTGTGCACATGTTCCACAACAGCAGGGCAGGCATGTCGGAATGGGCAAACGGACAGATGCTTGAAAAGGGGACACAGAGGGCTGCAGGCGGCACATGCTGTGGTGCAGCTGGGCCACAGTGCAGACTAGGGTGATGCCTAGGTGGCCCATAGGAATGCTGAAACAGTAGTGCAGCCAGACAGCAACTGATGAGGGCCCAACATGGGCACGAGTGTGCTTCACACAGTGTCACAGGGCACAGAACATTGGCAGGCGGTGCTGGGGGGAAGCGTGGACAGCTATGCAGGCACCCCTACTCCAGAACCCGCACCATAGGCAGCCGCCTACCCACACACTGGATGGCCTGAGACTGCGCACCACCAGCACCACCAGCAGAAGGGCATGTCAGCAGGGTGGCAGAGGGGTACTGGTGGTGGAGGGGGCAGTGGCAGCTGCCCAGAGCAGACCGTGGCCTAGCCCTGTGTAGGTGGGTGCCATGCTCTGCAACAGACAGGCCCTGTCTGACAAACAGTCATGGTATTCCCAGGGAATGCACTGTCTCTGTGGCAACACAGTGGTGCAGTGCACACAGCTAGTGTGTTCAAGAGCAAAAAATCACAGGTTCAAGTCCCAGCTGTGGTTCCTGCCAACCCAGCCCCTATATTTTACCCACTGCTAATACAGACATAACCTTTAATGCAGATGCGGTAGACATGCCCAAAACACCTGCATTTTACCCTACAGAACACAGACACCATAAACATGAGCATTACCTAGAGCAGTGTCTCCCAAATGCAGTCCTGGAGGGCCAAACACCATTCAGGTTCCATGCTGCTTCTAATAAATATGGCTGTGCTGCATTTCTATGCACCACCCCCATGGTATGCAGATGTATCTCATGCATATTCATTAGGGACAGCATGAAAACCCGAACCGTGTTTGGCCCTCCAGGACTGGAGTTGGGAACCTCTGCTCTAGAGCAGCGGCCAACAGGGGCAGACACACCCGCACTCACAGGCTCCATTATCCGAAGCCTCCTGGAGAGGCAGGATGTTGGGCCCTGCATGCATCTCCCAATACAAGCACTTGCATACCTTAGCAATGCCACCCTAAACCTTGGAAAACTGTACACAGCTATCAAAAGGTTGCTATGATAACTGGCAGATAGCAATTCCTATGTTAAGCACAATTGGCTGATTGAGCTGCATCATAGCAACCTTTCTGATGTCTGTGGAGTGTGCCTCAGGTCTGGTGTCTGACAGAGTGACCCCAACAGTATTGCGTACCATAGTCATGCCTGCACTGTGCCCAGGACTGGTGTTGTGGCCAGGGCTGCCAAACACCTCTATAGTTGCACAATGCTGGCATAGGTGTGGGGAGTGTGTGTCTGCCTGTCTATCCAATGTGCGGTGGCTGCTAACACCTTCCTCAGCCCACACTGATAGCACTGTTGCCAGTATTGGCCTGCCAATGTGCATAATGAGGAGCAAGGTACTGTGGGTATAGCCTGGACAGGGTGGCCTGGCCTGGATGCATTAGCACAGGGCATAGGGCAATGGCTCGGACATTGTACTGCTCGGCCACAACCTGCACCGACAGGGTGGCCACAGCATGTCCTGCTGGGAGGTCACTCTCACTCTGACTGAGCAGTGACCATGGCATGGCTAGCCTCCCCCATAGTGCTATGTTGTGTTTTTTTTTTTTGAGTGAAATATATAGGTTCTCTGGGGCATAATCAATGACTTATCTGCTTGGTGGGTGTGCTCACATCCCAGCTTTTGGGTGTACACATCTCTTCCAGGATCATGCACTATGGACTAGCTAGCAGACTGTCTGCAATTATATGTTTATGGCTGGAACACCTTGCAGGGTGCAGTGGCTGGTGACTCACTGTGCTTGCTGCTGGAGAATGTCAGATGGTGTTGGGGGGCAGCTGAGCATTTCCATGCCTACTGTCTTCCTGCCATTGCCTTAGGGATGTGTACAGCTCTGCATTGGCTGCCCTGTAGGGTGTTTGTTCACCAGCATGACTGGGGTTGATGGGCCCCCTCTACTGCCACTGTTGCAGGGAGGTTGAATGTGTATCTGTTGGTGGGGGAATCCTGTCTCCCACCCTGAGCCACAGAGGGTGGATTGGGTGGTGATACATAGTCTGCCTATGGGTCTAAACACCCCCAGTCACATAAATCATGTTACCATGGCACCAAGACAGAATATGCACTATTCTGGGTACATCATAGCCCATAAGGGCCAGACCTGATTGATAACTTCAGATAGGCACTAATGTATCCTAGGTGTGTTTGCAGGAACTACCTATCACATGCACTGGCACTGACAGGCATCTGTGACATGGCCTATTGCAGCCATTGAAGGTGCTGTGGATCTGGTACTGGCCACCCCACCTCACCCTCAGGGTGAGCACAATACCCACACAATATGATGGTCTGTAGCTACTCTGTGCCACTAACATACACCGTCGGCACCCCCTACCAGGCTGAGGTGCTGTGGGGTGCATACCCCATCTTGTGATCAGCTGTAGACTGCTGATATGCATGTGCTGTGCATCATGGGTACGGGTGGGTTGCCCCTACCCTGGTAGCCACAGCAGACTGTTTGTGTGGTGACGTGCAGTCCTTCTATAGCCAGCCAGGGGTTTGTTAGCAGCTGTAGCCCACTGGTTACTTCACTATCTGTAGAGCCAGAAGTCATGGGTTCTATCTCACAGTGGGGTTATTTGATAGGGCTGTCCAAGGCATTGTCTATTTTTAATGTACATTAGTGTTGCCAGCAAAAACAACCTCAGAGTACTGTAACCTTAAGGTGCCTCATAAGGCACCCCATAAGGCACCTTACAGGGTGCCCTATAAGGTGCCTTATGGAGCGTCCTATAGGGCACCTTATAGAGCACCTTATAAGGCACCCTATAAAGCGCCTTATAAGGTGTCCTATAGGGGACATTGTAGGGTGCCTTGGTGGACAGTGCACTTTATAATGTGCCCTCTGGTGTGCCTTATAGGGTGCCTTATGCGGCACCTTAGGTAATGCCACTGTGAGGGTGTGTTTGCTGGCAGCACTAATTAACATAAAACTGCAATGTCTCAAAAAGCACTTCTTAAACATACAGGGAGATGCCTCAGCCAGCCTTGTTCATTAGGCACAGTGGGAGAATGAACTCATGTCCCCTGTACCATCAGTCAGTGTATTAACCATTGTGCTACACCTCTATTTCTGTGTTTGCATGTCTGCGCGCCTACTTAAGTTTACTGCGCGTTAACGTGCTTAGCGGCGATAATGTGCGCAGTGCGCATTATCGCACGATAATCCCAGTTTGCTACATTTAGACCGGAACGCCCACTCCTTTTATGGCATCCTGCACACTATCGCCAGGCGCACATTAAGACTGCTTAGTAAAAATACCCCTTAGTGTGGCCTATTAAAAGTAAATGCAGCACATGCTAATTGCTGCACTAACCGCCTAATACAGGAATTCCATTAAGGGTGTCTGAAATGGGCAGGGATTAGGCATGGATTGCACTTTGCAGAGGTCATTTCCTTATGTTAACTGCTCCTGCAACAGATAACATGGCACAATTATCGAGACGTCAGCCATCGTTTCTTTGCTTTAACTGCATAACAACCTTCCCCAAAGTGCTGGAAATTCCCTAACAGGTAATACAAAGGTTTTGCACCTAATGCTTCTTAACTTTGGCCGTTAATGCATGTTGTGAGCATAACTTGAATGCACCAGAGTAATTAGGACCCTAAATTTTGATGGTGCAAGCATTTTCGTACATAGATAAGAACAAAAGTTATAGTCCCTGTTTACTATAAATACAATGCAGCCCCGACTGCATTGTATAAGGTTCTGTTAAATGTACACCGCACTGATGTGAATAGCGCAGTATAGAAGAGACGTTAAATAAATAAATAAAATAAGAACATAAGATATGCCATACTGGGTCAGACCAAGGTCCATCAAACCCAATATCCTGTTTCCAACAGTAGCCAATCTAAGTCATAAGTACCTAGCAGTTTCCCCAAAAGACACGGGTTCCTCAATGCTTGTATTTGGTCAAACAGTAATATCCCGGGTCCCTTTTAATAATGGTTTATGGACCTTTCCTCCAGGAACTTGTCCAAACCTTTTCTAAACCCAGCTACACTAACAGCTTTTACTACATCCTCCGGTAACAAATTCCAGAGTTTGATTACAGGTTGAATGAAAAAATATTTTCTCTTATTACTCTTAAATAGGTTAACCTGTAGCTTCATTGCATGTCCCCTAGTCTTTTTATATTCTGATGACGTAAACAAACAATCTGCTTTTACCTGTTCCACTCCATTAATTTATAGACCTCTATCATATCTCCCCTCAGCTGTCTCTTTTCCAAGTTGAAGAGCCCTAACCTTTTTAGCCTCTCTTCATAGGAGTAGCCTTCCATCTCCTTTACCATTTTGGTGATTCTTCTCTATACCTTTTCTAATAATACTATATCCTTTTTAAGTTACGGCGACCAGAATTGCACACAATATTCAAGATGTGGTCGCACCATGGAACAATACAGAGGCATTATAATATCCTTTGTTTTATTTTCCATTCCTTTCCTTATGATACCTAGCATTCTATTTGCTCTCTTGGCCGCCGCTGCACACAGGGTGAAGGGTTTTAACATGTTATCCACGATAACGCCTAAATTTTTTTCCTGGATGGTGGTTCCCAATGTGGAACCTTGCATTGTGTAACCATAGTTTGGGTTATTCTTTCCTAGGTGCATAACTTTGCACTTGTCCACTTTAAATTTCATCTGCCATTTTGATGCCCAGTCTTCCAATTTATCAAGATCCTCTTGCAATTTTCCACAATCCTCTTGGGTTTTAACAACTTTAAATAGTTTAGTGTCATCTGCAAATTTGATAACCTCACTCGCTATTCCCTTTTCCAGGTCATTTATAAATATGTTAAAAAGCAGCGGACCCAGCACAGATCCCTGGGATACACCACTATTCACCTTTCTCCATTGGGAAAATTGGCCATTTAGCCCTACCCTCTGCTTTCTATCTTTTAACCAGTTCCTGATCCACAATAGTACACTGCCTCTTATCCCATGATATTAAAATTATTTGATTTAAAAGCATAATTGCAAAAATATGGTAATGCTATTTACACCAGCTCCAGGGCTTGAGGAAGTGATCGTGCCTCAATATGTACGTACACTTTCACACTTACACTCTATTTTATAAAGTCAAGTACGCTTGCAATTCATTTTATAAAATAGGCATAAAGGACACACTTCAATACACACATTAACTAGGCACTAGTTCCTAAAATTACCCTCTGAATGTCAATGTCATAAAGCAGTTTATAAAAAGATCACATTGTGGATTATAAAAAGTTTCTAAAATTATCATAATTATAGTAACAAAACATACGGCCAGAACCTTGACTTCTTTTGGCAAGGGTCATCTGCTGGATTCAATGAGCACTGTCTGTTCTGATTCCCTGATCCTCCACAGGCACTGCCCTTTCCAGTTGTTGTTGTTTCTAATGAGACAGCAGAGAAGAGAATAAGAAGTGTGATTCAATGAAGGGTTGATATTGTCTATATAAATTGTTATGAACCTTCTTTGACAGCTCACTGAAGTTTCTCCCCTAATTTTAACTTGGTCTTACCTAGCAAAAACCATAACTACTATCCATAAACAGAAGACACAATTCTCTCTGTACTCTGATTACATGCACCTTGAATCTGGCCAGTAGGCTTCACTGTTGAGTAATAGCTAGGCTTTCTGCACCCCGGGCACTGCAAATGCAACCTCTGTAGCATTCCAAATTTGACTGTCCACAGCAGCTGAAGATATAGGAACTGAACATCAGCCTCCCACAGAGCAAGGTAGCAATGTGTCACCATATTAATGGGTCATCGGGCCAACCCTAGGTCATGATGTATGTTATTAAAATAAATTATGAAACCTACATCTTGAGCCAAATTTAATAAAATTACAGTGTTACTAACAGACCCATCAATTCCTTGCATTAAAACATCTTTAAATATTTATATAAAGTTCTCTAAAGGTCATGCATCTTTTAAAAATAATTTTTAGGAGGAAAATATAATGAATTAAAACTTACCACCAGAGACTTGAGCTTTCTGTTGGCATGGGTTATCCACTACAACCTGAGAGTTCTGTGAGCTCTGATTCCACTGTCCTCCACAATCACCACCCTTGCCAGTTGTGGAAATTTATGAAAACAGAATAGATCAGAATACGAATTGAGATTCTGAGAAGCTTTGGTATTATCTGCTTGAAGATTTTGGGAACCTTCATTAGCAACTACTTGAAATGTTTCACAATTTTTTATTTGTCCCATATAGCCAAGCCTTCATAGCTATTATCCTTTGTTTGAAGATAGAGAATGTAGCTTCTTTTGGAGTTTAGGGGTATGTTTACTAAACAGTGGAGGCAGAGGTCATGGGTTCAGTCTTGCAGTGGTGTAATCTAAAAAGGCTGTCTGAGGCAGTGTCTTTTAATTTAAATCAGTGCTGCCAGCAAAAACACCCTCACAGTGCTGTAACCTAAGGCGCCCTATAAGGCGCTCCATAGGTAAGATTATAAAGTGCCCTATCCGCCAAAGCACCCTATAATGTGCTCTATAGGGCGCTGTATAGGGCGCCTTATAGGGTGCTTTCCAGGGCGCCTATGAGGCACCTTAGGCTACAGCACTGTGAGGGTGTTTCTGCTGGCAGCACTGATTGAAATGAAAAGGAAAAGCCTCAGACAGTATTCTTAAACAACACCACTGTGGGATCAAACCCACAACCTCTACAGTCATTGAAGTAACCAATAGGCTACATCTCTATAGTGCCTAACACACCGCTGGCTGGCTACAGAAAGACTGCAGGTCACCACACAAACTGTCTGCTGTGGTTACCAGGATAGGGTAAACCCACCTGTACCCATGATGCATTGCACATGCAGATCAGCAGCCTACATCTGATCACAAGGGAGTATGCGCCTCTATAGCACCCTGGCCTGGTAGAGAGAACTGACCATGTGTGTTACTGGCACAGAGTAGCTACAGACCATGACATCATGCGGTTCCTGTGCTCACCCTGAGGGTGAAGTGGGGGTCCAGCATCAGGTCCACAGCACCTGGCATGGCTGAGGTAGGCTGCGCTGCAGGTCCCCATCAGTGCCAGTGTGTGATGGGTAGTCCCTGCAGACACGCCTAGGATACACCTGTGTCCATCTGTATTTCCCAGTCATGTCTAGGCCTTGTGGACTATGATGCACCCAGAATAATGTATATCCTGTTTGGGTGCCATGGTCACATGTTATAAGTGAAGGGTGGTGTTTGGACCCCAAAGTGGATTATATAGCACCACCCAACCTGTCAGGGAGGGAGGGAGGGAGGGAGGGGAACAGGTTCTCCCACCAATAGATCCACATTCCATATCTCTGCAAGGGTGGCAGTAGAGGGGAACGGGCACCCTACAGGGAGGTCAATGCAGATCTGTACAGATCACATAGGGCAGTAGGCCTGGAAAAGCTCAGCTGCCTCCCACCCCATCTTACATTCACCAGCAGAGGGCATGGTCAGTCTCCACCCACTGCACCCTGCAAGGTGTTCCAACCATGCACCTGCTAACTACAGACAGTCCACTAGCTAGTACATAGTGCATGTTCCTGGAGGAACCATGTGTATCCAAAAATGGGATGTGAGTACACACACCCCAAGCAGACATGTCAGTAATTGGGCCCCAGAAAACAGAACCCAGAGATATCACATGAGAGAGATGCTTATATAACACTATGGGGTAACCTAGTCATGCCATGGTCACTGCTCACTAAACAAAGTAGTATCGTTCACTTTAACCACTATGAAGGATCAGAAACAACCCAAGAGGTCTCAGTAAAAAAGGGCACTGCTGCTAAGGCATACGCCAAATCACAGCAATAGTGCTTTATCACATCAGCGACCTCAGGGAAAAACACTTCCAAACTAAGCACTAGTCCATATTATGCTTCCACATAAAAAATAGTTATAGATTAGCCAACGCAATATATGCAATGTATTCAACTTCCAAATAGGACTAGGCACTCTGTGTCACACTATGATCCCAACGTACAGCCCCGGTACCAGCAAGACGTTTCACAACAATTTCTTCAGGGCACCGCTAAAATACTGCAAAAAAACGAACAAAACAAAACAAACCATCACCTTCACGTCAACTAAAGTATTCTCCATCACCAATATCTATACATAAAAAAATTACCAACTATATACACTCACCAATTATGCTGCCCGCGTTCTCTCACAAAGCGGCTCAACGCAATGCACTTCAGTGACTACTGCAAAACTGCCGCACCGAACAAAAACGCCGCGCATGCGGAAAGCTCACAAAGACTCCATTTTTAAAGCCCCTTAAACAAACAACGCACAGTCACACTCACCTATCGTCACATTAACTATCCAATCCATCAAACAAATACCAATCCATAAAAATCACCGACGGTAAGAACAGTACTGTCAATAGTATCAAATCTTCAACAATCCAATCCTTTTAAAAAGTCCCATCTATAAAACCAATTAAAAACATGCTGACCACTCAATGCTACTGTTCAAACCCATCGGGGTCAGAGTGTTTAATCGATAGATCAACCTCTGTTCTCTCTTAACCAATATCTGATCTAAAGTTCTTCCTTGTCCACCACTAATCACTTGTTCCAAACATAAACAACGTAGCTGCTCAAAGGTATGACCATTCTCCACACAATGTGAAACCATGGGAGCCTCAAGGATCCTACGATTCAAGCGGCTCCGATCCTCCCTCATGCGTGCACGGAACGGGCGTGTAGTCTTCCCTACATAGCAAAAACCACACGGACATAATATTGCATACACTACATTAATCGAAGCAGAAGTAGTCTGGCACTTCAATCGTACTGTGACACCCTGATGACAAAAAACATCAGCAGTAAGCGTAACATCACAGATATCACATGTACCACAACTACTATGTCCTACCTTTTGAAGAGCTGATGACCCGCCCATGGGAGGTGGCAAAATTGCAGGACTTAACAATTCCTTCAAATTACGATCTCTTTGCCACACACACCTAACTGTTTTATTCGCAAGACCAGGGACTGCGGCCAGTATGTTACTATGCTTTTTAAGTATCTTTTGAATTTCAACACTCAAAGGGGAATACTTCGTAATCAAATTTACATGAGTCCCCTCAAAATCAGTCTTCCCACGAGTGGATTTCATATGTAACAGTGTGGCCCGATGATTAAACAATGCCCTGGAATAAGCTTGCCTAACTATAGAGCTGGGATAACCTCGCTGTAGAAAGCTACTATATAATGATTTTGATTTCTTTTTAAAATCTGCCTTATCAGAGCAGTTACTCTAAAACGTAAAAACTGAGAAAAGAGGAGCTCTGCCTTCAGTCGTTGTGGATGCATACTCCCAAATTGAAGGAAAGTGACCCTATCGGTGGGCTTTTTAAAGACAGTTGTCGACCAACCGTGCATAGCCCTCACCACACAAACATCAAGGTAATTGAGTGTGTCATGATGATATGTGTACGTAAATTTGATGTTTACATCACAATTATTTACCCACTCTAAAAAAACTTTCAAAGATTCCACAGACCCCTTCCATAAAAGAAAAATATCATCTATATATCTTCTCCACAACAAAATGTGGGAAGAATATATAGATGAGACCACCCATTTTTGCTCAAAAAACCTCATATAGAAGTTAATGATAGAAGGGGCACATGTTGCACCCATGGCAACACCTGAATTTTGTTGATAAAGGACTCCCTGAAATACAAAATAATTGTGATAAATCGCCAATCTAGCCAAGCTAAGAAGGAAATCATGTTTGGACTCTGACACGTCACCTCGCTGACATAATACCTGTTCTACTACCTCTAAAGCTGCCCCCTGTGGGATATTGGTATGTAATGAAACGACATCTAACGTACTAACAGGACATCTGGTTGACTTGCCCACTCATGAGCTTCCTCGAGTATATTCAAAAAATGAGTGGTGTCTTTCAAGTAATACGGGACTGTCACAAGCAAAGGACGCAAAAAAGAATCCATAAACGTGGACAGCGGCTCCAAAACACTACCACGGGTAGACACTATAGGCCTACCCGGGGGCTTCACTAGATCTTTGTGAATTTTGGGGACAAGATACAGTTTAGCCATACTGGGAGCTTCATCATGACACACTCAATTACCTTGATGTTTGTGTGGTGAGGGCTATGCACGGTTGGTCGACAACTGTCTTTAAAAAGCTCACCGATAGGGTCACTTTCCTTCAATTTGGGAGTATGCATTCACAACGACTGAAGGCAGGGCTCCCCTTTTCTCAGTTTTTACGTTTTAGACGTAACTGCTCTGATAAGGCAGATTTTAAAAAGAAATCAAAATCATTATATAGTAGCTTTCTACAGCGAGGTTATCCCAGCTCTATAGTTAGGCAAGCTTATTCCAGGGTGTTGTTTAATCATCGGGCCGCACTGTTACATATGAAATCCACTCGTGGGAAGACTGATTTTGAGGGGACTCATGTAAATTTGATTATGAAGTATTCCCCTTTGAGTGTTGAAATTCAAAAGATACTTAAAAAGCATAGTAACATATTGGCCGCAGTCCCTGGTCTTGCGAATAAAACAGTTAGGTGTGTGTGGCAAAGAGATCGTAATTTGAAGGAATTGTTAAGTCCTGCAATTTTGCCACCTCCCATGGGCGGGTCATCAGCTCTTCAAAAGGTAGGACATAGTAGTTGTGGTACATGTGATATCTGTGATGTTACGCTTACTGCTGATGTTTTTTGTCATCAGGGTGCCACAATACGATTGAAGTGCCAGACTACTTGTGCTTCGATTAATGTAGTGTATGCAATATTATGTCCGTGTGGTTTTTGCTATGTAGGGAAGACTACACGCCCGTTCCGTGCACGCATGAGGGAGGATCGGAGCCGCTTGAATCGTAGGATCCTTGAGGCTCCCATGGTTTCACATTGTGTGGAGAATGGTCATACCTTTGAGCAGCTACGTTGTTTATGTTTGGAACAAGTGATTAGTGGTGGACAAGGAAGAACTTTAGATCAGATATTGGTTAAGAGAGAACAGAGGTTGATCTATCGATTAAACACTCTGACCCCGATGGGTTTGAACAGTAGCATTGAGTGGTCAGCATGTTTTTTAATTGGTTTTATAGATGGGACTTTTTAAAAGGATTGGATTGTTGAAGATTTGATACTATTGACAGTACTGTTCTTACCGTCGGTGATTTTTATGGATTGGTATTTGTTTGATGGATTGGATAGTTAATGTGACGATAGGTGAGTGTGGCTGTGCGTTGTTTGTTTAAGGGGCTTTAAAAATGGAGTCTTTGTGAGCTTTCCGCATGCGCGGCGTTTTTGTTCGGTGCGGCAGTTTTGCAGTAGTCACTGAAGTGCATTGCATTGAGCCGCTTTGTGAGAGAACGCGGGCAGCATCATTGGTGAGTGTATATAGTTGGTAATTTTTTTATGTTTAGATATTGGTGATGGAGAATACTTTAGTTGACGTGAAGGTGATGGTTTGTTTTGTTTTGTTCATTTTTTTGCAGTATTTTAGCGGTCCCCTGAAGAAATCCTTGTGAAATGTCTTGCTGGTACCGGGTCTGTACTTTGGGATCATAGTGTGACACAGAGTGCCTAGTCCTATTTGGAAGTTGAGTACATTGCATATATTGCGTTGGCTAATCTATAACTATTTTTTATGTGGAAGCATAATATGACCTAGTGCTTAGTTTGGAAGTGTTTTTCCCTGAGGTCGCTGATGTGATAAAGCACTATTGCTGTGATTTGGCATATGCCTTAGCAGCAGTGCCCTTTTTTACTGAGACCTCTTGGGTTGTTTCTGATCCTTCATAATGGTTAAAGTGAACGATACTACTTTGTTTAGTGTCATTTGAGATCGTTCTTAATATTGGAGACCAATAAATTTTCTTGTATGGTCACTGCTCAGTCAGGGTGAGAGTGACCTCCCAGCATGACATGTTGTGGCCACCCTGTATGTGCAGGTGGTGGCTGGGCACTACAATGTCCGAGCCCTTGCCCTATGCCCTGTGAAGATGCTACCTACTCAGGCCGCCCTGTCCAGGCCATACCCACAGTGCCTTGTCCTCATTATGCACATTGGCAGGCTAACACTGGAAACAGTGCAAGCATTGTGGGCTCAGTAAGGTATAGGCAGCCACATAACACTGGATAGACATACACACACTACCACACCTATTTCAGCATTGTGCAAATATGGAAGTGGTTGGCAGCCCTGGCCGCCACACCAGTCCTGGCACAGTGCAGGCATTGCTATGGTACTCAATACTCTTAGGGTCATTCCCCGGGGGAGTTAAACACTGTCAGAATCAAAACCTGAAACACACTCCACAGATATCAGAAAGGTTGATATGATGAATCCCTGTCAACAAATTGTGTTCAACTTAGGATTTGTTATCTGACATTATTCATAGCAACCTTTTGATATGTGGAACGTGTTTCCACGTTTAAGACGGCATTGCTAAGGTATGCAGGTGCTAGTATTGGTAGATGCTGCTGCGCACAGGGCCCAACAGCCTGACTCTCCATGAGCCGCTGCATAGTGGGGCCTGTGGGTGTGGGTGTTTGTGCCCCTGTCGGCCGCTGCTCTAGGGCAGAGGTTCCCAACTCTGGTCCTGGTGGGCCAAACACGGTTCAGGTTTTCATGCTGTCCCTAATGAATATGCATGATACATTTGCATACAATGGGGCGGTGCATGTAAATACATCTCATGCATATTTATTAGGGACATCCTGATAACCTGAATGGTGTTTGGCCCTCCAGGACTGGAGTTGGGAAACTCTGCTCTAGGGATTGCACATGTTTATGGTGTATGTGCTCTGTAGGGTACAATATAGGCGTTTATGGCGTGTTACCTTTATCTGCAATAAAGGTTCTGTCTTTATTACCACAGTTTAGTAAGGGTAAAATTAGGGGACATGGTCTGCAGGACTTGAACCTGTGACCTTGAACCCCTGAATATACTGACTGTGTGTACTGCACCAAACTGTTGCCACAGAGGCAGGTTATTCCCTGGGGATAGCATTACTGTTCATCAGACAGACCTTGTCTGTTGCACTGCACGCCACCCACCTGAACAGGGCTTGGCCTTGGTGTGCTGTGGGCAGATGCCACTGCCCCCTCCACCACCAGTACCCCTCCGCCACCATGCTGACATGCTCTTATGCCGGTGGTGCTGGTGGTGCGCAGTCGCAGGCCATCCAGTGTGCCTATCGTGTGGGGTCTGGGGTAGGAGTGCCTACATTGACATCCACGCTTCCCCCCAGCACCGCCTGTCAATGTTATGTGCCCTTTGGGGTACCTGCATGGTGATATCCGCTGGGACACTGTGGATCACACACTCGTGGGCATGTTTGCCCTTGGTCAGTTGCTGGCTTGCTGTTTTTCTGTTTCTGTGTTCCTATGTGCCACCTAGGCATCTGCCTGGTCCACCCTGTGCCCCAGCTGCCCCACTGAATGTCCTGCCTTCAGCCCCCTGTGCCCCATTTACAGCCTCACTGTCGTGCCCTCTCATACTTGGCCATTATGCTGCTGCTGCTGCACATGTATCACTACTATCACTTTTCTTGGTTTCCCTGCCTTTGCTGTACATTGACGACTGAAATGGTTTCTCTCTCCTGCAAATGTGCCTCTAGCGCGAGGTTTTCACTGGCGCTAATTTTCAGACCTTCATTTCACAGCGTTAGTGTGCATGGAGCCTCTCCCCGCCCACTCTCCGCCCATTAACCCCCTTCTCTCTGCCCATGGGGAGCCTTACTCTACCTTCTGGGGAGCCTTACTCCACCCTCTGTGCACCTTAACGCCGCCGGCCACATTATCGTGCGATACGTGATGTTCTCGCACGGTAATGTGCCATTATCGTGCGATAACGTCACTTATTGCACGATAACGTCACTTATCATGCGATAACGTCACTTATTGCGTGATAATGTCACTTATCACGTGATAAAATCGCAGGTGTGCCGTTAGCGCCGTTTAGTAAACATACCCCTTAGTTTAAATGCATTCTCTATATGGACAGTAGGTGTCACTCTTTCAGTAATAAATAGCTTTACTTTCTAAAGAGACTGTAAATATTCTCTTGGGAAGATGAATCTAGGCTTGTAAAGTGAACCTAGTTCTTCCACAGGTGTGTGTCACCTCACCACTGGGTCATTTGTTCAACACCAAATCAGTCAAGATACCTTTAAAAGTGAAAAAAGATCCCCTATATCTTAAGGGAAAAGTAGTAAGTTTGACATGTTAGTAAGAAAATAAACAATGTTTGTATCATAATAAAGTACAATTTACAATCTTAACTTTGACTTTTATTTTGGCATGGGCTGTTGCCTTGATCCTGCTGGAATGTTGTCTTCTGATTGCACTGTCCTCTGCTGCTACCACTGTTCCCTCTAAGCTGTGCGTGTGTGCGCACGCACACACCTCACTGAGCAAGCACACATACTTTATAACAGAGCGCACAAAAATTGCAGTTCTGATCCTGATAGAAAACAACACAGACATCTTAAAATTTAAAAGTTGTTGCGTATTTACGGTTTTCACAAGTTCTAGAATATTTTCTAGTGCAATCAATGTGGTGTACATACTGTATTCTGACGTGTAGTCAAATTTTAAAGCATATAACTCCGAGTGTCATTATGTGGCGCACAAAAATTTAACCTTCCTTCAAAAGCTGCACAGCTGATATTTTATGCGCACACACTCTACAGAAAATTAGAGGGAACATTGGCTGCTACCCCCCTTGGCTGACATAGTTGTCTCTGTCTAGAGTAATAAGAGAATGAAAGAGTGGTTCTGTGAGCTTTTGGCTCCAAATAGTGTTCCACCCAGTGCTAATTAAGCATCATATGTGCCTTGGAACACTGGATAAGCAAACTGGAATTTAGTATCACCCACATAATTATGATCATTCTTGAATAGTTTTCTGTTTCAAAGGTAAATGCATATCATCCAATGTACTTTCTCATTATAATTATTTAACATGACATGCTGGAATGTTTAATATATAAATTAAAGCTTGTCCCTTATTTGGAATGAATCGTTTTTTGGATTTAGGGGCCTTTTTGCCAAATGACGTTAGGGTTTAATGTATGTGACTGTACACACAAACTTCACCAATGGATTGTACAAAAATCAAATTGACTACATCTATGGAAGTCAATGATGGAAAAGCTCTATAACATCAACAAAGATAAAACCTGAAGCTGACTGTGGTACAGATCACCAACTACTAGTATGCAAACTCAAGCTAAAGTTGAAAAAGAGCAAGCCACTCATGAATGTAGCAAAATATGACCTTGAGAATATACCACTGGAATTCAAAGACTGCCTGCAAATTCGATTTGCTACTTTAAATACAAATGACAGAGCTCCAGATGAGTTATGGGATGACATCAAGAGGGTTGTGATGGAAGAAAGTGAGAATTCTCTACAAAGGGTGAAAAAGCAAAAACGGCCAAAATGTATGACCAAAGCAACTCTGAATATTGCCCAGAAACACAGAAGAGAAAGAAAGGCAATTTCAGAACTCAACAGAGATTTCCAACATGCAGCAATACAAGACAAGAAATACTATAATGACTCATGCAAGGAAATAAAAGCAGAAACTATTAGAGGAAGAACAAGATCAGCTTTCCTAAATCTATGAGAGTTAAAGAAAAAATGCCAGCCTTGAACTGGAATATTTTAAGATGCTCAAGGTTATATGTTGAATGATGCTGAGAAGATCAAGAAAAGGTGGAAAGAATATACAGAGTTATTATGTGATAAAGAACAAGTGGACCAACAGCTGTTTCAACCTGTACCTTGATCCGGAACCATTGGTGATGAAAGAAGAAGTCGAAGCAGCATTGAAAGACTTATCAAAGAACAAAGCACCAGGCATTGATGGCATTCCCATAGAAATATTACAGCAATCTGATGCAGCTGTTAGCATACTTTCAAGGCTCTGCCAAGAAATTTGGAAGACAACATCATATTCAACTGACTGGAAAAGATCTGTGTTTATACCAATACTAAAGAAAAGTGATCCAACTGACTGAAAATCATTGCACAGTTGCTCTGATCCCACATGACAGCAAGATTCTGCTGAAAGTTATTCAACAGAGACTACAACCATACCTGGAACAAGAACTACCTGAAGTGCAAGCAGGGTTCAGAAAAGGGCGAGGAACGAGAGACATTATGGATGTGAGATGGATCCTTGAAAAGACAAAAGAATACCAAAAGGATATCTATTTCTGTTTTATCGACTACAGAAAGACTTGTGACTGTGTAAACCATGAGAAACTCTGGACCATATTAAGAAGCATGGATATACCAGAACATCTGATCATTCTCTTGCACAGTCTGTACATTGATCAAGAAGCAGCAGTTCTAATGGAACAAGGAGAAACAGATGGTTTAAAATAAGCAAAGGTGTACGACGAGGCTGCATAATTTTCCCCTACCTGTTTAATTTATATGCAGAACAAATCATCAGAGAAGCAGGATTGTATGAAGACAACAGAGGTGTGAAGATTGGTGGAAGATTCATCAACAACCTTCGCAATGCTGATGATACCACATTACTGGCTGAAAGTGAAGACGATCTGAAACATTTGCTTCTCACAATCAAGGAACATAGTCTTAAAATGGGCCTGCACCTTAATGTAAAGAAGACAAAGATCCTGACAACTTGACAAATCAATAAGTTCATTGTTGAAGGAGAAGAAATTGAAATCATGGACAACTTTAACTTACATGGATCAACTATCAATAAAGAAGCAACAAGCAGTCAAGAAATCGGAAGACGCATTGCTCTTGGTAGAATGGCTATGAAAGACGCAGACAAGATTCTCAAGAGCAGAGATGTCTCTCTCCATACAAAAATTCAACTCGTTCAAGCCATGGTATTTTCAATGACATCATATAGATGCGAAAGCTGGACAGTGAAAAAGATAAACAGGAAGAAAATTGATGCCTTTGAATTATGGTGCTGGCAGGGAGTACTGCATATACCATGGACTGCCCGAAGAACAAACCAGTCAGTACTAGAGGAGATCAAACCTAAGCTTTCTTTATAAGCTCAGATGACTTTGACTTTCATACTTTGGACACATCATGCGAAGAGAGAGATCATTAGAGAAAGACATCATGCTTGGGAAGATAGAAGGTCAACCCAGAAGAGGAAGGCCAGCAATGAGATGGATCGATACAATAACAACAGCTATGGGTACCAGTCTGTCAACAATGAGCCACGTGACTTAAGACCGAACACAATTTAGGACAATTATCCAGAGGGGCACCATGAGTCGACACTGACTCGACGGCACTTAACAACAACAACAACAACAACAACAAGCTGTTAACATGTATTAAAAAATTCTTATCATGTAGTAATACCATCATCACACATTAAATCTTTAATAAATATCCTGAAGTTACTATTCATTGGGACAGGCAGCATATAATTTGAAAGGTCTAATGTAAACTTTTAAAATATACTTATATTCAGTGGCACAAATTATTTAGGAAGCACTACTGAATATACCGATTAAACCAGAACATCCAAATTAGATGTTCTAACTTGCTTTTTGCTTGTCGTGTTCTTGTTGCTGTTAAGTGCTGTTGAGTCAGTGTCAACTCATGGCGACTCTCTGGATAGCTGTCCTAAACTATATTTGGTATTCAGTCAGGCGGCTCATTGTTGATACAGTGGCATCCGTAGCAGCTGTTATTGCATCAATCTTATTGCTGGCATTCCTCTTTTGCATTGACCTTCAAACTTGCCAAACACGATCTCTTTCTCTAATGATCTCTCTCTTCGCATGATGTATCCAAAGTAAGAAAGTCAAAGTTTTGTCATCTGAGCTTCTAAAGAAGGCTTTGGTTTGATCTTCTCTAGTACTGACTAGTTTGTTCTTCGGGTAGTCCATGGTATACACAATATTCTTCGCCAGCACCATAATTCAAAACCATCAATTTTCTTCTTGTCTATCTTTTTCACTGTCCAACTTTTGCATCCATAAAATGTTATTAAAAATACCATGGCTTCAGTTTAAGTGATCTCCCTCGATTTGGCTAGAGTGTTACAGATGACCAGCATATTCATGGTGTGGTATGCCTTCCTGTTGCGATATGTGGCTTCATGCTGCCATGGCAACCTGAGGGCCACATGTGTATAGTATATGACTTCAAGGACTGATAGGAATCCAGCCACCCTGTGGAATTGCACTGCCACCTGTTGTCTCTGCTGTGGTGTTTGAGGTAGGGCAATATGGTTTGCAGCACATCCAACAAAGGCACCCAGGAACCGAGTGATGCATCTTGACACAGCTGCCTATGAGCACCATAGGAGGTGGCTAGCCATATGCTGCAAAATTAATGCCATATTTCACAACAACAGATATACTGAGGATGTGAGGCAGCAGGTGCAAAGGGATACCTTTTGCTAGCACTGATTGAAACAAACCTGTTCCCAGGAAGTCAAGGGCTGTGATCACCTTGACATGGACAGGCACAGCTTCATGTCTATGGGTGAGGACAGCAAGGTGAGGCTCAAACTCCTGGCACAGGTTACAGATGGCTGCAGGGCTGGCCCAACTACTAAGCAAGCTAGGCAGTTTCCTAGGGTAGCAACTTACAGAGGTCAACAAAAGCAGGGCATTCAAAGCTAAATAATAGATTTTGACAGCAAGAGGGGATGTAAAGCTTTAGGTTTGCCTACAGCACCAACACTTTGAACCAAATCTACGGCTGGCCCTGGATGGCTGCATAGTCAAACTGATAGCTAGTCACACACAGTTCATCAGTCAGGTCCAGGTACTGATTCCTCAGCCTAGGCATCCTTGGATATGGGCACCTATGTGATGCCCTGCACCATTCCCAGTCAGTGCTCAGAAGAAGGGCTATAGCAAACTATGCATTGATCTCCTCCAAGCTCATGTCCTCTACAGGGCACCATAGCCATTCCTTCCTACAGGGAATTGTGCAAGAATGTTGTGTGAGATGGCACCATTCCCTATGAAGGTGGATATATGGATGTGGACATCAGAAGCTATGGCCCTGTCCTTCTGCAGACATAGGCATCACCAGCCAAGCCAATATACAGACATACCTGTCACCAGCCACACTGCACATGCCCATGTACAGACACACACATCACTGGCAATCTTTGACCTGTTCACTGACAGGATAGTCCCCTGTAGTACACTTCTGCTCCACACAGCGTGCATAGTACTGTGTGTGTGTGTGGGGGGGGGGGGGACCTGTGCCATCATGCTGTGCTGGTTGCTGCATCTATACCATAGTCACATGAAGCAACTGTGAGAACTGAACCCTGATCAGCTGGGTTTTGAACCACTGTGCTACAGCACCACTCCATATATAGCTGCTGTGGTCAATGGTCCCATGACTACTGCCATTAGTTAAACATGCTCCACAGGCAGCACCACTCCACAAGGTTCTCAGATCTGCAACTGTTTGGGGGAGACATGGGATCAGGAGGGTGCATTCAGCAACTGGCCCTACCTCATACAGCTCACTGACAAGCACTCTTAGATTCAGTCATCTGTCTGACATCATTTGCTTGACATTTGGTATGGGGTGGTGCAAGGCACATTGCTTCAGCCCTGGTACTGTTGTCCACTCCAGTTACCCACAGAGGCACCTGCACTGCATACCTAGCAGGATGCACCATGGTCCCCATGCACAGCGTCTTGGACCTACATGTTTTCTATATAACTCAATTGCCACCTACCTTGAATATACCACCATTGTCGGGGGTGCCTCCACAGATGTGTCAGCTCAGGTACGGGCAGGGACAGAGATCCTCATGGAAATGCAGATGCAGGTGCCTATGCATTATAGACACACACATGGAACATAGTCTTGTGAGTTCTATGTCACCATGCGTGTCTGTCTAAGTGCTATAAAACATGGATGCCATTGCCAGCCCTGCCCCCGTGGTTTACGCGTACATCTCTTTACCCTTTGCATTGACAGAGAAATGGCTCCCAATGTGGCCTCATGCAAGCCGAATTTCACCATTGGAGAGCTGACACTCCTAATAGAAGAGATCCTTGGGGGTCTTTGAGATCCTTATGGGTACAGTGGAGACCAAGGTTGGTGTCTATGAGCACCAGAGGAGGTGGTTAGCCATGTGCCACAAAATTAATGCCATATTTCACAACAACAGAGATATCGAAGATGTGAAGTGGAAGTGGCAGCAGGTGCAGAAGGATACCTTCAAGAAGGCCAGAAATGTGGGATCAGATGGGTAGGCTGAGCTCTTGACTGACCTTGAATGCAGGTCCTAGAACTGTGGACCCCACCGCTATGGATGGTGTTGGCACATTGGACACATCAAGGTCCTCACCAGACCAGAGTGAGTGGCTGCTTTATGTCCTCTCCCTATACATGCAGGCTTTGTTCCATACCTGTGTCTCTGTTTCAGGCCAGACCTCCCCCCACCATCGCCCTCTGCACTTAGTTCCCATCTCTGTTCCTGTGGTTTCCACACACCCCCTGCTCACTTGCGGGGATTACTGCACAACAATACAATACACATATTCTATGCAGCAGCCATGCATAACTGAGGCAGAGATTGTCCAGGCCATTGAACACCTCTTTCCCCATATTTCCTGTCGTCATTATGGCAAACAGGTTTTTTTTTGTGTAAGGTGTTCATTGCTGCCGCTTTGACTTGCTATATGCTTTATGTTGACTGTTTTGAGTGCTCCTTTTATTTTTTTATTTATGCAATTTCAAACAAATACAAGAAGAATCACTCTTGAACAGACAGGGAGCCACCAAAGCAATTATACAAATCCATAATATAGATATAAAGAGAAGGGGGATAAAAAATACATGGCATACTCCCACAAGCCCCCAGAAATAAAAGGAGAATGCAAATACAAAGGATATTTAAATAGAATCAAGAAAATACAGCATTTGTGAGTAGATTAAAGAGCTAACAAACTGGCACTTACCCCAGAACAGCAGGGCTCGCTTTTAAGGGGCCTAAACCGCAGGTTGGATACCAGAATTCTTTGAGGAAATAAGGGCCGACAACTGTTGGGGTTAAAAAAAACATAACTATTCCCTGATAACTTGACCACTTACAAGGGAAATGAATAACCCACCCAACTGAAGCACCTTTGGTTTAAGAAGCATAAACTGCCGCCTCCTCTTCTGTGTTGCCCTAATTACATCAGGAAAAATCCTAATAGAGAAACCTATAAACTCTTTTACTGATGCACAAAAAAACATTTTAAGAAGCTAGTCTTGGTCTACGTCTAATGCCAGACTAACCAGCAATGTCACGGCCACACCAGAATCAGATGCAGACCTTTCCAGGTAACCTGTCAACTCCAGACTATCCTCGGGGAGGGCTGGGGTAGAAGACAAACCCTGATCCAAACCACCCGCTGCCTTAAACTTAGCTGAAGGTAAATAGAAAGTATGAGATATTGGCGGAATAGCATCTGCTGAGATCTTTAAAACCTCTGTCAAAAGCCTCTTAAACAAAACCAATGATGGTACTGAAGATCTTTAGGAAAATTCAAAACTCTCAAGTTCCTGCTCCTGGACATATTTTCCAGCAACTCTGTTTTTCTTTGCAAATTCTTTGTATCCCACATTACAGTTTGCACTGAGTCCTGGATTTGATCCACCCGCTGCTCCAAAGAAGTAACCTTCACTGGCAAGTCCAACAAACGAGTATCATGCACCTACATTTATTGAGCAACAGAATTAAACTGGCTAGCAATAGCCTGCAACTGAGCCAATAGAGACTGCTCTGGTTTATTCATGACTTCCCACATAGTTTCCAGGGAAAAGACTGCCATGGTAGAACAACCCTCACTGAAGAGAGAACTGCTTCCAAATCTGATGTACCTTGACTCACAGGAGAAGGACTCGGAACATGCCCCAAACAATGCAGTTTCAAGCCCCTCCGCTCCATCAGCCGCAGGAACCACCTTTCCCAGGAATGGTCACCCGAGGAAGGGAGCCACTCTGCTAGTGAGGAATGAGCGCTGAACAAGCCACAAGCACCTCTCTTGCTGCAGCATGATCACTCACATCTGCCATCTGTGCAAGAGGAAGTCAGAGCTCCGGGCTCAATGAAGCATCCGGCCCAAGGCTAGACAGGGATCTATCTTCCACCCCCTCACCTCCAGCAAGCCACCCGAAGCACTCACTGCACCACCGAGCTGAAAAAAAGCATCTATCGGCCCAGACTGCCCGGTAAGCTCTAAATGAAGTTTTGCCTTGCATTTTCGCACCATGTGCAGCTTAAGGAAATAATTAGCAAAAGTAACCCAGCAAACTTCACCAGAGCAGTCCTCAGCATTTACTCACAATGCTGCCATTTTCCCTCTCTGTTTTGTGTGTTCTGTGGGATCTGCAGCTGCCAAACCTATGCAGGCACAACA
Source organism: Ichthyophis bannanicus (assembly GCA_033557465.1). NCBI lineage: Eukaryota > Metazoa > Chordata > Amphibia > Gymnophiona > Ichthyophiidae > Ichthyophis > Ichthyophis bannanicus. The sequence continues at coordinate 630,687,084 of CM066034.1, read as the reverse complement.
GGAGTTCACAGTAACAGATGTTTGGGGGTATTGGGGTGGGCATCTGCAATGGCCATGTCACAGGAGGCAGACAGGCCTCGACTCTTTCTGAATGCCACTTGAAACATTTGCAGAGGTTATGTAGTCTTTGCCATAAGAAGAGGCTTGGTGACCACAACATTAGCTCCGCCACATAAAAACACCATCTGGGTCCTGTCCTTTTCCAACTGCAATTGTGCCCAACAGATTCCTTCTCTTTCTGCCACCCTCTGTGCTTTCTCACGCACTTGTTTCCCATTCCTTCATCACATACTCCCCCTTCTCCTGCTGTCCCCTTACTGCCTCGTTCCCCCACCCACACAGCCCTCACTCCTTGCTCTTCTGTTTCTTTACCCCTTCTCTTCCCAGCATGATCATGTCCCATCCCTTCTATTTATTTAACAGGTTTTATATACTGCTTTATCATTTCAATCAAAGTGGTTTACATTGTAACTTAAACTTGGTAATGTACATTAAACAGGGACATTGGATTTTTCTGAGTAATGGAGGGTTAAGTGACTTGCCCAAGGCCACAAGGAGTGCTAGTGGGAATCAAACCCTGGTCTCTTGGTTCCCAAGCCAGTGCTTGAACGATTAGGCTACTCCTCCCCGCTCTACGCTGTCTTATCCCTTCTCTTCCTTTCCTGTACCCTGAATTTTCCTCACTCTTCTCTGCATTTCCTCCTCTCCTACGGTAGCAGATGTTCTCAATTGTTGAGGATTGTCCCCAGTTCCAAGGTAATATCCCTGATACAATGGACTATAGCCGCCTCCTATCTCCAGTTTCAGCGGTGACTGAGGCAAAAAACACTGCTTCTGCTGCTTACCATTCTAATGTAGTCTTCTAAATCATACTAGGAAAAGATGTAAAAGTAACGTGTTTTTGGAAATTGAGGGGAGCAATTTTAGAAAGAAACAGAATCTTAATTGATATGTCTAAAATGAAGGAGAGATATGTTGATATAAATAATCCTCTGAAGGACAGTTTAATAATATTATGATAAAGCATAAGCATATATGTATGTGTGCCCTTATCTCAAGAAGGGCTGCTACTGTCTTTTTGAAATGTTTGAAATTATGGAATGCTACCTTGACAGGTCTGTTTTCAAAATATGTGGAACATATGGCTGAGGGAGGATGTCTGTCCCTCCCAGCCCTGCTCAGCCCTACTCAGATGTCCCAGAATTGCTCTCCAAATATCTGGTAACCTTATCCAACCCTCTCTTTCCCTCTCCTTTTAACCCCCCCCCCTTCCCTTTTTCTTTCCATCCTGCCCTTTCCCCCTTCTCCCTTCACCTCTTGCCACCCCTATCTCTCCCTTTCTGTTATCTTATGGACCCCCTCCCCCATCTTTCCTTCTTATGTTTTCAAGACCTAACCCCACCCATACTCACCATTCCCCTCTTGCTGCTTCAGAAAAATTCCATCTCTCAGCATCTCTCTAGAGATCTGGCCATAGAAGAACCATTGGACTTAACAAGTCCTTCCACCTCTATGATGGTGATTACCCAGCCTCCCTTGTTTGAAATCAATGGCCCATTCACCCAGTCAGGTTGCCCCAATTCTATTAGTCAGCAACATTAAAGCTTAAAGGGGAGGAGCAGAGGATGGTAGCTTCATCAGTACAGTTTGTACTGCAGTGTAGTGACAGGACCCAGGGACGGAGCACCAGCAAACTCAGGGTTCCTGGCTAGCTCTAAGATATTCATACAGATGTTTATGGCAGGTGCAGTCTGAGAAGGACAGAAGCAAAGCTCCCCACTATGCTCCATAAAGACCTTCACAAAAGTCAAACAGGTCCCCTTGGCCTTTATGCAATTCAATGTGGTGCATCATGGGCAGGTGCCGAACCTGCAGCTCCCAGTCATGCACAGGCCAGGAGGAGCTATTTCTAGAGGTGTGCAGGTAAAAATAATAATTACTTTGCTATGTTGTTTGCAGGTTTTTGCATTTAGATTTTTATTCAGGGAAATTGTGTTAATCAAAAAGGGGCTGTTGCTGCTGACCAAACAAAGTTTATGGCTGAAAGGTTAATAGAGGTTTCATGTTTGTAAACCTTGTGTTATTACCCATTATCATGGTTTGTTCTTGAACTGGTGAACCTTGTATTGGAAAGCATTGCTCTTCCAGGAAGAGCTATCACATCTTCCTGTTGAAGGTCTAATAGTTCCTTGAAGAACATAGGACTGACTGTAATCCAGGAATGGGCTGCAATCTCCATTTCGGAACTGGGTAACATGGCAGAGCTGCTTGTGTGAATTTCACAGATACATTTATACTACCAGAGACATTCAGAATTTTCAATTTACCCGGTTCCAGAAGTGAGATTTTGGGCAGTCCAGGGCTTCAGGCTTCATCACTATGGTCCTGTGTTGCGTATTTTGGCAGCTCCATGAAAGCAATATTGTGTGAGACCAGGATTCTTGCCAATCTGATCCTGATGCAATATTGCACTCACACCACTCATTACAGTGGGTCCAAATATGAGACTGGAAATGCCTTCCTGTAGTGCATGGCAAACTTCTCAGCAGAACTGGCAAAATATCTCACTCCTGGAACTGGGTAACATAGCAACTGAGCTGAGGAACTATGGCACTTGCTACATTTATTTCATCATGGAAAAAAGAGTCACAGATCACATAACCCCAGTACTAATGGATCTGCATTGGCTCCCGGTAACCGCTCGCATCATTTTCAAACTTCTCATAACAACGTTTAAGCTCATTCACAACATTGCACCCTCTTACCTCGACAACCTAATCACTATGCAACCACACAACAGGAACAGAAGAACCATAAATCTCAACACTCTCTGTGTTCCGATCAGCATAAGAACTGTCAAAGCAGAAACAAGCAATAGAGCATTCACATATACAGCACCAATCCACTGGAACCAACTCCCACACGAGTTGCGACTGACAAATAATTTGAGTGAATTCAGAAGGAAACTCAAAACCCACTTATTTCAGGCTCACTACAACCCGACCTAAGTGCGACACCTTACCTCAACGAGATGGATTTTGCCTGCCATGACGGCATTTGGAATACCGGTATGTAATCTTGTATATATGTATATTTTAGGCCCCTCCCACGCACCTACAATCAAATGTATTTTTAGATTTGTGAGCCCCAATCCAATGTATAATGTATCTAATTGCTATTTCCTGTGTTATGTAAATCAGTGCCCAATCGAAATGTGTATCTTAAAAATCACTGTATTGTACGATACATTATGATTCTGTAAAGTAAACCGCTGCTGAACGTAGGAAGCAGCGGTATACAAATGTTTACTAAATAAATAAAATAAATAAATAAGGTGTGCTGACAGGGGAAGTAAAACCCTCATAACATCACATTGGACCTTCACAACCATCACTGCCAGCAACTCACATCCCTTGAACCATGTACAGAGTTGCCAGGTCAACCAGGTGCAGGAGTGAGATGGTGAGCCAGTCCTGGATTTCTGACACTCTCATCCTGATGCTTAATGGGACGTGCATCACCGAGTCCAATGGATACAGTCCAGAAGTATAGAAAAAGAGAAACATGGAAACATGACGGAAGACAAAGAACATATGTCCTATGCAGTCTGCCCTTCCAGAACAAATAGTGTAGTCCCGTTTGTTTTTTTTAACAGCTGTTCTGTGTTGGTCCTATGCTTTCTTGAATTCACATTGAATCCTGGTCTCTACTACCGTCACTGGAAGACTGTTTCATGCATCTATTACTCTTTCCATAAATAAACATATCTGCAGATGACTCCTATGCCGCCTCACCCATTCCTTAAGGCAAAACTGCTCCAACTCCTTCAAGTTAGTTGGGTTGCATTGGTGTACAGCAATCTTCAAGTCATGCCACAGATTCTCAATTGGATTCAGGTCTGGGCTTTGACTAGGCTATTCTAAGTCATTTAAATGCTTTCCTTTAAATCAGCTTTAGCAGTATGTTTAGGGTCATTGTCCTGCTGGAAGGTGAACCTTCATCCCAGTCTCAAATCTCTGGCAGACTGAAACAGATTTTCCTCAAGAACTGCCCTGTATTTAGTGCCATCCATTGTTCCTTCAATCCTGACCAGTTTTCCTGTCCCTGCTTATGGAAAACATCCCCAAAGCATGATGCTGTCAGCACCATGTTTCACTGTGGGAATGGTGTTCTTGGGGTAATGGGAAGTGTTGAGTTTGCTCCACACATGGTGTTTCCCATGATGGCAAAAAGTTGAATTTTCATCTCATCTGACCAGAGAACCTTCTTCCATGTGTTTGGGAGTCCGCCACATGCTGTTGTGCAAACTTCAAATGTGTTTTCTTATTTCTTTCTTTAAACAATGGCTATTTTCTGGCCACTCTTCCATAAAGCCCCACTCTGTGGAGTGTATGGCTTAAAGTGGTCCTATGGACAGATGCTCCACTGTGGATTTTTGCAGCTTTTTCAGTATTATCCTTGGTGTCTTTGTAGCATCTCTGATTAATGCCCTCCTTGCCAGGTCTGTGAATTTTGGTGGGAGGCCTTCTCTTGTCAGGTTTGTAGTGGTGCCATATTCTTTCTGTTTTGTTGTAATGTATTTAATGGTGCTCCAGGAGATATTCAGAATTTGGGCTATTTTTTTATAACACAACCCTGATCTATATTTCTGCACTACTTTGTTTCTGACCTGTCTGGAGTGCTCCTTGGTCTTCATGTTGCTTGCTTAGTGGTGTTGCAGAGTCAGGGGCCTTTCAGAATAGCCATATTTATACAGGCATCATGTGACAGATCATATGACACTGACTGCACACAGGTGGACCCTAATCAACTAATTTTGTGACTTCTAGGGTTAATTGGTTGGACCAGATCTTATTCAGGAGTTTCATAGCAAAAGGGATGAATACATATACACTCACAACTTTTCACCTTTTACTTGTTTTTTTTTTATATATACAAGGTATTTTATTGTCATTACATTCATCAATTTGGACTATATTGTTTGGTACATTACCGAACATCCAAATGAAACTCCATTTTCATTCCAGGTTGTATGTTAATGTGACAAAACAGGACAAAAACCAAGGGGATGAATACTTTCGCAAGGCACTGTAAGTAGTAGTAGTATTAGTACATTGGCACAGTTATTATTTCCTACATGTAAATAAAAACTCCGTGCATATTGCATGCCTTCTGCCGCATGTCTGAGTATCTGAAATGGCAGGCAGGGACCTGCCATTTGGATCCCGATCTGTTTAGTCTCCTATGTGTTTCCTTTCCATTCCGCTAGATATTTCCTTGCCCGCAGTTATTGTGTTGTCTGTTGACTAGATTGTAAGCTCTGTTGAGCAGGGACCATTTTTTACATGTGTCTGTACAGCGCTGTGTATTTATTTATTTATTTTTATTTACAGTTTCTTATATACCGCACTATTCGACATCAGCGCGGTTTACATGGAACAGAAAAATCAGAACATGTACATAGTTCTGTGTTTACAAATAACAGGTCAGTAAAACTTGGGTAACAGGGGAAACTATTTACATACTGGAGTCAAAGAGTAGATATAGTCTCCCAGTGGAGGTGGTAGAGATGAGGACAGTAACTGAATTCAAAAAAGCATGGGACAAACACAGAGGATCTCTAAAGGTAAAAAGGGGACTGTTGTAGTTGTTGATACGGAAGGACAAACTAGATAGGCCATGTGGTCTTTTTCTGTATGCCTTGTAACCCTAAATAAATGATAAGTAGTAGTGATAGGGACGTGCAAGTCTTATAGCATAGTCCTCCCCTTTCTAAAATGCCCTTTATGGCATGTTCGAGTATCTAGTTCTGAGGCATGCAAATTGGGGACGTCTGCATTTGTGTAATAGCCTATACTCAAGCGTGTGCATGGCCTTGTAATCTGCTTGGGGCCCGCCTCCATAATTAATTACAGGGACGTTCATTTTTCATGGTGGAGATGAAGCGATTTCAGAAAGCATGTCTAGATTCTTTCTGTCACTTCAGGTCTGTGTGGGAAGGAAGTCACTAATATCATCTATAGAGGGGGGCTTCACGCCTCAGCTCTGTGACTCTCTCTGTTGGATTGTGATGGTAAGAACCTACTTGTTTGGACTTATCCCAATCAGATTTTACAAAATTCATGCATTTTTTTATTTAGAGATGGAGAAACAAATACGATATGCTTTAGTCATTAGAATTGCTTTAATATATTAGAGAAATTGTATTTAATGAACAGATTAATTTTGATGACAAAATATTGTTTGGAATTATAACTTTATATGATTAATCTTTTGATATCGGCATGATTGTCAGTTTAAGCAAAGAGGTAAATATGCAGGGGCATGATTGTGGAAAGTGGATCTTCAGTGTTTCTTTGCTCCTCCGGTACATTGGTTCTGCTGGTCAGTGTACTGACTTCCACCTGGAACAAGAACCACAGAATTAGTGCAAGTTAACCAGATACATTTTCTCAGTCTTCCCTGAACACTTCATTTCCTTCTCTGTATAAGATTTAAATCTCAATATTTTCTGGTAATTTATTTTAGATAATAGCATGCAATGGATTTCACTCATTTATTATATCTATTGTAAACACAGAAGGAAATCTTAGCCTGAGATAGCACAGATTCATACCCTGAAAAATAAGGACATAGAAAACAATTATGAATATAAAAACCGTCTCTTATTTTATCTCTAATTCTGTAAAGTGCGGGAATTCCCTAACAGGTAATATGTAGATTTTGCTCCTAATGATCCTTCACCTTGGTTGTTAATGCATTTTGTCTGCATAGCCTTAACAAACCCAAGTCAATGGTCCCGTAAATGTTAAAAAATGTTTAAGAAGCAGTTCTTGTTCCTTCAAATACTAAATATGAGAGAGTGAGATCATAGTCCACATGCCCTGATTTAGGAGTGAGGTTCATTACTGTCATGGTATGTGCAAATCTAACCTATTTGAAGACATTGTCCCCTAGCGAATAACAGCATAGAAACCTAGTTAAAATGACACAGATGCCAGCTGTCCAAACCAATGTGCATAAACATTAAGGTGAAGTTGGGGGGGGGGGGGGGGTGGAAGCGCCCGAAGACAGCAAGCAGGAACTGTGACAGTGCTGAAGCTTTTTGTAAGCTTTGTGATTCCTTTTCCATTGCTACCACTGCTGACCTCGGAGAAGGGTGGCCATTGTGACAATGGGGGTAGAGTGCAGTGTGTGTAGGAGGTCAGCGGGATCGAGGGGCCTACCTAGGGCTCTTCCAATCCTTGCAATGTCCCTGATTATCTGCAGCTGCGATCAAGCCCGATTTTGGCAGCCATTGCATGCAAACATTTCGCACGATGGCTGCCAACAATCGGCATGCCTACTCCCTTCCCCCGATCTGCCCTGATCCCACCTCACTATCCCTTCAACATTTCAAAGGCAGATATTGCAGAAACATGCCTACAATATCTGTTTTTCATCCATGTTTGCTGCTACCACCAGATTATAAATCTGCATTAGCCCCACGGTAGCAGCTAACGCCCTTTTAAAAAATGTTTTTCTTTATGCAAAGATTTTCAAAAATCAAAGTACAAGAGTTACATCTTGCAAGAAACTTGGCTACAAAAATAGACTATAAAACTTTCTCTATCAAGAAAAAAAAGAAATCATATCCATGAGAGCAATACACACTTTAAAGGAAATAAGAAAAGCAGTGCACATACTATAAGGCAGAGATAATCTCAAGTCTAACTGACCAGTGGCTCCTTCTCACCAGTTTCCACACCTGTGGAGGACTGAGCAGGAACAGTTTTGGAGGCAAAAAATGCAGATAACTGCTGCCGTTCAAAGATAATACCACTGACCATTGTTCCCGCTAACCTGCGCTGGGTCCGCCGCCAACATTCCTGCCGGTAGGGGGAGGGCCAGAGCGTCGATCGCTCTGCACCTCCCCCCGCCGGCAGGAATGTTGGCGGTGGACCCAGCGCAGGTTAGCGAGAACATTGCCACTGACCCCACTGGTCTTAACCAAACATTTACACTAAAAATAAAGCAAAACCAATGCCCTCTAATCGAGTTACTCAAGGTTGTAAGAACAAAAATTGCTTCCTCTTATTCTGGGTTACTCTTGAGATATCAGGAAACTTTCTAAAGTTACAATACTTAAATTTGGTATCTTTACACTTAAATTTTTTTTTAAGCAACCGATCTTTAACAGGCCCCAGGGCCAAAGTCACTAACAGTGTAGCAGCCACTCGAGATTTCAAATCAGTTCTCTCCAAGAAAGCCGTCACATCCAAACTCTCCATAGACATCAAAGGAGACTGTTGCTGAACCTCAGGAAGCCTAACTTTAGCCAAAAGCAAGTGAATTTTCAAAACATTGAGTAGAAATCTTCTAAACAACTCCTGAGCAGAAAGGGTTGCAACCTTTGAAAAGTTCAATACCCTTAAGCTCTATCTCCGACTGGCATCTTTAAGAAGCTCTAATCGTTTATGTATAAAGCCAAAGTCCTTTAATAGACAGACCCCTATGACTGCTGCAGGAATGAGGGTACTCTAAGGACCCACTGTCCACCAGGCATCTGAGACCCCAGGGGGCTTATGATAGCGGCTAGGTAGCCCCTTTAAATATTCCCTGCCACAGCATGAAAAAGGGACTCTTTAGTTTTACATCTGTTCCCACCACTAGGAGCATTCAAGGACCAGCCATTGATACAGTATCTATGGAGACAGATAGGCCAGGAGCGCATTTGAACCCATAAATAAATATTGCAAGAAAAAGTAGTTGACCTGTGAAAACTTTTGATGGCTTGTAAATTGTCATCTGAATTAGTTTAAAAATAGTTTATTCTATAAGAACGTTGATATATCTGCCATAGCACAGGATGGACAGATACCAAAACATAAAAAAGTTAACCTGGCTGATACGAGTGCATTTGTTTAAAATAATAGCGCAAATTTAAAAAAATATAATAAAATTAAAAATGTTGGTTGGTCTCAACATAAATCAGATAAAAGAAAATATAGCTGTTTTACAGTGTTCATGAAATCATAATCTTCATCATCATAATGTCTGTTATAAAATAAATCTTAAGATCATCACCTGGTCCTTTCTTTTGGGATGAGTCTCCAACTCCACCCTGTGAAAGTTGTGACTTCTGACCACACTGTCCTTCATCATTGCCACTCTTGGAAGATGTGCTTGAATCTAGACAGGCAAAACACAACAGAATAGGAAGACTGATTTTTACGATAGCTTAGTCTAATAAGGACATAGACATTCATTTGCAGCTACCTGAGATTCTCCCCATTTCAACCTTCTGTCATAAAGAGCAATTATCACACTAAAATATTGGCCAGAGAACCTACACTATGAAGCCCTTTAACTAAAGGGCGCTGTGGTGTTGCAGCAGACATGACCCCTAACACCACAGTGTTAACTGCCAGGAACATGGAAAGCATGTTCTTAGCAATTACTGCAGTGTATGTGACCCAGCTGCAGCATGACAATAGTGCGGATCCATTAAAAGCCACCTATGCTACTGGCCTCCATGCTAGTACCCATGCTACTGGCCTCCAGTGCTAGTAGTGTGGGTGTGCTGCCTGAGCCGTGCTCCCACCACCCACTCTCTGCCCCTAATCTTCCCATTTTCAACCCTAACATACCCTGGACAATTTGCACCAAAATCCTGTGGCGCTGTCAAGGACTCACATACCTTTAGCATGTGTAAGACCCAGACTGACAGCTAGAATCCTTTAGTAAAAGACCTCCTATGATTCAGCTTATAAACTGGTATATAAGCACCATAAATGTGATCAGAAGCTTTCACGTTTCCAATGGTAGTTGGATTGCTTTCCTCTTGGGAAACAAGGAAATAATTTTATAAGGAGCCGCCTAGATTTATGGGTCAATAATACCCGTAAATTCAGATATTTTAGACATTTATAGGTGTTAAGTGGCAACCTTGTGATAAGGAAGCTTATCATAGCTCAGGAAGGAGCTATAGTAAAGGTGAAGTGACTCTGAACAAGCAACCTGTCAGTTCTGGTAGAAATAAGAAAACAGAATTTTCCCATAAAAGACTACCAGTACCAGAATGCACCAGGTTTCCAACAGCCATTAGAGGAGCTGAAGTGAGGAAACGTGTGTTCAATCAGGAGGGCTATGAGGTAATCCCCAAGCACTCATCTCAAAGGGCAGGTCCTGATTCAGCACAGCTGCGCTGTGCTAGGGTGGAGCACTCATCAAGGCAGAATAAAGGTAAGAGTTTATTCTACAGAGAATTATTCTCAGAATCATCATCCTCAGAATTATCCTCAGTTTCATCTGGAGGATCATCAGGAACAGAAGCCAAACCGGATGGACAGAGAGGGCAAGAAACCCTTTGGAAGAAAGAGGAGAAAAGCCTTTGGGAGATCTAGAGGAGTCCAGAGCAGTACGTATACTGGAAGGCATTCCAAGGGCCAGCATACACCATTGGACTGGGGAAAGCCAGAGGAATGGTGCTGCAGGGCTAGGAATCTCCAGACGGTACCTGTGAGGGAGACGGCTGCACGTGGAAGGGACCCTAGGACCCGTGCCAGAAGGTATGTGAAGAGAGATCCAGTGTCCAGGGATCTGGATTGGAAGGCTGGACATAAGAACTGGACTACATACTGGCCAGGCTATTTAGAGAGGAACTCTAACAGCAATGGAAGCTCAGGTATGAACACTGATCTATGCCCTAGCTATAACCTTGAAAGACAGCAGGGAAACAAGTATTCTCCTGAAAGTGCTACATTGAGAAATTCCTCTGTGCCAATCCATGATATTGAACCCATGATTATTGAAGAAGGGGGAGCAGACTTAGATACAGGCTGTAATTATATGGATTGCTCTCTGTCTAAACTCCTTTGGTAATTTTCTGTTACAAAGTACAGCAACCATCACAAAGAAATACAAACTTGTTCTTTAATCTACTCAGAAAAGCTCCTGAGTAAGATTTTGGGCCACACAGTAGAAAGCAAGCCAGCTAAGGGGTTTCAGCTGGGTAACTGCTAGCAATTGAGCCTTACCTAATTGCTTGTGAGCTCTGAGAGAATCACTTCTGAATCTATGTGGGAAGATATAAGAAGTTAACCTGAAAAGAACAGTTTTTCTCTTCTTTGTGGATCTTATTTGTTGTTTGATACACTGCTAAGAGAATATTAGCTAAAGCCTACAGAAAAGACCAGTTTGTTACCAACCAGGTCTTTATTCTTTTGCTTTAATTGCCTGACAAGTTCAAATGTTGTTTTTCCTGATTTTGTTTTTCCAAGTTTAACACTGAAAGCAAGTATCCTGTTTTATGTGCTACCAAGCATATCTGTGTTGGGAGAAATAACCCCATAAATAAATATCTTATTGGCTTTACCCTCAAGCACAACTAATTATTGTGAGCAGCTGTGTCTGGTGTGAATGAACTGCATTTCCCACAATCCCTTGCAAATCATATTGATATATGCACTTGCCAAGACTGTGAACATTCTCACCCAGGCAGCCGTCTGACAACCTATGTGCATAAATTATGTTCTATAAAATATTGATTGGCGTGAATGTCTGCACGTAGTTTACATTAAGCATACTTTCACTATGGGCATGCTCATAGCTGGAGTTTGGAAAAAGCAAGAGTGGTACAAGTATTTACATGCATAGACAATAAAATTATTTAATTTGCATGTGTAATTACAAAAATTAGACAGGCTCATTTACATCATATCTAGGGCTGGTGTACTGTAAGTGATGGTGCCTTAACATACATGTGCACTTTCGCATTTATGCACTATTTTATAAAGTCAGGTATGCGTGCACTTGACTTTATAAAATAGGTGTAAAGGACATAGTTGAAAATGCATTAACTAGGCACCACTTCATAAAATAACCCTCTGAATGTCAATGTCACAAATCAGTTTCTAAAAAGATAACAAAGTGTTTGATAAAAAGTTAATTAAACTTACGGCCATAGCCTTGACCTTTCTTTTGGCAAGGGTCATCAACTGGATTCTGTGAGCACTGTGTGTTCTGATTCACTGATCCTCCACAGGCACTGCCCTTTCCAGTTGTTACTGTTTCTAATGAGTCAGCAGAGAAGAGAATAAGAAGGGTGATTCAATGAAGGGTTGATATTGTCTATGAAATTATTATTAACCTTTTCTCACTATTATTACTACTACTTCTACTGTTTAATAAAGATTTGATATTGTCTGTATAAAATTGTTATGAACCTTCACTCACAGCTCCCTGGAGTTTGCCCCCAAATTTTAAATTGTTCTGGTCTAGCACCACCGTAATTATTCTCCTTAATCAGAAGCCAGAATTCTCTCTGCACTTTGATTACATGCAACATGAATCTGGCCAGTAGGTTTTGCTGTTGAGTGATAGCTGGGTTTCCCTTCCTCCCAGGACCTGCAAACACTACCTCTTTAGCATTACAAATTCGGCTCTCCAGAGCAGTTTAAAATGTAGGAAGTGAACCTCAGTCACCCACATATCAATTTATTTTTATTTTCTTATATACCATGCTATTCTTCATCAGGGCAGTTTACATTGAACAAACTGAAATTACATTGAACAGGGCATTATAACTTGGAGATAACTATTTTACAGGGAACATGGGCTATGGAGGGTTAAGTGGCTTGCCCAAGACCACAAGGAGCACCTGTGGGACTAGAAACCCCAGTCCTTCCAGCCCAAGCTTGCTGTCTTCTAGTGGGATATGAACCCCCAACCTTCTGGCCTGAAGTACATTGCCCCAACCACTAGGCCACTCCTCCACTCCATCAATGTAGCAATGTGGTCATCGGGCCAACCCCAGATCATGTATTGTTAAAATCAGCTATGAACCCTTGTTACTGATCGACCCATCATTCCTTGTAGTAAAATGTTTTTATATATTTATAGATATAAAGTTCTCAAAAAGTCACACAGACATTTTTAAACAGCTTTTAGGGGGAAAATATAATGAATTAAAACTTACCACCAGAGACTTGACCTTTCTTTTGGCATGGGTTATCCACTACAACCTGAGAGTTCTGTGAGCTCTGATTCCACTGTCCTCCACAGTCATCACCCTTGCCAGTTGTAGATGTTTCTGATGACATGGAATAGAACAGAAGAGGAACTGAGATTCATGAAGCCTCGGTATTATCTGCTTGAACATCTCAGGAACCTTAATTTGCAACTACCTGAAATTTCCCCCATTTTATTCTTTGTCCCATATAGCCTACCCATCATAGCTACCATTCTTGGTAGATATACGAACTATAGCTTCTTTTGGAGTACAGTTTAAAAACATTCTGAATATGGACAGTAGGTGTCAGTAATGAAGAAGTTTGCTTCCTCAAGAGACTTGAAATATTGACTTGGGTAGCTGAAACTGGGGTTTGGGAAATGAACTCAGTTCTCTTACATGTGTGTGCCACCCCATCACTAGGTCATTTGTTCAAAGTTGAGTCCTATGATCATAATGAAAGTAAAAAACAAAATGGTCCATCCATTCTTAAAAGCTGAGATTCATAGCTAGATTTATGGGTGAACAACATACATAAAGACAGATATTTTAGTCATTTATGCATTTAAGTGGTGCATAAATTACATCTTATAAAACACTGACCAATGTGAAAGTACGCATGCAGTTTGCATTGTGTGTACTTTAGCTGTGGGCGTCCACACGGGTGGAGTTTGGGAGGAGCATGGGTAGTGCCAGCATCTATGTACATTGATTCTAAAATTATTCAATTTAAAAGAATAATTGCAAACTTTAGGCATGGTCATTCATACCAGGTCTAGGGCTGGTGTAAGTAATCACACCTTAACAGACATGTGCACTTTTGCACTAGCGCTCTATTTTATAAAGTCAAGTATGCATGCACTAGATTTTATACTAGAGACATGCTTGATTACATGCATTAACTAGGCACCAGTTTATAACATTTCCTTCTGAATGCCACTGTCTCAAAGCAGTTTATGAAAAGACACAATTATATCATAACTAATCTTATGGCCATAACCTTGACCTTGCTTTTGGAAGGTGTCGTTGACTGGGTTCTGCGAGCACGGTGTGATCTGATTCCCTGATCCTCCACAGGCACTGCCCTTGCTACTTGTTGTTTCTAATGAGGTGGCAGAGAAGAGAATAAGAAGGGTGATTCAATGAAGGGTTGATAGTGTCTGGATTCACAAGTCACTGCAATTTGCCCCCAGGTTTTAAGTTGTTCTGGTCTAGCAAAGCCATAACTAGTATCCTTAATCAGAAGCCACAATTCTCTCTGCACTTTGATTACATGCACCATGAATCTGGCCAGTAGTTTCACTGTTGAGTGATAGCCAGGTTTCCCTTATTCCAGGAACTACAAACACAGCCTCCTTAATATTACAAATTTGGCTGTATGAATTGGACCTCAGTCTCCCACGTGGCAATGTAGCAATGTGGCATCATATCACAGGGTCTTTGGGCTAACCTCAGATCATGATGTATATTGTTAAAATAAACTATGAATCCTACATCTTGTATAAAATTAAATAAAATTACAGTGTTACTGAAATACCCATAATTCCTTGAATTAAAATGTTTTAAAATATTTATGGATATAAAGTTCTCTAAAGTTTAAACTGCCATTTTTTGGAGAGAAATATAATGAATTGAAACTTACGACTGGAGACTTGACCTTTCTGTTGGCATGAGTTCTTCACTACACCCTGAGAGCTCTGTGAGCTCTGACTCCACTGTCCTCCACAGTCACCGCCCTTGCCACTTGTGGATGTTTCTGTTGATTTGGAAATAGCAAAAAGCAGAAGTTATTTCTGTGTAACTTTCATATAGGCTGCTTGAACATATCATGAAGCTTCATTTGCAAGTACCTGGAGATTTACCTACATTTTAACTTGTTCTTGGAAAATGAACTCAGGGCTCATTCTTAGTAGCGGGCCACCCAGCCATTGGCTTATTGGGCATCCTTAGATCAGTAACTACAGTTTATCGTTAAAAGTAAAAAATAACTCCTTCACCTCAACTGCAATTTAGTAAAACTATGATGCCAATAGCAAAATCAACTTTTAGCATATTAAAAAAGTATCAATTTTTATGAATGCTAAGATCTTCAAATATTACACAGCAGTTTTTAAACACGTTCTAAGGAAAATTATTATAATGAATTGAAACTTATGACTGGAGACTTGATCTTTCTGTTTGCATGAGTTATTCACTACAACTTGAGAGCTCTGTGAACTCTGACTCCACTGACCTCCACAGTCACCATCCTTGCCACGTGTAGATGTTTCTGATGATATAGAAGAGCACAGAATAGGAATTGAGACTCTGAGAAGCTTTGGTATTATCTGCTCAAATATCTCAGAAACTTTTATTTGCAACTACTCAAAATTTCCCCCATTCATTCTTTGTCCCATAGCTACCATCCTTTGTCAGAAGCCAGAGAATATAGCTTCTTTTGTAGTTTAGTTTTAATATATAATATAATATAGTAGGTATCACTCTTCTAGTAATGAGCAAGTTTCCTTGTTCAACAGACTGTGAATATTCTCTTGGGTAACTGAAGCTGGGCTTGCTAAATGAACCGAGTTCTCCCACAGGTGTGTGCCACCTTATCAAAGGGTCATTTGTTCAACACCAAATCAGTCAATATATCTTTAAAAGTGAAACAAGACATCTATATTTTAAGGGAAAATTAATAAGCTTGAAATATCAAGCAAAAATAAGCCATTATTGTATCACAATAAAGTGCAACTTACGATCATAACTTTGACCTTTATTTTGGCATGGGTCGTTGCCTTGATCCTGCTGGCATGTCGTCTTCTGATTGCACTGTCCTCCGCTGCTACCACCTTTGGCCGACATAGTTGTCTCCGTCTTGAGTAATACAGAATATGAAGAGTGGTTCTGTGAGTTTCGGTCTTTTCTGAAATAACCTGCCGTATATGTATGTATATATATCTACAAATAATGTTCCACCCTGTGACAAAAGAGCATCAAATGTGCCTGTAAGCCTTGAATGAGCAAATAGGAATTTAGTATCACCCACACAATTATGTTCATTCAGGAATAGTTTTCTGTTTCAAAGGTAAGTGGATATCATCTAATGTATTTTCTCATTAGAATTACATGACATGCCGGAATGTTTAATATATAAATTATACCTTGTCACTTATTAGAATGGAATCGTATGGATTTTGAGAACTTTTGCCAAATGACGTTTAGTTTTAATGTATATTAAGTTGTCAACATGCATTAAACATTCTTAACACATAGTAATACCATCACCACATATTAAATCCTTTAATAAAAATCCTGTGACTAATGCTCATTGGGAAAGGCAGCATATATGTTGAAATGGGTAATGTAGGCTTTTAAAATACATTCGGCATTAGTAAACATTTAGGAAGCATCTTTGAATATACCAATATAACCAGAACATCCAAATGAAATGTTCCTACTTATACTTGCTTTTCTTTAGGCATAATTACAGAAAACATTGAAACATAGAAAAAAGGCAGCAGATAAAAACCATACAGCCTATCCATTTCACCCTTCCATATCAACTACTAAGCTTTACAGTCCCTTTTTTAAATCTTTGGAGGACTGCTGTGTCATAAGAACATAAGAAAGTAAGATATGCCATACTGGGTCAGACCAAGGTCCATCAAGCCCAGTATCCTCTTTCCAACAGTGGCCATCATAGGTCATAAGTACCTAGCAGTTTCCCCAAAAGACACAGATTCCTCAATGCTTGTATTGGGTCAAGTAGTGATATCCTGGGTCCCATTTAATAATGGTTTATGGATCTTTTCTCCAGGAACTTGTCCAAACCTTTTTTAAACCCAGCTACAATAACAGCTCTTACTACATCCTCCGGTAACAAATTCCAGAGTTAGATTACACGTTGAGTGAAAAAATATTTTCTCTTATTAGTCTTAAATAGGTCACTCTGTAGCTTCATTGCATGTCCCCTAGTCTTTTTATATTCTGATGACGTAAACAATCGATCTACGTTTACCCGTTCTACTCCATTCATTAATTTATAGACCTCTATCATATCTCCCCTCAGCTGTCTCTTTTCCAGGTTGAAGAGCCCTAGGGGTATGTTTACTAAAACCCCGTTAGGTGCGCGGCGCGTTAGTGTGCAGGATGCCATAAAAGGAGTGGACGTGTCAGTCTGAAAAAAGCAAACTGGGAATAATCATGCGCTAATGTGCGCAGCACACATTAGCGCATGAGAAACGCGCGCGGGAAGCATAAGTGGCGCGTTGATGTGCAAGCACAGGAACAAAGCCACAGTACAATGGTTAAGACACTGACTGATGGTGCAGAGATCATGGGTTCAATCCTCCACTGTGCCCAATGAATAAGGCTGGCTGAGACACTACCTGTTATGTGTAATATTGCAGTCTGAGGCATATTAATTTTATTTTAATTACTGCTACTAGCAAACGCACTCTGAAAGCACTGTAACATAAGGCACCCCATAAGGTACCCCAGAGGGCACATTTTAAAGTGCACTGTCCGCCACGGCACCCTACAATGTTGCATAAAGGGTGGCGTATAGGGCGCCATATAGGGTGCCCTATGAGGCACAGCAAGGTCATAGCACTGTTTCTGATGGCAGCACTGTGCATTTAAATGCATGGAAAGCATAAGTAGGTGCGCTGAACTGCAAGAAGGAACAGCAGTGTAGCACAATGGTTAAGGCACTGACTGATGAGACAGGGGTCATGAGTTCCATCCTCAGTGTGCCCAATATGTAAGGTTGGCTGAGGCATCAGCTTTGACATGTAAGTATTGTTTCCTGAGGCATTTTATTTTTATTTTAATTATTGCTGCCAGCAAACACACCCTCATGTGCCGTAAACCTAAGGTGCCGCATAAGGCACCCTATAAGGCACTCCATAGGGCACATTATAAAGTGCACTGTCCGCCACGGCACCCTATAATGTCCCCTATAGGGCACCTTATAAGGCGCTCCATAGGACACCTTATAAGGCACCGTATACGGACTGGCACCCTATCAGTCGCTCCATAGCATACTGTATAGTGCACCTTATATGGACGGTAACCATAAGATGCCCTATAGGGCGCCCTCTGAGGCACCTTATGGGTACAGTACGCTGAGGGTGTTTTTGCTGGCAGCACTAATGTACTTTAAAAATAGATAACGCTTTGGACAGCCCTATCAAAAAACCCCACTGTGGGTTTGAACCCATGACCTCTGGCTCCACTGATAATGAAGTAACCAGTGGGCTACAGCTCTATAGCTGCTAGAAAACCCCTGGCTGGCTGCAGAAGGACTGCAAGTCACCACACACACAGTCTGCTGTGGTCACCAGAATAGGGTTAACCCACCCATACCCATGATGCACTGCACAGGCAAATCAGCATTCTACAGATGATCACAAGATGGGGTATGCACCCCCACAGCACCTCGGCCTGGTAGGGGGAACTGACCGGGTGTGGTACTGGCACAGAGTAGCTACACACCATCACATTGTGCAGGTACGGCACTCACCCTGAGGGTGAGGTGGGGTGCCCAGCACCAGGTCCACAGCAGAGATAGGCCATGCTGCAGGTCCCCAGCAGTGCTAATGTGTGAGATAGGTAGTTTCTGCTGACACACCTTGGATATATCTGTATGTCTCAGTCAGGTGTAGCCCCTATGGACGATTATGTACCACCACCCTCCTCCTCCAGGGCTAAGGGTGGTAAACAGGGTCTCCCACCAACAGATCCACATTCTACCTCCCTGCAATGGTGGCAGTAAAAGGGACCATCAACCCCAGTCCTGCTGGGGAACAGACACCCTACAGGGCAGTCAATGAAGCTCTGTACACATCCATAACACAATAGCAGACAGACATTAGGCCTGGATATGCTAAGCTGCACCCCACCACCATCTGATATTCTCCATCAGCCCCTGCGGGCTTAACAGAGACGCGAGGAGACACTCTCCTTTCGCGTCTCTCACAGCCTGCAGCCTGCACGGACGGAGGGAGGGAGGAACGACCCGACCCGACCCGACGGCTTCAGCTTGTAGACGGGGCCCCCGCGGGTCAATCGGTGCTGCCGCGGCAGCAGAGGGGGCCCCGCGGCGGCAGCCACCAGGGTTTTTTTTTAATTAAATTTTACTTTAGGCCGACGGGGGGGGGGGTAGGACTGGTAATGGGCTATTGGGGGGGCTGGGGCTGGAAATGGGCTGGGGGGGTAGGGCTGGAAATGGGCTATGGGGGGGGGGGTAGGACTGGTAATGGGCTATTGGGGGGACTGGGGCTGGAAATGGGCTGGGGGGGTAGCGCTGGTAATGGGCTATGGGGGGTAGGACTGGTAATGGGCTATTGGGGGGGCTGGGGTTGGAAATGGGCTGGGGGGGGTTAAGGCTAGAGGTGGGCTGATGGGGTTAGGACTGGTAATGGACTGTGGGCTGTTGGGGGGGCTTAGAACTGGCAATGGGCTTTGGGGGGGGTTAAGACTGGTAATGGGCTGTGGGCTGATGGGGGCTGTCTGGTAATGGGCTATGGGGGGGCTAGGACTGGAAATGGGCTGGGGGTTAAGACTGGAGGTGGGCTGATGGGGTTAGGACTGGTAATGGGCTGTTGGGGGGGGGTTAGAACTGGTAATGGGCTTTGGGGGGGTTAAGACTGGTAATGGGCTGTGGGCTGATGGGGGCTGTCTGGTAATGGGCTATGGGGGGGGCTAGGACTGGAAATGGGCTGGGGGGTTAAGACTGGAGGTGGGCTGATGGGGTTAGGACTGGTAATGGGCTGTTGGGGGGGGGTTAGAACTGGTAATGGGCTTTGGGGGGGTTAAGACTGGTAATGGGCTGTGGGCTGATGGGGGCTGTCTGGTAATGGGCTATGGGGGGCCTAGGACTGGAAATGGGCTGGGGGGTTAAAACTGGAGGTGGGATGATGGGGTTAGGACTGGTAATGGGCTGTGGGCTGATGGGGGGGTAGGACTGGCAATGGGCTATGGGGGGCTGACTGGAAATGGGTTGATGGGGTTAGGACTGGAAGTGGGCTGATGGGGGGTTAGGACTGGTAATGGGTTATAGGGGGGGCTTAAACTGAAAATGGGGTGATGGTTTAAGGACTGTAAGTGGGTTGATGGGGGGCTAGGACTGGTATTGGGTTGGGGGGTTGCTAGGACTGGAAATGGGCTGATGGATGGCTAGGACTGGAAATGGGCTGATGCAGGGACTAGAAGGGAATGGATGCTGGGTGAGGCTGGAACTAGAAGGGAGCTGATGTTGGGGGAGGATTAGAATGGGATGGGGCTGGAAGAGTAAAATGGAGAAGGGAAAAATATTTTGTGTGGGAGGGATAAAAAATCTACAATTGGCCGGGTATTGGGAGAGTAAGTGGGGATTGAGGATGGAGGGGTAAAATTTGAGTGGATGAAATAGGAATGAGGAAAGAGCAAAAGGAGAAAGATTAGTATGTTAAAGCAGATGTAGAGAGAGAATGGAAAAAAATCTAGAAGAGAGAAGAAAGGACAAATGGACAGCAGACGATGGAGAGTTAGCAGAAGACACGAAGAAACCAGAAGAAAGTGGCTGGAGCAATTGCAGCTGAAAAAATGCACAAAAGGTAGAAAAATATCTCTTTATTTTGAATTTATTAATTGGAATATGTCAGCTCTGGTAAATGTGCATCATTAACGTCTGCGCTTTGTTTAGTACAAGAGCAAATTAATGTATAGTTTTATTTCTACAGTGTTGTACATTCCAAGTTTGGCTTTTGGGATTCCCAGTTTAATTATTGTCTTCCTGTTTCTAAATTGTGATTACTTGTTTGGTGATGGTCTATGTTCTGCATGTGTAACTGAGCTGAGGTGTTCTGTTTATATAATTCCTATTTGACATTGCCACTTGTTCTCTTTCCCCAGTAGGTCATGTATTGTTGTCCTCTGAAATGTACTGGTTTAATATTTGCAGTGTTGCCTTTTGATTGGTAGAGTATGGTGCTTTGTGAGTCCTGGTAGTGCTGTTAGGATACGGCGGGTTTACTATGGGTTCTAAATGGGCAATGTTTGTAGTAGTTCCTAATGTGTCTGGCAGTTGGCACTGGATTATAGTAATGTAGAAATCTTTTAGTCTTTCTTTATCCATACACTCATTAAGAGGCACGTTTACTAAAAGTTAGTATATGGTAACATTATGCAAATATTTATGCAAATGAGGCCCCTTATGCAAATGAGGCCCCGCACCCCCCTTGGGCCGCCCCTGCTGGGGGCCCACAATTTTTGTTGGCGTAGGGCCTCACTCAAGGTAAATCCGGCCCTGGCCAGCATTGTGTCACTCTAGAGGAGTTTAGCAGCCCTGGCCACCACACCAGTCCTGGGCACAGTGCAGGCATGGATATAGTATGCAATACTGTTGGGGGTCACTCCCCAGGGTGGTAAACACTGTCAGAGACCAGACCTGAAGCACACTCCACAGACAGCAGAAAGGTTGCTATGATGGAGCTCAATCAGCAAACTGTGCTTAACGTAGGAATTGGTATCTGCCAGTAATCATAGCAAACGTTTGATAGCTGTGTACCATATTCCCAGGTGTAGGGTGGCATTGCTAAGGTATGCAAGGGCTAGTATTGGGAGATGCACGCAGTGCCCAATGTCCTGCCTCTCCAGGAGGCATTGGCTAATGGAGCCTGTGGGTGTGGGTGTGGGTGTGTTTGCCCCTGTTGGCTGCTGCTTTATGGCAGAGGTTCCCAACTCCAGTCCTGGTGTGCAAAACACTGTTCGGGTTTTCATGCTGTCCCTCATGAATATGCATGAGATACATTTGCATACCATGGGGGTGGTGCATAGATATGCAGCACAGGCATCTTTATTAGAGGCAGCATGGAACCTGAATGGTGTTTGGCCCTCCTGGACTGCATTTGCGAGACTCTGCTCTAGGTAATGCGCCTGTTTATGGTGTCTTTGCTCTGTAGGGTAAAATGTAGGTGTTTTGGGCATGTTTACGTCATCTGCAATAAAGGTTCTGTCTGTATTAGCATGTTGTAGTAGTGGGTAAAAAATGGAGACTGGGTTGACAGGCACCATAGCTGGGACTTGAACCTGTGACCTTCTGTCTCCATACACACTGGATGTGTGCACTGCACCACTGTGTTGCCACTGAGGGAATGCCTTCCCTGGTGATACCATGACTGTTTGTCCGGCAGGGCCTGTCCGTTGCAGTGCATGGCACCCACCTACACAGGGCTAGGCCATGGACTGCTCTGGGCAGCTGCCACTGCCCCCTCCAGTAACAGCACCCCTCCGTCACCATGCTGACATGGCCTTATATTGGAGACAGCATAACACCTGAATGATGTGTGGGCCTCCAGGACTGAATTTGGGGGACTCTGCTCCAGGTAATGCGCATGTTTCTGGTGTCTGTGTTCGGTGGGGTAAAATATAGGCGTTTGAACCATGCGTATGTTCTCTGCAATAAAGGTTTGTCCTTACTATCATGGTTTGGTAGCGGGTAAAATATGGGGACTGGATTGGCAGTAGCCCCAGCTGGGACTTGAACTTGTGACCTTCTGCTCATGTATACACTGGCTGTGCTCACCACACCACACTGTGCTCACAGAAGTAATGCAGTCCCTGGAGATACCATGGTTGTTTGTCAGACACAGCCTGTCTGTTGCAGTGCATGGCACCCACCTACACAGGGCTAGGCCATGGTCAGCTCTGGGCAGCTGCCACTGCCCCCCTCCACCACCAGTACCCCTCTGCATCATGCTGAGATGCCCTTCTGCTGGTGGTGCTGGTGGTGTGCAGTCTCAAGCCATCCAGTGTGCAGGTAGGCGGCTGCCTATGGTGCGTGTTCTGGGGTAGGGGTGCCTACATAGGCGTCCACGCTTCCCCCCAGCACCGCCTGCCAATGTTCCGTGCCCTTCGGGGTACCTGCTGGGTACTATCCCCTGTGACACTGTGATAAACACTCTCGTGCCCATGTTGGGCCCTCATCAGTTGCTGTCTGGCTGCTGTTCAGTTTCAGCATTCCTAAGTGCCACCTAGGCATCTGCCTAGTCCGCACTGTGCCCCAGCTGCACCACAGCATGTGCCGCCTGCAGCCCTCTGTATCCCCTTTCCCAGCATCTGTCCAGTTGCCCATTCCGACATGCTCACCCTGCTGTTGTGGAACATGTGCTTGCCATAGGAAACCTGTCCAATGGAGAGGGAAACCCTGATTAGTGCTATTTCACTGTGAGATCATTCACCTTGTATGGGGACGGAGCATAGACCCTTCCAAAATTCATATTTATTTTTTGGGGCTTTCTTGGGAGTGTTTTTTGATGTTTCCCATTACTATCACTATTGCCCAGCTTGATTATAATTTTTTTAAATTTTGTTGGGGTTCTTTTCAATGTTTATTTGTACTTTTGTACCGTGCACATGTATCACACTTATCACTTTTGGTAGGTTTCCCTGGTTTTGCTGTACATTGCTGACATAAATGGTTTCTCTTCCCTTTAAATCGGCTCTAACGCGAGGTTTTCACTCGCGGTACTTTTTGCCTCAGATTTCAACCTCGCTAATGTGCGGGGAGCCTCTCCCCTCCCACTCTCCACCCATTGACCCCTTCTCTCCGCCCCTGGGGAGCCTTCCTCCGCCCTACGGGAGCCTTTCCCTGCCTTCATTGCACATTAGCGCGCCGCGCACATGAGCGTGCACAAAAGTGCCCCGTAACGCGACATTAGCGTGTGCTAAGGTACCTTAGCGCATGCTAACGTGCGCAGCGCACATTAGCGCACAGTAGCGCACATTAGCGCAGTTTAGTAAACATACCCCCTAATCTTTTTAGCCTCTCTCCAAAGGAATATCCTTCCATCCCCTTTATCATTTTGGTGGCTCTTCTCTGTACCTTTTCTAATATTGCTATATCCTTTTTAAGATAAGGCGACAAGAACTGCGCACAATATTCAAGGTGTGGTCGCACCATGGAACGATACAGAGGCATTATAATATCCTTTGTTTTATTTTCCATTCCTTTCCTTATGATACCTAGCATTCTATTTTCTCTCTTGGCCACTGCTGCACACTGGGCGGAGGGTTTTAACATGTTATCCACGATGACGCCTAAATCTTTTTCATGGGTGGTGGCTCCCAATGTGGAACCTTGCATCGTGTAACAATAGTTTGGGTTTCTCCCATGTTTTCTTGAATTCAGATACAGTCCTTGTCTCTACTACCTCTACTAGGAGATCATTCTATGCATCTACCACTCTTTCCATAAAGATATATTTCTGGAAATTACTCCTGAGTCCATTCACTTTTATTTTCATCCTATGCCGCTTCATTGCAGAGCTTTCTTTCAATTGAAAGAGGCTCAACTCCTGTGCATTTATGCCATGGAGTTATTTAAATGTCTGCATCATATCTCCCCCTCTGCCTTTCTTCCAAAGTGTACATATGGAGATATTTAAGCCTGTCCCCATAAGCCTATCCTGGCCCCAATGTTTTTCAATATTTTCCTCAGTCCCTTCACAGTTTTTGTCCAGGATCTAAAATCAGTGCTTAATAGAATGCTGTTGATGTCTTACTCCTCCTCTGTTACTTCATTGATTGCATGTTTAATCTCATCGTCTCCTGTTGCCACATTAACTGACTTCTTAAATCCCAGGAAAACATCAGCCATTTGGTTCACTGGAGGCTCTCAATCCCCATCTTTTCTGCCATCTATTGATCATTCACCTGTTCAAGTTACTCCAAATATCTTGGCATTATACTGGTCTCTGACTCGTCCTTTTCACAAGATATAAATTCAGTAGAGAAAAGGTCATTCTTTGCTTTGCTAAGTGCCGTACCATTCTTCCATTTCTTGATTCTTCGGCCTTGGCTTCCCTCTTACTCAGTTGCGTTATCATCCATTTGGACTATTGTGATTTATGATGATTTATCTTTTTCCTCAGTAAAGCATTTCCAAGCAGTCAAGAACACAGCTGTTATCGTACTATTTTTTTGCAGAAAAATTGATCATGTTACCCTGTTTCTGAAATACTACCATTGGCTACCAGTACCAGCATGAGTCCAATACAAGTTACAGATCCTTGAACACATGGTCCTCTCAGCCTGCCTACTGTCCTCTTTCCTTACATTCTATACTCTACCTATGGTTCTGCACTCTGTACAAGATAACAGATTACACATCCCCCCCCCCCAATAAAGCCCGCTTACAATCTACGTGCTGCTCGGCATTTTACTTCTGCATGCCCAGCTTATGGAATTCTCTGCCCCATTCCCTTCATCATGAACCTCTCTTTACTTCATATAAAGCCAACTCAAAATATACTTTTTCTCCCGGGCTTATAGAGCCTAGGCAGTCTGAGACATAAGCTATTTCTTTCTCCCACTCCCACTCCCCCTTCACCTTTCTCCTCTTCCACTATCTGTCTTCTGGCATTTCTAATTTCTCTTTCCTATCAGTTTATTGCATTCCTTTCCTTTCCTCTACTTGTACTTATATTTGTAAACCGCTTTGCCTTTTTATAGAAAAGCAGGATATAAAACCCTAAATAAACAAACATAAACATAATGGTAACATTGGCAGATATGTCTCCCTACGCTAACGCAATGTTCTCCATGCTGACTCTCTGCCCCTACCATGCCCATTCAGCACCACAATGCGTGAGTGGCAGTTAGCATGCAAATCAGCATGCACTATCTGTCATTCCAACATGGTAACAGTAACCGTGGGCCCGAGCAAGCAGTTACCATGAGCAAATACGTGCGATACATTAATCAGCACATTTAAGTAAAAGAGCTCCCTCTGGGTGGCCAGGCATAAATGGGAAGAGGCTGAAACATACAAATGTTTATAGAAACATAGAAACATAGAAACATGATGACAGAAAAAGACCACAAGGCCCATCTAGTCTGTCCTTCCATAACAACAACTACAACAGTCCACTTTTTACCTTTAGAGATCCTCTGTGGTGGTCCCATTCTTTTTTGAATTCAGTTACTGTCCTCATCTCTACCACCTCCACTGGGAGACTATTCCACGGATCCACTACTCTTTCAGTAAAGAAATATTTCCGCATATCACTCCTGAATCTATCTCCCTTCACCCTCATCCCATGTCCCCTCGTCGCAGAACTTGCTTTCAATTGAAAGAGGCTCTCTCCCTGAACATTTATGCCACGGAGGTATTTAAACATCTCAATCATATCACCTCTATCCCGCCTTTCCTCTAAGGTGTACATATTAAGATCCTTAAGTCTGTCCTCATATGCTTTATAATGAAGACTACTAATCATCTTAGTAGCAACCCTCTGCACCGACTCCATCCTGTTCACATCCTTTTGAAGGTGCGGTCTCCAGAATTGCACACCATACTCCAAATGAGGTCGCACCAAAGACTTATACAGAGGCATTATCACCTCCTTTTTTCTGCTAGCCATTCCTCTCCGTATGCACCCAAGCATCCTTCTAGCTTTTGCCGTTGCCTTTTCTACCTGTTTAGCTACTTTAAGATCATCGGACACAACTATGCCTAGGTCCCGCTCTTCTTTAGTGGACAAAAGTACTTCACCTCCTATGCTGTATTGCTCCCTTGGATTGCTGCAGCCCAAATGCATGACCTTACATTTTTTAACATTAAATCCCAGCTGCCAAATTCTAGACCATTCTTCAAGCTTAGCTAGATCCCTCCTCATGTTATCTACACCTTCCTGGGTGTCTACTTTATTGCAGATTTTGGTATCATCTGCAAAGAGGCAAACCTTAACCGACAGCCCTTCCGCTATATCACTAACAAAGATGTTAAAAAGAATCGGACTAAGGACAGATCCCTGGAGCACACCACTGGTAACATCCTTCTCCTCAGAGTGAGCTCCATTTACTTGTACTCTTTGTCGCCTCCCACCCAACCAATTTCTAACCCAAGCAGTAACTTTAGGGTCCATCCCTAGGGTGCTCAGTTTGTTTATAAGTCACCTGTGAGGAACAGTGTCAAAGGCT
Organism: Ichthyophis bannanicus; assembly: GCA_033557465.1. Lineage (NCBI taxonomy): Eukaryota > Metazoa > Chordata > Amphibia > Gymnophiona > Ichthyophiidae > Ichthyophis > Ichthyophis bannanicus. Next base: position 630,660,146 of record CM066034.1, on the reverse strand, counting down.
TTACTGAAATCTAAATACACCACATCTAGAGCTCTCCCTCGGTCCAACTCCCTGGTCACCCATTCAAAGAAATCAATCAGATTTGTCTGACAAGACCTGCCTCTGGTGAATCCATGCTGCCTCGGATCCTGTAATCCGCTGGACTCCAGAAACCTCACTATTTTCTCTTTCAACAGCGTTTCCATTAATTTACTCACCACCGAAGTTAAACTAACCGGCCTGTAGTTTTCAACCACATCCTTACTTCCGCTTTTGTGTAAAGGCACCACATGAGCCTCTCTCCAGTCCTTTGGCACCACTCCCAACTCCAACGAGGCATTGAAAAGGTCAGTCAGTGGAGTTGCTAGAACGTCCCCAAGTTCCCTCAGTATTCTAGGGTGTATCCCATCCGGTCCCATCGCTTTGTCTACTTTAAGTTGAGCTAGTTTCTCACGAACACAGTCTTCTGAAAATTGTTCAAGATGTCCCTCGCTTCTGTTCTTATTTGTGGGTGTTTTCTGAGGTCCTGCTCCTGGTTCTTCATCTGTGAACACAGAACAAAAATATTTGTTAAGCAATTCCGCTTTATCCTTATCAGCTTCTACATATTCCCCCCCTGTACCCTTGAGTCTGACAATACCACTTTTGCCCTTCCTCTTCTCACTAATATATCTGAAAAATGTCTTATCCCCCCATTTTATTGCATTGGCTATTTCCTCCTCCTTTTGAATCTTTGCCTTCTTGACTACTTTGCTAGCTTCTCTAAGTTTTTCCAAATACAGATGCCTGTCTTCCTCTCTCTGTGATCTCTTGTATTTCATGAAGGCCTCCCTCTTTTTCTTCACTTTTTCAGCTACTTCCTTTGAAAACCATAGCGGTCTCCTGTTCCTTTTGCCTTTATTTACCATTTTAATAAAAATGTTGGTTGCCTTTAAAATACCCCCTTTCAGTTTTGCCCACTGTTGTTCTACATCCCCCAGCTGTTCCCATCCCACTAACGACTCCCTGAGGTATTGGCCCATCTTCGCAAAGTTAGTCTTCCTAAAGTCTAAGATCTTCACCTTGGAATGGATTCTAACAGCCCTAGTCCTAATACTGAACCACACCATCTGGTGATCACTGGATGCAAAATGATCTCCCACTACAACATCAGAAACACTTTCACCATTGGTAAGCACCAAGTCCAGTATGGCCCCTTCACGTGTGGGGTCTGTTACCAATTGCCTGAATAGTTCTCCCTGTAGAGAATCCAGGATCTCCTTACTCCTAGATGATACTGCAGCAGGAATGTGCCAATCAACATCTGGCATATTGAAATCTCCTAGCAGTAGCACTTCCCCTTTCCTAGCAATGCTGCGTATGTCTTCAATTAACTCTCTGTCCACCTCTTCCTCTTGTGAGGGAGGTCTGTATATCACACCAATGCAAATAGATTTCTCTTTCCCTCTTTCTAGTTTAACCCACAATGCCTCCTCTCTCCCTTTTAAGCTCTGTAATTCCAAAGCTTTAATAGTAGTTTTTACATATAGTGCTACTCCTCCTCCCCTTCTTCCTACCCTGTCCTTTCTGAATAAAGTATAGCCAGGTATAGTTACATCCCAGTCATGGTTTTCTGTGAACCATGTTTCTGTAACTGCCACTAAATCTAAGTCAGCCACTCCCACCAAAGCTTCAACTTCAGAGATCTTATTTCCCATGCTACGGGCATTAATACACACTGCTTTCCATATGTTACCCCTGTTACCCATTTCCATAAAGGTATTTGATGTATCACTTACCTGGGGGCTTTCACTTACCTGGGGGCTTTCTTCACCCATACCCAACGAATCTAGTTTAGAGCCCTCTTCAGTAGATTAGCCAGTCTACTACCAAAGATGTGTTGACCTTTCTTGGACAGATGGATGCCATCTCTGCTCTGCAACCCTTGGAACAGCATCCCATGGTCTAGGAAACCAAAACGCTCTCGAAGACACCATCCACGCAGCCATGCATTAATCTCCAGGATGCGAGCCTCTCTGCCTTGGCCTTTACCCTCAACAGGGAGGATTGAAGAGAACACCACCTGTGCACCTACCTGCTTCACCCTCTGTCCCAGAGCCATGAAGTCACTTTTGATACGTTCCGAGGTATACCTGGCAGTATCATTTGTTCCAACATGGATTAGCAACATTGGGTAATAGTCAGTGGGCTTGATGAGTCTCGGCAAACTCTCCGTAACATTTTGGATCTTGGCACCATATAAGGAGTGGGCGGGCCAGGCAGAAAAAAGAGAAAAAACGGACTAAAGCGATCGCACATATGCGTGGGGCGCAAGTGTGCGGGGTCTACATTAGCGCGTCAGAAGGGCAAGAGGGGCGCTGCTGACCACACACAAAAGAACCCAGCTGTAGTACTACAGTTAAGACACTGAGCAATGGTGCAAGGGGCAGGGGTTCAAAACCCCACAGTGCGCAATGAACAAGGCTGTTTCAGGCAGTACCTAATATGGGGAAGAATATAGTTTAGGAGGCAGTCCAAATTTTTGTCGCTGAATGTGGTGCGCCGAAGTGCAAGGACAAGAAAAGAGCCACAGCGCAAAGGTGAAGACACTGACCAATGGTTCCGTGTGCAGGGGTGTAATACCACACAGTGCACACTGAAAGCAGTTGTCTGTGTAATAATTTTTGCAGTCACACAAATCATGGCCGTCAGAGGTACTTGCGCTGCTGTGCGTAAAACGGCGAAGGAAGGTTTTGGAGGGCTCCGAATACTGGGAGGCATAAGTCGCGCACTGATGGAAAAGCAGAAGTGCTGAGCCACAGCCTGATGGTTGGAACGTTGACCAATGATGTAGTGAGCAGGGGTTCGAATCCCCCCCACCCCAGTGCACACTGAAAGCATCTGTCTGTGTAATGTTTTTTGCATTCTGAAAAATCATGGCGGACAGAGGTGCTTGCGCTGCTGTGCGTAAAACGGCGCAGGAACGGTTTTGGAGGGCTCCGAATACTGGGAGGCATAAGTCGCGCACTGATGGAAAAGCAGAAGTGCTGAGCCACAGCCTGATGGTTGGAACGTTGACCAATGATGTAGTGAGCAGGGGTTCGATTCCCCCCCCCCCACCCCAGTGCACACTGAAAGCATCTGTCTGTGTAATATTTTTAAAGTCACAAAAGAAATGGCCGACAGAGGTGCTTGCGCTGCTGTGCGTAAAACGTTGCAGGAATGGTTTTGGAGGGCTCCGAATACTGGGAGGCATAAGATGCGCATTGATGGTGAAGCATACCAGCTGAGCCACAGCATGATGGTTTGAACAATGAGCAGTACTGCAGGGAGCAGGGGTTTGAACACCCTCAGTGTATAATGAAGCCAGCTGGATGAATCATAGGACAATATGGTTGCATAAGGGGTTCTGCTGCTGGTCATAAGTGTGTGTGCCAATGGTTGTGGAGGCATAATAATGTTGGACAGGCATATGGTGTATATCTGATTTAAAATCACACAAACACTATCACTGTGCAATGGTGCAGAGATCAAGGGTTCCAATCACCCACAATGGCAAATGAACATGTCTGGCAGAGGCAGTACTTGGTAGGGGAAAGATTAGCTCAGGAGGGAGGTAGTTAATATGTGTGCAATAATTCCTTTCAAGCAAATGTACTCTCCCAGCACTGAAACATAACGTGTCGCTGAAGTCATCCCAGAGGACAGATCTCTAAATGCAGTGTCTGCAATGCCACCCTACAATGCTGCTGAAAGAGTGGCCGAGGGTGCGGTGTATAGGGTGCCCTATGAGGCAGGGAAAGGTCACAGTACTGTTTCTTCTGGCAGCATTGTGCATTGTAACGTATGTTAAAAAAAAGGTAGGTGTGCTGACACAGTTATGGGATACGTGATTTAGCAGTCAAGGACTGCAGACAGGCCCCGGTTAATGATATCAACAGGGTGTCAGAGTTAATCTCATATTGCAATCCATTCCCTGGGCCTGTGTGCAGCCCGTCGCTGTGATATCATCAATAGCAGACCTGGGTCACGCCTCATTTATATACCAAGCTGTGGCTGTAGAGTGCACCTGGTGACTCCTATCAACATGGAATCTGAGTCAATATCATCTATTAAACTGCCCTATTACCACTGGCGACTGAAATGATTGGACGAACACAGCTCCATGTTATCCATGGTATGTTGTAAATACACACACCCCTATGTTATGAATGCTGACAACTGGTCAATACACCAATGATGTAGCAGGGGTCCTGGTTTTCTCATTCCAGTGAATAATTTTGCCAGAGGTATGTCCTCTCTCTGGGAGCAAGTGCACATCAAGCATCCCTGGCATAGTAAGACAACTACCCCCTTGTGCCTTATAGCATTGCACCTTTCATGGTGCAGCACACGTAACAGCACAAACATAGGCTGTCAGCAAAAAGGAAATGTAAGTTTTTACACAGTGGGCGTGTTCAAAGGCTGCCCACACCCAAGGCCACTATCGTAGGCAACCCATAAGCTCTGTGATTCAAAGGTGTGGCAGAAGATGCGCTAAGGATGTATAGGTGAAATTAAGAGGCTTAGCCAATAACATTTACATCTCACATTTGGAATGCAATCACAGGTATGTGGCAAAAACACACATAACACAAACAATGCACAGAGCAGAGACCACAGACAATACCAAAGTCAATGAAGGAATGACATGAGTTGATGGACTGCATAAAGTACCTGCAGGCCATGTGACACCCCAAAAATGTGAACAACATATCGTCCACAGCTAAAACGATGCACAGATTGATGGTAATGTAACGTGCCATAATGACAGTGTGCAACAGAGGATGGGAATATGTGTGTAGCAGGGCAGGCAGAAACTGCGTAGTATGTGAAATATCAGGATGATGGGATAGTACAAGTGCTAGGCAGAGCACACACACAAGAGGCAAACAGGTTGAGATGCAATGCACAAATATGCGGTAGTCCACGACGTGGTTGAGCAGCATGCACATCAGGTTAGGATGGCACATAGCTGGCAGACAAAGAATGGACAGAAGGGTGTCCCACACCTCATCTCATGGTACAATGTGGTCAAGCCACCGATGTGGCCACATATGACTGTTACACATATTTAAAAGCACATATGCAGGTCAAGCATACAAACCAAACACAGTAGACAGTAAACAGAATTACGACCAATAGCACAAATGCAAATGGCTAAAACGTTAAGCAACACCGCCCATGTGAGGTCATCAGCAAAGGCTGCTTAACCACAAACTGCATGCTAGTACACAAAACAACTGCTGGCTGTCAAGTCAAACAAACACAGAAAAAACAAACTGGACCAAATGCACATGCTTATCCCCAATGTACATATGTAATTGCTCGCACAAATTTGCAACACACACACCTGCACAAACACAATGTAATTTTCTGCAATGAGCAGATATTTACGGCAAAGGGTATCATAGTAAGCTCCCTGGATCATGTAAATAATCTGATTAAGATCACGAGACATCTCAACATGCAATCAGGTTGAGCACACTAACCCACATAATCACATCAAAGATGAATGGCCACATGCAATGAGATGTAAAGACCATAAAGTGTGTGTTGGCTATAACCAAAAAAATGTCAGGGCTATGCAGCACACAGGATGCGCCATTTCCCACAGTGAAGAAAGGGAAGGCTGTGTGTAGAGGTCAGGAATCTAGTGGTACATCATGGTCCACATAGGCCAGTGGAATCAATTAAATAAAGATGACATGTGTGTAAAAGACATGCATAAAACAGAGATAAGAACATGACTGTAGCCAATACCCAAAACACCACAATGAGCTCATTATAGCACAAATATCGCAAAGGGATGGTGTGTATGTCAAGCGTTCATACACAGTGATGTGCCATGTGGCTGTCACATACACAGCTGCCACTGTACAAGGAGGTGAGCACATGTGCCCCATGTACATGAACAGCACAGGAACACATAAAGGGGATGTATGCTCAAATAAAGGAGGACTAACATATTAAAGTAAAACATGACTTGCACCACAAACAAACAGTTAACAAATCACATCAGCAAACCATGTGGACTATGACAGGTTATGTAACCCTCCATCACCTATCAAAAATAAAAACATCATCTACATGCTGTGACATTGCCACGATGGAAATGGATTTCCAGCCTCACAAGGAGCCATGACTGATACAAATGCACACATTGATCATGGTGACAGACCTGAAATAAAATCAGCAAAGGACACAAATGTTGGTGAAATACATAATTGTATTTAGTTTGCACATCACAAATATTGTATACAGTGCCATCATCAAATGAGGGCTGAGGACATCACTTTGGAAAGTGTTGAAAACCATTAGCATGTCACAAAGCCACCTCCTACACAAAGGTAACTAGCTTGATACCAAATTAGCGACAGCATATAGAATGTGCATCAGGTGCATGCTCTGCACCGCACAACAGAACCCCCAGCCCCCCCTTGCTGCTGAATGTTGCAAATGGGTCATCCACATATGAGTGCATTTACAGAGTAGATGCAGCATGCTGAGGACATAACACACCTCATCTTTTCCTCAGAAGATATCCATATGTCCAAACAGGGGCAAACTAACTTATATAAGTTATTTTGTTCAAAGGCTTTGAAAGTCAGAAAACATGAGATACAAGTAGTGGTGACGTACACATCCCAATGCCTGATATAGTATTACAGCCTACACGACTGTGGACACAAATCATCATGTACATCACAATAAGCATCTTCTAACAGGTACCACATGCACATTAGCTCAGACATAATTCCAACACAAAAACCAGCAGAAACATGCACATGTCACACCATCAATAAGGTCTACATGCACTGTTGTATTGGGGAAAAAGTGCAATGGCACATATTGCAGGATACATGGCAATCTGAAGTTACATAGTCGTATGGCCATGCACAAAGCCACACATCAAACATAATGTGGCAATGTGAGTGTTGCTACCAAACAGAAGCCATGATCATGACCGTGAAGATGGGAAATGCAAGCTGAGTACAGACATGCAGACTGTCATGTATGCACTGTAAGCCCACACAAGAATCAGCTTATGAATAATGAAAATTTAAACAAACATATTACAGGGATCCACACAGCAGCCATAGGTCCACATGTTGTGTCACACAAACATAGTCAGTCATTTGGACAAGTACAATCCACATTGCAACATGATATAGTGATGACACACATGCATGTAAGCACCCTTGGGTCACTCAACACATCATTCCAAGATGTTTTTGTGCGTGAAAGCATTGTGGATTATAAATAGGGATTATGTCCAGGTGGAAAATAGGTTGATTTTGACAATAGGAGCATCCCATCAGTGGCTACATTACAAATACATGGACTGTGTGCCTGTGTTGTAAGAAAAACATGTGAATAGCGTTGGTGCCATGTTAGAGCCATGGTCAAAACACATCCAAATAAAAACTGTTGCAAAATGCACGACATACAATGTCCATGTCAGTTGCTGCTGCACAAGGGGGGATCATTGTAAAACGTAACAATAGTATCTTCAATCCTAGAAATCATGTACAATTTGTTTTCACAGCTCTGGACATGCATAGTCATGTGTCTGTGTTCAATATACGACATTCCCTCAAAGTACATGTGTGTCCCCTATAATGAGGAGCACCTCCTGCCCAACAATTGCATCTGCAGTGCAATTGACACCCCTGGCATGGGGAAATCAGTAGTCAAATCTCAATAATGTCCATCCCAGTCATGTGTTGCACTCTCATTGGTAAAACATCCAATGGGAAAATGTCATGACAAAGGCGTGCATGGTGGTCTCTCGTCAAACAGGTGTGTGGTGTTGGCAACAGCTGCATTGTAAGACGTGTGTCTGGTCTGACATCTACCCTGTGTCAGGAGAGGAGACATATGTTATCCGCATATAACATGGAAAATAAATACAAATGTCATTACGTCACAGCTTGGGATATGCTGAAGAAAGGGATACAAAGGCATACATGACCTGATAGCGATATCACAAATAACCTTGTGGCCAACATCCCTATTCATCAACACAGACATGGGTGTCACATGGATATGTTAATGTCCATGCTCAAGTCACACAGGTGTGTTGCAGCTACACACCATATGCAGCTGTCCATGTGAGCATAGAGGAAATGTTACATGACCATCACAACAACATGAAATCATCAACAGTTTAAGTCAAATGTAATTATGTCAAAAACAAACACATACACCTACCATGTGTGTGCATCATGTGTTTTGCATCAATCGCTGTAGTCACTACCCAACAATCTCAGGTACACCTGAAGGGAGACAATGTCCACAAAAGGTGGGGATTCAGCATGTCAAGCCACTGTAGATGACTGTGCAGATTATGAACATATCTGAAAAAAATAAAAAAACACCAGTGCTTAATCACACTAGAATATACATGTTCTCACAATGCACACAACACATCCCCCTAATGTTGACAATGTAAACGCCACTATGTAAGAGGTATCACAGTCACAACTGACACCCAAGGGCACAGACCCATAACAGCACATGATAATGTATGATGTATGAGCGATGCGTCATCACTCATGCCACTGAGAAAAAGCCACTTACAAAACAAAACATTTGCACAATTGCCAACTGTAACATAGAGCCGGTATGTGCACAGGTGTATATCTGTACATATAATGGCCCAGTGACCATGAAAAAATACCCTGTTGTTGTCTCATAGAACATTGCTTGAGGACCAAGAAAGTATAGCCAAACTACAGAAAAAAACATCATACACACACATGCAGGTCTGCTGTACATGTCACATTGAGAGTGTGCAATTGGACATCCTGAACAAAAACACAAGGGAATATGAGTGCCACAATCCAAATATGGGTGACACAGCCTAAAACTAACAAACAAGAAAACCAATCATCTGTGCAATATGACAGATCAGTAAACAGATATGATTGTAATTAATGCAACACACACACCATGTCAATGTACATCCACCTACCAAAACAAAATGCATATTTGCTGATGTATAGACACATGACAATGCACCAGGCCAACAGCATCCGCCAAAGGAATGTCCTCTGCATTAAGAGACATAAGAGCAGCAAACAAATTTAATGTTAAAGCAGAGAATCACACATTGCACTGTCATGTCATCAGCTGTCACACTGAACAACAGCTCACTATTACAGACTGCTCACTATCACAATGCACATAGCTCATACGTGTAAAAGGCATCATGGAGGTATTTCAGGCGATCTACAGGTGTGTGTAGTGTCCCTGTCCCCTCCCTTACCTCTCTGTCCTTGTACGCACAGAGCAATAGAGGTGGATGCGTACACCTGGCCTGTGTATCAGTCCCATATTGCAATATACCCCTTGCTGCAACAGTTTTGTAGAAAGGACCCCTCTACCTGTTGAAAGTTCTCCCAAAGTAGTATGTTAAGCCACTGCCAAATCGCAAAACGCACTGGAAATATGAACCTCCACCTCATTAAGCCACATATCAAAAACCTATCCTGGTTTGCACATCCCATATCTTCAGTAATATTGTCAGCTATGTGCTGATGATATGCACAAATAGCAATCAAAATGACCTACATGTTGTAAACAAGCCCACCCCATCACTGCATGTGACAAACCCCTGAGGACTGCATGCCATGTCAATGTGTGATAGTCAGCACAACAAAACATGCACACCTTACATGTGCACTTCTGATAAATAGCTGTCACCTACGTCTTTGTTTATAAGGCAATGTAATCCATGTTTTATTGTGTCTGCAATCTATTTGTTCCTATGGTCTGTGGTCATGTGACCCACAAACATACCCAGCCTATATCACACACATGATTACAGATGTTATCACAGCATCAGTGAGATACGCCATTTAATCCATGAAATACCTGCCATACCACAAGACATACCCACATTCTGTGCACCACCTGGCTAATGTAAACCCCCCATTGATGTTTATGACAAATAGATCTCACAATGTGTGTATATATCCATCACTGCAGTGAAGCTACACTCAACAAGTTAAGAATGTTCTCTTAAAAGTCCCTAGCTGGACAATGCACAGGGCAACACCACTAAACATATCCATGTCATGGCTACCTGTTCATCTTCACATTTTGACACACATCACAGTTGACATGCACAAACCATAAACATTTGTAATACCATCCACACATACTAGCACTCACAAAGTATATTGTGCCTAGTGTGACATGTTGAAGCACACATGAGGGGCACTCAAACATAGGCATATCACATGAGCTTTATCAAAATAAAAGCATCACAAATGGGTCTGATGTAAACTCCACACAATGGAAAAATGTCCACTAACAGGGAGCAAACACCCAGCGGTAACATCTCCACATATGTCTGACACTGTGCGTTAGCCATACAATGATACAAAGCAAACTGTGATCTGACAACAGCTGCTGCTATCACAGAGCAACACTAATTGGGAATGTCACCGCCAAAACATCCCACAGAGATACCTACAAACCCAAACATCATCTGCCACCAACTGTTGCTGTGCACTCCACCCATCATTTGTGTCACACCCAGGCACCTTTGTGATGTTTGCATTGTGACTCAACTGTTAATGCAGTGTGGCCTACACATGCAATATGTACATAAAAAATAACCCAAAAACCAATACACACATTGTAAAGCACATTTGTGTGTTAATATGATTCATACGTACATGAGAAGAGCTCTGCAATTAGCCTCTGCCTGACCGCTGAGCCCTCCCGTGTGTCACCACTGGCACGTACAGGGGGGCACATTGGATCTTCCTCAAGATCCGCATTAATCTCTGCAGGGATATTGTGCCTGAGAGCAATGTTGTGCAGGATGCAACAGGCTATGATAATCTCTGCAACAGTGCGTGGCTTATATTGTAAGGCCCCACCTGTCCTATCCAGACACCTGAAGCGACTCTTCAATACGCCAAAGGTGCGCTCTATGACTGAGCGGCTGGAGGCATGGGCCTCATTGTACCTCTGCTCTGCACGTGTCTGTGGCCGACGAACAGGAGTCAGCAGCCAGGGGCGACAACCATATCCTGCATCACCTGCAGAAAGAAATGTTGCATGTAAATGCAGGGCTCCATGTGAAAAAAAACGTAACAGCTTTGTACACATGAGATCATAACCCACAAAACTGTATTACACTGATATACAGCACAACAACTATCCAGCTCTTACAGATATACATATGATGACATAAAATCAACACATGGCCAGTGCAGCCTGTAAACACATAGCAAAGATTAAAATGTTACCAGATCCACCCCTACATACTGTGTGTGTGTGTGTGTGTGTGTTGGGGGGGGGGGGGGGTTTCAGCGCAACATGTGTACGGTCATGCATTTACTGTCCACATCTGCAACACCACAACTGTGAGACCACAACAGCAATCCAATGCTCACATAATCAAAGGGAATGTCCCATCAGTAACCAATAAGAAACAGACACCCATTTTCAAAAGCCACACATATACAACATGTATGCCATGGAGTGATGTGAGATTTAAAAACATAGCACCTATATACATACTGTTGTTGAAGGTCAGCATATCCAGAATGTTTAGTCTGGCTACATATGTTGTGTAGTGCTGTTTGCAAATCCCTATATTTCCCATCTTCTTCACATTCACCATCCTGTAAACATCCCTTTGAAGGTACAGTCGTCCAACATGCACTCTGTACCCCTCATAAGTTTTGCAAAACAACACATGCATTTGAACATTACCGTCCTGTGTAGCTAGTTCCAATACCTCCCTGTATGCACCCACTTGGTCCCCCTGCTATAACAGTAATCTCTCCACAATTTGAAGCTAAGTGCGGATGGACACACAAGCTTACATTAAATCACGCTCATATACAGTGTCAAAATGTAAGCTATACCCCATCTAGTGTTCCTAGCCTACTGTGACATAGCCAATATGTATGGGCAAAGCTATATACACGTTTCGTTCCCTGCTGGAAATGTCCACATCAGTCATCAGAAAGTCATATAAACCTATTCATGTTAGCTATTGCCCCCTGGGTGACAACTCCAGCACAGTGTATGTGTGTGTAAACCTAACACACAGATGACATGTGTGTAGTTCTACGGATTGTGGGAAAAAAAAACTAACTATAAATAACCTCTAAACATTATAAAATAATTAACCATCAACACATTAGTATGTGATGTTCAAAAACCCCACAAACACCATCCCATGTTTGCATATGCTACCAACATGCACTCTGAGGGAAGCATTACCAACATAGACATATTCACTGTGGTGTATGCACATGTACAACATGTGCATGTTAAGATCATATACTGTTAAGAACATTATGATGTGTGTTAAATGTTACTGCATGTACAAGATGTACAGACACCTGTCATCATGATTACTGACACCAGGCCTGTGGATAACATCTATCATATGTGAAGTGCATGTGTACCATCAAAGTACATCAACATCTGTGATTACACATAGAGACATGTATAAAGAGATAAATAGATACACATTGCGACATACTCACCCAGCAATATACAGTCGACATATCGTCCCTCCTCAAATTGTGTGAATATTGCCGACTGATGCAGGATATAGGAGTCATGGGTGGACCCTGCAAACCTAGGGACCACATTCAGAATATGTAGATCTGCATCACACAACCTGAACATTCAGGGAATGGTAGTGTTTGCGGTTGCGGTACGCTACCTCCCTGTCTCTAGGCGGGACCAGGGCAACATGTGTGCAATCAATAGCTCCCATCACGTGTGGTATCCCGGCTAATGCCTCAAAGGCCTGTTGCAGGGTCCACCATTGTTGCCTAGTCTGGGGCATGGCTATGTAATTCCCCACCCGGCTGACCATGGCACGCAGTACTTGGTGGAGACATCGTGAGAATGTGGGGTGGCTCATGCCACCCACTGCGGCCACAGATGACTGGAAACAGCCGGAGGCAAAGAAATGTAAGGCAGCAAGGAGCTTCACTAAACCTGGTATTGCATGGGACCGATCAGTTAGGGGCTCAAGGTCAGGTCTGAGCTCCTCATAGAGTCCCCTAATAGCTCTTGTGCTCAGTCGGTAAAGGGAGATGACCTGGTCCTCTCGCATGTCATGGAGCTGGGGCCGGGGCCTGTAGAGGCGTGGCTGCCGAGGCCTGCACCTCGGGACGTCGACAGCGCCGTGCACGCACAGCACCTGGTTGGACCGCCCCCACAGCTGCAGGCCTGAGTTGCTGCGGGACTATACCCATGCCCTGTTCCACAGCCCCATCGACACCATCTCCCCTGTCCGGCAACCCCAGCATCTGCCCACTGCACAGGACACATGCAGCAACATATATATGCGCCATAAACTCCTCCCAGCAAACTAAACACAAATTAAACACTGGCCACACACAAAACCCTATCTAAGCTATGTACAAACTTCACACCACAGAGGACTATAACACACAAAAGACTATACAATCAACAGTACAAACAGCAACAAACAATCCAAACATACACCTGCTACAACTCCCCTCCTGTCTCTCAGCAAACACACTCCTACTCTTCTCCAACTATAACCCTCAACCTGGACAAACTCTTCACCTTCAAATATATAGATTGTGTCTTTGCCTAAACGGGCAATGAGCATGCGCAATTGCTCGTAGACGGCAATCCGGTGTGGCGCGCATGCGCGACTCTACGCATGGGTGTGGGCACGTGCGTGGTTACACGTACATGCGCATTGCCTCGCACATGCGCAAAACGCACAAAGACGCCCATGCGGCACAACTCGTTACGCGCATGCGCGCTGTACTACTATATTTTACAGAGCATATGGGTGGTGACGTGTAAAGACACCCATGCGTAAGCCGGCACGCGCACATCGCAGGAGCGCGACGCACCGAGCGCGACGCAGGAGCGCCACGCCTGCACAAATGCGCATGTGCCAAAACTCACGTGGTAAAAAGGTATAAAACGGCCTGACCACGAGGCACACGTTGAGGGTTGTTAGAGGATTTCCAACGACAGACAGAGAGTTGCAGAGACATCCAGACACAGAGCCTAGGCTACACGTAGTCAACAGAAAAGAGTGAGAAAGACTGGTAGAGAATGCAATAGGGATTGAGGCTGTGGTGGGATTACGTCTGAGGAAGGAGAGATAGAGACAGTTAGACAGAGTCTGAGGGATAGAGAGTGTGTTAGGGATACGGCACAGGAGAGAGGGAGTGGTTACCAAAAAAGGTTCCTGTATTATCTCTGTCCCCTTGTTTATTTACGTCACAGTTCACCATTGTTACAGTGTACTGTCTTCTGACCTGTAGTGTCCTTGGTTTTGTTTTGTTTTGGGCTCTGTCCTGCTGTGTGTAGTAGAGTGTGGGTGTGTTGAGAGTAGCCTTTGCCCAAGATGGAGATGGAGAGGGACAGTGACAGAGAGGATCAGGGTGAGGTGGTGGAGGCTGTGGGCCAGCCAGTTGGTGATGAGTCAAACCATGGCACAGGCTAGTCAGGAACAGGCAGGGCCATCTGCTGTGCCACAAACAGTCACTTTACATCCAAACGGCCAAAAGAAAAAGGAAACCTCTGCCAGCAACACAGAGGAAGAGAGCAGTCAAATTCAGTGACAGGGAAAACCACATACTACTGTCATATGTCATTGACAACTATGATGTATTATTTGGCCGAATGAGCACACGTGCAACTGTGGCAAACAGATTGGCCGTGTGGGAGGATGCGCGTGATGCAATGGCTGAGGGTAGGGGGTCCTGCACGTGATGTGGAAGGTCTCAAAAAAAGATTTTCAGACATCAAAAGAGGTGTCCGTCAGCACATGGTTGCTTAAAAAAACATTCTATGGGCACAGGTGGCGGTGGACCCTTTATACCCACCCTCACACCCCTCGAACAAGAACTTGCAACACGATTGGGAGATATCTACCTTCGTGGACTGCCTGAGGCCCTTGATACCGCACATCCACATGCAGGTATGTACAACAAATGTGTTTTTCTGTGTCCGGTATAATCAAAAACATGTCAAACAGAACACTCATATGCACATATAACCCCATATGGGTCACAAAATCCTCATTATGTACTATGCTGGTGGAACATGTGTCTGATATATCCCTACATCACCTCTCATGTTGACATGTCTGTGATGAACATTCCTAACTTAGCTCCCCAAATACATCCGCAAATATTCTACGATTCTGAGACACACACACACACAGACACACAATGTAGCTAGACGACCAAACACACCGCTGGGATTGCCATACACTGTATTACAGTCCTGGTCATTTCCAAGGCATGTTCCTATGACAATCCATCAATAAATTGCTGCATGTGCAGCTAAGTGGGTGATAGGTTGGTGTATAGATCACATGCGCTACACAATAGGTCACTGAGAGTCACATGGAGTAATGATAACATAAGGTGACATAGAAATAAGACCCACTATTCAGATTCTAAAGAAAAAAACGTTTTGATTGTAAAACCAGATTGTATGGTGGGGTGCAGGTACACGCATGTACACACATCTGTTGCTCTTCTGAGGAGCAGCATGCTATGGGCAAACATGTGCAATGTGACCATGAACATGCACAAGGGCAACATGTCATGTGTGCATGGGCACAACACACACATGAGGGCCAGACTGAGCGAAGTGTTGCGGAACAACACTTATGGGAGGGCTTCCTGTCTCCGGCATGCCGCACACATGGCCGTAGTCAACCCATCCTGTCTGTGTGTTAGTGGTAGGCATTTGCCTATGCCCATGCTAATTGAATTAAGCTGACAACCATAACAAGCTTGGCCTGTAATTGAAGTCTGTGAAAGAGACCAATATAAATTTTAAATACACAGATATGCTGCTGTTGAATCTGAAATCATTCAAAATAATTAAATTACCCTCGACAAGTTACCGTTTTAAATATGGGATAAATATGTTTAAATGACAAAGTATAAGACAATGCAGCTGTAAGGGATCACATTGAATTGCTCACATAAAGGCTGCCAGAGCCATGCTGTCCTACACATAGACATTGTCTAAATGGCCTTGGAAGTATTAAAGTTAAACGTTGAATAACTGCCCATTGTAATTGGGATTAGGAAGGGGGAAAACGATAGGTGTGGAGACCATCCAAAACGTATTTGATAATCATATCAATACCGGGAAGAAAAAAAAGACTTACAGGAGGTATGGTATGTTTTCGGGACCAATTAAATGTTTTCCTATACTGTAATGAAGGAAGTGTCCTGAAAGGTATGTATTTTTTTCCAGAGTACGGGGGACAGCCATATTGCAATTAATTTGTGATTGAGCATGTGCACATTAAAATGCCTTGTATAACATAAAAACACATAATGGTGTAGGTTTTCTACGGTGATCTCCTGCTCCATTGTCTGTATCACACACGTTATATACAAGTATCGATGTTTAAATACATATGTGTCTCTCCTTTTTATTGTTTCCCATGCAGGTGACTACAGAAAAATGGGTGCTGCGGAGGGGTGGAGGTGGACAGAGGAGGCAGGAGGAGGAGGAGGAGGAGGAGGAGGCGGGTGGTGGAGGAGGTGGAGCTCAACATCACAGCCCCAATGAGTCTCGGGGGAGGCAGAGGCTGCTGTCTCAGGGGGCAGCACAATTGGTGATGATTGAGTCCATGGAGCCACACATGCACACCAGGGACACCACTGGTAGAAGCCGCAATAGAGGCCACACAACATCCAATGGCAGCGAAGCTGCACCTGCACCTCTTCGGCAAGATGATGATGGGGGAGTTGAGGGCCTATGGTGCATCATCGCATCGCAATGTGAAGGTGGGTGACCAAGGACTCTCAGAGCACAACACCACACACCATTAGTCTATGTGTTGGTGTTTGTGTGGTGGCTGTCCCCACATTAGCTACACACATGTTACATGTTATGAATTAAAAATCGGATATGTGTGTGAACATTATGTTTGAAGGGTACATTAACTGATGTTATTGTGTCACCCAGTCTAATCGTTGTAAGTTCAGGTTTGATACAACACAGATGCAGGCATAAGAGGAATGTGTATGAGGGGCCAGCACGTTCTAACAGCAGAAGGAGATGGCGCGGGACATTGGCAAAACATACCTCTGACTCTCTGCAAACACCCAAATGTATTGGGAACAGCAGAATGCCAAATAACACATTACTTCCATAAGTATCAAAAATATATCAAACTCTGTAACCCTCCTCTGTGTTGTGACTTCACAAATCATACTTTCCACTATGTCTGCATTTGCAGGTATCAGATAACATAGCATATGCATATAGCTAAGCAAATGTGTAACATAACCCATAGACAAGGCGTTCCATAGGTGACCCAAATTATATAAATACAACTGTTGTTGTTTTAAGAGAAACATATTGTAATAACATGTGTAGGGCAACATCAGACATACACTGCAATGCAGAGGTGTAGGACAAACAACATGCTCCCTGTACGGAAAGTCAACCAATGCATCAACACAATAAAAATATTATGAGCTGGTGCATCACAGGTGGATTGCGGGGATAATGTGTCAGAACTCTGCAAAGGGCACCATGAGCATAAGCAGTTGCCCTGCAATTGCTGTTGCATTTAACCACACAATGATAGAAAGGGAAATGTTGAGGAATTGGCATATGGATAAAGTTGACCAAACCCCTTTTCCAAAATATGTACTAAATGGACAAAGACTACACACATGGGAATCCTGGACAACACCTACACATGTAGAGGCCTATCATACACACCGTACTCTGAATCCGGATGACATAGATAGATGGGTTCACATACACATAACTTTAACTGCTAAACTGACAAGCTCACGTACAGACTTTACAGAGGCTATAGTTGAGTGTAAACAATTTTCAACGTCAAAGGGTGATAATGTGAACCCGATACCTCAGTCCACATAGTATAGCTGGACAAATATTTTCATCATACATGAAAACACATATCACATCCTGAAAGACAAATATTAAACCTGAACCCACAAACGGCCAACATTCAATTTACATCAGCACTGTATAAAACATTTGTGCATGGTACATTGACCTATAATATAGAGATCAAGAACCAACCGTACAGTGACTCCTACATTGTCCATTGCAAAATAAATTGAAATAATAGTAGTATTCATCTTATGTAACGATCACAGATGCTAGGTAACTGGATTATTAACAGAAACATGCCCATCTCTTATCCACGTTTCCCAATTTACAATTGCTCCAGACACATTAAGCAGGCTACATGATGGTTGTGCGCACCCACAGCGTAAGATGTCGCGGTGTTTCAAACACTAAAGTTCACTGTCCTCTCCATTATCACATGTCACATCTGCCTGAGCATACCCATTATTTCCCTGTAGAATGTCCCTCAGTTCCACACTCTTGCTCATGTTCATAACATGGCATCCTACACACCACACCTACCCTACAAACAAACAGAACAATGGCAGATGTATTACCCCTCACGGCCAAATAATTTCTAACTCTCTTCATTAACCTGTCCCCTCACCAACACATTCTGTCCATGCACCAACATGACCTCACTAAACATTTCCTGTGTACGTCCGCAGATACTCTGCTATAGTCCTTGCACGAGGCAAAACCAAACATTAGCTAACACATCCATCTTCATTATTACACATAGCCACCTCTGGAATACAAAATATAAAGGAATCATCACATACAGAGTCATGTGCTGTGACAAACCCCAGCCCAGGCCACACTTACATCACCAGCACACGGTCCAGAATCAGGGCTGAGTCACCCCCATGAGGCTACAGCCAGTGCAAGCAACTCAAGGAGAGTATGGAGACCTAGGCAGCCACAACAGACAGTTGAATTCATACCATCACCAAACAGCTCATGTTCAGTACTAGCACTTATCCTGCAAGACCCATTAGTCAGACATGGCCCTGCATTGCTCAGCACATCACAGGTACAATACCCACACTGGGCATTAACGGTCCTGAGACACCACAAGAGGCACCTTACGCCCTAGAGCCCTACCCAAAGCACATCTCATGTGCTAACCCAACACACACCACAGACCCATAAACGTCACATCCGGACCCCACACCACATTGGACACGTTGCTGTCTCAGACACTGCAATGTGCTTATGTCATCGCTCATACAGTGGTAGCTGCCTGTGTAGTGTCCCAGGGCGTGATGTGGGGGAGCTCTGTCGGCAGAGACCCTCTGTAGGGACATACAACACAGAACGGGAACATGGTCTGCATTGCTTTACAATGCCGCCAATGGGCCTATTGAAACGCTATCCATCACCAGCCTTGTGTCCACACAATCATGTGCCATCATTTTCCATGAGCCCCTGTGGCCTGAACAGGAGAGGTAGGATATACACACTCGCTCTACATATCTGTTAGTTTTTGCAGATAGGATAAGGGTACACCAGAGGGTCCAGCAGGACTATATATTCCTCCATTGCTGGTGAATCTGTGTCATTTTAGGCAGGTATTGCATAACATTAAAGAGAGGTTGCAACATATACATGTATCTTGCAGGTTGTCCCTGTGACCAGCGGCCTATGTGATGAAACATATGTGAGCATTGTATTGTTTGGCTCTCTCTAAAAGCCAAACACATAAGCAGAAAGGATGGCCAAAATAAGACCATAACATGTCTAACAGTAGACCAAACTCAGCTAATACACCTCATGCCGAGAGACAGCCAATACATACTCTGCCAACTGTGCACACCACTGTCCTTCGCCAGGTTCTATAAATAGATGTGAGTTAAGTAGCATGCCGCATACACTAATTGGCCCTAATGTCGTTAGACGTCAGATGGGCCCCTCTGTTGCTCCCGCTGCTCTGCTGAAACTGACCATGTTTTCTGCACAAAACACACATGATATGCTCCCCAAAACCCTCCTCTGTGTATCATTGATGGTGCATATGTATCACTCAGGTTATCACATATGTGCAGCAGAGGGACACATGTGCAGGTGAGGTTGTGTTTTCTCTGCCCATAACTAACCTCACACTGATTCATTCACAAACACTTGTTATGTGGCAGGAATTGTGTTTATCCCTCGACCTGTGTTCCCTATTGTGATGGATTAGGTACACCTTCCTGTGTTAAACACTGCTGTTGTCCATCTGATTATATTTGTCTAGTGCAATGATGCTGCACGTCTTCCGACACGATGGCTGCATATGTGATAGCTCTTCATAGTCCAATCCTGTGCGTCAACGTAGTATGTGGGTATGTCTCCACACAGCCTGTAATTGCTGTGATGGCATCCCAGATCTACGTGGTGGAATGTGCCCTGTGGGTTAGTTGGCTATTTACTACTGGGGTCATGATGTGTTATGTCACGATCCATGTGTGTAAGGTGGTCTGCCCTATCACAATCAGCAATCGTATGGGATGTTGCATTACATGTTTGTGTATGGTGCCAGAGTAGTGGGAGATGTATCTGATATACCACCCTGTCTCCCATGCACAGGCACTAGACGCATGCTGGACCGTATTCGCCTTGCAGTGGAGCAGAACACCAGGGAGGGTGTGTGAT
This sequence comes from Ichthyophis bannanicus, assembly GCA_033557465.1. Lineage (NCBI taxonomy): Eukaryota > Metazoa > Chordata > Amphibia > Gymnophiona > Ichthyophiidae > Ichthyophis > Ichthyophis bannanicus. The sequence continues at coordinate 630,639,614 of CM066034.1, read as the reverse complement.
GAGCAGCGGCAATTGCGGGAAGTTGTCACAAAATATGCCGGTACAACGTATATCTGAGGCCCTGGAGGGAATGCTAGAGGTATATGCAACGATGTGCACCTGCTACACCACCCAGCAGCACGGGGTTCCACACGAGGGTCGTGCACGCGGGAGGAGAGTTTTGGGGGGCCGAGTGTCAGGTGTGGGCGTACACGTCGCCAATAATGGGGAAAAAAAAACATAGTTTGCTGTAGTATCATACACTGTAATATATCCTTCTATGTGGCTATGCTCATTTGATTAAAGATATTTTCAGTTTAACGTAATCAGAGTTGTTTGTTATGTGTCACATGTGACACATCTGACATAAGCAAATCATATGTAGTGTGTGTGTGAGTTAAATCTGTTTAATGTAAACTCCAAAAACATATACATATATGCTTTATATGCCGTCCTAACTTTGAGGGTACAGCTGCAACAAATAAAACGTTTTCTAAAACATACATACAGTGTGTGTGTGCAATGAGTGTCCATGGTTGTCACATTTCTATCATGGAGTCAGGGGGTGGGAGCCCTATATGAGCCAACACAAGGTGATACAGTGCTGGGTGCATTACATGACACACACACAGGTCCTGAACGACAACGACTTTGCAAAATACAGGTACAATTGTCATGCTACACACCTATGTAATGTGTCATGTGCAACATGTTTAGCCACAGCCCTGAGGCTGCCAGTGACACAGTCTGCACAGACATCCATGGTGTCACAGGGTGACTATTATGTAAATGGCTCACTTACTGGACTACTCATCACCGTGTGAAATCCATCATATAATACACATTGGTGGCATATGTGTGACCCTTGCCACTTGACCACATCATGAATCACCTGCCTCCCACCCCACTCTAGGGATGCCTGTTTCAGAGGCATACATCGTTCCAAAGCCTATGTTGGAGACTCAAATATGTGCAGACCTCTGGTTCACCTAGGACCTTACCTGGGCCATGTCCAGCAGTGGGAAAGGTTGCCAACGTTGCAACAGTTAATGGATAATCATAGTTTAACACACCTACACACATGGTATTTTAGAACACCATAATATCTGGCCAATGCTATCATCAGACACATGTTTACCCAACAGAATATATGTGCCCACACATATCCAATGCTGGACATCCTCACACATAGACTAGGTGAGACACATGAACCATACAGCTGTTTTCAAAAAATATATTTACTCTGTTAGAAAAATATGAGTAACAGAAACTATTTACAAAGTTTTGGAAAGGGCAATATACCATAACCCCCTCCCACCCGCCCAAACCATCCTCCCCTCCCCTCCAAATCGCCCCCAACATATTACACACACAAAAATACAAAATCACACAGGGGTCCCACCCTCCCCCAGCATGCCAAGAGATGGAGGACGGGGCATCACAGTGGCACATGTTGTGACGTTTCAGGGGCAATATGGCGCCAGTGACGCCATTGAGGGGGTGGTTGCCGACAGGGAAGATGTGCCACCTCGGCAACCACCCTCTCAATCACGCGGTGGCCCCAGCCACTGCTGTGAATGACACAGCTGGTGTATCCGTTGCTCCAGTCCATCCAAGGCCGCAGACAGGTGCTCCACGCATCTGCCACCACAAACACACATGGTACATGTTGTCTGTGTGGTGCCATCTGCGTAGGACATGTGTGTGGCCCTGGATGGTGGAGGGCAAATGTTGTGGCTGGGGGGACCGCTCAGTGGCCTGTGATGCCCTGTCCTCCATGTCACTTTCCCACACACCATCTGGGAAACCACTCCCCCCCTGAGCCCTCTCCAAACTTCCCCCCCAGCAACATCACCTGCACCCTATCCCAACGCAGGCTCCCACCCAGACAACCCTTACAAAAGCCCATTCTGGCCCTCTGGTGTCCTATCTTGCGGGGATGCAGGTATTTGCGCCTCCACCACCAACACCTCCTCCTCCTCCTCCTCCTCCTCCTCCGGCGCCTCCTGCTCCCCCTCCTCCTCCTCCGCCTACTGCTCCTCCTCCTCCTCACTGCCTCCTCCTCCTTCTCCGCCTCCGCCGCCTCCTCCTCCTCATAGTCCGTGGTGTCCAGAACCACCACCTCTGCATCATGTGGTGTAGGTGTTCTTCTGAAAAGATGTGCAGAGGTGGTGGCCCCATCCTCATTGCTATCACCCATCTGTGAAACATAACAGTCATCAGCACGTATGTATGTCAAACATATAGCACTTGCAGATAGGTAGGCAAATCACAGGCATCTGACATAATGGAACATTGGTTACAGATACGTCACTTTCTGAGTATTGTACATCACCCTATTGTTAGTTCTCACCCAGGAGGTGCTGGAGGTAGGTTGCATGGTGGAGACGCAGCTCCCTGCCTTTCTTCCGGAGATCCTCAATCTGTAGATAAGCAAGGAAAAGGTAAGGGCATCAGTGACTGGTCACCTTTTTCTACTTGTGGGACTTTCCCCACCCCCCCCAATCATTGTGCATAGAGTCTTTAATGCTTCTGCCACACTGCTGGGTGTGTGTGTCTCTCTTGTCCAGCATAGTTAATCACCTATCCGGAGGCATTCCCATGGTGCAAAAGGCATATGTAATGACTGTGTTTACTGCTGGTGGCAAGGGAGCATGTGCGTCACAGCTGACACGCATAACTTGTGACGGTGTATGGGAGCATCCCACGTTGTGAATGCGCTGCCCTCACCCCTGTCAAACATGTCTCTCACCAGTAACGTATACAGCTTACACAGGGACCAACAATGAGACACATAGTGGGAGAGTGACACGGACAGAGAGCGCCCCCCCTCCAAGGGGGGTTGGGTGGGTTTTGACCTCCTGAAGCTGCTGTTCCAGCAGGTAAACCTCAGACAGGGATTTAGCTATGCTGTCTTCAGATTCACACAACACATGGGCAAACATCTGGCAACACCGTCTTTTTAAATGCTAATGTGTTGCGACACGTGTGTGGATGGACTGTGGCTGGCCTCCTTTTTCACCACATATCTCTATAGCATCCTGTGTGTGTGGCAGCTAGACGTGGGTGACATATTTTGGGTGTGTGGCAAAAACAGCCAGACCAACCGGGGCATGCCTGGAGGTGCCTTCCAGCAAACCTACATGGAGCCTGAGTGGAGCAGGACGGATGTTTTTTGCATATTCATATCTCATAATGGCCTTTTGACAGCTAGGGGTGGTATACAACGTAACAATGCACCTTTTAGGATCATGGTTCACGTTTGTGGGTGTGTTGGCTAAGTTCATCTGTGTACATTGTGGCATTCAGGTGAACAGACACAACATCACAAAGGACAATAACACACGTGTGTCACTACAATAGCTGATGTTTTGCCTGAACAGCCACAGTGACATGCTTGATGTGTGAAACAGCTTGACTTGGAAAAGGCATTATTGCACAGGCAACATCACCGCACACATGCACATCATTTAGCTTATGATGTGATCATAACGCTACACTGTTTTTATTTTTTTCTAAGCATTCCTGTGTTGTCATCAATTTACACACACATGGCAGGCCTACATCCCTTTTTCCTAACAACGTTTAGTGGTCATACTACAATCTAATTTGTTCCATTGTGTGTGCACATGTTTGCGCTGACACCTGTACCTGTGTATTTGGCACCCTACGCACATCCTGGTACTACCCTGTCCCCCACTTGCATGACCTTGACACAACATGCCACAGGTGTTGCAACATGATGATGTCCATGATAGTCACAGTTAGGCAGCATGTGATGTGTCCCACACATCAATGTTCATATGCTCTGTATTCATCCCAGTATTCACCCCCAATGTCAACCTGATCTGCCATAAATCATTGGCTGTGTTTATTTTTATTAAACATTGTGTGGTTTGTCCTAGTGAGCTTGGCAGGGGAAAGAAACCTTATCTTTCAACGTTGACAGGGCCCACTAGAGGTAGGTTGGGACCACTTGTTCCATTGTGTGAGTTGTGTCTAATGGGGGACCTGGTTGCTCTGTGCAAATTACGATGGTCACAGTTGCTCACACCATAATGTGGGGGAGGGGGGGGGAATTAATCCTCAGTGGTCTATGTTATGTTGTTATCCTCATGTGACCGGCTCAGCTTGCCTGACAGCATGTGTTTACTAACATCAATAGCACCAGGGGACATAATAACATAACAGGTATTTGCTACAATGCTTAATTAAATGGTGTATGTGTGTTCTCCAGCCACAACAGTTGCATGTATCATTGAAACACCATCTGTGATCTGAATGGGTCTGCTGGTGTTGAGGTTATATTAGGTGGCAAGGTGTTGGTCCTGTGTATTATTGACGGTTATGGGGACATGGTAATGCTACAGGTATTTGCTAACACATGTCATGGCTCATGGGGATGGGGTGCATATACGCACATTAAAATCTGAAGCTAGCATATCATCCGGGAACATCACACACATGTGTGCTGAGATGTTATTCTCACAGACTATGGTGTAGTTGCAACGTACTCTGACATGACTTAAACCACCTAGCTTAGGAACATACACACCAGAACAAATGTTGATCTTGCCCCATGTGGGTTGGGGGTCCTACCACAGATCATCAGCTGCATACACCTTTGAAGAAGGGTCACTAACACGACCCAGTACGCAGCTCACAGGACTCCTGGGGATAGGGAGAAGCATATAACGTGTTAGTCACAAACAACCATATCCCCATGGTGTCAAAATGGGCCACTGGGATGGGCATCCTTGACTCCAGGTGATCTGGAGGAAAAAGCAAACCGTCAATTGAAACACAACCGTATCCCATGGTGCCAGATGGGCCACTGCCGATGGCCCTCCTGGAACTCCAGGGGGATTAGGGTTGCAAAAATGCCACGTGGTTAGGTAACACACAACAGTATCCCCATAGGTGCCAGCTGGGCCCACTGCGAGGGCCCTCCTCGACTCCAGGGGATAGGGTGCAAAAAGCAACTTGTTAGGTAACACACAAACCGTATATCCCCATCGGATGCAGCAGATGGCCACTGCCATGCGATGGCCCTCCTCGACTCCAGGGGATAGGGTGCAAAAAAACAGGAAACGTGTTGAGGTAACACACAACCGTATCCCAATGGTGCCAGACTTGGCCACTGCGACTGGCCCTCCTCCGACTCCAGGGGATAGGGTGGCAACAAAGCAACTGGTTAGGGTAACACACAACCGTATCCCCATGGTGCCAGATGGGCCACTGCGATGGCCCTCCTCGACTCCAGCGGGATAGGGTGCAAAAACGCAACGTGTTAGGTAACACACAACCGTATCCCCAGGGCTGCCAGATGGGCCACTGCGATGGGCCCTCCTCGACTCCAGGGGGATAGGGTGCAAACAAGCAAAACTGTTAGGTGACACACAACCATTACCCCCATGTTGCCCCGATGGGCCACTGCGATGGAAATCATCGGGAATCCAGGGGGTAGGGGTGTATGCTCTTAACTTTGCCTGTGGGCAACACACAAAGCATTACGCCCAGGGTGAATTCTTAGCCTACTGGCGGAGGGTTTTGGATGGTGGACACTTGGGACACATTGGCGAGGACGCTTTTCAATGTCTGAACTAGCACACACCAGACCAATAGCACAAGGATGACAGCAAGGCCCACTGTGATGGGCTCTCTTGAACTCCTGGTCGGATGGGGTGGATGTGTGACACGTGGGTGGGGCACACACAAGGCATTACCCCAGGGTGATTTATAGCCTAATGGGAGGATCTGTGTTGACCCCTATGAACAGAGTGAGGACTTATTTACATGTCTGACAGCACACACAGACCAATAGCACAAGGATGCCAGCAAGCCCACTGTGATGGGACCTCTGTCCTCCTGGTGTTTCAGGGTGGCACATGTGTGACAGTGGGTGGGCACACACAAGCATTACCCCAGGGTTGATTGTTAGCCTACTGTGTGAGGGATCTGTTTGGGGACCCCCTGAACCATTGTGAGACTTATTACATGTCTGACAGCACACACAGACCAATAGCACAAGGATGACAGCAAGCCCACATGTGATGGGGCTCTCTGACCTCCTGGTGATGGGGTGGATGTGTGGACAGTGGGTGGGCCACACCACAAGCATTCCCCCAGGGTGGATTCTTAGCCCTACTGGGAGGATCTGTCTTGGGACCCCTCGGACATTCGTGAGGCTTATTTAAATGTCTGACAAGCACCACACAGACCAATAGCACAAGGGCATGACCAGCACGCCCACTGTGATGGGCCCATCTCTGACCTCCTGGGTGATGATGGGGTGGATGTGTGACAGGGGTGGGCACACACAAAACATTACCCCAGGGTGATTCCTTAGCATATGGGAGGATCTGTCTGGGACCCCTGGACATTGGGAGCGGCGTATTTCAATGTCTGACAGACACACAGACCAATAGCACAAGGATGACAGCAAGCCCACTGTGATGGGCTCTCTGCATCCTGGGTTTGTAGGGGTTGTCGGATGTGTGACAGTGGGTGGGCCACACAACAAGCATTACCCCAGGAGTGATTGTTAGCCTATGGGAGGATCTGTTTGGACACCTGGCACACTGGTGGTGGAGATTTTCAAAGTCTGACAGCACACCAGACCAAATAGCACAGCCCGGATGACAGCAAGCCCACTGCGATGGGCTCTGAGGAGCCATGCAGCTAGGACATGTGAATTTGCAATTCAGGGACCCAATAGAGCCCATATCACTTGAGTGAGGCACATTACCATTAATGTTATGTTTCACATATTACTTGTGCTGGTCCCAAGGGGTTTTGTTTTTGTTGCAAAGGTAACCAAAGGCACCAGACTCCATCTGTGTTGGATATATTTACATATGCTGATGTAAGGTATACGCGCCGGACACAGAGTTGATGCACAGCCACAGCAGCAGAATCACATGTCACAAGGTTTGGCATTTTAACCTCTTTGGACCATTTACATCCACACCAGGGTGCACGGACAACACAGTCACAAGTGATACAGATACATTATGGTATGTCTTCTCATATTCTGCCACAGTTTTCCACTCCATAGTCACCTCAACACAACAGCAGGGACATTTGCAATGAGGCACAGGCTATTCATATAGGTGTTTTATTCTTGTTGTAAGAACCTGGCCCTATTCTACACTTGACTGTCTAGTCCATTGGAGGTAGTCAGCTTCTCTATTGAAACGTCTTTGTAGACGTGCCATGCCTAAGCTAAAGTAACCCTTGGTTGTTGAGCTGTTCCCTAGCTCTGCCGTTTTTTTGTTGGTTTTGTGCCAGGGTAAGAGTTTCTGCTGGTTGTTTTTTCGTGGTGCCAATTCGTTATCGGCGAGACTTTGTTATTAGTGTACCCTGAGCCTCACGGAAGGGTTTGAAGGAGTTTGTGGCTTCCTCCTTGCTCTGGGCGCCATTTTAAGATATTATCACCTGATTGCACGCAGCGGGCTTTCTCGCGCATGCGCATTGGCAAACTTGCGCAACGATGTTACGTGCAACTGCGCCACGCATGTCGGCAGCAGCGGTCAGACATGTATTTGCGTCAATGTGCGTGGACACACTACGTGCATGTGGCCTCACGCAGCTGGCGCATGTTGCCGTTAGTGCACGTGCCAACTCCGCCACGCACAATGCAGAATAGGAAATTTCCGCCAAAAAAAAGGGCACACATGCCGCAACACTACCTTATTACACATGCTATGTGTCTGTTTTAAAAACTCAAACAAAACATTTCAGAGTGTTATTGTGTATACACATTGGGACTTAAACCTACACAACACCTGCACCAATGGTTCTTAGCCTTTTGTGTGATGTCATGTTGCTATGTCTTCCACCAGTGGAATGACTGCCAAATACCGCAGATAAAATAGCAATGCTCTGGCTTAGAAAACATCACTGTGTGGCTCTCCAGTCACCCTGCTAATATTTTTGGGGTGTGCTTACACCATTAGATAGTAGGCTCCCGATCCACACAGGGTAAGGGAACAAGGCCATCACAGGGGGCTATAATCAAAAGGGTTTCTTATAGAAACGGTCCACATTCCCTCCTTATTTCCTAAACACCACCAAACATTTGTCATTGTAGACAAATCCTTATGTTGTTGTTGAGAATCAAGGGTGAATGTGACACATTCTATCTAGCCTTTCTAAGGTCTGGGACAATGGTTTTGTACCTTGGAGAATGACAATCTTATATGACAGCGGTTGTAAGGCCGGGGTCTCCAAATCAAGACCTTGAGGGCCACACACCAGTTACCGTCGTGGCAAACTACTCTTATAATGCATATATAGCTGATGCCAAGTCATAATGGATACTCCTGAAAAGAAAAATGGGCTGGCCTGGCGTTACCGCTAGGAATGGTGTTGAATTGTAAACACTGCCCTTTAATACTAACACACCCCTGGATCGCATACATTGGGAACGAGGGACAACCACATGACCTTTTTCCTTTCTTTATAAGGCTAGGCTCAAAACAACGATACCCATGATGCACTGCACATGCAAAAAAGCCAGTCCAGACATAAACCTTCAGATGTGTTATGAGGGCAATGAACCCACTCATCCTGATACTTTTAAATAAGCATGTTAAGACTCATGACATAGCGCTTATACTGAGGATCACAGTGTGCAGGCCCTGGTCTCACCCTGAGCGTGAGAGGGGATGACACAATACCATGTCCAAGGCAAACAAGATAAGGCTAAGCTCGTCTCTGGTTGTGTGTACACATCAGTGACTGTGTCTGATGGGTAGGTCTTCTAGATCCATTGCTAACTACACTTGTTGTCCATCTCTTATTGGTGTGTCAGGTTTCTACCTTTTATAATTTTATGATAACACATTGTTACATATTCTGTGTGGTACACAGCAACACATTAAAATTAGGTTAGTTTAGTTAAAGGGGGGGAGAAGTTGTGTGAAAGACATTAGATCAGATTATGTTTAACAAAACAACACCAGAAAACTGAGCAATACAAACCTCATGGGCACCCAGAAACACATCCACCTTCACTTCAATGGTGGTGCTTGAGGAAAATGTAAACCTGACTACAGCTGATGGAGTGACACCAGCTAAGAGGGTCCATGCATTTATGTGAACCATCCAGGACCACACAGTAGGCCTGGAAATGCTCAGCAGGACCACCAAAGCGCACTATTCACCAGAATCAAAAGCACAAACCACTGACCCCGTCTAGGGGTGGCAAGCTTGTACATACTAGGTGGCAGACAAAATGGCTAGCTCATTCCATAGTGAATATTTACTGTGGGAATAGGTTGGGACCACAAACGGGGATGTATGCACACCAACAAAGCAGCTAAGCTAGTGATTGGGCCCCAAAAGGAAACCCATACATATCACTTGCAGAAGAGGTGGATTACACCATGGATGACCTAGCCATTGTCATGATAACTGCTCACGATAGGGTGAAAATTGAACTTCGAGCAAGACATGCAAGGTGCTCCCATGTCCAGTTTGCGTGATGGTGAACACTACAATGTCCAATACATTGATTAATGATCTCTCCTCATGCAATCATGGCAAAGGCAGCCTGTATGAGGTATGCCCACAATATCTTGCTCCTCAGTCTGAACATAGACAAGCTAGCAAATGGACACAGAGCAAACATTGTGCGCTCGAGTTAATATGTTTATCAAATCACACACTGGATGGGACAGGCACACATTCACACACCTATGCCATCACTGTGCAATTATAGCTTGCTTTTGCAGTCTTGGACATATGAGCAAAGTCCTGGACCCAGTACAGGAATGGCAATGGTATGGCATACTGTTGGTGTCACCAACACAGCGTGGTGAACATTGTCATGCACCTGACCTGAGACACACTTCCCAAACATCTGACATATTGGTTTTCTAATGCTCCATAACCGTATTGTGCTTGACGTTGGCATTGATCTA